>JANHGO010000073.1:16448145-16504545 GCA_024606505.1 Aquila spilogaster | reverse complement strand
TGTCAAAGACCTGACTGAAGTCCAGATAGATGACATCAGTGGCTCTTCCCTTGTCCACTGATGCAGTTACACCATCAAAGAAGAACACTAGGTTGGTCAGGCAGGACTTGCCTTTGGTGAAGCCATACTAATTATCCATACCACCTCCCTCTCTGTGCCTTGGATGTTTTGATATCTAGAAATGACTCCTAAAAAACAACCCCAAACCCAATACGGTCAGTTAATTATTTTTCGTAACTGAAGGTATTCAGTAGCTTTCTTTTTTAAACTTCTGCTCTTGGAACTGTGTTATTTAGGAGAAACTCAGTTTTCATGAAGAATATCATGTTTTAAATGCTTAGAATCTCAGAGATGTGACAGCACCAAAGGAATCCTTTGTCATTTTGTTCATATTCACTGGTCTCTATCATAAAACACAATGGACTAATTTGCCTCATCTATTTCTGTGCAGCATATCCTATGCAGCCCCAAATTTTCTCTCCCTTCCGATATGCTTCGTTCTACTGATTTCAGTGAGGTGGTATGCCACAGCAGGAAAGCACACAACTCTTCTATGTTGTAAGGAGACTACTGACGTGGCAATGGTAAATATCAAAATACAGTACAAATACTAACAACCTTACGGTCTGCAAGTGGTAAATGAACCTGTATTTTTAAATTAAGACCTCAGAAAAAGCCAAAGGCATAATTTAATTTCAGAGAATATATGGCAGATAACTGGAAAGAACAATTTGAATGGCTAAATTATTTAAGGCACATTATTACCTTTATCAAAAGTATTCTATTTTTGGGGATAAAAGCTTCAAGTAACATAACAATTATCCGGTCAGGAGACAATATCAGCTCCTTCCTTTACATCAAGTTTTGATCTCGTACATAAGCAAAGTATGCTCTCTCTTCTTCTCTGACTTGCTGAAGTGAGGTTGCCCTCTGTTTTTCTTGGGCTGTGGAGGCAGAGTTGCTTGGCATGGAATTCAGCAGACACAGAGTAAGCCACCTGCAGAGCTTTCCTTCTTTCGAAAAACCACAGCACATGGCAACGCCGATTCCTCCCTTTCATCCTGGGACATCCCTGCAGTTGTGGAGTCCCCCAGACCCTTCATTCGCTAAATCCCCAGTCACAGCCCCAAGCGCTAGTGTCCGACCCCAAGGGACATTTTTAGGGTTTCCCCCATTCCTTCCATTCTCAAAGAGCCCGCTAGGTGGCAGCCCCGCCTGCCCTGTGTGCCGCGGGCTGTAGAGCATTATTTATACCTGACAGGGCGGTAGAAATAGCTTTTATTTCATAATTACTACTATTTTTAATTTACCAAAACAAGTTTTGAACAGAACGTCCCCATTGCTGTACTGGAGTCCAACACAGAGACCAAGCAAGTGAGTCCTGCTACCTGTGAAAACACACAGACTAAGCCTATGAAGAGCTAAAAATACTGTGCGTTTTTCCCCTGACCATCCAGAGCTGCAAAAGGGCCGCAGGTTTTGCACACATCTTGCCTACTGGATTGGAGACACAGCCTGAAACTGTCACCACCACCACCAAAGACCCAGTCAGGTACGTGGATGGCTGTTTTGCTTTGGAAAGAAACAAGAAGAATGAACTATTTCTGCTTAAAAAAAAAATAATAATCTGCAGAGTAAAAATAAAAGGAATTCTCAACCAGAGACAGCTTTCAAGAATACACCAAAGTGGGTGACTTCAGCTGAGCCATGCCTAGAGGTGCTTACTGAACTGGGGTGGGAGCCCGCAGGCTGGGAAGGGAGAGGGACTGGAACTGGAGCTCCTGCCCACCCAGCACGGCTCTGCTCTTCCCTTTCACCTCCTGGGAAAGGGCTAGAGGCCAGCCAGCATCATCCAGTCCTTGATACAAAGCTACAGCTTACCTCTCCAGTCCCCAAACACTAGTGCTGAAAATAGTGGTGTAGCTGGTACACAGTCAGCTATAGGTAAAATATTAGCCAACCCCTTCATTTTTATGTCAGGTATTTTGTAAGCCTACAGTTACAGAAGCAAACACCAATTCTGAACCACAGAAAGCATGTTTAACATCAGCACGTGTTTGTGTTTGGGAGGATCTCTATTTCTAGAGTGTACACAACACTGCAGCACACTTCTGAGCCTGTTTTAGGACAGTAAAATGACTGTGACATTACACTGTAGAAATAAATCGTCATCTAACTTTCAATGTTGCATTTGGATGCCTTTTTTGCAGTTCCTTATGACACAAATTTGCAGCCATATAAAGAGGTTTGATTATCCTCATTGTATATCCTTGTGCTAAACTCACAATCTGAATTGTCCCATTTCAAATGAGGTAAAGAAAAGATTGAATGGAAGGATTCAAACAGCTGCTTTTAACAAGTGTGTAATAGAGTTCCCACATAAGAGATGTGCTTTCCACCAGACAGAGATGGGTGTAAGACAAGTAAGAGTAAACTCTGCAAGCTGGTGAGCAAACAAAATATTCAGCAGCTCAGAAACACTGCAAAAGCCACTCACCAAGGCAGCAGCTCTGGTTCAGATAGGACTAAGCGAAGGAGGCTGCATGTGGATAATGAAGAAATAAGAGTAACCCAGTTTTATCTCAGTTTTTTTTTTTTTCCCCTCTTTTCTGTATCTGACATTAACATCTAGGGCTGCCAGTTTTTTGAACTTGCTGTAACAAGGATTGACAGCAATAGCAGAGCCTGTCCCACAATGAATGGCGATACCCTGTACTTTAAGAAGTCAGCTTTTCTAGAACATCTCTGCATGAATGAGGTTCATCTTTCTCCAGCCCAACCTTCCTAAGACAACACAAGCAACCTAAGAAAACAAATAATCTGTTCAGGTTATAATAACCACAGGTCACGAGGGCTTTCAAGGGGATTTATGCCTTTTCAGAAAGATGCTTTTTAGTGCTTTAGGATGAAAGAACACCTGCTTTGGGCATTTAAGGCTCTGGAAGGGGGCCCAGTGGGGGAAGAAGAGGGCAGGTGAGCTGGGTTTGCTGCAAGAGGGCAGCTCAATGGAAACAGCTTTCCAGCCCCCATCTACTGGGAACTGCAGCACAGCTGGGATGCTGACCCAGCTCTCGCCCAGGACAACCTTCGTGACTCCTGTCCAGTGATGCAGTTATCACAGCTCATGGCCTTTCCCTGACTCATGGGGTGCTGCTTCTTCCGGCTGCAGGCACAAAGGAGGCCTCAGAGGGAACGCCGTGCCTAAGAGCACTCAGAAATCTGCAGCAAAGCAAAGACTTGGAGGTGGGTTACCTATGTTCCCAGCCAGCCAGCAGACCTCTTCTGCAATCTTTCCCTCAGACAGGAATGTGCAGCCACAGACAGGATGAGCAAGGAGAGGGCTGTTTAGGAACTGGATTAAGGATCAAACATGAGAAGCCTGTTGAATATCAGCAATTAAAATCATCTTTTAGTCAGTCTAAGATGAGAGAGAAAGCTGCGATAGGAGATTTTCAAAGGCAACTAGAACTTATACACACAGGGAAATGATTGGAAATAACAGAAAATGTTTATTTTCAAGGTTTCAATGGGAAGGTGTGCCCTGCCCTAGACCCTGGCGCAGCTGAACATCTTTTTCACTACAAGCACTGCTGTCCGGAGCAGCTCAGCTGGCAGACACCTGGCACACGGCAGCTGTCGAACAGCCTCACCATGCTGAATGGCAGCACGTGTCCATGCTTACACTGGTATGAGCTCCCTGCCTGGGCACTCCTCCTGCCAGCAGTGACTGTACAAGGAGCTGTACCTGTCTAACTAGAGCAGTTTAATTACACTGGCAAATTTTCCCTGCAGACAAGCACTAAGAAAGCTAATTCTGTCTGGTTTCCAGTAGAAAGCCACCCCTGATTGTTTCTGCATCTTTGCGAAATCTGTAAGTGTGCACTGTGCCTTCACCCGTATCAGGAATAACCTGCAGCTTGGGACTTTCTGGTTCCTGTTGTTTTGGCTCAGAATATCCAAATTTCCCAATTTCTGACTTCTGTAATAAGTCTTCTGTATCTCTCAGAATACTGACATTGTTTAAGAAATAGAAGAAGAAATGAAAGACATAAAAATAAATATTCCCCTTATACTACATAAAAACTAGCATCACTTAGTCTGAGAAATGGACGTAATTTTTTTTTCACCTTTGTCATTGTAACAGGCTTGATTTTATTACCTAAAGCTTTTCCGTTCTCCCTGGATAATTTCAGGAAGACAATAAAGAAACTAAAGAAATTGACCAATTCCCCCCTAAAAAAAAACAAAACACAACAAAACACTCAACACAGTAGAAACAAGGAGCGTGCACACAGCATTTTTACACTGTGCTCAATGCAACGTCCCCCTGACTTGTTTTATTCCAGTCTGGCACTGGTCCAAAGCAGAGTCAAGGGCAACAGCGTGTGCCACAATCTTCTTACAAGGTCCCAGCCAGGTGACCTCCCAACATTCCCACTTGTTCCTACTGCTTTAGAAGCCAGGCACCAAACACATACCCTATCCCCTGAGTTTTGGCACCTCTCTGGTCAGCTACACTCAAGCAGTGCTGAGCCTGCCCCAGAACTTGAACTTCCAAAATCAAACACATTGGATGTATCAAAAACCAAATTTGATCTAATCCCATCAGATCACATCCCATCTAACCGCACTGAAATGTGAAAAATTCACTTACTAATATAGTTGCAACTTGTCATCAACCAACTCTGAATAACTACTACAGGCTGAGTGAAGGAAAAGTATTAAGTTTTCTATACAACTCCCTTAACTGAAATTTGAAAACATCAGGATGTGCAAAACTTGGAATACTTCTGGCACGTAACAGAGGTATTTCATTTGTGGAAGAAAAAAGTTGTTATCCCTATACATTAGAGCAAGTAAACTGTGTATGCAGAGATCAGGGTTTGCTGGCACTACTTGAGAAGGTTTGAAATGATGGGTTTGGTGGTATAAAAACATACGTGAATATTTGCTTTCTCTAGAAACTTGTTGACAGTACAGTAAAAAATGAATTATGGGACCATTTTTTCCTGTTTCATGGGTGAAGAAAAGCCTGCCACCACTCAGTCCTACAAGTGCATTTAGAAAACAGTGGAAATGAGTGTCAATAGGGCTAAACTGAAGGAATGGCAGCACTGACTGCAAACGCTGTACACTGAGAGAATTACAAGGGCCTTACACAAAATTATCAAAAACTGCAGAAGTACTCAGAGTTTGGGCCAAGCAGTAATTTATACTACAGTCATTCTACTTGTTTCATTGCACCACTCCAGTTACAAAAACAGTCTATTTTAAGGCTTTCACATTTCTCCCCATCATTACAGCTTTCATGCATCTTCCATATAACAGCAACAATTTTAGACAAAAGTCTTAAATATCTCAACTCTCTGACATTTCTTCTTAGAATAAGAATAATAAAAAACCCTTTGGCAAAAATAAAAGGAGCTGAGAGCTATGGATACAAAGCAATGCCAAGTATCATCTTCCTAAGATGGAAACTCATTTTTCATGGTCTACAGTGGTCATACTAAACATTCACTTAATATTTAGTTCCCCAAGGTCAGATGTTCTCCAGCTTGTCACAGAGCTTCACAGATTAACATCGTTTTTAAGAAGATGACGTGGAGAAATTCAAACTAATTATTGCATTTGAAGACTCTTCCGTTGATTTTGGATTGAAACTGGAAGATGTTGCAGCAATGTGAACAGAGAATCCATACGCTTGCAGGGCCAGAGCAGTGGGCAAAGGGAGCAGAAGGGCTGCAACTAAGACCTCTCATCTCTTTGAATTGAGGAAAATGCTGCCAGAAAGAAGTAAATAAGCTGAAAACCTGCAAGCTGTTGCTGCTGCCATGATGCCCTCTGCAGAAAAACAGGCAACAAATCCTTGTTAGCATGTTTAGCAAGGGGTGACTACAGCAACTGGAAGGAGCCCAGCGTGGGAGCAGCCCAACAGGCTCTGGTAAGCAGCCACGCAGCCTGCCAGCTGGGAGCTGTTCATCATTTTCATATACGGCTACAGAGTCTATAAATTAGGATTGTTGAGCCTGGAGTTAATGTGCACGTCTTGCAAAGCTTTATTAGTGAGGAAGGATTGACATCTCCATGAGACCTTGAAGCTTTAACAAAGAACAAAAAAAAAAAACCACCTCACAAAGCAATGATAATTAAGTTTTGTGGAGAATCCAAGAGAAGCTCCTGCTTTTCACTGATCAGCTAAGCAGGGACACAGTAAGACCGAAGTGGCAGACACATAACATCTTGGTTTTGTTCTTCAGAGGTTCACCTTTTCATTCAGTAACAGTTCTGTGTCTGCTTCTTTTCACCCCAAATACGACTTTTGTACAGATTTTAATATATTACTTAGAAGCAGAGAAGACTGCTGTGATTGGAAACATGCCACTGAAACGTACATGGGACTGTCTGCGTGATTTGTGATGCTTTCATATTATTTACAGTTGAGAACAAGATTTTTCCCCTAATTCTCCCAATATACAGACACTCCCTATATTGCCTTCATTCAGTTTTCATCCTCCATAATCAGACCACTTAGCTGTTTGAGCACACACTTGTCACTCAGCTGAATTTTAGATCAGAAGAGCTCACAAACGTACAAATGTGTTTCAGTGAAAAATTCACAGAATTCACAGAAATTCAACAAAAGCTGAAGCAGAATTTCCAACCCATCTCAGTGATGCTATAAGTCCCTCCACTAGCTAAATATGGAGAGGGAAACCCTGACTCCTCTCTTTCACCATCAAAGTCACCTGGAATTTTGCTATCGATTGGCTTTGACAGTGCTTCAATACTACCCAATTTTACATAACCAATCGCAGTTGTAGTCCGACTGTTCTCTGTATTCTTCATTAACTGTACACGGGATATAGCAATGTCTCTATTAGACATTAACTAGAGATTATGCAGGCATTAAATTGGAAAGAGCTTGGAATGGAAGAATAACTTTGCCTTATTATTCTTCTGCCACTGCATTTTGTATTTCAATAGACTTTTCAATTAAAAAACAGGCTATTTTAATGGGAGTCTCTTGTTTTAAGACAGCTGGTCCTCATCTAGCCTGCTCCAAAGTAACATGTACTCTAAGGTAACCTTTGCTGCAGTGAAACAGAGTGGAAACAGTCAGGATAAGCTTAAAACATGAGAAATTAGCAGCTCCAGCTGCAGGGCTGTGTTCTTCTGCAGTTGCGCCAATTCACAGTTATACCTCTGATAGCTTAATGAGTGCATCGGTATTATTTTTTTTCTCTGTAATTTCTTTGCATCACAAATATGAACTGGTTAGAAGATTTACTGTCTGGAGTAAAGATGAATACCAGCAGCAAACTCCAGCTTATGGTTTGTAACTGAATTCCCTTTGCTGAAACATCTTCAAATATACCAACAGATATTCTCTAGACAGCCCATGTCTCTGCTCTCTCCAGTAATGCTTTTAACCTTGTCTGCCCTACCAAAAACTGCCATTAACTTAGCCCTAGCATATATCAGCTTTGGAAACTCAATTCACCATAAAAAAAAATGACTTCTTTATTAAAGAAAAAAAATCCATTTTACCGAGATAAAACTAAAGGCTCAGTAATTATGACAGTTTTAGAAATCATTTTAGTTTTCAGCATTTGTGGGAGCAAAGTTGCCGTATTTCTTTGCCCAGAACGCTGTACAGCACAGTCCTTGGCAATGTTGGAGCTAACTTCTCTTTCAAGAGATTTCTTAGTGCATCTCAGATCTTATGAGGTATTTTGTACCCTCTACTTGTGGTGCTTCAAGGCACTTTCAGTAACATTGCTCGCACGTGGAAATACACCTGCAGCAAGTAAAGTCAAGCTGCCACCCCAATGCAAGGACCTGAGCTGCCCTTGTTTGCAGCGACTTCTACGAGCACATAAAATGCCTGAAGCTCCCACACAGTGTACCCATACAGCACCTCCAGCACCAGGACTCTGACTCAGCCTTGCCACTGGTGCTCAAGCACTGTGGGGAGCGCAGCATGTCTTCTTGTGCAAGCTCACTCTCAGCTCAAGGCAAAGCTTGCTCCAATACAGGGTAACATAAGCAATTAAATGGTCTGGGTAGGCATAACGAGATCAATGAATGATACAAAAACATGTATTTTTTTCTTCATTTTAGCTTAACTGCTTTGTAGCCTGAGAATCAAAGAGAACTGATATACTATATCTACAATCTGAGCTAGCATTGGTAACAGTATAAAAAATAAGAAAGACCCAATAAATAAGAACTTTTGATCCAAACCTTCTCAGCTTAATTGCTTTGAAAGTTCAGATAACATGGAACAAGGAACTTGCCTTGGTTTGGGAGTTTTTTCAAAACCAGAACCTGACTGTCAAGGCTTTACACACACAAAAGCTCCTCTGGGCCACCTTTAAGTGCTCTGATTTATTACAGCTTTGCAGCTAACAATTACTTTCAGAGGGGAAAAGAAAAGACAGTTCCAGTTTGTAAACTGTTTGCTTCATGATGTGGAAGGATAGTAATAGCCAACACAACTCACGGAGGTGTGCTGCTTTAATAAGTTTGGATCTATAAAGGAACAGCTTTAACCCTGAGCAAAGCCACTGGACCAGCCGCAGTGCCATATGCCTTTCTGGGGACCAGCGCTGGCAGGCAGGGCAGCAGCAAGCAGAACAGGGAACACAACCTACAGATGCATAAGGATCCGCTTGCTCTACTTCCCATGATTCCTGAAAACACAGTCCACACTGTAAACATGTGAAAACTGTACCCATTCATTCCCTCAAATAGAGCCCTGAGAAATGCGATCGATCTGATAGTCAACATCTAGACATGGCAAAAAACACGGTGGGGGAAGTGCAGTGCTGTTAAATGAATTTGACCTTCCTTCCCCACTTAAAAATAAATCACATTCCTGACTAACAGCCAGTGGAGTTCGGAGGGTTTTGTACTTTGTCATCAAACATATCATGAAAGAGAATGGCATACCATGAGCAACTTGTGAACACTGTTTTGCTTTGGGCAATTGCTTTCATTTTCCCATATCATGTGAATTACGATTATGCAATCAGAACTATTAACAACATCGTATGTGTGGTAGCTTCACTGCAGCTATACTGCCAGCAGGGAGCCATGAATAAATACAGTAGTTGTTATTTTTTTATGGCATATATAACTTACTGATTTTAAAACAACTAAATGTAATGCTTTGTAAAACCCAGTGAAGAGGCTGTTGAAGAGTGGTGCCTGACTAATGGATTTATGGGAAAGCAAATGCAAGAATGCAGACACCACTGGGAGAAGTGGCCTATTGGTTGGTGCTCGCATACCTAAGCAGCTTTAAATTGCATGAACTTAACATGAGCCCATCGAACATATTTGTTTTCTCAAGTTGTAAGGATATTTCTATTCTTAATTTACTGTTTTTCAAAACACTTTTTTTCTTTTTTGTATAAAAGACTTCAAAGATTTATACATTTATGTTTCCTATAAGGGTTCACAGTGTAACCTCTCCACTACCCACTGTAACAGCATCACTGAGAACACACACAAATCATTGTAGATATCTAAATTTGTATATAGGTTAGGACTTTCCTGAACTGCCTAACTGGACTTACTGCAGCATTTTCCAATAATCAGTATAAGGAAGTGAAATAAAAGCAATTGCTTCTAAAATAAGTATTTCCTTCCCCAAAATGTGAAGCAATCTCCTAATCGCTCCTGAAGGACGACAGCTATTCTGAAATAACTCTTGTTACTTGCTCCCCTACTCCTTGCAAAGTTGTTTATATCGTACCAGTAGGAGATTCTAAAGAAACACTCACAGATCCTCTCTCAAAATGCTTGTGATTGTTACTAATTTGCTTATAAATAAAACTTTAGACAGAAAAGCAAATCAACATTCCCTCCCACAGAAAAACAGCAAGAAGCTCAAACAGATCAAAACAGATGTAAGGAAAAGATGGTCAGAAACGAATATCTATCACATAGCGCAAAATAGCATGGTGACTGTGACTATGCATATTTAACATTTTTCTCATACATATAGATAGAAAGCAACTAATTCTACAACATACCACAATACACTACAAACAAATTTCTAACATTTTTCTAGGGGACAACTGTTTGCAGATGGTATTCCTAAAGGAATTAGATCAATCTGAGCAGACGATAGAAATGAGGTATGTTTCTCTGATCAGCGACGAGTAGCTAATCAAGCCCGCATGCTGAATATCAAGTATTTTATAGTCACAAATTGCATGCAATCCAAAAATGTAAAGAAATAAAGTAAAAAGCAAAACAGTTCAGCAATTCTGAAGAATGACTAAATTTTCAGAAATTACAATATGTTTGAGGACATTTGGTGAGCAGACACAGAGGCTAAATTCATCAAGTAAATTATTCACTCAGCATTAGCATTACAGCTGTGTTTTCCCTCCCAAGACTTTTGCCTTTATTTGCAATTGCGTTGTTTATACATATGCAAAATATTTTATCTATTCTATCTGTTCTGTTTCTCTCTAAACAATGCGCTAATCTGTAATGACAAGCATGGCGCTGCACATGGAAATCTCATCTTCAGGGCAAGCAAACACGCTTGGTTCACATCTAGCAACTTTCCAAAATACGACTGTAGACTGAAACCAATATATATCTTCTCTAGCAATACAAATGTGCCATGTTATACAAGAGTGATGCTCTGGTTTTAGGAAATCGTTGTGGTATGACAGTTGAATTCATCACTGATTATTCTGAAAGCATGACTGTTGCAGCAAACTGGCACTTCAATTTTAATTTGCGAGCCTTGTACAGGGTGACAGACATTTGCATAAGAGCGACAGTGTCTTTAATCCCCCTGTACCCTTGACTTGCTTCTTGGTTTCTTTAAATGCATTTTTAAATCAGCAAAGCTTCAGTCAATTAGGAATTATAATACTTCTTGGGAAAGAAAAAAAGCGTTTTCAATCCCCATACAATTTCCCTGAAATAAATTATTTGCGTACAGCACAGCTAGTGCAAGTAACTGTATTAAAATGCTACTGCTAATTATATTGTGTCCTTTAAAAATGGACAGTTTTGAATAGAAAAGGAGGGGAAAGTGTTAACTCTCTATACGATTTCAAGCAGTATTCTAAACACACGTTGCCTGACAAATATTTACTGAATATTTCCTGACTAAAACACACGGTGACAGTTATTTTCCTTCTCCCTCATACAAAAGGGCAAGATGACAAAAGCAGCTGCCTGATTAGGGGCACTGTTGTCCTGAATCAATTACATCCCTACAGTCATCGGCTCCACTTATGCACCTGTTTTTAAATAGAAAGCCTCTGTAGCTCTTCTTGTACAAGGGAGATCTGGGGGGAGAAAGCATGAGTGAAAGAAACAATAATTCTTCTGAAGGTCAGCCAGGGCATCCTGCATCCCCCGCTCTCCACACTCACTGATTGCCTCTGAATAGAAAATCCACCCAAATCTTCTGTTACGATCAAGAAGGGGGGCAGGTGAACATGTGCCACTTTCACTTGCTTTTCAAGGAATATAATTACGTTTAACTGACTGACTTCACAACAAATCTCTTTCCTAGAGCTTTTCAAGCTGAAGGGTGGCAGAGCTGAGATCCGGCTGCTCATCCTGATTGCAGCGCGCATCCAGGTACCCAGCACGGCATCCGTGCCTCACTTCCCGCTCCTACCCTCCTAGCCAGGGCTGCTGCTTCAAATACTGCTCACAGTGGATGTACACGGGTACTCGCTTGCCTCTTTGCACCACATGCTGACAGGCAATTTCTTTTTACCTTCAAGCCTTAGGCGGCATTCCCCAAAAAACGGCTACAGACTGTGTGCCCACAATGTGGTTATTTTGATGAGTTTAGATTTTGAAGAAGGGACTTCTTCAAATTTATCCTGTCCTGTAATGACTAGATCTCTTTCTACAAGACATTCGTTACCTCCTTACCACTTGGAATGAAAAGGAGATTCTTTATGCATTCTTTTACCATACACATAAATATTTCCCTGCAATGTGAAATATTTCTCCAAGGTATTTCCATTTACTACCTCTTATCTGTGTAAGCACACTTTTTTTTCCTTATTATTAATAGGGTCTTAGTCTTTGTGTCAAATACATTTGTTTCTTAACAGAATGAAGAAATTAGAATAAATTGTTTTCTTTTAATCTGAACGCATGAAAAGAAATATAATCGAAGTGATGAAACAGAGTGGGCTTTGACCAGACTAAATGTTCTGCAGTATGGGCATGTGCTCGTTCTCATTTTCACCACTGGGGCGAAATGTCCGCAAGCACCTGTTTCCTTCTGTACATAATGGAGGACAGCTAGTCACCCACCTTCATGAAAACTGCTATTTAAGTACTAGAGAAGGAAGAATTCCCCAAATCACACACAGAAGCATGTACCGATGTAATTTTGAATGTCTTTTATGTTCCATTTTGCTTTCACATGCCAAAAGGAGGTCTACAAAGTCTTTCATATTTGAAGACCAATCTTAAGGGCTTTCTAATAAATATGGACCATAAAAACTAGGGCTGAAAAATCCTTAAACACCATTTTATAAATGCATTCAAAGTGTTTATTTTTTCAGGTCTTATACGTTAACTTATTAAGTAGATACAATCATATTATTTCAGTCCAAACAGAAATATATATTTAGTCACTGCAGCACAGTACAATTTAAAATTGTACAGAGCATATAGAGTTCCAGAGGTTTAACTTCCTGACATGGATGATGAAGGAGACAAGCTGGGACACTTTGCTGGATCTCACACTTAAAAACAAGGTAGAACTGGCTGGGGATATGAGAGTTTTCAGAGAAGGGAACACAGAAGAAGCAGGATCACAAGTGTGGAAAGCAGAAGAGCAAACTTGGGCCTGTACGGTCCTGCTTGGAAAGGTGCAGTGGGAGACAGTCCTGGAGAGAAGGACCCAGAAGAACACACTGATTTTCAGCAGCCTCCTACTCTGTGCTCAAGAACAGTCCATTCATGTACAGGAAACCAAGCACATGGTAGCAGCACATCTGCGTGTATAAAGAAGGAGCTTCTGACACAATTAAGACATTAGAAAGAAGCAGATGAGGTGATCCTGGGGGCAGTAGATCTGGTGTTAATGAACATAAAAAGGCAGAGGTACTCAGTGTCATCTTCACCCCAGATTCTACTGGTAAGACTTGCCTTTAGCATTCCCAAGTCCCTGAGACCAACACGAAAGTCTGAAGAAAGACCTAGCCTGTGTAAACGAGGACCAGGTCGGATAACACTCAAATGAACTTGACAGGTCCCTGGGACTTGTCTCAGAATCTGGCTTCCAAAAAGAAGGATGCACCTCCAAAATGTGAGTGACCAATACAACACCACTGTGTCCTACAAAGGAAAACTTCCTGGCTAGTGGGTCTGTCTCTCTCCGCTAATGATGTGGTCAATCCAGGACACTCTTTTTGACTCCATGCTTAAGATATATAAGTTGAGAGACGGAAAGTATCAATATTCTGTTGATGCTGATGAAAGACAGATATTCAGAAGATTTTAACTATTCCACTGCTTGCATAAATCGTTTGGTATGTAAAGAGCTTTGGAAATACGAGACATAGTATCTGCCATGTTGGAAAACAGAATGCAAGCTTTTGTACTCAGGTACAGACATAATGGAAATTTTTACCTGCAAAGATTACATTCAGATCCATAAACTGTGATAGTTTAGGGACTGCAACTACTTAGAAATGTGTATTTCTAACAGGACTTATCTAGATAGAATATCTTAAGAATGTATTTTAAAATCAGCTTAAACAGAAGGCAATATCTGAGGCTGAGGAATGACCTTTCCAAAAGATACTACTATGGAAACAAAGCTCATAATACAGCCTAGTAGGAAGTTATCTTTATAATTAAAGGAATCATTTCCACTACAGGCAGATGTTTTTGAAAATCCTAAAAGAGTCAGGCAGAGCAAATTATTATTTACTGAACAAAGTACACATTTTTAGTATCCTTCTCCTTAATGGTGTCTGCAACCTTTTTTATTAAATGGCAAGTAATCACACACGTTGACTTTTACTCAAAAAAAAAAAAAAAACAGAAATGAAAGGCCATTTATTAAAGGAAGAGAAGATCCAGTCATTCAAAAGAGTACTGTCTGAAAAATTACCGAAGAACAGATGTATATATTATCAGCAAAAATAACTTAAATAAAGGGAACAATAAGGACGCAGTAGTAGTCAAAGGCCAAACAAGGGAAGAGTGGTCTCATACAATCATAGAACCATAGAATCACCAAGGCTGGAAAAGATCTCCAAGATCATCCAGTCCAACCATCCACCTACCATCAATATTTCCCACTGAACTATGTCCTAAACATTTCTTGAACATGTCCAGGGACGGTGACTCAACTACCTCCCTGGGATCACAGAACACCTTGAGTTGGAAGGGACCCAGAAGAATCACTGAGTCCAACTTCTGGCTCCAAACAGGACCACCCCAAAATTCAAACCCTATGTCTGAGAGCATTTTCCAAATGCTTCTTGAACTCCAGTAGCTTGGGTCCATGACCACTGCCCTGAGGAGCCTGGTCCAGGGCCTGACCACCCTCTGGTGAAGAACCTTTTCCTAACCCTCAACCAGGGTTGACCATACCCTGACGCAGTTCATTCAGTTCCCTCGGGTCCTGTCGCTGTCACCAGAGAGCAGAGATCAAAACTTTCCCTGGGCTCCCTTTGTAGGCTGCCATGAGTTCTCCCCTCAGCCTCCTCTTCTCTGGGCTGAACAAACCAAGGGACCTCAGCTGCTCCTCATACATTTTGTCCTTTAGACCCTTCACCATCTTTGTAGCCCTCCTTTGTACACTCTATATAATAGTATGTCCCTCTTATACAGTGGCAATTAAAGCAGCACACAGTATCTGAGGGTCATTTAGCTTTAGAAGGGCTCTCAACACATTTCCCACAACATTCTTGAATCCACATTAGGATGTTACAGTCTAGATGGGTACCAAATTGGGTGGCTGAGCTCAGATGGTGATGGTCAGTGGATCAGCTCTGCCCTGAGTTACCAGCATGGCACCACAGAGATCTGTCCTGGGACCAGCCCTGGTTAACATTTTGTCAGTGACCCAGAGGAAGTAGTGGAGTGCACCACTCACACCAAAATAAACAAGTGCAAAAGTCTGCACATTGTGAGTTGGGCAGGCATGAACTGAGCAGGAACCAGCAGTGGTCGCAGCAGCAAAGACAGCCAACTGCACTCTGGGGCCGCATGTATGCGAGTACTGCCACAGTCAGCACTTCCTTCTACACTTCGAGGCTCTCAAATACACAAAAGACACTGATACACTTAAGCAACTTCCTAAGAGGGCTATGACATTGAACAGGGCCTGGAGCACTTCTCTGTGAGGAAAGGCTGAAGGAGATGGGAAAGTTCAAGCTTGGAGAAGAGACAGCTTTGGAAACCTAACAGCAGCTCCTGACACCTGCAAGGAAGTTACTGAGAAGATGCCAGGCTTTTCACAGTTGTGCACAGCAGAAGGATGGGAGACAACGGGAATAAACTGAATTGAGAGGTTCAGACTAAGGGGATGAAAGGCTTTTTTCCACTGTTTCTAGAGAGGAGTAGTGTAACTAATTGACCAAAGAGGCCACGCGGTCTCCATCCTTGGAGATTTTCAGCATCAGTTGGATGAAACCCTGAGTAACTTCACATGAAGACATAGCTCACTCTACTTTGAGCAGACAGTCGGGGTAAACACTTTGTCATCTCCCTTCTGACACGAATTACTCTGTCATATGTTCAAACTGCAATAATGGAAAATGAGAGCAATCTATTCCCTAATAATAAAATAATTTACATTTCTAAACTAATTATACCAGCTTTATAGTTTTGTATTCCAATCTCTTGTGGCTAATAGTTGCCGAGAAATTAGGCACCTTGCTAACTTCACACTAACTGCCATGCAGAATCTCACATTTTATTTAGAACATGCATAACTCATACCAAGAGGCAAAAGAAACACACTATTCAGAAGGAAAACGTGCATTGACTTCTCCAAAGACTCACAATGATATTTTTATTAATCTTCCCTTGCCTAGCAAAACTCAGTAGGGCCGAGACTCTTGGTATGTTTTAAATGTTATATAAAATAAATCTATGCAAGGTGTGTAACCTACTTGTCAAATTAAATTACAGTACGTTTCTCAAAACACCCATTATATTAAATACAAATTGAAAGAGGGGAAGATCTGCTTGACTAAAGAATGATACAAAGTATAACAATCTCTGTTTTTGTACAGCCTGACACTTAGAAAAAAAAAATCTATAAGCATTTTGCCCTGCAAAAGATTCAAAATATTCTTCACTTTGCTTTTCTATACAAGATTTTTGTGTGTGTTTGTGTTTGTTTTGCCATTTAGTAAGTCAGCCCCAAATGTTGAAAGTTATGGGTTTGAGATTATCAGGCAGCAAATAGCCGAGAGCAATATGCATGGATCAGAGACAGTTCAAGTACCCTATTGCTCACTCTCCCACAGACACGCCTAAGAGGTAATTTGAACTGCCCCCATTTTGACAAGGATGATATCACAGCACTGCTGTATTTAGACATAATAAATGTCCTATTGCCAGCTACATCCCCAAATCATTTCAAATCTGGAACTGAACTTCAAAAATAATATATATTTGCAGCATTCAGTCACAGGAAAATGAGCAGCTTTGTAGCAATCTTCCTAAAGGGAGACTTCCAGTTTAGGCAATTGGAGCATCACTCTTCCTGGCAGATCAACACTACCACTTGGTACTAACGTTGGCAGTCTAAATTAGGTAACAAAAATATTGCATTTCCAGGATCTAAAATATTTCACAGACTCTATTCACACCCGTCTTTAGATGAAAAGGTTCCCAATCACACAACAGTCTGGGTACCATCAGCTTTCTACCTGGGACACGCTACTCATATTTACCTCTGCCAAGTGAGCATCTATCACCATCGGGAAGTACGACTTGAATGTTAAGTGGCATTTGAGACATGTTCAATGACTCTTCATCCAGTTATTGAAAGAAAGTAAAAAGAATAATATTTTTCTATTTCAATTATCTGTATATAATTACTATTATAGTAGCTGTGCTACTATTTACTTTCATGGTAGCAATGATGAAATAACTCAAAATGAAACGGAACTAAATTCGCTAAATTAAGAGAAGAAGGAAAAAATCACTGAAATTTCAGCTTGAAAGAATACCTAGAAAGTCAATACTTAAAAAGTTATTTTCTCAACGTGAGCTACATAGGTGCTCACCAACAGCAGTATTTGCACTACACTTGCTGGTGTCTCCATTTCCCATATTCCCTCAATCTGCTGAGGTTCCAGCAATATCCAAATTTAATCTGCAAGAAAACTTTGCAGAACCACCGTTCATTTTTCTGTTCATTGTCTGTACAGCTAGTGACGGAGCTTTTCTTTTTTCAAGCCTCCCCTTGGGTGAAATCACGTCTGAGTCACAAAATAAACTGGGCAAGCTGGTAGCAGGTCTTTGCCAAGGGGCAAATTAATGTGGGAGTTAATGAGGTTTAATGTTACTCTGTTACTAAGTCTGAACCATAAGTCTTTGGAATTTCACTTGAATAAGAAGTATGTCCCTCCATGTTGCAGTCCAAGCAGTTGCAGTCAAACAAACATTAAATTAACTAAACCAGCTAGCACGATTAGCAACTCAACACTATTTGGATAAAGCAGCAAATAGCTGAGCACAGTCCAGCTGGTGTGGGTCCCGGTAATGGGGCAGTGGTCAGCCTGCTTGCAGGGCATGCCACCCAGCAGCTCTGTGCCCTGCGACCACCACAACAGAGGGGTGAGTCTGCAAGAGAAACGTGCCAGAGGCCAGGCCAAGTCCACCACAGAACAGAATTCAAGGCTTGCCAGAGGTTCATAACCTAAATCTGAAATCCAGCTACAAAAACAGCATCCAGAAATTGACAAACTGTGATTAATTGCAGAAGACACGACCTGGACCAGCACACTCTGAAGGCCCATTTGTGGTGTGCAGACACATTGGACACATCCTGTCAGGGACCATCTACACCCTTATTTCACAACTTTGACTTCCACCAGAAAGCACATCTTTTCTTTCAGTGATACATGAAGATGGAAAACGTTAGCAATAAAGGATGAAAACCTCAACATCTTGGCCCTGTCAAGGTTACAGATTTTCAACAATTCAAACAATTCCTGTGGGAGCGCACAGCAGCTCATGCCATTCCATCTCTTTTCCTCCCAGAAACAGTGAACAATTCAGGTGGCAGCATCCCAAATCCAGTTGAGTTTCAAAGCTTCTCGTCTCCTTGTATATGCATTGTGCCCTATAACTCTCTGTGCTCTTTTCAACTTTGCCGGTTGCAGCTCCATTATCTCAGGAAGTTGCTGTAACACCTGCCTACTGTGCCAGCCAAAACAACACCATCTGTTGCACAGCCTGCAAGGTCTAAGAACCACAGCTTTTCTATGATTTGCCTAAAATATAATGAATCTTTTCTCCCCTAGCATGCCATGCCCAGCAGCATCCCCTGGGCTTTGCTGGGTGCTTGCTTCCATTCCCCATTCCTTTTGTTTCTGTCTGGTATGGGGCCAGCCCAGCACCAGCGCACAGGACCTTGCTGATGATGATCAGAACAAAACCTCCCCGAAAACAGCTAGCAAAGGGGTGCCAAATTCAGAGGCATGGCTGCATTAGGTTGCTAATTGTGGTCTGTGTAAGGGAGGAAAATACTTAGTGCAACTCCTTATTATTCTCCAATTTAGGTTTTAAACAGGTGCCAGCAAGTAGATGCCAGGGCAGATTTTACTGTCAAAGAGCCCTGATCTAACAGAAAGCACGTGCAGGACACGCTGGCCAGCCACTTGCTGCCACAGCATTCCCTGTCACTCTACAATCTCTTCCCCACTTTTATTACCTTCTGTTTTCCTTCTAGTCATTCCCTTCCTGGCATATCTCTGGCTCTTTCCTCTTCTCACACAAAGACTAATTGGCACCGCAGTAACCCCTACATTCACTTATTAAGGTGATGAAAAGGAATGGGAAAGGGATGCGGGAGTTCACACTTTCCAGAACTCCGCTACAGACTCTGCTGACTCAAGAAGATGATCCTGAAAACTTGTCCCAGCACTATCCTCGTCTTGGATCTGTCCTCTGTCTCCCTTCAGGTTTGGGAAATTTACTGTCAGATTTCTAAGCAAACTGAGAAATGTCAGCATTCTGTGGAATATAAAGATTAAGATGACCCACCTGGATATTAAGGAGGATTGAAAAGTCTGACTCATTTTCATTAGTATGTCTCTGTGAATATTTTGATTTGTTGCCTTTCCTGCCTATTTGCCTCAAACTAAGGAGAACAGGAGAGCTGTAGGCCAGATGGACAAACGGGCAGGCCAGCTGCATACACGTTGTTTCCTTGCGGGAAGGGCTTACAGGGCATGGTCTAAGCAACAGTGGGATGAGCTCAAACAATTCTGAAGGGAAACGATAATTAAGCATGTCCTAATGCTTAAGTTAATTCACTTACCTAAATCTCAATATCAATTTAATATGATGGTGATAGGTTGACTATTGGACTAGATTATCTTAGAAGTCTTTTCCAACTTCTATGATTCTATGGTATGAACTAAGATTAACTCTCTGGGATTCAGCTTAGCTGAATCTTTGTTGCACATAACATAAAAATGAGGCTTATCAGAAATGAGCAGTACTTTCCAGCACATTGGGAGTCAGAGTGCCCAGATGAAAATCAATAGTTATGAGCAAGTCTTCCAACAAACAGACTTCTGTGCTTCACACTTGGACAAAATACATTCCTTGTTTGAAAGTGTAGGGTTATGACACTTCCCACCTCCGACACAAGGAAGGAAGCTCCCAGCTGCATGAACCATTATTTTTTCCCTATTTGTAATTTTCAGTCCTTACTTTGAATGTTCAAACCTGCAAGGACTCCTCACCAAGACCATGCATTTTGCTTGCATCGGGGCTTGCAGACTGCACCTCAGGGAGGCTGCTGCCCACTCCAGCTGGTACAGTTTGAGAGCAACGGGGAAGGTTTTGCTCCAGCCTTGTCAAACTGCTCTTTTATAACGTTAAGGTTCCTATTTACTTTATAGCTGGCCTTGACCCTCTGACACTACCTCCACAGGTGAAATTTAAACCTTTCCCACTGCAGCTTTGAGTCGATATCATCTGTGATTAGTAAACAGCAATCATTTTTAATGTTCTTTGGAAAATGTTTTGGCTGCATTTCAAGCATTTTTTATTTATTCACATCATGATCTTTTCTGTAATTAAGTTTAAGATAATTAACATTTTCCTTATAATCTGTATCTGCACATCTTTTTACGCGTGTTCCAGAACATTAAATCGTGCTTAGTAAAAGCTGTGTTGTATTCTAGAAAACAACAGAATCACTGAAGGTCAAAGTCTAATTTTAATTCCACGTAAATAATAAATGATAGTGCATAAAGTAATGCAGAATTTACTCCAAATCTGAAACAATATTTGACTGGAAATTGGTTTTGTATAGCTATTTACTTCCCCTAATGTCTAGCATGTACCAAATGTACCTTATAAATACTGAAGGTGGTGCAAGTCAGTAGATCAACAGAGTAATCCACTGTGGATTCAATGGTAATGGTAAAACTGTAACCCTGGTATAGTTTTAATTTAAGTTTTTTAAATGTTAATATATCAGAGGAAGAAAATACAGAGTCATTGAAAAAATCAATAGACACATCAGGAAAAACAAGGAACGCAGTTACAGGCTCCAGCATTTGCATATGTCAGGCTAAAGATTTATCTAATACATACTTAATATAAGTGCTTTTAATGTAATTTCAGCTTTAACAGAACATAGTTTCCAGTAGAACTATGATGAATTGACTTTATTGAAGGAAAGCTTAATGCCTATATCAGTATTAAAATCAGACTTTAGAGCTGTATTTGAAAGTCTTTTAGCTGCTTCTCAGTGTGGTGGTCTGTCCACAAAACACTAAAGCCAACACAGAAAAATCTCAATCAGTAATTTTAAGAATTAGTGTGTACATGTGATGTATTTTTAGAACAAACTAGTAAGTTCATAGCACAGCTGCTAAGATTATGCAAGGTAAGAATTTGGAGAAAGGTCACTTGGATAATTTTCAAGGTATATATTGATAAACTTGAATTAAAAAAAATCTGAGATGACTATAATATTGCAGAAGGAGATTTAGTAAAGGGTTGTTAGTCAAAGCAGTTATGGCCAGGATCAAAATTAAATGCACAAAACCACAAAGATCAGTTATATCCTGGTAACTCAAATATTTTTTTTTTACACTTTTCCGTAGTATTTAAACCATACACAGTCCTCAAGAACACTTGTAACACTGAAAAATAGCCAATAGAAAGAAGTTCCTTTTTAAGTCACTAGATAGGCAGTTTGATGCTTCTTTTCATACCATCAATTCAAGAGTTTCCAGATTATTTTCAAAATTCGGAGTTTCAGTCATGCTGATTTTATTTGAAAAACAAAACCCACCAAATCTGCATTTAAAAAAGGATATAATTTGTGTTGGTGTCCTTCACTGAGCAGAACGTGCTCTAAAAATTTTCTCATCATCTCCAAGCTGAGTAGAAGACCAACAATACTCCCTATATTACCAGGTATGAAGTAATTATACTTAATAAACTGCAAGGCACATTAAAAGCATGCAAAAAGTTTGCTATTATTCCACTGATCCCTCTGTTATTCTTCTTCTGTACATTAACTACTACTAGAACCACAGAAATGATTTTCCTGTCTATTTTCTAAATAGTGTGACAGCCATCATCTGAATTTATATGAATTCAGTGAATGAATGAATATTCAAAGCAATCTGTCTAAAACCAGAACTTCTTCCAAGGATTTTTATATGCTGACAACAGCACGGCACAACTCTCTCTTTACCAAGGTAAAATACAAGCAGAATTCCAATTGTATTTTCACTGAAAAAGGGCTCGTCTTTCAATCCTTTACTTTCCAAACACACCAAACATGCTTGCAGGCTCCACCTCCTCCTTCTACCTGTTTGAACTAATGAATTGTGGATGATGTTCTGTTATTTAAATAACTGATCTCCAGTAAATAAATATGTAACTGAGAAAAGTTCCAAGTCATTAAGGATCCTTAGGTGTATCTCCAGTGGCTCCTCTAAAATGGAGGATTTTCTCATTAAAATCACGTAAGTGTTCCTTTAAATGTTAGCAATCATGTCAAGTTCAAATCACTCTTTAATCCTTCGAATACTACCACAACTGTTCATAATGCTGAGGTATTCATCCTCTTTTCCACGCCCCTTCCTTTATATTTTGAAGATGACAAATCCTTTCCCCTAAGTTGCAGGCATTTGTAATGCTGGCAGGAGTTCAGTGGAAGATGGAAGCCTCTTCCTTTCCCAGGCTGACATCAGACCTATCCTGCCTTTGTGAGAGACAAGAGTCCAATATGCCCTGCAGCTCAGAGCTAAAAATCAGAAAAATCACACTGGTGTCTACTGACTGGCTGACTGAAGGCACCTCAGCCCTGAGTGAGACAGAGGCATGGCTTCTACGAAGGCTGAAACCCCTACCATGCACATAATCCCCTTCAGAGCACCAGTTCATACCATTCACCCAAGTCCTGCAAAAACCGCACACGAGACAGAAATCTAAATGCAAGGTTTGTTCAAAACGCTCAGCCTGCAGCCTCCTCTGTGTAAAACTTTTGTATTTCTCCAGTTTAATGAGTAAAATGTAGTTGTGTTATAGAGACTGCGTTAAAGCAACACCTGTCATAACAATCTGCAACTGATTTCTGTCTCCTAGTGTTTGGTGATTTAACATTTATGTCGAGCTCTCTGTTAGTACTCGGTTACAACATTTATTACTGCTCTCGTTCATCATGGGTTAATACCAGACTGTTTCAATGAAATGAAACATGTAAACATTTGATGTTTTCTGCCATATAAGAATTTTTCTGGCCCCAGAATTTTCACTCCTCCATATACGCAGGATGCAAGGATGTTCTTGCAAGTTAATTTGTTCTCTCTCTCCCCTCAAAAATCCCCCAAAGTTTCCAGTATTATGTTCTCATTTAGCAAATATGTCCAAAACTTTGAAGAAAAATATGAACTAATAGAAGATAACCCTTTTATGCTAATGAAAATAAAGGCCTTACTGTCACAAGTGTGGAACATTCAGCAGCTTCAACTAAATTCATCATGTGCATTGAAAGAAGATCCAGATACTTATTTAGGAAGCTAAGATTAGCCTTTAAAAGCTTTTCTTAAGCGTAAGATAAACTCTGCTCTGAAGGGCAGACTATTTATGTAAGTTGAGAACACATACTAGCATTTCCAGAATCAAACCTTTTAAGTAATGTAAGATACAGTGGGTCAGTGACATGAAGGAGCAGTGAGACAGTGCAAATACTGCTCTTCATCGGGCGTGCAAGTGTTGCACCTGTCTGTCAAATACATTATGAAGATACATCACAAATTGAGCTCCTAAACAAACAAACAACCCCAAAACCAACAAAACACAACCAAACAAACCCTAAACAAATAAAGATGTAAAATGACCCCGGTAAAGTTAAAGAGGCGAGAAGTAGCCCTGGCATCTC
Source organism: Aquila spilogaster (assembly GCA_024606505.1). Taxonomy (NCBI): domain Eukaryota; kingdom Metazoa; phylum Chordata; class Aves; order Accipitriformes; family Accipitridae; genus Aquila; species Aquila spilogaster. The sequence continues at coordinate 16,480,928 of JANHGO010000073.1, read as the reverse complement.
CAGGTGGAGTTCTGAAGGAAGACATATTACCAGCTATTGGTCTTTGCCGGGAGTCAGTACTAACCCTCTGACAGTTGGGCCACAGGAATCAGACCTTAGAAGATGCAGCTCCTGGGCAGATGTGTGCCCTACCACCATTCCTGCACCAAGCCAAGGACTGGGCCTGACCTAGTGGCGTCTTCATGAAGAACACCTCGATCAGATCTGTGATAGAAATCGTGTGACAGAAATGCGTATCAGTAATAATTTTTTTCCCCAAAGCTTGCTGTGTGCTCAGTGAGTTGACCCACAGTGCTTTTTTCTTACACACTTTTTGTGATGGAAACAAACAAGCCAGCAGCAGCAGCAGCAGCTTGCCATCTGTTGACACATTTTCATCTGACGCTGTACTTTGCACCACATTTCATCTTTGCATTTGTGTAGAAAAATCCAATCATCCCCCAAATAAACCTTGTATGACAATTTCAGAGATTGGCCTGTGTACAATGTACGAAGCACAGCAATAAGCACATCTCTAACAATGGCTGGGTGCATGTAGAGTCAATTATGTACTCCTGGGATTTGATCACTTATTTTCCTGGCTTGTAAAAGCAAAAGGTCATTGATACTGGAGAGCCATCACCTGAGCTGAAGTGCCCTCCTGTAAGGTCAGAACAATCCTGAGCCACACTCAACGTGCACTGTTTAGAAAACGACCGGACGGATTATAGATGTTTGGAGAACTGGAATATATTCTGACTAATACAAATCAGGCGTTAATAGATTCAGTAAACAGGATCCAAAAGTTGCTGAGATGACTCACAGACACATGCCGTTTGGTGAAGGAAAACCAGGAAGTGACATTCTTTTGGCAGTAAAAAAGGAGCAAATTGACTGTACACTGGCAAGAGCAAGAAAGGAATGACACTCCACAGCCTGGATGAACAGGTACGTTCAGAATCAGATCTAAATGGTCTGTACCTGGCTCACGCTGGGCTGATGAGCTCAGTGCAGCTCTGCTGAAGTCCCACAGCCCTCCCTCGGCACAAAACCTGGAGAACTACTGACTTGTTCCTGCTGGACTCTAACTCTGAAGAACGTTGAAATGATGGCACAGATTCAGCCTCTCAGACTGAAAAAGCCCCCTGGGAATGTACTGTAGTGGGATCTTAACCCAGTAACTGAGTAAGCATCCAGCAGGGGGAATTTTAACAAGACTGTAATAAAGCTCTTACTACTGCTCAGTCTGATACATTAGAGAATCTTTTTTCCATCCAGCTTCATTTAAGTTTTTTCCTCCCTGTGCCCCTCCACCCTCTGTCCCCAAATAAATCCAATAAACTAAGTAGCCATTTAGTTAAAATCTTTTTAGGGTCAGAGCCCTCAATTCCTTCAGGACTCTTACAGTCCTATCATCATTCCTTCAACTCTGTTTTTCTAGATCATTGATTTTTTTTTTCAGGGCTGCTTGAAACTGCTCCTCTGGTAGCATTTGTGTAATAATGTGTTGCGCAGCGAGCATCTTCCAGGTCTGACACACACAGTTCCACACCAGGGTATGCCTCTGATAGTCCATTAGAGCCAGCTTCCACTGCAAGGAGAACTGCATCAATTTTGATTGTTTTATTTAAACTTTTTTTTACCTCTGACACCAAGATGAATGCTGTAATTCTGTGAAGTCTGTGGAAGAACGTGCATGGGTCCAGCTGCTATTTTAGAGCTGACAGTTGGGTTTCATTGTAACGCAGTGTGAAACCAGAGGACCTGCTTAGTGGAAATTCAGATGTTTCTTCCACTGTAGTATATCTGGGATCTCCACAAATATCTGATCAAAAATATGGGGTGGGGAGAAATTGTACTAAAACAAATAACATGTCCACTGAAAAAATGTGGAGTCAAACTCAGAACCATATGTACTAAATTACAGGATGGTACCAAAGAAGCCTGGGTAGTCAGCTATTATATTTTCTCAACCAAAAACCAGAAGAAGACTGGCATTGCTGGAAAGCAACATCAGATCCAGCCAGGACTGACAGTAGCCAAAGCACAAACCAATAAAATGTTAAGGCCTGGAGACTGCCATGAAAATTAGTGTCTACAACGGGAAAATACAGCTGCAGCTAGGAGGATGTCACGAGAAGGAGGTGGCATTATATCAAGTTGTCAACCAAGACAGGCAGCTTTATACAGAAGTAGGTGGTGCTATCTTTGCCACATCCCAGAAGAATGGGATGCTGTTTCACATGGGAAGGCTTCCAGTGAGAACTGCAGCAGCTGCCTTAGCTGAGTTTGAGGCACAAGCAGTATTAACACAGTTAAGATTTCTTGACACTGTAGTTTTTCTTCAGGGCAGCCCTGTCAGTCAAAGCAACAGACTGCAGGATCTCTCCATAACTTATTATTATATATTGCCATTTAGTTAGAACGAATAGACTGATTGTAATTGTTGTCTTGCATTTTCCAGGGGTATTACTGTTGCATTTGGCTAGAAAATAAAAATGGGAGAAAGTGCTTTTAATAGGTCCTGGCATGAGTTAATTGGAACCGCATGTTCCAACACTGCTTATTACACTGTTGTGCTCAGCCTGATTTTCTGGTACGGCACAAAGTATGTCTGCCAAGCACCTTGGTTCCAAGTAATTATCCACTAGCATGAGAACAAGAGTAGTCACAGCAGAATTTGATAGGCATCAGCACATTTGTAACTCCTAATAAGTATCTCTGCTTCAGCAGTGCTAAGTGATGAGCTACAGGTTGAACTTTCGTTCTTTGTCAGAAAGAAGACAAGAGATTGAAAAGCACCTGTGTTAACAGACAGTGGCTGTTTACTATCATATTATTTTCCAGTATTGTTGGGGTTGCAAGAGTAGGCAGTTGGAACAGTCTAAAGGCCAACCTTTAAAAAACAAATTCACTTAATGTAGCTCTTAATTTAGGATGTTAATGAGGTTTATTAAATTTCAGAAACTCACACGAGGGAAGACTAGTTGAAAGCGCTGTTTTGAAAGCAGACACAATATTATTCTTACTGTGGGACCACGTACAAATTTACTCAGAAGTATTAGGTTGCAGAAATTTACTGCCCGTTACTTCCTTCCTGTCTTGAGTATGCTGCATTTAAATGCAACAATGAGCTAACATCTGTATATTCCACAAAGGAGAAGGCTGATAAATATTAATGAAATTTGCTCCTCATGTATCTTATGAATTTTTATGTATACCTTCATCTAGGGGCATCATTGTACAACTTTCACATAAATGATTGCAGAGGTTCCATTTCAACCTTGAATTTCCACTTTGCACACAGGCCCCTGTAGAGGGAAAGCCAGCAGAGCACTCACTTGGCTGACTGCTCTGATTATTGAGAAGCCTCTAATCAAGCAGGAGAGGACTTTCCTTGTCTGTTTAAAGAACAGTAGTAAGATGAATAATTTCCCTAAACAGATTAATTTTAACTCAGCAACAGTGGGATAAGCCCTTACTAGATTGCCTTTAGATAGGCACACTGCCCATTAAACCTAACCAAGCAGTTAGCCATTAGAAAACTAATGCAACAAATCAACAGCATTAAGCTTTGTTACATGGTATGTAAGAGAATTATAAAACCTCTATTGGTAAAGAAGCCAATCCTTAAAATACACCCAGATCTCTCAAATGGAAAATGCTTACTCTTCACCTCCTTTTCTGTTTTTCTCCACTCAAAATTCATGCTGTAGTCTCAGCAGTCATAAACCTTTCTGCAAGAAAATAGCATAAAAACCCATTTGATAAATGCAACCCGCTCTAGAATGCCACATCTATCTGGCTCTTAGAGAGTGAAGCTTAAATAAAAAAACCAAAGCTTACTCTTCAACCAAATGCAACTTTCAGCTTGTGGGTTTTGCTCTAGAGATCCAAGGTTCAACAATTTCATTAGCCAATAAAGTGTATTTGTTTTTAAGCTTCTCAGTTTTTCTAGAGTGCATTTTTTCTTCCTCATTATTATCTATGAAACAGAAACCATATTTTATCAATTTCTGCAGGCTTCTGATGTTACACACCTCATACATTCAAATATATGATTTTTAAATGACTATAGAAACGTGTATGCAGCCCTCAAGGTTTATTTCACAGAGCACCATTTGCTGTTTCGCATCTTTCCCTGCCAAACATGAAACATGTCAGATGAATCCTCTTATCCTAGGGATCAGAATTTCTTTTGGAGTCACACTAAACACAAATGCTCTCAGCATGCCCGCCTTACCCTTCACATTCAGTGACTCCTCGGGATTAGGCTCTGCCATAGGTAGATGAGCCACTTGAGGATTAAGAGGGAACGATGCTTCTCTGTTTTTTGTTCCTTTATTTAAAACTGCTGTATTTAAGTTATTGCTTTGCTATTAGCAGAATAACTGTTTATTCCAAATCAATCTGTAACATGGATTCTGAATAAATCTCAGACATGCTGACCTGCACCAAATTAACTCAAACAGTCAACTTGGAAAACATCACACATGCTATGAAACTGTGTAATGCCAACACTATCAGGACTGTCACAAAATTCATCTCTCAGCTTTGGACATCAGAAGTAGACCTGCTGAGTATGAGAGCAGAGCAGACAATGAGCAGCTGCATCACAGGACTGATCTTCCTCACATGTTTCTAAAGCTCTGGGACAGAACTTGATGACTCTACAATTATGCTAAAATAGTGTCTTACTGCTAGAGAGCTATTGTCTTTTTCCTGTTTATCCCAGATGTGTGCTGTTAACTTTTGAATAGTTCTCAGGTTGCTTTTGGAACTGCAGCAAGAGAAACGTCACCCCAACATGCTTAAAGGACCTGATAATTCTAATGCCCTAAAAATGGACTGTTTATCTACTTTGAATGTCACACTGGAAGAAAATGCAAAACTGCACATACACCTGCCTGTGTTTCCTAATACAGATCATCCAGTTAAAATTGTATTCAGATTTTCACTTGAAAACATGATTTTTTTTCCTGAAGGCCCCCTTGGTGTGTCAATTTTGTTTGTTTTTCCTATTCAGCTGGAAAAGACATTTCAGAGATAAGTCTGAATATGAAAAGCAAACTTATTTCATAATTGAAAGGCCACAAACTTTATATAGCCTTCAGATGGGCAGAGAAACCATCACCACTGACCCAATATTTTGAGCAATGAATCTGTCAGATAGCAACCAGCCTGCAAAATAGGCTGTTCAAAAGCTGAATATGCAAGTACTGCATTTTAGCATATGATCAGTGTGTGACAGCTGATTTAAACCTCCTTACGGCATGAACAGTTCTGTTAGGAACGTATTTGTGTTTTATAGTGAGGAGAAAATAGATTCCTTAATATAGAACACATACTGTCCAGTTCTTTCCTTATGCTGTTACATATTCATAAGAAAACAATATCTGCGTTACCATACCAGAGTAAAATTTGTGTTAGGAAGAAAAATCAAATCTACATCATCTAAACTACTCAGTGTAACCTCAGAATATTAAAGCCTAGATCAAAATGGATGATGGTATGTTTCACCACCTGACGGTATAACATAGGTCTCCTCCCTAGTAGGATTGCTAAAAGGTGAAGTCAATGTAATTTTATTTTAAAAGATTGCCTGTGTTTGACTTCACTAGGCAAGTCAAACAATCTTTCAGGCATGTGTTCATACTGAAATTCTACATAGGATTTAGACTTGGAAACTGTGCCTATTTCCTTTCGGTAGGTAGTCAGACAAAAATTAATATTCCCACAGTGTGTTACTACATTGTCTAATCCAACATGACTACTAAACTGAAGACCTAGTAAATTAATAAATGTCAGCATTATAAAACATATAATTTATATCCATTTGAACTTATGATATCCTTCTGATTAATCATTCCTGATATATTGTACATCAATAATTAAATGTCTTCTAGAAATGTCAATGCTTATCAGAAAATGACTTAGTTAGGAACACATTACCCTTATAATTTACCTAATATTTATCTTTAACGGCTGAATTTATGATCCTGTTTCTTTCAAAGATTAGAAGTGAATTACATGTTTAAAACTCGGATCATGAATTTGTAAGGGAAAAAAAAAGTGTAGAATACTCTGAAGACATTCACAGGTACATTACAAAGGACTACAGAGTAAGCATGATATAAAGAGTTATAGGAACAGCTGGAACGGGTAAATCAAAAACAACAACATTAAAAAGATGCCTCAAGAAAATTCAAAAAGCAACATCACTTGGTTATTTGTCTACAAGCAGGGTAAATAATCATTCTTGCCTTTGGAGTGGAACACACCAGGCTAGTCATGGAGAGAAATGTGTTTATAAACTATCGGATCTGGTCCTGTTTTTAAAACACAAAAAACCTCCTTTTATTTTGAGTTTCTATTTCCTTTGAGCAGCCACTGTGCAGAACTGACTTTTAAAAGAACTAATCTTGCTGAAGGATTAATGAAAGGATTTGGCATTTATAGGACTAATATGAAGATCTACAACTACATTAGAGAGATCAGAAATACTTCAAGGCATCCTATGGTTAGGAAGGAACTCTCCCTGACAACAGCTTATTCCATAATTGTCCACTGTGGGAGTTTTAGCACTTTTCTCTAAGACCTAATACTCTCCACTGCTGGAGACAGAAACACTGGGCCAAATATATAATTGTGCTGATCAAGTTTAGAAAGACTTTTTCCCTCTTTCCAAAGATAAAGACTTGTCTAAAATTTTTGCAAGAATTGCTCATATTATATTGATGACTCAGATAAAATAGCAATAGTACCTCTGAGAAACTTTTAAATGTAGCTGCCCTCCTGGTACTGCCAATATCTGAAGGCACTGCATCACCTCCCTCTCCTTTAACTGCTGCCATTAAATAGGGTGTTTGAAATGAACTTCTGCAGCTGTAGCTGGTCTGTGTACTGCTTACACATGGAGCAGATAAAGCTCTAAAAGCTTATAGTAGCTCTCATTCTCAGAAGTTTCACATTTTATAGGGAGAATGCACAAACAAGTTACATTAAAAAAGTATTTTCAAAAACTGAGCTAGAGGAAAAAGAAATAGCATATGCTGAAGGGAGAGCACCTCTGTGGACATAAAAATCCCCTGCTCTTTTATTTCTCTAATGTATTTTTGCTTATTTTAATCACTTGGAAACAGAAACAAATTATGTCTCAGTTGTTATACTTTTATCATATTATTATTCTCCTTGCTTGTCTCAGAACCTGCTAAAAAACTTCATATGCAGTCAGTATTTTTTTTGCTGTTGTTGCCACTACTGACATTCTAGCTGGCATTGATCAGGAAATGGCAGGACAGGCAGAAACACAGCTAATGAAAATGGAGGTATCATTATCTTGTCCATATTCACCTCCTCATAAAAAAAAATAAAATAAAATCTAGCTACCGCTTTCCTGTTTTATAAAAGGAACCCAAGACATTAAAACCACCTGAGAAATGAATATGGATATAAACACTGCGCCTCCTAACCCTGGGATTAAACACTCTGCTGCTTGCTGTGAGCACACTGCCATTTTCTCAATTCAGAGCATGAAGTACTGCAGGCACTGAAACACCTTTATTAAAAAAAAAAAAACAAGCAGCACCCAGCTAAGCTGCCATCCACAGCCCTGGTGAGGGCTCAGGAGACCGCAGAACTAAGGCTCATTTTTGAAACATCCATGCAAGGAAACTGAATGAAATGTAGAGTGTATGAGTGGGGCTCAAGGATGTTTACTAAACAAAACCACATTTAATTCAGACAGTGAGTTTAACATACAGCTTCATCACATTTTATGTTATTTTCTAGAGCAGTCTAATGGTAACACTACAAGGTTAACACCAGCGCACACTTTTGTATCAGGTAGAAACTGATAGGTCTGAGAAAGGGATGGGGATGGTTGGGGATCAGAAATACTCTCATGTTCCTCCCCTCTGCTTTGTTCTCTAACATCGCAGTTTCAAAGACAAAGAAAATGACATAAGGACTCTCTCGTCTTATATTGCTCTTTTTGCACTCAGACCAAAACCAGCCAGGAATTTCACAGCACTGTCCCCCGATACACAGCACAGATCCCTCCTACCAGGTGGAGAAGCTGCTGGTGAGTCCAGACATATCGCAGAATGTACTACCACACAGTATAAAGCACGCACGTATCAGAATTAAAGAGAAAGATGGAGGCTGTGTAACATGATCATTAAAAGACTTCCATGTGGGGTTGGAAGGAACCTCTGAGACTCTGGAACTAATGTCCATCTGATTTAGAACATCTCCTAAAAATATCACGTTTCTGTTCTCTGTATAGGTCTTAATAAACTAATGAAGTCCTTTCTAAAAACGTTGTCTTCAGTAGTTGAACATGTTAGGATCCTTTATTCAGCCACTGCAAGGCTCTCATCTGAGATGTTCCCAACTTGCCAGTTTTCTTCCTGCGCTGGGGACATCAGGCCCAGACACCGTACTCCAGCAGCAGTCCTAGCAAGTTTGAAGTTTAACGTCTCTAAGTAGAGATCACAGATCACATGAGTCTCAGTATTAACTTGAGACTGTATTCAGCTGGTGTCTACTGTGATTAACAGGTGCAGAATTCCTTTATCCCAGGATAACACCCCTTAGGACAACTGCTTACATTTCTCCTCTCACCACTGGAGCCCACCTCTGCAAGTGAGCAGAGATTTTGTCATACTTACTAGAGCCACACATTGCTCAGTATGTTCACCCATCAAAACGCTGGTTTTGGTAAAGAAAAGCCTGAGACACCAAAAGAACGAGGGCAAGTGAAACTACTTGTCTAACCCTCTCTAACCCCATTGTACATGGAAGCCTCAGAGCTTTATATTAAATAGCAAGGCATGCCCTCTGTCCTGATAATGGACAAAATACTCATCTGGAAGAGGGCTCTTCATGAAAAGGGCGGACAAGACAGAGGAACAGAGAGATAAGAGGAATTAAGAGGAGCTTGTGAGCTATGCAGCACTTTTCAACAAATGCCTGGAATCGATGCCTGAAGGCTAGAGAGGAAAAGGTCTTGCTAGAGGTGAGGCAAACCTCTGCAAATTTCACAATTAAATGTCACGCAACTTGGAAGTTGCAGACAGTTGTTCAAATGTTTTCCAAATGGAGCAACAATGAAGGCATCTGGTGTGGAGAAAAGCCACAGTGGCATGAAAGTGAAACATCTCTATGAAATATACTTCTCCCTTCACTTCATGATGTGGGTGGCAGACTCACAACCCAAAGATTTACTTACTACTGGGCTGCTGATAGATTTTTTGCCACCTGGTCTGGGACAGGCTGGCAAGGGATCTGCATAAGGGTGGCTGGAAGGCAGGTTCCCACAGGAGATGTGAGCTGAATCCATGCTCCCACTACAACACTGACTGTCTGCTGCCAGGAGCTGCCCATGGAAATGCTTGCAGGCTTCTGTAAAGCTGCACACATCACATGTTTGCTGAATGGGTGATGGATGGATCTGGGCTCTAAAAAGAGATGTCAGTTGAAGGCAGGTCAGACTCACAATCGGCCCAACAAGATTATATGGATATCAGCCAGAATGGTGCAAAGGAAGTAGGAAACTTCACTCTTGATTTAGAGTGATTAAAACTAATGAGAATCATTTTAAACTGAAGAAATAAAACAGTAAAGTACTTCACCTGAATTACAGTGTTAGCAGTTCAGAGGGACTGTAAATGTACTTCCTCAAGAGGGGATGGAGATACTGCATCCTTTCAGACATGTACAATTCTCTCATAAGTTTATGTACACAGCAAAATACAGTCCCAAGGCAGCCCAACTCCTTTCTTCTCTTCTCTTTTCTTCTAAAAAAGGAAGTCACCAACAGTTTGGGTACGATCTGACATTTGAGAGTTTGGCATTTCTCCTTGAAGTTTCAAAGGCAAAGAAAAAGCTAGGTTTTTGTTTTAAGTTACGCTATTTACCTGTCTTTTCTTCTCCACTAGAAGGGAATTAAAGGCACAGGACCTACACTATTTTTTTTTTTTTTTTTTTTTTACTTTTTTTAACACATGATATTTTTCAAACATATTTTTTTATTTATCATCAAAAGATTATTACTGAGCTCTACTCCTGCAGAGTAGAAGAACCACGTTCAATACTGCTCTTTTGCTCTTCTATTTCTTTTAACCAACCGTCATTCATTGTCCTCAGGGTGCTCATTAATTCAGAAGTTTAAAAGATATCCATCAGCAGTATCAAAAATTCATAGATAGGAACCAGGAAACAGGAATGTTTCTCCCTCGGAGTGGGACTTTTTCTTCTTTTGTTTAAACTCTGTAATTAACTCACGGCTTTGGGTCTTGTAGTACATGGCAGAACTTTTACAGAAAGACCTTTTCTTAATATTTCATTAACACATCCTTCCGTGTCTCTCAGCTCCAGAGCACAGAGAAATCACATTATTTAACTGGCAGCACAGGATCTGCATATGTAAATAGCTAGCAAAGCACAGAGGAACAAACATGTACAAGTTCACATGTATTGGTGAATTTCTATGCCATGCCTGGATTAAGTAGGGCAGGAGAAGGTTAAAGTTTTCCAAAGATTAAAACAGCCTGGGAAGTTTAATTAACACATATTTTCAAGCCATCTGATTACTTCAAAGCTGTAATTGCTATTTGGACCACTCATGGATTTTTTCCTCTCCAACTTGATGAAAAGATGGCTTATAGAAGAGGCTGCAGGGATACCAGAATGACAGACACTGCAATCTCATGGGGCCAAAAAAAAAAAAAAACATTCTGTAGTTTTATGGACATCTGTTAAGTTCCAGGAGGTGCAGCACTTTCTGCTCCTCAGGCACAGAGGCAGGGCCCAGCCTGTACGGGTGGACAAACAGCGCTTGGCTGCCTGATGCTCACTGCCACTCACTGTGGATGAGCACAGGCTGCAGCCCCAAACCATTTATCTCTGCCTCTGCGCAACCACAAAAATTCGCCAAATTCAAGTAGGGTGTGTCAAACTGTGGGACTCAATATAAGTGATCTACAAACCGCATAATCACCAATCCTTTTATAGAGCAATACTATGAAACAAGTGTGCTTTTCCTGCCAGTTGAATCACCATTTCAAATTCTTGTTAGCAGAGATTACAGATTGTGGAGCAATAACAGCATAGTGTTACTGTAAACTAAAGGTGTAGCAACATAATTTCAAAAGCTACAACTAACTATGGCTTTAGCATCACTAATTGTACCTAAATACAGTTTCAAATAGGACAACAATTAAAATCCCATTCAGCAGAAGCTAAGCATAGGAAGGAGTATGAGAAACAGTTCCACAAGGTTCATCCATTTCTAAATGACCGGTATTGTCATTTTCAATCTCGCAATGCTGTAGTGCTTCAATACTTAGCACTGATGAAAATTGTTCAAGTACATTAAGGACAAGATCTCAGGTACGGTGAGAAACCACTGAAGCCAGTTGTGCAGCTGAGTAGCCGGAGCTGCACAGACTTTCACCATCTTTGTGTTCACTTGCAGATGAATTTTGGCATGTTCAATTCTTTTGAAATATCCAAACACAATGTACGTAGCTTTCTCAGCTTGAGACCTTACACTGAACAGCTTGCTTCAGTTCAATTATTATTCAAGCACTGATAGCCAGCGTTATCCTAGATGAAATGCAAACCAAGTGAGAAACAGATTCCACATAAAAAAGCTTGCAAGCTAAAAGAAAATGAAATCAGTCCTTTCAACTCCTTAAAGTGATAAGCAATAACAGGACTGCCAAACCAAAGTAAACCTGAAAAGAAAAATTCTGTGGCCCATGATTGAAAGAGAGCATAAAAGGATGTCAGGTAGATGGATGCTTTATTGCTATTTTATATTTGAAACTAGCAAACAAGGCCAGGACATAGCTGAAGACACAAAATTGCAAGTCTTCCATTTATTTCAGGAGACCTGGCTGATATTGCTAACCTTGTTGTCTGATTGTGATCACCCCCTCCCATCTTTTCTATACACTGATCAGTTGCAATCTGAGGGCAGCTCATCACTAACAACAGCTCAGGAGGTGAGGCACATATACATCCATATTTACATGCATGTCTTTTTCTCTCCCTTATCTTTTTACTGCAAACAATCTGTGAATGCACATATGTTAGTAAATTCAGCTGCTTTCGAGGAAGAAGGTGGCACCAAAAAGTCTTAACCTTTTTCATTGTTTCCAAAGATTAGTCATACCACATTGTGTTGGCCTCTGCTGTGGCAGCAAAACCCCTGCCCAGACACTCACTCACTCCTCTTGGAGGATAGAGAAGAGAACCAGAAGGGTAAAAGCAAGAAAAACTTGCTCTTGTTCTCATACATTGAAAGAAAAACAGTTTAATAAATAAAAATAAAATGCAAGTGGTGCAAAGATGGTGCACTCTCCCCCAGCAGACTCTGAGCCAGTCTCTGAGCAACAACCACCTGATCAGAGCAGTGAGGTGAACATCAGCCCTTGCCACCCCTTCCAGCTTTGCTACTGAGCAGGAGGTTACATGGAGCATTTCTATGCTCGCTTTGGGTTACATGATATGGAGCATTTCTATGCTCAATTCAGGTCAGCTTTCCCAGCGGCGTCTCCTCCTGGTCTCTTTGTTGGGGTGGCAGCCCTCTCCAGTATTTTTCTACCTGAATGGAGATTGTAGTGAGGTGGGGATTGGCCTCTTCACCTGGGGAACTAGCAATAGGACAAAAGGTAATGGCTTTAAGTTGTGCCACAGGAAAAAATTCTTCTCAGAAAGGGCAGTGAGGTATTGGAACAGGCTGCCCATGGAAGTGATGGAGTCACCATCCCTGGAGTTGTTCAAGAAAAGGTAGATGTCACATTGAGGAAGATGGATTAGTGGGAATGGTGGTGATGGGTTGGCAGTTGAAGCAGATGTCCTTAGTGGTCTTTCCAACCTTAATGATTCTATGACTCTTTAACACTAACTTGTTTTATCATAGCGTCCTCATCTGCTATTTTCTCTCTCCCTCAGCTCTGTCATAAGAATAGATATCCAGCCAATTCTCTGCTATGTGTTCCCAATTTTAGATTAGATTTCTCCAATCATGTATTTATTTTTATTCTGAAAAGCAGTGTGCTTTAGTATTTGAAACATACCTCATTTTTAAATTTTCCTATACAAAAACAGAGAAAAGAGAAAAATAGGCATGCTTCTGACTGCATCAAAAACCAACCTGCTGAGTGAGAGTAGTCTATAAAAAACTAGCACATTATTGCCCTGTGATCTCTTCCTTCAAAGAGCCAAATACATCAATACTTTTCCAGTTCTGTTGCATACCAGGGAATTAATCACCTACATGAACCAAAACTTCAGATTCAGTGAAAGGAAAACAGTGTTATCTGAGCTTTTCCCTTTTTGACCACCCCTGGCAGAAACAGGACAGATAAACTGACACAGAAAAAATGGGCCACGTACGATGTGGTCACAACAGCTGAGGAACTGCAGATTCTGAACTCAGCCACAAATGCCACTTTCCTTCAGTCAAGGGGTGGACTCTCCTCTATTACAGAAGGATTGTTGTCTGAAATGCCTCAGAGCTACAGATGAGCAAGGACAAAAAAATGAAATTCTCTGCCCCTGGAGAGCACCATGTAGGGAAACCTTTTCGCCCTGAAGAGAAAAAAGCTTTCTCCCTTGAACAACAGCAAGCAAGCCTCTGGCTGCACACATCCAGTCCTCTTATTTCTCATTCATAACAGGTACAACCAGAAAATTGCCTGACCTGAGTAATAATGAAGGTGTGAACTTACATCTGTATGCATGCAGGTAACTTGTGATCATGCCAACCTGGTTCTTTTTACTGGTGTTTCTGCAGCACATCTGGGATAACACAAGGACTTTCTAATTTGTCAGAATGGCTTTTATTAGGATTTTGCTGTGAGTAGAAATGGATTTATTTCTACTAATGATGCATGACTGCATTAACAATCAGTATTACAGGTTGCACAAAGAGCTCTCTTGCCCTGTCATACTGTCTTTTCTTATATCTTGGCTCTGTTCTAACTTTTAACCTAGAGAGTCATTTCTTTTATGCAGTCTATATTATGGAACATTTTTAAAGACAAGATTTAGATGCCTGCTTTGATACGTGTCGGATGCAGTTCTATGATCATCATAAACCCTGAGGCTACCATGTGGTCCTCAAGCCCTTCTGAAGCTTGGCAGTGTAGCAGTGACAACCAACAGTTTCTTTGTTTTTTTCTTATATATTTCCTTTTTCTTTAAAGTAGGGCAATTAAACAGATGTGGAAACTTTCCACGTTGCTTGATGTTTCCACTTTCCCCTCTACAGATGACTCTGAGCTCAGAGTGCTGAAGAACTGCTTTCCTTTTAAAGCGTAGCACTTCTGACTGCTAATTGAAAATCTCTACCACTTGGTGGTACATTCAGGAAAGCTTTGGCCAGTGTTTTCAATGGGATTTTCTTTTTTTTTTTTGCCACACCAGTGATGTAAGAAACAAAAACAGATTCACAGAAGAAAAAAAAAAAAAAAAGATAAGGAAACAGTAAAATATTCAACTGGAATAACTGGAATGAAAAGTTTGGGAAAATGGAAATTAAAATCATAGTCTGAAATTTTGCAAGACTTTATTAAAAAGTTCTCTCTTTCCAGAAAGACATTAAACCTTTTTCAAAGAACAGCTGCTTTTTATAAGGGACCACCAGAAAGAGCCTCTTTTAACAGCTCAGGCAGTTCCAGATCAAGCGTTCAGATAACAGACTCGGAAGGAACCAGCAAAGTATGGCTGGATATCACATCTTTTATTCCGCCCATCTAAGGCAAGTAGGAAACAGCCAGCGAGTCTCCACAATTGGATTGAGACTTGGACTGGATTTCTAACGCTAAATTGATAGGTGTTCAGATACTAGTGTGATAAGCAGCATATAAATACACAGAAGCTGACAGCTTAAATAGTTTGCTAAAATAGATAGCTCTGAGAGCTATTCCGGATAACCGTTTATCTGTCCATCCATCCAAACCCACTCTCTAAGCTGTCCGTCTGAGTTTTCAGACAGGATATTTCAGCAGAATAGCTTGCTGAAATATAGCTACAGTGGCTATAACAGAAAGATAGATAGCTAAAATAGATACGAAAGCTGAATTAGATACTTCATAATACAAACAAAGCTCCAGGAGTTGTGAGGTTAAAAAAAAAAAAGAAAAGAAAAAATGAATTCACATGAATGGCTGAAGCACAAGTCTGAACCTATGAATAGCATAGAAATAAAATCCTGCTGATAGCAACTACATTTTCTCACAGACTTCTGCTTTGGATGAAAGCTGCCTTGAAAATCCACCTTCAAAATCATCCCAATATGATTCTCTCACCAGTGTCTGCAGTGCAGACACATAATTTCCCACCAGCAAAATAGAGCATTCATGAGTTTGTATAGATACACACCTGCACTGCTGCTCTAATTGAGTGACAGAGAAAATTACTTCAGTTATTCTCCTGCTTTAAATGTACAACATATCATTCTGACCAACAATTTATTCATTTCACCTATATTTTTCAGCAGTTTCCTTAAAATTCTAATATTCGCCATACGGCTCCTTGCTCACTAATGACAGTGCATGTGCATTCAGCGATACATTTCTGGCACAGCTTGGAAGCTGAATTTCCAGAACACAGCCTCCTCTCTTTCATCTCTTCAGAGACCAGTAACCCCAGAGAAATCAGAAAACAATTAAGACTGTAACTGGATTTTACCAGCTAATAGGAGCTATGGGTCTTGAATTATTTTGTACATCAATAGCTACATTTCGAAGGGAATCACACTACATCACAGCTAGATAGCAGAAGACATTTAAAGGTCTTTTATATAACATGTTGCTTGTTGCCTGCTGTTTTTCTGATCTTTATGGCAAATCCTGCATTGAAAGATTGCTGCCTAGAAGGCAGGCACCGACGATGATTTGAATCTAGTAGCCATCTCTGTAGATCAGCTGCCAATTGAGTAAGTATGCTTGTCACAAACTCTTGTCTTTCTCTCTTGGAAAATGTTTTGCAAGAAATAATATTGCAGTATATATAGTGATTGACTGTGGTTACCTATACTGCGTTCATCCATTTAAAATGGTACAGCAGAGCTTTCTACTGGAGTACACACTGCAACCTACCAGCACAAATGCTTTTTAGTGTACTTATCCTTCACCAAAATAAAACAATAATGGTCTTTGGCTAGGCTAGTGGATAAATACTGACAGTCACTGGAATTTTGCTCCTCCTTTTGATATCCTTTATTTTATTAAATATAGAAGATCATTAAAAATATAAAATATACATAAAGTAATAGCTATTCTGGTACGATTGCAATGCTTTAGTTTTATTATTATCCCAAGCAAATAAATTCCGAGCCAGAAAAATTATCAATTTGCTCTGCAAAAAGACAATAGTAAGAAAAGGAAGATCTTTCTTACTTGGTATAGAAAACAGAAAATGTAAAAAATAGATGCTTAACACAATTTAAGTGGAAAGAATACAAGAAGCAAAATAGAGGTTATGGATTAGAAAAATCCCAGTAACCAATTTTGTCATTCCTTCTGATGCAGTAAGTTGCGTCAAAAGACCCACCTCAATGATCCTTAAATGAACTTAAGGTTAACAGGTTTTATATTGATGTCTTCAATGTCTTGGCCAGCCTTGTCAGTGACACAGAAAGATGGAGGTACTGACCAAATGAACATTAGGGAGAGGGCAAAACTTCAGAGTTATCTGTTGCAGTTAGTTGAAAAAAACCCACCAAATCAATCTGATCACTGTCCAGGAACAAGGCAAAGACCCATAAATGTAAAGAGCCTGCCATAGAAAGACACAACATGAGAAATTGTATGTCTGTTGTTCAAAGTGAGTGAATGTGTTTGTTTTAATTCTCAGCCACAGCTTTTAAACAGAGAAGCTTGAGATAGCAAAGCATATGTGCTTAGACATAAATGGCAAACATGATATATTTTTATGTTAAAAACAAACACAGAAAAACAGAAAGGAGAAAAATATCAACAAAAATCTTCAGATCTGTTAAAAACAAATTGGGCAACATTCAAATAAATAAGCCACAGAAAAGAGAAACCAATCTCCTGAAGACAGTAAATCATTGCAGAGTACTACAGATTTCTTAATATCTAACCCTACCCTTAGGAGTTTTCAAACATAACCCATTTCAATAAACATTCTGTTCTCTATTCTCTAATTTTCTAACACAAACAACACTGTCGATTAGATCAAGTGAGTTCTCATGCTAGTAGCAGGATTGTTTCACCAGGGGATAGAGCTTAAGGGGAGGGAAGATATGTTGAACTATGTTGCACAATCTACTTGTGAATACTTCAATCTACGGTTTAATCTGATGTTATGTGATGCACGCAATAGTGAACGAAGGACAAAAGCCACAGGTTAGATGCAGCTTTTAATTCAGCGCATCTTAAGATAAATATTTTCTACTAGAGGTACTGAAATTTCCAAAACCAGGATTTAACACGTTTCTCTGTTCTCCTTAGTAACACCCTGTTCAACATCTTTAATTTTGCCTTCAGGTTATCAGTGACATAGTCTGTCAGATCTACTGCTCTAAGGCACTGCACTACTCACATCACTATCCCACTGCATCGTGTTCATGCTTAAGGACACTTAAGAACTCTGCTGCTCTTGACTGCTCTCCTGCCTCACCACATCATTTCCCATCTCCTCTTCTTTTAGTAATTATAGTATTTAAAAGAGGCACAACACTCTCCATGTGCTTCACATTCTTACTGTCCTTCGTGTATCTGGTACCTGTATTGATTTTAACTGGAGGACCACTGACTTTTCTTCCTTAAGGCCTGTCCCATCAGCCTTATGGAGAAAAGGAGATCACTGGCACTCTGAGATGAAGCCTTCTTTCTATGTTTAGATTATTGACACAAAAGCTTACAGAAGGCATTAAAGAACCTGAAACTAATATTAATAATGCTATGCGTATTTGGGCAGGGAGGAGGATGAACAACAAACACAGAGAGAAAATGGTGTTTCTGAAAAGGAAACTGTTCCCTGAGGTGGACTTCAGTCACTACTAAAGCTTTGAGCTTGTCACCTGCAGAGGAAACATCTACAGAAAGGACTGTGGAATATCATTATAAAAAAGGAGCAGTTCCTTTAGAAGAATCTGCAGCTACCACTCTTTCCATGAAAACTGGACTTTTTTCCTACTACAAGCTGGAAAGCCTCAACCAGTCTGTACGTACCCCAGAAATTAGAGATGGAAGGACTTATTATGTTAGTCCTTCAGTTTGTGGCCACAGGTAAATTATTCCGTAATACAAACTGTGGGGCTCTTTGTCTACTGTAGTTTTAAATGACTCAAGTGCTTGGACTTCTTACCACTTCCCTCGGGAAACTTATCTATTCCACAGTCTAACAGATCTCACTGTCAGGAAATGGTCTAAATTTGCTTTTGCTCAATCTTATGCCATTACTCCTGGTTATGGTAGTTTTTTTCCTGTTGTGCTCTGAAAAACCCTTACCCCAGCTCCTACCCCAGGATCAGAGTGGATAACTGCTGCAAATGGAAACTTCTCACCTTCCATTAAGTATTCTCTTGTCCCCTGCTCCCACAGCCTGGCACAACACACTGGGAGAGATGGCTGCAGCGTGCAGGACCTGGACTACTGCCACCTGAGACAGGCCACTGCACAAGGCTCAGCTGTAATTATGGCACAATGGAGCAGAGAGAACAGCACGGGATAAAAGCCATGCCAGTGGGCAGGGACACTTTCTTCTAACCCAGGCACTGTAAGCTACATGCTCAATTTTGTAAATAGACCAATTTTGTAAATGGGCATTCATCGTCTTAGTGAAACATCTCATCAGCATCAGCACTCCCGCATGGTGTGCCTGTCTTTCTGACTTGCTCCTCCCTTCTCATCTTTATTGCTGAACTGTAGCCAACCATTATGCAATGAACTTGTGGCTAAACTTTCACGATAATTTTAGGAACTTCTAAGAGCCTGAGTTCAAATACCAGCACCACCTGCTTTTCAGCATGGCAAAGGAGAAGGAGTGCATTAATGTGATTTCTTGGTTTTATATATTGAAGATATGTGCCATGATAGATAAGGATCATACTTTGATTTAAAGACATAAGCTGTTTGATCTTTTCTTGTTCTGGAACAGCAATAGTAATGTAGAGCCAATGGCAGATGGACACTAGCACACACAAAGCAAATAGAGAAGATCTCGAAGACTTGATCATATGAAGGAAAGCATGGTGTTCTCAAACAGACACAAGCTTTTGGTCTCACATGAGATGCAGATACAGAGTCACGCAGGTAACAAACTGGTATCAGCCTGTCCAGAATGTAACTACCAGTGAATGTTTTCTCCTAGACAGACCATATCCAAGTCTTTCATTTACTCCACAGAAAGAAACTATTAAGAGAAAAAGGAGATTCCTCAAAAAATCCAGACACAGACAACTCCACTTTCTTCAAGTTTTTTTCCAGTGTAATAATGTCAGTCACTTCTGCCACCCATCTCTTCCATCCGCTATGCTCCTGTTAAGGATTTTGCTGAGACTATCTTGCTCTGATGCTTGATTACTTTCAAGGGTATTTTTTGAGAGTATTTGTTTGTTTTGATTATGATCTATCATAACCCATTTTGGATTTTCCACAAGTTTCCCTGTGACATCCTTGGAAATACTTGATCAGTATGATATAATCCGGGAACTGACTAATTAAATGAAAACAAACATCAATGCTGAGTTGTCTGCAACCTACTATGCCCTTACTACAGACATGTCTGTTATCAACCTCTGTATTACTTTCCTATTAAATATAAGAAAAATGAGGTAGTCAAAAGAAAACTACTAGAAAATATACAAGGGTGTGATCTCATCGCAAAGAAAAGCACTATTTCTACTAAAAGCCAGGAGGCCACTGGCCTTCTTGGCTACCTGGGCACACCGCTGGCTCATGTCTAGCTAAGTGTTGACAAACACACCCAGATACGTTTCCTCCACACAGTCCTCCAGCCACTCTGCCCCAAGCCTGTAGCATTTCCTTGGGTTGTTGTGGCCGAAGTACAGGACCCGGCACTCAGTCTTGTTGAACTTCATCCCATTGACCTCAGCCCAGTGATCCAGACTGTCCAGAGCCTTCCTATTCCCTGCCAGCTCAACACTTTCAGCCAACTTGGTGACATCTGCAGACTTACTGAGGGTGAACTCAATCTCCATGTCCAGATCATCAATAAAGATATTAAACAGGACAGGCCTCAGTACTGAGCCCTGGGAAATATAACTTGTGACCAGTCGCCAACAGGATTTAACTCCATTCACCACCACCCTCTGGGCCCAGCAAAAAGTGTACTTGTCCATGTCACAAGCTGCCAGCTTCCCAAGGAGGATACTGTAGGAGAGTGTGAAAGGCTTTGCTAAAGTCAAGGCAGACTACACATCAATAGCCTTTCCCTCATCCACCAGCTGGGTCACCAGGTCATAGAAGGAGATCAGGTTGGTCAAGTAGGAGCCACCTTTCAGGCTATCTGGGCCTGATTCCCCTGTCATCCTGCATACACTGTGTGATCTCACTCATGATGATCTATTTTTTCTTAAGAGAAAATCTGTACAAAGGTAAATTTGTTTTCTGCTCTTTCTCAGTCAATTTCATGGGAAATGAGGACAAATTAGAAACAAAAGCAAGCAGAAAAAATTCTGAAAGGAATGATGTACATAAAGCATTAAAAAAAACCCACTCAAAACATACCATAATAATCTCTACTAAACAGCAGGACAAATTACTGAAAATATGAGTAATTCATTTTTTGATTAAGACAAGCCTGTCTCCTGCTAAGCATTTTACACTGTGCTGGTGCTCATTCACAGGCTGAAGGTCTAAGATACCACACCTATTCTACCGTGACTGCTAGTAAAACCTTAGTATTTCTGCAGAAAAGGGTGACTTGTTTCTACTGGAATCCAGCTGCTAAGCTCCCACTACCTCCATTTGGTATCAGCTCAGGCCGATAAGGTCCTACAAGTAAATTCTGATGTTGTATTAGAAGAAAGGATGCAGTGAGAGCACTGTATGGTTTGGTTCCTTAACTTAGCGTAACAACTGCCATTGGGTAGAGCACGCAGTTTCACAACTGCTCTCACCCATTTACAGATCAGAAAAGCAACAAAGACATTGTTTGGGCATTGTGTTCGACTTCTGCAAAGTACATAGTAAAGAATAAAGGTGATCCTGGTCGCCTGTGTATTTGCAACTGTAGTAAATGCTTTCAACATGCACAAAAAGTACTTCAGGTAGCACTGCCTGGCTGCTCCTCGCACAGCTCCAGGCCTGGCCCCACGGAGAATGAGCTGCACTGAGTTGTGTCCCTGCAGACGGGAAGACAGGATAGGATATCAGTTGCTAACTACCCCTTTGAGGATTTGATGAGTTAACGTGTGAGTTGTCTGTCATACCATTCACCTAGAATATGCAAACTGGCTGTCTGGTTTTGACAAGAAAAACTACAAGCGTAGTCCAAACTGACAGAAGGAGAAGTACAGATTTCTTTTTTTCCTTTTTTTCTTTTTTTTTAAGCCTCATCTTTTACATTTAGTTGATATGTATAAATAAACATAAGGAGAAACATTGTGGTAGTCTTTGTTATTAGTCTAGTGGAAAGTATTTTATTGCAAATGTAAACTTCTTCAGGGAGGTCATTCCAATCTGGCCAGCAAAATCCAATCAAAACAAGACTTTTGCTTCAGCTTAACTGTATTACATGCTTTATCACCCAGTGCCTTGTGTAATAAATGTTGCTGAAAAGACTAATTTAGGATCTAAATTTATTTTAATTAGTCTTTGTAATACTGCAGCAGATGTTAGCTTGTATAAAAGCAAACCTGCACTTGCAAGGAATCTCAATGAGAATGCCCCAAACGTTTGGTATTTTCAGACACATCGCTTCAGACTATGACAGAAAAAAGAAGAGAAAGAAAACTGAAGAAAGAACAAGGATCTGGAGATGGGGAGAAAAGGCAGCAGAGATTCATTCTGTTATAAAGATGTCCTGCTATCAGTCACAGTACTGTAAATGTGAGGCTGCAGAGAACCATTAATAACTGACAGTTGTTGTTAACTACCAGGGAAGACCAGATAACCTTCCTGAGAATATCTATACCCCCATCTCAGGCAGCCAAGTAATGAGTCCCAGTGGAACACAAGCACTGGCCGTCTTTGTTGTAGCTATTGATCTCCTGATGTGATTTAGATAAGGGAGGAAGAGATAATGGCATTGATTATTCTATTTAGGAGCCAGACTGAGACTAAACTCAAGTATAATATATAAAGAGGAAAAATCCACACTCAATCATTCCTTGCCTGTCTTTACTGGGCAATGCTAGGTGGTCATGGCAACAGGAACGCATATCTTAATAAACATGTGGGGTTTAGTTTCTGGGGCAATTTGATGTTAATGAATGTATGCCATTGCTTTGTCTTTTTTCTTTTTCTTCTAATGAGAGTGCATTGTTTTCATACAGCAAAGCAATGACTGAATAGGTTATTTTCCTGCAAACGAAGCTGACAGAATTCAGTGATGGAGATCTCCAGCTGACAGCAGGACATGAATAGCTAATTTTACATTACACTCCTTTGTTGTGATGGGCAGTCAGCTCAAGTCAGGTAGTTTATAGAGAAGAACCTTAAAAAAGATTATGAATGTTCATGCCTATACACAGCAAGATGTAATTACTCCGACAAGCTTTAACTGCAGGTCACCTGGAGAAATGGATTAGAGCCTTGGGCCTCGCCTTGGAGCTAAAAAGAACCCCTGTCGCTTTTAAGAGCAGACACCAGTAAGATTTAGAAGTAGCTTAAAAAAAGAGAAAAAAAGGAAGCCTTTTCCAATCTTTTTAAGGCTGTTGAACTTAAACTGCTTCTGAATACGTTAACAGGTTACAGAATCCACAGCTCTAGCAGGGGACCCCAGTAAGGGGTAAGATGGATTGACAGACACACTCTGCCCCTTGGAATGCTGTCCTAGGCCTGAAAACAACACAGACTTGTACCTCTGTCCCAACAGTAGGTTTCCAAAGGCCACACTGAGGTTCTCCTACAACCGTGTGCATTTAGACTGAGAACAAATCATTCATCTTCTATTGATGTGATTGATAGATCTGCTTTGTAAAGTATAAGAGTAAGAAAAGGGATTAAGTGTAAGATGTAGGAGCTAAAAATAAAATGAAAGTCTGTGTTCAGTCCTTAGACATCACCATAACGTTCCTGCATATGATGAAGACAATGCTTTTACTTCTTCATGGCCCTGCCTTTCTCAGTGTCAGAGAGCTCCAATTCATGTCAAGCAGAGCTGAACTTAAAGTTTTTTCAGGTAAGCACATCCTATCTTTTAAATGAAATTAAAAAAGTTAAATCCTTATAGCCTAAAAATTTACTGTATGTTTTTTCCCCTTCTCACCTCTTCCCATTTCTCTCCTCATTTTGGGATTCTTGGAGGAGCCTTGTGTTCAAAGAAAATATTCTCTGTTTTCTCGTAGGTTTCTTTGACTGGCAGGACAAAGATGCTTGAGTTTCCTGCATCTGCTAGAGCAAATGAAATTAACGCTTTATGGAAAAGCTAAAGAGTAGATTTGAAGCATCCGAGCCCAATGCAAATCTTAAGTCCAAACTGAAGCTTCCCTCAAACTAGAAACTGCTTTTCTGACATCTTTGAAGCAGATCTCTAAGATCTTATGGCTTAAGTCTACAAAAGATTCTCTTAGATTATCACAAAAGACCTGGAGTTCTTGCATGGCCTTTGACACGGTCCCACATAACATCCTTATCTCTAAGTTGGAGAGAAACGGATTTGATAGGTGTTCAGTACAGTGGGTAAGGAAGTGGCAGGATGGTTCCAGTGAGAGGGCTGTGGTGACTCCAGGTGAAGCCCTGGCAGAGACAGGTGATGAGTAATGTTTCTCAGGAGTTAGTCTTGGGATTGGTGCTCTTTAACATGTTTATCAGTGACCTAGTCAGTGGGATAGAGTGCACCCTCAGCAAGTTTGCAGATGACACTAAGCTGAGTGGTACAGTTGATATGAAAGTTTGGGATTGATATTATACATAAAATACAAATAAATACATAAAATACAAATAAAACTCGAATTTTGATACAGCACAGCCATTTATACCACAATTCTTAGCCACTCATAAATAAAGCTGCTTTATTTTCTCTATAAATTCTCAAAATAAGACAGCCACTTCTTAAAGAATGCTACTATTTATAGTAATACATTTTGGTAAATGCCTTTTAACAGTTATTTCATTTCATATAGAATAACCCTTTTTTCTTCTTCTAAACTTGCAATACTTCTGCAAGAACACTCAGATGTATGGTTAAATAGAAAATGGCTATCAGCTAAGTGTCAGTTAACAAAATTAACTTATGCCCTATCTTCTGCTTAATTGCCAGTTAGATGCACTTTCCTCCAATTCTACTCTGTGCTACTGAAATTATACTGAAAGATACCATCTGATAATAATTAACAAGTCTGGATAAGTCTTTAAATTAGTTAAGAAGATCGTTAATATCTTAAAATCACTTCTGCTTTCAGGCAGATGACCAAGAGATATAAGAGAACTTCCTACTCAGAACAGTTCTAATTTTTGAGCAAACAGCGGGAACTCTACATTACCAGGTGTTAGATTGACGGCTCCTTTCTGGACAACTAATTTGTCTTCACCTTTTTTTTTTCCTATCAGTTGGGTTTAACTGGCAAATACCCTCTAAATCAATTCCTTTTGTTTAATGTTCCAGTTCTTTCTAGTTTCTAGGCAAGCTAAACAAACACCGTATCCCACCCTAGAAACTGTTTTCAAGCAATTCTCTTGGGCCTGTTCCAAGGAGAGCTAAAGTCAGTGGAAATAACAGCATTCACATGAGAAAAGGTTCTGACCAAAACGCTAGTAAACCATGACATTCATTTTTAAATGCCTGTTTTGTTTTCAGGAAACTTACATCAATTGCCCAAGAATCTTTCAGTGGAACATGAGGGAAATCATAATGTTGTGTAAAACAAACCAAAACCTCCATAGACTAGCGTTTATGTTAAAGAGAAGGCAACCTCTTAGGGCAACTTAAGGAGAAGTGCACCTTTCTCATATTAAGAATTTTTGAGAGAGAGGGAAATTATCTTAGAATACTGTATATTGTTCCCACTTCTTAATCTCTCTCTGTAGTAAATAATTGCTTGCATATAGATAGGGAATATATATTGCATATAGATAGGGATATGGGAATAACCAGCTAACAGACATTTAGTTTCCAAAGGAACCATATTTTTAGCTTATCATAAAATGACCACTGAATAATTGCATTGCTAACATCTCTTGAAACTTAAATGCCATACAAATGACTAGCTCTATAGAGAACATTCCACACGTTATATATACATGTGGGAAGGGCAATCACAAGAGAAGATCGCAAGACATCATGTCTTAAGTTTAATAACCCATTTAATATTGCCTTTCAATTCCATTTCATGCTCAGTAAAGCAAGAATAACTGAACCTTTCACTGATGTTGGCCTTAGATGAACAGCTTTTGTTTTGATGGCTTTGGTTGTAATGACTTATCATGGATGACAACTGCCTTGTAGCAAGGGCCAGTGCTAGTGTTAGAGGAACTTTTTTTCTGCACCTGAATAAGGATATTTCTTTAATGGACTGTTCTTCTTAACTAGGGTCATGCTAGCTTGCTCATGTGCCCAGGGGAAAGGTATGACACACACTGCTTTTGTCCTTTTCCCAACACATTCTCTCATCCTTCTCATAATGAAATACAGTCCCTGCAAATGGGCGAGGGGTGAAAATGTGTGTGACATGCTGAAGCAAGCAAAACACAGCGCATTGTCCCATCAGAAAGGTTAATGGTGAAAAGAAGCAAGACATCTAAACTCATGACATGCTAAAAAGCTGCTTCAAAAAGGTTAATGGTTATTGCTCCCAGTGCTTGCTAAAAGAACAAACTGTGCTGGGACTCAGCCAACCAAGAGAAAAGAATATAAGAAGAAAGAGCAACGGCTTGAATCAAAGATTACAAATTGAACCCCAACCAGAGCAGACAGCAAAGGTTTATAACTCAGTTACAAACATAATACTACATACCATTATCTTATATTGCTCATAAACAAAATCATTTTATCAGTGGATTAGGAAAACTGTACAGATTTTTTTTATTTCAGGTCTATCCATACAGCATAAGCAAGATGACAAGTCACTAATTCATCAGGAAATTTATTGCAGCTGGTTTTGCAGTATAAATTGGCTCCAGCCATGCTACTCTACAGCCTTTCAAGAATGGCAGTTGCCACATTTGCTTTCTCCCTTACATACTCTATTGAGAAACTTCTTTTCATCTCAGAAAGAGCAGTATCTGTCTTGGCCATCACATACCTAACCCTAACCCTTACTATAACCCACTTGATGGAAAATTCAAGTTACTCTTGCTATAAACAGTAGAAATATGAAAAATATTTTTATTTGCAGACGTGCTGCCTAGCTGCAGCATTCAGCAGCGTTTAGAGACTTTGTGTTAACATCGAATACAGGGTTGATCTATCAGAGTCTATATATATTTAACTTGAAATTCTTAGATGTCTTGTAAGTACATATGACTAAGTAAGCCACAGCTCAACCTTGATTACATCAGAGATGAGCAGTGAAACTGAAGCAGTATCACAGAAAACTATTTACCATTACCAGCACAGGCAGATAAACCTTTGTCTCTAGTTTTCATAGAAATCATGCAATCATGCAGCTGTTCTTTTTTTTTTTAATCTTCACTATGTTCAAAAAAGAGACATGATTTTTTTTTGACTGTCTGTACTTATTTCAGTGCTTTTCCCCCCTTTTTGCACCATTTTCATCAGTGCCTTTCCCATAGATTTGCTGCTTTTTCTTGTCTTTCAAATTGCTTTGCACTCCTAGGAACATATGGCAGTTGATCTGACCAGGTGCTCAACTTTTCCCAAAATGTGATGGTGCACTCAGTGACATAATTGTGCAATGCTGCCACAAATTCTCCCCTAAATTTCTGTGCAGACTTGTAGATGCCATCTCTATCAAAAGATGGTAAAGGCCATAGAGAACAACAAACTAAAGAAGGTGAATATGCACCAACTCAGAAGTAAAGAGGAAGGGAGGAAGAGTATCTAAGCAGGAAGTGATAAAGTTAGGCCATTCTTTACACTAATTTGCCAGAGGTTGTGTTACTTATTCTTGTTGACACAATTGCTTATGTATGCTGTGAGTAGTATATGTTAAAAGGGAAACTACATTTGCGAAGCTGACTTTAAAATATTAAGTACAGTATCTGGAATACTTAAAGGAAGGTTATGTACAGCAAACTTTGGTTTAAAAAACATGTACTCATTCACACAGAAAAATACACTGTTTGAGTCTATAACATGATAACATGACAACTGCTTTCTCTCTACAGCACTAGTATTGTTACTATTAGCAAAAGTACCAGGTTCTTGCCAGGGTGCCACCTTGAAACCTCATAAGCAACACAGGGAAGAGAGGCTTTAAGAAGCTGTTGCAGCTCTACAAATATTTTTAGGAACATTTTCTTTTTCTTTTAGCTTCTTGTCATTCTTGTGTGCTGCTACCTTAGTCTCTATATATGGCTTCAAATTATGTAAGATCAAAGTCTCACCTTTTGAGAACCATATACAACCATGTATGTAGAAAGAAATTAAAATACCTACTAAATATTTAAAATACCTGTAGGTCTGGTAACACGATAAATCTCCCTCACATCTAATGTGTGCTTTTGAGAGGTAATCAACAATTCTTATTTATTCTGAAGTAAAGCAATCTTCCAACTAATTTGTAGCAGTAAAAGGAAGATTATGCGAAGGGATATTGCTACCTGACCGTATGGAACCATTAATATTTCACATTCTCTTTCATCATACAGTAATTGTTCAGCAACCTCAACTATATCAGATGTGACAAAACACCTGTTCTTAATGTTGTCCTAGTTCTTTGATACACAGCTTGGACTGTTCAGAAAAAAAAATATGATCTGATATTTTATTGAAGCCTTCTCACCTCAAATTAGTGAAAAACTTGAAACTAAAGCAACGAAGAGGAGAGGACAAACAAAACTTATCATCTTCCTCAACAACAGCAGTATCTCCATTTTGTTAAAATGCATTTTCAGTAACTGCTTTGTCACAAAATTGAATTCAACTCCTGTGCAGAGCTATTACCTCCATGCTGTGTGACTGTAGGTTTTCACATCATTTCTTATATCCTCTTTGAAAAATAGAAATATGTAATAGACTGTGTAGCTATACTTTGTGAATCTTTCTATTTTTCTTCAGAAATTTTCTAGCAGTGCATATTACATATATTCGGCATTATGTCTTTTTCAAAGTCAAAAGATTTAACTAAAAACACACACAAGATGATTGCCACTTTGCAAATCGGAAAGAAAAGCTATTAATTTTGATAATGTCAACGAGTAAAGAAAATATCATGGGAGAGAGAGGAAAACAAATAAGAGCTCAGTGAGAACAGCATTTAAAATAATTATCTGAAATCATTCAATAATTTGAAGAAAAAAAGTTGATATATTTTCAGACAAAAGCTTCTTCAGATTTATAAAGTCATTTATAAATCCAGAAAGGAGGAAACCAAAACAAAGCCAAAACAAAACAATTTTCTTGACTGTCATGTGCTTTTGCACCATTAGTTATATATTATACACGTCAGTGGAATGTGGTTAACATTTGGAAAAATAAGCTCTTCTAACTCAGGGCTCAGAGGAACAGAAATTACTGCACAACTAGAAACGTAGCCCCAAAGCGATGTTGTTTCTGTGTTGAAATACTGACTGCAGTAGTCATACACTGTGAGTAGTTCTGCCATATGCCAGCTCTTGGCTTGGTTCCCTACTGTCCCCAGGAGACACAGTAAGGGAGGCAACAAGCAAGTCCATGCTCAGAGGCAGCAGTCTTCCTTCCCAGGCCTCCTCCATAGTCCTTTCACTTTGAAGAACACAATCCAAGACAAAAATCCAGTAAAAATAAACCCTGAATATAATGCATTACTGAGGTTTCACAATGAAATGGTCTTTTTAAAACAAAAATTACCTTACACAATATTATCATTTTATTTCACATCGAAGGTATCAGTGTTGGCGTTGGGGAAGTCCATAACACAACAAATGAGCTCAAAATAGCTGAGAAAACAAAAAACATGGACTGTTCATCAGACAAAAATCCAGTGGAGCCATTAGGCCTATATGTGTGTATATATATATATATATGATTTAATTTGGAATCAAGACTGTCAGAGAATTGAGAAGTTTTCATGTACACACATATGTTATTTGCTCTTTTTAAAATCAAAATAATAAAATCCTGTTGCTGAAAAGTCTGAATTTTCAAGAGCAAATAACTCATTTCAAAAAGCATATGAAATACCACAGAAACAGGCAAACATCTTTCATGAAGATCCAGAGACTACAAGGCACTTGACAATGTGGATGTGGCTATTTACACTGGCTTTTATCTTTGTTGTTTTTTCTTGATATTTTGATATTTCTTGGAAGTATAATATAATGCTGAGATCTTTAGGGAAAACATGATCATCATCGAGCTTAATTACACTGACTTATGGTCTTGGCTGGTAACAAGATTTATTAATCTTTCAGATATAATAATGTCATAGATTTACTGTAGTCAATATCTGTTGTGCCAATAAATCTTGATATTGGCAACAGAAGTCAATGCCTACTTAGGAACTTTCAACGCACTGACAAAGCATTCTGTTAATATCTGATCTGCGATCACGCAATAAACAGTTCCTCTGACACTTCATTCTGGCAATACAATCTGTTTCATTCAAAGAGGAAATTTCTTTTCAAGTACCATCACTTGTTTAAGTAACGATCAGCTTTCTTGCGTACAGCCAAGCAGAGAGGGACACAAACAGCATTGTTTTTATGCCTGGGTAGGGAGTGAATGGTACATTCTTCAGCTTAAGCAAGGTGGCTAGCACATGATGGCGCACAATTCCTGACAGTTCCGTACAAGCTGTACAAGATCTGTCAATCAGTTGGTTAGCTTCTTGGTTTATAAAAATATTACTTTTTTCAGAATGATGTTTTGAATGTAGAATGTGCTTGTAAAGCATTGGAAAATAAAATTTATCTGCAAACAATGGCCAA
The DNA here is from genome assembly GCA_024606505.1 of Aquila spilogaster. Taxonomy (NCBI): domain Eukaryota; kingdom Metazoa; phylum Chordata; class Aves; order Accipitriformes; family Accipitridae; genus Aquila; species Aquila spilogaster. The sequence continues at coordinate 16,450,749 of JANHGO010000073.1, read as the reverse complement.
AAACAGAAGGAGCAACCTTTTTCATGTGATAATATCCAAACTCCAAATTAGCAGAGGCAGTTTAGCTGAAATTATTTGTTAGTTGCAATTATATTTGCTTCAACAATGCTGCGCTGCCCTTTCTCTATGCCAACTGTGACATCTTTGATGTGAAACAGAATAATAATAATTAAAATGAAAAGTTTCGAATTCTCAGAAGTGACTCCTCTAACAGATTGCTCGTGCTTTCTTTCTATTTCACCCCTGCTAGGCTAATCCTTCACATAACTGGTCATTTTAAAATATTCTTCCTTATTATCCAACCTGTAGTACCTTTTACTGACAAAATAACTTCTTCATACTAAGGACGTTTCTTCTAAATATAACAAGATAACTTTCTTAAAAACGAAAAAAATACTGAACTTGTCAATACTTCAAATACTCCAATGCCAGTTTCTAATTTAATTCTGCACTTACTAATCTGAGCAACAATATACAGTGAAAGTCAATGTCTTGATGGATCACTCATGGAAAACTGAAGTAATTACCCTCATTCTAATATTCCTATTTAAATGCATGAAAAAAATGATTAGCTGAAAGTTCTTTATGTAGCAGAAATGACATCTGTTTAATATTTATGCTAATGTGAAATACCTTTTACCCTAAAGGTTAGGGGTGATGCATGAATGAAAAATGAAACCAAATAAAAACAAAACAAATAGAAATTCCTGCTACATAACGCCACCTGAATTCATTTTTTATTTGAAGTTTCTATAGCAAAAGTTAAACATTATTTCTTGGGTCTTACTCAATTTCCCACAGATTTCTTTAGCTGATATAAGTAGAAACCTATTAAGGAAAACTCCCCCATACTTTTGCTGATAATACCCTGTGAGACCTCAGCTGGGTTTAACCGGAAGCAGTAATGATGTCTGATAGTCACTTGAGGATATATTCAAATCCATCCAACATCAGAGTATGAGATAAGAAAGGTCTAAAATCACCAATGTTGGGGAATTCTCCAGTTGGGCCCTGCCATACAAGCTCAGCAAGGACAGCAAGAGCTATGTCAGCATTTTGCCTACCCTAGATTTACCCCAGCTCAGCCCAGAACCTACACTTCAGTGAGCAGTCTTGGATCACTCTCCTTTTAGAGACTGCGATGGCAAAGTATAAAAGTGCTCACTTAAAAATGTTAAGTGCCTTTCTGCCAGCTTGCATAATTGTGTTCTCTCCCTTCTTCCTTCCCTCTCACATTTTTTTTCACCTCTTAATTTGAGTTAAGTAAATTATTAAAACTGACAGCTTGATCCTAGTTTTCTAATAAGTTTTTGACAGCTTAAAATGAGAATCTTTCAGTAGAATTTTCAACCAAAAAATATTTAAGAGCTGCTATGACAAAGAGAGGATGTGTTCAGAAGTTAGAGACTCCCTCTCTCCTTTCTTCCTCTGCTCCTGAAGAAAACTGGAGAAAGGCCCACTCCAGCGGCACTCTTTCCATGATTTCTGCAGCTCTCTTTGCTCATAAATGAATCAGGACTTCATTTTTCTTCTTTTTTTTTTTTTTTCTTTTAAGTGAAGCCCACTACTGGTACTATTTGTTTGATAATGAAGTTGCAAATGTATGAAAGCAAACCATCTGAGCATAAACACCCTCTAAGGGCAGTTACTACAAATAATAACGAAGTTACAAACAACAATACTGAGTGAAAGACTGCAAATACAAGGGCTACACTGAAAGTAATGCCTCTTATTTTATTATATTGGCCCATTACGTCAGAAGTGGAAGGGAGCACACTCCAGCCCCACAGCTCACTTGCAGACCCAGTCCCCTCTGCGTCCAGGTGTCAGGAAGAAGATGGGTCTGGGATCAGAGACTGGGTAAAACTTTGGGTGTAGGAACAGGCTTGCACACATGGCCAATTTAAGTGGCCAGACAAATAAAGCAAGACAAGAGAAAGGCTAATAATTTTTGAAAGACAAGTCAGTCTGCTTTAAACTGGAGTTCTCTTTCAGCAGTTCAAATATCTGAAGACCTTATATCTTTCCATTCCTATCCCCTGTATTGCATTGTCAATTTATACAAGGTATTTCATGAGAAACAAGGTGCGAGTTTTATTTAACACTACATGAATAAGCATTTTTTCTTTCTACAAAGAACCACAAACTATTCCTCCTGCTTACAATTTTTGACTGTAAGAAACTTTTCAGCTACAATATTGTTTCAATTTATATGCATTTGCTTACTGACAAAAAATAAATATTTTAATAGAAGTAGTGCAGAAAGCTAAGAATAACAATAAAAAATTCCCAGATGTCATTTGATTAAGCTACATCTAAAGTCATTACAAATTAGTACTCAGAAGAGACTGCTGTGCTGTCCATTAAATCACCATACTGTTACTTTCAGATACCACCAGCCCCATGCGCCAGCAGAGCTGGGGCTTCTTAATACTGGCTGCTGCTTGGCTTGGAGTCGTTCATTCCTTAACTATGGTATTGTCACGGTTTCAGCTGGGACAGAATTGATTGTCCTCACAGTGGGAACTTTTTCACAGTAAGGGTGACGGAGCACTGGAACAGGCTGCCCAGAGAGGCTGTGGAGTCTCCTTGTCTGGAGATATT
>JANHGO010000073.1:16414350-16448045 GCA_024606505.1 Aquila spilogaster | reverse complement strand
TTGTGATCATGAAATGCAAACCCATGGCATTCTAACACAAGAGCTTTCAAATTCTGAGTTTTGTGTCTGGACCCATGCCTCTTCACAGACTCGTATCCCCTTGGAAGCCTTAAAACAATTAAAGCCATAACTGGACTTTACCAGCTAATTGGAGTTCTGGGTCTTGAATAATTTTGTGCATTCAATAGCTGCATTTTTAAGTAAATCACACTACATCACAGCTAGATAGCAGAAAGACATTTAAAGGTCTTTTATATAACAAGTTGCTAGTTGCCAGCTGTTTTTCTGATCTTTATGGTAAATCCTGCATTGAAAGATTGCTGCCTAGAAGGCAGGAGCTGACAATGATTTGAATCTACTAGCCATCTCTGTAGATCAGATGCCATTATTACCAGTGGAATCAGTATTCCATTCACACACTCTTATTTTCCCCTCTTGGAAAATGCTTTACAAGAAATAATATGGAAATATATATATTGATAGACTATGGTTACATAGGCTGTGTTCATCCATTTACATGTTTCAGCATAGCTTTCTACTGGACTGTATATAGTATGCATACACACTCTGTATCCTACCATAACACATACTTTTTAATATACCTATCTTTCACCTAAATGATACAATAAAGGTGTTCATTTAGTGGATAAATACTGGTATATTCACTGGAATTTTGCTCCTCTTTTAGCATTTCTTTATTATTTTAAATATAGAAGAGCATTATAAATATAAAATATATCTAAAGTAATAGCTATTCTGGTACAACGTTGATACTTAAGTTTTATTATTATCCTATACAAATCAATTCTGAGACAGAAAGTTTATGGATTTGCTCTGCAAAAAAACAGAACAGCAAGAAACAGAAGATCTGTCTCTGTCTGCTTAGTATAGATAACAGAAAACAGATAAAATTTTTCTTAAGCTCCTATTGTTAATTGGGGATGACCTATCAAGCAAAATAGAGGTTTTGAATTAGAAAAAGACCAATAAACAATTTTGTAATTTCTTTTGACATGCCAAGTTGCACCACAAAACATTATGTTCAATATCTTGACTACCCATGTCAGTGAAATGGAAATATGGAGGTGCTGACCAAATAAACATCTTAGAGGTCAAAATTTTGGAATTAACCATTGTAGCTAGTTAAAATTAAAAAAAAAAAAAAAATTATCTGATCACTATCCAGGCAAAAGGCAAAGACCTATGCATTTACACAGCCCAACATAAAAAAGACTTCATGTGATACGCACATAGTTCAGAGTGCGTCAATGTGTTTGTTTCAGTTCTCAGCTAAGGCTTTTAACTAGAGCATCTCGAGATAGCAAAGCACGTGTGCTTAGACATAAATGGCCAACATGATATATATAAATGTTTAAAAAAACCAACAGGGAAAGGTGGTAAAAAATATCAAGCAAACAATACAATGTTCAGATCAGATTTGTTAAAAATGAATCTGGCAACATTAAAAGAAAAACAAGTCACAGGAAAAAAGAAACCAACCTCTTGAAGACAGCAAATCATTACAGGGTGCTAAAGATTTCTTAGTATATTAGCCCACCCTCAGGGCTTCTTGAACATAATCCATTTCAATAACTATTCTCTTCCCCATTTTCTAGCATAAACAACATTGCAGTTTAGATCAAGCCAATTCTTATGCTAGTAGTATTGTTCTGCCAATACCCACTAAGGGTTATAGCTTGAGAGGAGGGGAGGGGTGAATTACAGATACATCGCACAACCTGCTCGTGAATTTTGCCATCTATGGTTTAATCTAAGGTTACGTTATGCATGCAACAGTGAAAGAACGACAAAGCTACAGGTTAGGTGAAGCTTTTAACACATCATAAGATCAATATTGTCTACTGGAGGCAGTGGAACTTCCAAACCCAGGAGTATTTAACATGCTTCCTGCCCACCTGAGTGACTCCTGATCAACACCTTTAATTTTGCCTTCAAGTTATCAAAAACTTGGCATCTCAGGTCTATTGCTCTAGGGCACTGCATTGCTCACATCACTATCCGTTTGCATCATGTTCGTGCTCGAGTACACTTAAGAACTCTGCTACTCCTGCCTTGACTGCTCTCCTGCGGCACCGCATCATTCCCCATCTTGTCTTCTTTCAGTAATTCTAGACTTTGCTGTGCTTCTCATACATACTTTGTGCTTTGCATTCTTACTGTCCCTCACATATGAGGTGCCTTTCCTGAGTTTAACTATAGGACCACAGATTCTCTTCCTGCAAAGCCCACTCCATCATGCCAACATATGGCTGTAAGGTGAAGGAGATGGCTAGCACTGAGATGAAACCTTATTTCTGTGTTTTAGGTTACTTATAAAAATGGTTTAACAAAGTACAAGGCATCCAAAAGCCTGAAACTAATATTAATAATGCTATGCATATTTGGGTACAGGATGTGGTGAACAAGGGTGGAGGGAAAATGGTGTTTCTGAAAGGGAAGCTGTCCCCCTGAGCTGGACTTCACTCAACTGCAAAGCCTGAAACTCGTCACCTGCAGAGAAGACATCTACAGAAAGGGTTGTAGAACAGCATTATAAAACCAGCAGTACTTCCTTTCAGAGACATCTGCAGCTACTACTCTTTCTCTAGAAACCGGACTTTCTAAAAAATGTTTAGCAGGAAACTACAAGCTAGAAAGCTTCAATTGGTCTGTACATATTCCAGAAATTAGAGATGGAAGGGCATATTATGTCAATCTTCCATTCTGTGGCCACTGGTAGATTATTCCCTATTACATACTCCTGAGCTCTTTGTCCACTGTAGTTTTAAATGACTCAAGTGCTTGGACTTCTACCACTTCCCTTGGGAGACTTATCTGTTCTACAGTCTAATAGATCTCACTGTCAGGAAATGGCCTCCATTTGCCTTTGCTCAATCTTATCCCATTACTCCTAGTTATGGTAGTTTTTTCCTGTTGTGCTCTGAAACACCCTTATAATGGCTCTTACCCCAGAATCAGAGTGGAATAACAGTCATAAATGGAAATCTCTTGCCTTCCATTAAGTGCTCCCTCATCCCCTTGCTCCCACAGCCTGGCACAACACACCGGTAGAGACAGGAGCAGTAGCAGTGAGCAGGTCCTGGACTAATGCCACCCGAGACAGGCCACTGCACAAGGCTCAGCTGTAATTACAGCACAACAGGACAGAGGGAACAGTGTGGGATAAAAGCGGTGTCAGTGGGCAGCAACACTTCCTTTTAACCCAGGCAGTCTTTAAGTTACATGCTCAATTTTGTAAATAGCCCAATTTTGTAAATGGGCATTAATCATCTTAGTGAAACGTCTCATCAGCATCAGCGCTCCCGCGTGGTGTGCTTGTCTTGCTGCCTCGCTCCTCCCCTCTCATCTTTTTGCTGAACTGTAGCCAAACATTATGCTGCAAACTCTATGACTAAACTTTCACTATCTTAGGAGCTTCCGAGAGACTGAATCCAAATTCCAGCACCACTCGCTTTTCAGCATGGCAAAGGTGAAGGTGTGCATTAAAGCACCTTCCCAGTTTTACATGGCTGAGATACGTGTTTGTGTTAGTTAATGATCACACTTTGATTTAAAGTTATGTCATTTGCTTTAATCTGTTCTTGGTTTTGAACAGTAATGACAGCAAGAGCAATGCAGAGACAATGGTGGATGGCTACTAGCACATAGAAAGCCCCCAAACCAGTGGAGAAAAGCTCAAAACATTGCCAGATGAAGAAAAGAATGGTGTACTGTAACAGATATAAGCCCTTCATCATCATGTGAGATGAAGATACAGTATCACCCAGGTAACAAAGATGTAAGAAGTTGGTATCAGTCAATCCAGAATTTAACTACCAGTTCATGTCTTCTCCTAGACTGATTTTAGGCAGCAGACTAGACACAAGTCATTTTATTTATGCCACACAAGAAACCATCGGAGAAAAAGGAACTTCACACAGATTTCTCAAGAAATTCAGACACAGACAACTCCAGTTCCTTTGTGTTTTTCTAATTTAAGACCACTTCAGTCACTTCTGCTGCTCATCTCTTTCATTCATTACGTTCCTTTTAAGTGTTTTGCTGAGATTATCTAACTCTGAAGCTTAGTTATTTTCAAGGGTATTTTTTGGAGCGGTTTTGTTTGTTTTGATTATGCCCTACCATAGCCCATTTTGATTTCTCTGCAAATTTCCTTGTGGTGTCCTTGGAAATACTCAATCTGTATATTATAATCTGGGGACTGACAGAGTAAAAGAAAACATAAATATCAGTACTGAGTTGTCTGTAACATATTATGCCCTTTTTACAGAGCTGTCTTTTATTAACTCCTGCACTACTTTGCTGTTTCACGTAAGAAAAATGAAGTAGCCAAGGGAGAGCTACTGGAAAATATATCTTCAAGTTATATTTTTGCCCTGGATGAAAACTATCAAAGCGAACAGTGTATGTAAGGGTGCGCTCTCTCTCATACACAAAGAAATGCACATTCTTTCCAACTAACTTATTTCCCATCCACTGGAAGGTGCACAAAATCTTTGAGTAGCAGGGCAGATACCAAGTTATTAATTAAAAAAGGCCTCAAAATCTTTAAAGATGACCCAAAAAAGCACCTAAAATGCATAAAGAAATAAAAGCCAGAATGGTCCAGGCCAAGATGTCTTGCACTTGAAATGCTGTGCAGGCAAAGGAAAGCAATACTCCCACACTCCACATTCCTGAATATTTTCTTAGGTATGTTAAGAGACAATCGAAACAAAAGTAAAAATGTTTTCTGCTCTTTCTTACCCTATTTCAAGGAAAACAAGGAGTGACTGCAGATAGAAGTAGTCAAGAAAAAGTCCAAAAAGAATTATTAACATGGAGCCACAAAACCCCCACCGTAATAACCTCTCCTAATAAGTGGCACAAATGACTGGAAATATGAGTAATTCAGTTCCTCATTAAGATGAACCTTTTTACAGCTACATATTTCACATCATGGTGGTGTTCACTGACGGTCTGAAGGCCTGAAGCAGCACATGTTCTTTCCTCCTCCACGCATCTGAAAACCCTTAGTTTTCTTGCAGAGAAAGGTGACTTTTGTTCCTACCTGTATCCAACCACTAAACTCCCATTATTTTCACTTGGCATAAGGTCAGGCCCTTAAGAGTCAACAAGCAAATCCTGATGTTGTATTAGAAAAAAGATGCAGCGTGCTTTACGTTCTGGCTCCTTAGCTTAGCGTGTCCGGAGGGCACAGCTTCACAACTGCTCTCTTCTTGTTTTCATTCATTTACAGCCTTGCAGGCCGGAAAAGTGATAATGTTGTTGTTTGGGCACCCTGTTCTGCTTCTCTGAAGCACATAATAAGGAATAAATACAATCCTGGTCATCCATATATTTCTAACTGCTGCAAACACTTTTGATATATACCAAATGTACTTCAGGTACCATTGTCTTGCTTCTCTTTGCTCATCACTCCACAAAAATTCGGGGTTACCCAAGCTCCATGCCTGGCCCCCCAAGGCAGGATTACGGTGTAGGGTGGGATCTGCACTTACCCTGAGGCTGTGCCACTGCAGAAAGTGAAGCCATTAAATTAGTGGCTAACTACCCCTTTGAGGATTTGATGATTTGATGTGTGAATTGTCTGTCACACCGTTCACCTAGTATTTGCAAACTGGCTGTCTGTTTTTGACAAGAAAAACTGGGAGCCTAGTCCAAACTGACAGGAGAAGTATAATTTTCTTTTTTTTTTAAAGCATCATTTTTTACATTTAGTTGATATGTATAAATAAACATGAGGAGAACATTGTGGCAGACTTCATTATTAGTCTAGCAGAAAGTACTGTATTGCAAATGTAAACTTCTTTGGGGAGATTGCTCCTGACTGGCCAGCAAACCCAATCAAAATACAACTTTGCTTCAGCTTAACTGTATTATACACTTTATCACCCAGTGTCTTATGTAATAAATGTTACTGAAAAGACTAATTTAGGATCTGAATTTATTTTAATTAGCCTTTGTAATACTGCAGCAGATGTTAGCCTGTATAAAAGCAAACCTGCACTTGTGAGGAATCTCAATGAGAAGGCCCCCAATATTTGATATTCTCAGACATGCTGCCTCAGATTGCAGCAGCAGACAGGAGGGGAGAAAGGAAACTAAAGAACGAACAATAATTGGGAGGATGAGGAGAAAAGGTGGCAGAGATTCATTTTGTTATAAACATGTCCTGTTATCAGTCACAGCACTGTAAAGGTGAGGCTGCAGAGCACCATTAATAACTGACAGTTGTTGTTAACTACCAGGGAACACCAGATAACCTTCCTGAGAATATCTATACCCCCATCTTGGGCAGCAAAGTAATGAGTCCCAGTGGAAAGAAAGCACCGGCCGTCTTTGTTGTAGCTATTGATCTCCTGATGTGATTTAGATAAGGGAGGAAGAGATAATGGCATTGATTATTCTATTTAGGAGCCAGACTGAGACTAAACTCAAGTATAATACATAAAGAGGAAAAATGCACACTCAATCACTCCTTGTCTGTTCTCTGCAGTTCAAGGCAATGCTAGGTGGTCACGGCAACGGGGACACACATCTTAATAAACATGTGGGGTTTGGTTTCAGGGACAATTTGGTGTAAACGAATATATGATGGAGGGTTTTGTTTTGTTTCTCCTTCCTTATTTTAATAAGCATACATTGTTTTCATAAAGCAAAGCACGGGCAGAATAGGTTGTTTTCCTGCCAAGGAGGTTGACAGAAGTCAGTGATGGAGATCTCGGGCTGACAGCAGGACATGCATAGCTAATTTTACTTTACGCTCCTCTCCCCCCTTGTGAAGGGTAGTCAGCTCAGGTCAGGTAGTTTACAGGGAAGAATCTTAAAAAAGACAAAGAATGCTTATGCCCATCCACAGCAAGATGTAATTATTCTGACAAGCCTTAACTGCAGGTCACCTGGAGACATGGATTAGAGCCTCAGGCCTCGCCTCAGAGTTAAAAAGAATCCCTGTTGCATGTAAGAGCAGATACCAGTGAGATTTAGAAGTACCTTAAAAAAGGGGGAGAAAAAAAAAAAACCAAAACCATTTCCAATCTTTTTAAAGCTGCTGAGCTTAAACTGCCTCTGAATATGTTAACAGGTTACAGAAGCCACTGTTCTACCAAGGGAACCCAGTGAGGGGTAGGATGGATTGACAGCCATACTCTGTTTTATATTCTCTTCCATACTCTCCCACATTCTTTGGAATACTGTCCTAGACCTGAAAACCAACATAAACTTCTGCTTTTACTTCTGTCCCCAGTGAAGGTTTTCAAATGCCACTCTGAGGTTCTCTTAAAACCATGTACATTTAGACTAACTACAAATTATTCATCTTTTATTGGTGTGATTGATAGCTATGCTTTTTAAAATATAAAAGGAAAACCAGATAAATAAAGTATAAGAGCAAAAAATAAAATAAAAGCCTGCGTTCAGTTCTTCCATGTCACCATAAGGTTTCTGCATATGAAGACGACAGTACTTTCACCTCTTTGGGCCCCAGCCCTTGCCAGTGTCAGAGAACTGCAAGTCACATCAAGCAGAACTGGCCAGAAGATTTTTCAGAGAAGCACAACTTATCTTTTAAAAATGAAATTTTAAAAAGTCAATCTTTATAGTCTAGTTACTGTATTTTGTTGGGGTTTTGGTTTTTGTTTGTTTGGATTTTTGTTTGGTGGGTTTTTTTTATGTTTTGGGTTTCTTTAACACAAGGCTGTTTAAGGGAAGTGTGCCTGGCTTCCTTATAGGTTTCCCTGGGCTAGCTGGGGAGAAAGATGCTGGAGCTTCCTGCACCTGCTATAGTAAACTGATGTGTTACGGAGAGGCTAAAGAGTGGATTTGAAGCATCCAAGCCCAATTTGACCTAAGGCAAATTTGAGGTACAAATTGAAGTTTCCCACAAACTAGAAACTTTGTTTTTCTGACAGTTTTAGAGCAAACCTCTAAGATCTCATGTCTTAATAAGACTGCAAAAGATTATTGTACAAAATCACAAAGCACTGCAACTTCTTTGTGTATTGCATCTACCGCTTTTTCACTGGGTCTCAGCAAGCTAAACGTGAATGATGCACAGCTCAGACACAGATTGGCATCACTATGGAGACCACTCAAAACCTGCTCCTTACTGTGTCAACACACAACAAAGTATCACCGGTTGCACAGAGCACTGCACAACCGGTGCAAATCTATGCAGAAGGTCCTTGAATCACTGTGAAATAGGAGAGCAGAAGTAGCAAGAACAACCAACCTCACGTAGGCAGAAGCACAAACCGCAGTGCTAAAAACAGTCCTTGAAGGATTAATTGCAGTATGCATACCTCAAACGTGAACTTCAGAGCAAACAGTCTGTGTAGGTCTAGTTGGTTTATGGGAAAAAAATCCCTCTAAATCCATTGCCTATATATCACAGTAGAAATACTGACATATTGTCTGAAGGTAAAAGCAGCACAGGTTTTCCCTTTCAAAAGGAAATTGATTGAGCCATGCAGGAAGGATGGATTTACTCATTTCCTTAACACAGAAAATAGGATCAGTAGTGTTAGTGTTTGAAATAAAAAGCACTTCTGTACATTTCCCTGGACTCCAGGGGTTGTGCTGAAGAACAACGGAAGATTTAATGGCAGGGGGAGGAAATGCCTAGTGTGAAAAAAATACAACTTGGAATTTCATTACTGTAAATGACAAGAAGAAAATACACAAAATCATTGGCACGAATCCTTGTTTTTCCCATGTATAGCCATAAAATACTATGACCGAAAAGTGATTTATGAATAGTGCATCCAGGATTTAGATGCCGGCTGAGGTAGCCCCAAAATCAGAAGTCATATTCTATAGTTCTTGTGAAAGACCACTAGGATAAGCCAAAATCCCAGGCATAAACCCCACCAAAATTTGGTAGGAACTTGAATATCTTAAACTAAATAGTTTTAGTTCTGAGTAAGATGGAACCCTGATTTCAGGGTATCTTTAGAGTAACATTACAGCATCTGTATTTGTCCAAGCAACTCAAATCTGGTCTGCTGAAGCTTTTAATTTTAGCCTTACTTTTCTTCTGATACAGAAATTTATCTTCAGGTGAAAGTTGCCTTTAAATGGTCTTTGTGCTTCTAGCAATTTGGAAGATGATTTTGTAAGGTGTTAAAATGAAGCTGTGGCAGTTGACCTGTCTGTCAGCAGACATAAACCAAACCAAGTCATTAGATTAAACCAAAATCCTCCCCAGTGGCATCTTTAACTCCATTTGATTTTATCCTTGCTCTAAGGCTATTTGTGAGTGTTTTGACTGTATCACCACTTCTTTTTCTTTTGCTGTTTGACAGTTCTTCCAGAGTTAGGTGAATTATTAAAAAGATAATAATTAAAAATATTTTCAGAATCACTAAAGAAAAAGGTGAATCTCTTTACTACTTGTCGTGCTTTAACCCTAGCTGCTCGCTCACTCCTCTCCAGCGGGATGGGGGAGAGAATCGGAAAGGGTAAAAGTGAGAAAACTCGTGGGCTGAGATAAAGACAGTTTAATAGGTAAAGCAAAAGCTGCATGTGCAAGCAAAGCAAAACAAGGAATTCATTCACCACTTCCCATCGGCAGGCAGGTGTTCAGCCATCTCCAGGAAAGCAGGGCTCCATCACGTGTAACGGTGACTTGGGAAGACAAACGCCATCACTCTGAACGTCCCTGCTTCTTTCTTCTTCCCCCAGCTTTATAGGCTGAGCGTGATGTCATATGGTCTGGGATATCCCTTGGGTCAGTCGGGGTCAGCTGTCCCAGCTGTGTCCCCTCCCAGCTCCTTGTGACCCCCAGCCTGCTCGCTGGTGGGGTGGGGTAAGAAGCAGAAAAGGCCTTGACTCCGTGTGAGCACTTCTCGGCAGTAACAAAAACATTGCTGAATTATCAGCACTATTTCCAGCACAAATGCAAAGCATAGCCCCATACCAGCTACTATGAAGAAGATTAACTCTATTCCAGCACAGTACTGTTTTAGAAATGGATTCATACCTTGCAGCTATAGGCACGAGAAATTCTAATACAGATTACCTATTTATACCATGATCCTCAGCCACCTCTAAGTCAAGTTGCTGTTTTCAATACAAACTGTCAAAATAAGACAGACAAATCCTAGTGGAAGTGATTACAATTCTAGCAATATCTTTCGGGAATTATATTGTAACATTTCTTTTGTTTCACAAGGAATATTTCTCCCCCCCGCCCCTTCTAAATTTTGCAGTTCTTTAGCAAGAACTCTCAGGTATATGGATAAACACAAATTGGAGTTAAGCTTCAGTTAAGAAAATTAATGGATGCTCTGTCTTCTGCTTAATTGCCAGTTAGGCACAGTGTCGGTTCTTCCAACTTCTACTTCATGCTACTGAAGTGAAACCGAATGGTCCTGTCTGATGATAATTAACCAGTCTGGATAAGTCTTTCAATTAGTTATGGAGATAGTTAACATGTAGAAAATACTTCTGTTGCCAGGCAAATGACAAAGAGTTACACAGGAGCTTCCTAGTCCAGTTTGGTGGTAGTTTTTGAGCAAACAGTGGAAATGCTATGTTACCAGGCACCTTTACTAGCAGTTGGGTTTAATTGGCAAATGCCCTTTAGATCAATTCCTTTTGTTTAATGTTCCAGCCCTGTCTGGTTTCTAGGCAAGCTGAACAAACACTGAATCCAGCACTAGAAATGTGCTTTCATGCAATTCCCTTGGGCCTGCCCTCAAGCCAGCTAAAGACCATGGAAACAGCTGTTCAGTGCTCACCTGAGAAAAGGTTCTGACCACAATGCTACTAGACGATGGCACTCATTTTTAAACGTCTGGTTTGTTTTCAGGAAACATACGTCAATTGTCCTAGAGTCATTTCAATGGGACATGAGGGAAGTCATAATGCTATGTAAAATAAACAAAAAACTTGAGAGATTAGTGTTTATGTTGAAGAGAAACAAAAGTACATGTTTCTCACTAAGAATTTCTGAGAGGAAGGGAAATTGTGCTAGAAGTAAGTATATTCTTTCCACTTCTTAATCATTCTTTGTGGTAGATACTTGCCTGCATATAGAGAGGATGAAAATAACCAGAGAACAGACATTTAGTTTCCAAAGGAACCATATTTTTAGTTTATCATAAAATGATGACCGAATAATTGCAACAATAACATTTCTTGAAACTTAAAGCCCATACAAATGACTAGCCCTATAGAGAATACTCCACACATTATATATGCATGTGGTAAGGGCAATTGCAAGAGAAGATCACAAGGCACCATGTCTTAAGTTTAATAACCCATTTAATATTGCCTTTCAATTCCATTTCATGCTCAGTAAAGCAAGAATAACTGAACCTTTCACTGATGTTGGCCTTAGATGAACAGCTTTTGTTTTGAGGGCTTTGGTTGCAATGCCTTATCATGGTTGACAATTAAGGCCTTGTAGCAAGCGCCAGCGATAGTGTTAGAGGAACTGCTTCTGCACCTGAAAAAGGATACTACTTTAATGGGCTATTTTTCTTAACTAGAGTCACACTAGCTGCTCATGTGCCTAGAGGAAAGGTATGGCACACACTGCCTTTGTCCATTCCCCACCACATTCCCCCATCCTTCTTGTAAGGAAATACAGTGCCTGCAAATGGGTAAGGGGTGAAAACGTGCGTGACATGCTGAAGTAAGCAAAACACAGTGCACTGTCCCATCAGAAAGGTTAATGGTGAAAAGAAGCAAGACATCCAAACTCATGACATGCTAAAAAGCCACTTTAAAAAGGTTAATGGTTATTGCTCCCAGTGCTTGCTTAAAGAACAAACTGTGTTGGGACTCAGCCAACCGAGAGGGAAGAATATAAAAAGAATGAGCAATGGCTTGAATCAAAGATTACAAATTGAACCCTTCCCAGAGCAGACAGCAAAGGTTTATAGCTCAGTTACACACAGAACAACATACCATTAGCTTATATTGTTCATAAACAAAATGATTTGATCAGTAGATTAGGGAAATTGTACAGAATTTTGTATTTTGGGTGTATCCATACAGCATAAGCAAGATGACAAGTCACTAATTCATCAGGAAATTCATAGCACGTGGTTTGGTATTTGCAGTATAAACTAGCTCCAGCCGTGCTACTCTAAAGCCTTCATAGATCAGCAGGTGCAATATTTGCTTTCGCCTTTGCATAATGTCCTGAGAAATCTCATGTTTCATGTTGGAAAAGGCAATATATGTCAGTAAAATTAAGATAATGTAATATTATAACAGTGTCTTAGCCATCCCACGCTATCTTTATTATAACCAACTCAAAACGGAAAATTAAAAAGACTCGGTGAAGTTTGCTATAAACAACTACTAGAAATATGAAAAATTATTTCCTTGTAGACATGCAGCCTAGCTACAGATTTCAGCAGTTTAGAGACTTTGCGTTAAAGGTGTACTAGGACAGAGGGTTCACCTACCTGCTTTGTAAAAGGCTGAAATTCTTAAGTGTCATGTGTACCTCAGTAAGTCACAGTTCTGCCGTGGTTACATCAGATACACGCAGACTCCAGAGCAGTGCAGAGAAGTCGAAGTAGTCTCAGAGAAAACAATTCCCCATTATCACCCCAGACGGATAAACATTTGTCTTTAATTTTCATAGAATTTTTACTTTTATAGTTTGTGGGGTGTTTTTAATCCCCACTACCTTCACAAAAAAAAGGAATAACTTTTTGACTGTATCTGTACTTATTATAGTGCTTTTTCCCTTTTTCTGGCACAGCTCTCCTCAATGCCTTTCCCACAGACATTGCTTCCCCCTCTCCTCCTACAGTTTCACATTCCTTTGCACTCCTAGGACCTTCCGAGGAGACAACAGTTAATCTAACTGTGCGTTCACATTTCCTCAAAACATGATGGTCCACTCAGCCACAACGCGATAGTGCAATACTGCCACAAACTCCCCACAAATTAGCGTGCAGACTCGTAGATGCAATCTCTGCCAAAGGACTGTAGAGGCCATAGAGAATCATCAGCTAAAAAAAGATGAGTATCCATCAAGTCAGAAGGAAAGGGAGGAAGATTATCAAAACAGAAAGTAATCAAATTAGACTTCACTATACACTCATTTACCCTAGGTTCTGTTACCTCTTCTTTTTGATACAATCGCCTGTGCTATGCTCTGCACTGTGACAAATATACCACATTAAGGGGGAAAACTATGTTTGTGAAACTGTCTTTAAAATATGAAGTACACTATTTGGAATACTTGAAAAGGGGTATATCCTACAAAATTTAGTTTGGAAAACATATACTAATTCACGTGAAAAAACATGCTGTTTGAGTCTACAGATGAAGCGGCAACTATTTCCTTCCTGCCGTGCTAGTACTGTCTTTATTAGCAGAAGACCTGAGTTCTAGGAGAGGTGCCACCTTGAAACCTCCCAAGTAGCACAGGGCAGACAGAGTTTAAAAAGCTGTTGTAATTCTGTAAGCATTTTTATGCAGCTTTTTATACTTTAGCTTCTTGTTATTCTTTTATGTTGCAACCCTAATCTCTATAAATTGGTTCAAATCACGTAAAACCAACTATCTCAACTTTTGAATAACATATAAACCACATCATGTGTGGAAAAAAAATTAAAATACCAACTGATATGATCCTGTAACATGATAAATCTCCCTGATCTAATCGGTGCTTTTGAGAAGTACTTGACAATTCTTATTTGCTCTGAAGTAAAGCAATCTTCCAACTAATTTGTGGAAGCAAAAGGAAGATTACGGGAAGGGATTTTGCTGCCTGATTTTATGGAACCATTAATACTTTACGTCCCCTCACATTATACAGAAACTGTTTTGCAACACCAACTATATCAGATGTGACAAAGCACCTATTCTTAACGCTGTCCGCCTCCTTTGATAAATGGCTTAGACTTCTCAGAAAAAAGGTGACCTGATATTTTATTAAAGCCCTCTCACCTCAAATTAGTGACAAATTTGAAATTAAAGCAGTTGAGAAGAAAGGACAAACTTAAAACTTATCTTCTTCCTCAACCCCATCAGTATCTCCATTTTGTTAAAATGCCTGTTCAGTAACTGGTTTGTCACAAAATTGAATTCAACTCCTGTGCAGCGCTATTACGTCCACTGCTGCGTGATTGTAGGTCTTCCTCTCTTTTTTGTTTGCTTGTTATACCCTCTTTGAAAAAATGAAAATATGTAATTTAATGTATGGCTACATTTTGTGAACTTTCCTATTTTTCTTCAGAAATTTACTAGCTTATATATTTGATGTTATATATTTTTCCAAGTCAACAGATTAAACCAGAACTGCCACAATAAGATGATTGCTGTTTACTTTGTAAATTGGAAAGAAAAGCTATTAATGCTGATAATGTCAACAGGTAAAGAAAATGGCATGGTTGAAAGAGGAAAACAAAGAAGAGCTCAGCAAGAGGATCATTTAAAAGAACTATCTGAAATCATGCAATAGTTTGGGAAATAAAAAAAATGTGTTTATATATATTCAGACAGAGCTTCTTCAGATTTGTAAAATAGTTGTAAATCCAGAAAGAAGTCAAAACTAATCTGGTGCAAAGGGATTTTCATGGCCGTTTCCTGCTTCTGCACCATTAGTTACGTACTGTACACTTCACAAAGGACCAGAAATTACTGTACAACCACACAGTCACAAAGTGATGCTGTTTCTATGTTAAACTGTTCACTGCAGAAATTATGAATTTTGAGTAGCTCTGCTGTCCAACCCCGCACACAGGGAGCATCCATGTGCCAGATCTCAGCTGGGTCCATGTCGTCCCCAGGAGGGATGGTGAGGGGGGGTCCCTCCCACCACAGGCAGCAGGACAGCCAAGCAGCTTTCCTGGCTTCCCCCACCCCCCTTTCTGCTTTGAAGAACACAATCCAAGACAAAAAACCCCGATGGAAATAAACTTTAGGTATAATCAATGCAGAGGGTCTTTTAAAAATAAAAATTACTTTTTCCACAACACAATAAATGGTTTCAAAATAAATCAGGTTATTAAGGACCATGTTTTTGATTTTTTTACCTAAATTGCACGCTGGAGCACTGTTTTCTTTCAGGTGTTATAAAACATGGTCTCTTCAACAGACCGCAGTCCTATGCAGCCCATTAGACCTACATATTTTAAAATATAATTTGGAAACAAGACTATCTGTGAATCCAGAAGTTCCTGTGGACACACGTAAGTGTTGTCTGGTTATTTTTCAATAACAAAAATTAAATCCTATTGCTGAAAATGAGCCCAACTTTTCAAGAGAAAACAACCCATTTCAAAAAGCATATGAAATAGCACAGAAACAGGCAAGTGCCTTTCACGAAGACCCAAAGACTATGAGACGTATGATAACGTGGATGTGGCTATTTATACTGACTTCTCCCTTAGTTGTTTTTTCTCAATGTTTTGATAGTTCTTGGAAGTATAATATGAAGCTGAGATCTTCAGGGAAAACATGCATCATCAACCGTAATTATATTGACTTATGGTTTTGGCTGGTAACGAGATTTATTAACCTTTGAGATATAATAATGTCATGGATTTGCTGAAGTCAATATCTCTCGTGCCAATAAATCTTGATATTGGCAAGAGAAGTCAATGCCTACTTAGGATTCTTCCAACCTTTGACAAAGCATCCTGTTAATATCAGATCTGCGATCATGCAATAAGCCATTCCTCTGATACTGCATTCTGGCAATGCAATCTGTTTTACTCAAAAAGCAAATTTCTTCCCAAGTCCCATCACTTGCTTAGCTGGTGATCAGCTTTCAAGCATACAGTCAAGCAGAGAGGGACACAAAAAAAGCATTGCTTTTGTACCTGGACAGGGGATGAATGGTACATTCTTGTGCTTAAGCAAGGCGGATAGTACATGATGGTGTGTAATTCTTGGTGGTTCCTTACAAGCCTAGCTTAGTGAGACATTTTTTGAGACAGCTACTTAGCCTCTTGGTAGATAAAAATATGAGTTTTTCAGCAGGATGTTTTGAATATGGAATACTCTTGTAAAGACTTGGAAAATAAAATTTATCCAGGTAAAACAGCCAAAAACTGGAAGAGCAAATAAAAGCTCTTTTTATTTGATAATAGTCAAATCTGAAACTCCCAGCAATACTTTTGTTAAAGTCATACTTGTTTGTTACAATTACATTTGCTTCAACAATGCTGTACTGTCCTTCCCCAATACCAACAGTGGTATCTTTAATGTGAAATAAAATAACAACAACAACAATAATAATTGGAATCTTTAATTTTAAAGCAACTTCTTTTATTTGTTCACACTTTCTATTCCACTCCTACGAGGTTATTCCTTCATATAACTGGTCATATCTTAAATTCTCCCTTATCATCCAATCTGTTGTACCTTTTCCTGACAAAATAACCTCTTCAGAAGAAGGGAATACTTTTTAAAAATAAAATCTTAACTTTGTTAAAAACTAAAAAATACCAAACTTGTCAAAACACTTCAAATATTCCAAGACTGGTTTTTAATTTAATTCTACACTTACTAATCTGTGCAACAAAATACAGTGAAAGTCAATGTCTTGATGGATCACTCATGGAAAACTGAAGTAATTACCCTCATTCTAATATTCCTATTTAAATGCATGGAAAAATGATTAGCTGAAAGTTCTTTCTGTAGCACAAATGGCATCTCCTTAATATTTATGCTAATGTGAAATACCTTTTACCCTAAAGGTTAGGGGTGGTGCATGAATGAAAAATGAAACCAAATAAAACCAAAACAAATAAAATTCCTGCTACATAATGCCACTTTATTTTTTTTTTTCCTATAGCACCAATTCAGCATTGTTTCTTGGGTGTAACTCAGTTTCTTGGAAGTTTCTTTTGCTGACAGAAGCAGAATCCTACGAAGATGCACTTTAGGGCATATTCAAATCCATTCCATATATGAGCGTGAGGTAAGAAATGGCTAACATTACCTGAGTATTGGATAACTCTCTACCTGTTCCCCATCACACAAGCTCAGCAAAGGGACCAAGAACTACGCCAGCATTTTGTCTGTCCCATGTCTATCCTGGCTCATCCAAGGACTTGCACTTCAACAAACAGTCCTGAATCATTTCACTCTTCTTTTATAGATTGTAATGGTAAAGTATAAAAATGCTCACTTAAAAGTGTTAAGGACCTGTCTGCCAGTCATTATAATTGGTAGGGTGTTCTCTTCCTCTCTCTTTCCCCCCTCTTTAACTCATTATGAAAAGGTAAAATAAATGAAGAAAAAAGTATTAAAACTGACAACTTGATTCCAGTTTTCAAAGAAATGTTTGACAGCTTAAAATGAGAATCCTACTTGTTGAATTTTAAACCAAAAATATTTAAGAGGTGCAGGGAAAGGACAAGAATGTAGTCAAGAGTTAGAAGACTCCCTCCCTCTTCTTCTCCCTAAGCAAAACATTGGAGATAGAGCCACTTCAGTTGCTTTCGTTCCTTGATCTCTGGTGTCCCTTCCCTTTGCTCACAAATGACCCGGGACTTTTTTTTCTTTTCTTTTTTTTTCTTTTAAGATAAGCCCACTATTCCTACTGTTTTCTTTGATAATGAAGTTACAAATGGATTAAAACAACTTCTCTAAACATAGCTTCCCTTTAAGGGCAGTATAGTTGTTGCACATAACAACAAAGTGGATTACAACTAACAGAACTGAATTAAAGGCCATGAATACTTTGCCATGAGACCAACTTGTTTATTCTCATCCACAGTAGGAAAGGAACGTGATCCAGCCCCAAAGTTTACTTCCAGTCCCAGCCTTCCCTAGTCCAGGGCTCTGGAGGGGTGTGGGAGGTGGGAAGAGAGTCAGGTTACAACTTTGGATGCAAGAACAGGCCAACACCTCATGGAAAATTTAAACAGTTATGAGGACAGTGAAATAAAGTAAGACTAAAAAAAGTTTATTGAAAGAATAATAATTTTTGAAAGACAAGTAAGTCTGCCTTAAACTAGAGTTCTCTTTCAGCAATGCAAATATACTGAGAAAATTTTGCACATATTTTCATTCCTATTTTCTATATTGTATTCTCAGTTTATACAAGGTATTTCATGAGAAACAAGGTGTGAGTTTTACTTCACACTACAGGAAATTGACATTTTCTTCTTTCAATTCATCATATTTTTGACAGTAGGAACTTTTTTCCATTTTAATGCCGTTTCAATTTATGTGCATTTCTTTACTAAGAAAAAGAAACAAACTAAGAAAAAGTTTTCTTTTTCCTCACCAGCCATGAATATTTTCTATTTTGGGGGAGAAAGTGGGGTGAAAGGTTAAAATATTAATTAGCAATGGAACAAGAATAAATTCCTACAAGACCCAACTACAAAACACTCCCATGGGAATTATCCTCTGTTTACACACAGTGGTTTTTAAACCTATTCTGTGTATACCATATTAATTTTGAACTTTCAACCATGTGATTTCAAATCAAATGCCATGTAGAAGATTTAATACTGAATCATAAAATCACCAAATAATTTAGGCTGGGAGCAACGTCTGAAGGTGACCAGGTCCAACCATCTGCCCAAAGTAGGGACGACTTCCAAGCTTAGATGTAATTTCAAAGCTAATGAAGTTGCAAAGGGTCTTGTCCAGCCAAGTTTTGAAAATCTTTAACGGTGGAGAGATGACAACCTCCCTGGTCCTCTCTTCCAGTGCTGAACCCTCACGGTGAAGATTTTTTTTCGCTCATATGTCCAACCAAGTGCCTGCTGCCACTTGTTCTTTCTCTGTGCACCTCCAAGAGGAATGCAATTTCTTTCTCTAAAACCCTCCTCCCCACCACATTAACTGAAAATTGCAGTTAAATCCCCGATTATCTTTCTCTTCTTCAGGCTGTAAAACCACCTCTCTCAGCCTCTCTTCCTATGTTATACATGCCAGCTCCCTAACCATTTTAACCATCCTCTGCTTTTTTTGAGCTTTTCAGTATTATTCTTGTTTCATCTTTGAAGTAGAGTGTGATTAACAAGGCCATGGCTGACTTCCGCTCAGGAAATACCTCTGAAGTTGCTCTTTGAAATTCAGTGTCCTAGAAGCAGAGCCCTGAAGGGCAGAACTGTTTGCTCTCCATAACTAGTGAATCTCCCTGTAGAAATCTTAAGTAACACGTACTCATCTACCGACTCTACTGAAAAAAAAAAAAAAATCCTTGTGCAAAGCTTCAAGATCCAGAAATGAGCAACTGGGCTCAGAAAGAATGAAAACTCAGTAATTTTCTAAAATATCACAGGACTGAGAGCCTCACTATGCACTAAGTCAAGATGAGTTGGGCCATAACTTATAGTGAGTACATTGAAGAACACTGCATGAAATTTGGGTGGTGGGAGCAAGAGTTATACGAGGCTGGAAAAGGAAAACGTGACAATTTTTTTTGACTAAGCTTAAGCTAATGAGTAACACACATTGATGAGACAACAGATTTCATGACAGAATCAGATAATGACTAGAAGCAAAGATATTAAAAAGCTACTGAAAAGCTTGGAAAATCTAGAATTGGGAAAAAATATGGAGATGTGTGCAGTCCTTCAGAAAGAAGGAAAAATGCATGAAGTCTCTGTAGACTGTGTCTGTATATGTGATAACTAAATATTGAACCTTTACAATATTTCCAGACCAAACATTTACATACCACCAACTGCAAGCTTGTGAAGAAAAAAAACTACATAAAGAAAAGTTCAGTAAAACTGAGGGTGCCTAGTGGGGAACTAACATCTGCTGAATTACTGTATGACCACGACTTGAAAATTAAAAGGAACCAGTAGAATATTTATTACTGCTCAGTACTATACAGAGTTTTAAAAATACCAACAGATACATATACCTTAAACAATCCATTGAGTGTCTTACAGGAATTAAAAAATTCAGAGAAGAAACAGTGCTGGCACATAAGATAATGTTGAAGATATCACCTGAACCAGGCATTAATATTTACACACAGAGGTTACATTTTACTATTAAATTATTGCTTATATTTCCAGAGATTGCAGTAAAGGGAAATCTCACATAAAACTATATCACAGCATGCATTAGATCTGTATACGATCAGTGAACTAGAAATAGTAGTACCTGATAATGGCTTTAAGCTCAAATGACCAGGACTTACAGCAATTTGCAATTTTAACCTTCACCATCAAGTCCCAGACAGCTTCATTCAAAAGGTCTGAGGCATAATGGAGCTTAAACTATTTTTGAAACTGCTAATAAATAAAAGATTTGAAATCCAATGACAGACCCATGTTTGGCTGTACTTGACATACAGTAGTATCTTTAGAACAGACTGTCAACAGCCAAAATTTCACTTTAATCTTAATTAAAAGTCCAAATTTCTGCTGAAGCTTATTAGAGACTGTCAGAAAGAGCTCTTGGACATTATAGAAGTGTCTCATTTTCAAAAAAACATAACACTCCCCTGAAAACACCAAAAAAAGAACAAAACACATTCCTCCCTGCCCCACCCCCCAGCTAACCACTAGTTTTTATACAACATTCTCTCTTCAAAGTTTTGCTTCTGCACATGCTTTAAAAACACTAAGTCCTTTATCAGAGCTAGTACAGTGGTTTTAAAAAGCACAACAAAAACCAAAACAAAACAGAAAATCCTTCCAAATCTTTATTTGTATTTCTTCAAAATTTCTTTCTTTTTGATTTTCTTGATAACTTATTTTCATCTGGTGAAACTGGTCTCTTTCAAAACTTAGAATTAAGTCCAAACCACTAACAGCACATGACAAGTTTAACTGTATGGACACCTAATTATCACTAATTTTTTGTAAGGTGATCAATTTTTTTCAATTTCTTGTTTGTTAAAATGAGATTTTGGATGGACTTTATTGTTAGGTACAACACTGAATTTTAGTACTGGAAATTAAACCCTGTAATTTTTAGAAATAATGTTTAACACTATTTAAATAACAGCAACCACATTCCCTCTGAAGTGAAACAGTCACAGTTGCTAGCTAGCAGCTGTAATAGAATTGAAATATATAGCTCTGTAGAATATAAGCAAAATGGATTAATATTTTATTTCCTCATGGAGGAAACAATTCACACAGTAACGAGCATCCCTAAAACGGATTCCACCCACTGGGAAATACCTTCACAGTTCCCAAGGGAGGTTCAGTGTTTTTGAGTTATGAGAAGTTATCTCACTTCCAAATCCTGGGTGTGCCCTTTAGGTCACCTCTTTCTAATCCTTTCCGTTTGATGTTAGCAGGCAATAATCTCGTAGATTTAATACTGACACTATAGTGGTAGGTCATGTCAATCATTATGCCTGTTGCACTGAAGAATTCTAAAAATCTGCATTTTTAAATTCAAGTCTGCAATCTGACAAAATGATTAAATTTATCATAGAGTGTTTTTGTCAGCCACTGAATTATGAGGGCCCCTTATCACATATATTCTACCACAGGGAGGTTTTTGAAGGGTTAAAAAGGCTTTCATATAGGTGAGGATGTTGCTCTATGAACTGTAAAATCAGTATTGAAAGCAACTTGGCAAAGGATCTTAGGCCCTGGCTTAATTAAAGTTGAGCTTGTTGTGCAAGTAAACGGCACACAGTTGGGATTTGCT
Organism: Aquila spilogaster; assembly: GCA_024606505.1. Classification (NCBI taxonomy): domain Eukaryota; kingdom Metazoa; phylum Chordata; class Aves; order Accipitriformes; family Accipitridae; genus Aquila; species Aquila spilogaster. The sequence goes on along the minus strand of JANHGO010000073.1, from coordinate 16,426,460 downwards.
CTCTGCATAATTTACACATCCCTTGTTGGCTTGCTCTCAAAGCAACAGAGAGTAATTCTAAGGCAAGCCTTGCCTGATTTGATTCAGGGGTCATGTCATTGGAATAAAAAGAAAGAAATATCATGCACTGATATGTTTAGGAAAGCTTAGCTCAAAGTTTCAAAGGCCTGCACATTGTTAATCATAGCATGCAGAAAAAATGACATTTGGTTTGATAGTCTGCAGTAGAAGAGTTCAAGATTCTGCACACAAAACAGTACAAGTGAAAGATTTATAATGGTCTTACTCAATTCAATAATATAGTACTCTGTATCAGGGATTCTTAGAGTGAAGTATTGTAACTACTTATTTTTAAATTATTATGGTTATAGATCCTTGAGAGATCATCTGAATGTAAAAAAGAAAGCTACTGCAAATGCATTCTTATATTAAAAACTGTACACATCCAACCATACCTTTCACATTTTGTGTGTCAAATGAGATCTTAGATTCCAATTTCCCTAGTGAAAAAAACTTTTATCATTCTACGTGGTCTTGGGCCCACGTGTCAGACAGTTTGATGGTTTTTGGCGTTCTACCGAGATAGTAAAGTTATTATGCTCTCCATCTGTCGTTCCTTACACTGCTGAAGTTTGGTAACTGGCAACCCTCTTAAATACATGGGGTATTTAAATACAGAGGGTCTGTAAGCTATCTGCACTTGCTGGCAGAGAAAAATATTTTCAAGTACTTTAAGCACAGAAGAATGAAAAAACTTGGGGCGTAAATTGAGCTCATGTCATGTAAAGGAAAGTTACAAGTCTGTAATGTCATCACATTTTAGACCAGAACTGTACTTTTAAATCACTTGAGAGTCAGTGAAAACGAAGTTTTCACAAAGCCTGCAAACATCTATATCCTTTGCTTACAAAGGACTAAATTCTACATTTGCTACAAAACCCAAGGGAGAAACACGTAGTTGCCGTTGTATCAGGCAGTAACTCCAAGGCAAGGGACATAACCGGTGACAGCTTTACGGTGGTCCAGATCATTCCCACCTCTGTCCCGGCTCAGGCACACTGACTAGCAGCACAGGAGCAGCGAGGAAGGGTGTCCACCTCATTTCTCATCCATGAGTAGCAGCACTGGTTTGCTCCCCACTGGGCTGTAACTTATAAGCCCAGGCCAGTGGTGCAGAAGACTAGGGGGATGCTTTATATGATTCTTCCTCTAGCAATAGGTGTCAGCCACAGTCTGGGTCAGAAATGAGCAAGGTGATACTTCACTAAGTCTTGTGTTTGAAACATTAATGCATGAATGCAAATGTAAGATTCTATAAAGAACAAAAGAAAAAGAAAAGCTTCCCTTTGTCTTTTAAAGGTTTCAGTGCTGTAAAATAGATACTGTGAAAATATACAAGCAAAGATGTAAAAACTATTTAAACTCAGATAAAGAACAAAGCAGTAAAGCAATTTAACTGTATAAGAAGGAGGCCATAAAAAGAAAACGCCACTGAAAAAGATGAATTTTTTCTACTACATGCTGATCACAATCACAGAATGAATCATGATTTATAACACAATCTTTGCAAATAGACTTTGTGCACTGGATTTTTCTAAGAGGTCATGTTTTTTTATATGACTTCAGAATCCTCCTTTCATAATGACAAAACTTAATGTACAGACCTTGAGATTACTACTTGGTCGTAAAACAAGGTGATTCCTCTTGCTTAAAATGAATTAATCTTAGAAAGTCATTCTCCTCAAGATATAAGACATACTATTGGCATAGATCCTACTGCTCATTCTTTTGCCCTTTTCTCTGCAGGTCATTGCTCAGATGGAATTTTTGTTTTCATACAAAGTGACTGACATGAACATATTCACAGGCAACTTTTATAATATATTTTTCACATGGCAGCAAGGGACACACTGGGAACTGCATGTAGACCAAGTAGTATCTTAAAGGAAAACATCACAGAAAATGCCACATAACAATAGCTCTCACCTTGGAAAATCTGCCTCAATATACAGTAATAACATCATATATATTAGTATCAAATTGTAGATTATTTTCCATAAGCAACATACTAGACTTTAATGACCAGTATATTTTCTATTTTTGTTTTATAAGTACCTATTCATATAAAAAAAAAAGAAAAATAACGAAATGGTCAGATATATTAATACACTTGAAATATTTTTCAAGTAGCAATTTTCACCAAAGATCTTAACAGACTTTTTTGGTTTACCCTTATTCAATCCTAAACCCATAGAAAAAACCAAATTTATTGTTTATGCCATAATAGCTTCTAATTTCAGCAACAGCTCTGCTCTTAAAATAAAAATGGGAAATGAGTGGAGACTAAAAAAAAAAAAAAAAAAAAAAAGAAAAAACCCAAACCAAACCAACATAAAAAAGCTTTCTTAGTTTTGTAAAAACATTCGTAAGTTTTACTTTGCTAAAATTTGACAACATGCACTGATACTCCCCCTTGGGAATATCTATCTAGATTTAGATCCCTATTTTCGATTCTAAAACAAGCCCTAGATGTTTGAAATTAATAGAACTAGATGTGAAATCTCGTTAGTACCTTGATTCTGTCAGTTATAGTATTTCTAATGCAAAGCTTTTTATTAATTCCCAGTGTTGGACATTAATGGTTTCTGCCATTTAAAGTTACAATTTCATTGTTACAGATGGCACACATCATTGATTCCATCCCTAATAATTCTCAGGTTAACAGTCATCAACTGCATTAGCTTGGGAAGAACAATAATAATCAGAGTGATGGAATTTTTTACCAATACAGTCACTCCTGGCTTTTTAAAGGCATATAGCATAGACTATTAGTCTCAATGGTGTGGAAGACATTGGATATATATATAAAAAAAAACCAAACCAAAACAAAAAAACCCAAACAAAAAACCCCACAAAACCCCAAACCCAATGACCCATCAGGTTATAAGTTTTTTGGAACTAGTCCAGCACAAGCTATCATGATTTTCTATCTTAATTTACCATATTTATTAATCTTCATAGGCTATTACTTACGTGTCATTACAGGGAACAATCAGACTCAAATGAAGTCATTCCAGCCAACAAAAAGAATTGTAAGGATACATGTATGCCACCAAGTAACACAGGTTTCTAGTTTGATCATGGGCCATGTCCCGCTGACTATCTGTATCTCTTTCTTTGAGGAACAAGAAAATATTCAGACACAACTGACATAAGCTTGTGGGGGACTTGCTTCAACTTCTCCTTCCAAGGGGCAGTATGAAGGAGGCAGCACCACTTAATGTCACCGTCTGCCAGGACCAGCTCTCCTGTTGGAGAAGTTGACTACTGCTGTCTGTCATGTCCTTGACATTATGCCATAAACCACCACCCTGGTGGGCTGTGACAGCCTTCTCTCTATTTAAGGTTACAAACGGAACTTTTTCCCTTCAGTCCCATAGCCAATGCTCATACAAAGTATGTCTGGGAGTGACAGGGGTGCCCCATGTACACCGGAGGAGACCAATATGGACATGGTGGGAACCCCATCAAGTCAGTCTAGAGCGGATTAATGTGAATGCTGTGGACTTGAGGCACTCTGGACCTCTTTATTGTGCAAGGCAGAGATCAGTCTCTAACCAATGATTTACAACTGTAGGTTCAACTTTGGATTTTCTCTTTCTAATACCAAGTGGTCCTGCTTTGATGCTGTTGCACCAGATCTTGATAGCTCTAAACTATATCCTTACTACAAAAAGAGATATCCCCACCATGACAAGATTTCTTTTTAAACTAAAACTGCATCTGTTTTTTTTTTACCTGTGCCATATAACAAATCTAAATTTGTTATTGTCTGTCTGTATCAATAGTTGCTTTGTGTTCCATTTTCTCTTCCAGTTTAGTGTAATCAATATGTTTTATAAATATGTGGTCTTTTTCCCAAGAAATTACTACTGAAACTCTTCAGACAGCATAAGCAGGGCTACCAACGACTGGTGATGCCCTCAGTAGATCCTCCTTCCTATAGTCAGGGCACTGTCCTTGATCATTCACTAGTTTGGGGTTACTGCCTGTCAGTTTTTCATCCATCAAAGGGTATTTAAATTTAAGTCAACTGGAAATATATTTCCAAGTGACATTTCATATGATCTCATAGCAAATAAAAATTTATTAAATCTAGATAGCTTTGTCTCCTAACTACAATGATGTGATCAAATGAAAGAATGTCACGAAATAGAGGCTACTGCTCTTCCTCTGGGTGGTTCCCCTAGCTTGTTGGTGACTGAACAGATTAATTCCTTTCAAGCTTATGACTTCATCATCCTAAGAACTAACTTTAAATATCTGGAAATAACATTATACATAATGTAATATTTGGTACCTTGTGACTTCTTAGTTACTTCTTGCATTATCCAAACACAAGACTGCTGCATTAATTTTATTGAAATGTTCACCTTGTTAAAAGCATGCAAGAGTTCACAAAATTTTAACAGTAAGGTCACCAATTCAAACCAAATTTATTTCCAATAATCCAGTCTTATAATTATAGGTGTATGTAATACTTGTAAATCTTGTTCAGTGCAAAGAGTTTATACCTGCAGTCTCAAGTTTCATTTTTAATGTGGTGAAAAAAATGTCCTAAGACAGAGATCAAGCATGGAAAACTCCAAACCAGAAATTTAAGTCTGGTAAAACTATAAGCTACAGGAAGCAGGCTTTAATAATGGAAAGCATTAGGCAACCTTATTTCCTTGCTAGTTTGCCTAAAATTATTCTGTCAGAAGCAATTTGCCTATTTCCCCTTCAATACATATACTTTAGGGAAGAAGGAACAATTATTTTATAAAACGCAATAACACCAGACCGTATTTCGGGAGAGGATGTGATTACACTGTTTTACAAGAATTGCAACATAGTCAGAGGACAATTACATAGTCAAATTTGGTCTGGACATCACTAGTTGTGAATTCTGAAAGCAACTTATGAAAGGTGAAATAGAATGTCAAAACTTTAAGTGACCAAACCTCAGATTTACAACTTTTCCAAGAGAATAAGCTTTATGTAATGTTCTCTTAAAGCAATTGTTTATCTATCCCCCTTTGCCTTCACCAACTAGTCCTACGAATCGCCTCAAGCTCCTCATATATTTACCAACCAAGCATTGACCAGCCTTCACTGTGCCTTGTCCTTTATCACAGTGAGAGAAGATGACAAAACATTATGGCTATAATATGCTATATTTTTCTGTAACGGTAACACTGACCAGTAATATTCAAAGAGCAGTCCTCTGACCAGTAATTGAAGAAAAGAACAATACATCTGCTTCATATACAGCAGGCACTCAAATATCTCACATAAGTAAGAGGCTTATAATACTATATTCCTTTACCCTTATTTAAGAGAGAAAAAGTGCCATAAAAAGACATGTGGCAATGCCCCTCTAACCTCTTGAGCTGCCCAGCTCCTCCCTCATTCTGGATTCCTGTAAGCCATAGCTCTGGATACAGAGCAAAGTGTTTGCTCTTGTTTTGCAACCCCTCTTGCCCTGCCCTGGTACAGTGCCATTTAAACATATTACTTTGAAACTGCTCCCATTGTCCTAGTCTGTTTTTTCTGAAAGTGCTCCTTCAGTAAAATGTTTTGGCTTGGAGACAGGTATGTATCTGCTCTTCTTCTGCAATTACCCCTATTTATAACCCAGGTGTTAGCAGCTGTGTTCTTGGAGTCATCAGCCACAGCTACCTTAAATAATCTTCGGGTCTGAAAAAAATATCGCTTCAGTGAATTTGAAGGCAAGGGGAGACTGATGGTAGGGTGGACAGTCAGTGCAAGTGCTTTATTTCAGACTTGCTCTGTTTTACCTACTAATTCTTTTTTTTTATATCCTGTCTCCACAGAGGAATAAAATGCAAATCGTTTCTTCTATAGACTGGTGACACAGCAATAGGAAAAAGATTTTCCTATTGTGACCAAGTACAATAATTGGAATTATCTCTGGAAGTTAATTTATATAGGAGACGAATTTCTTTTAACTTGTAAAGGCCCACCTAACTGGGAAAAAATAATAAATAAAAAGATCCAAGAGCTGGCTTCAGGTCGTCAGCTAAATTTACAACTTCCTTTTACAAAATCAAGTTCTATATATATACTAGAATTTTAATTAAACCCAAATATGTTTTGTAATATCAGTTAATGATATATGAGTATCTACAACACTTAGAAAATCCGATGGATTTATTATTTGCTGTTTAACAATCACTTGGTGATCCATCTCCAGGTATATCAGTTCTCTTAAAATGCTGGCTGTTAGATATAAGGTCTATAAGGGAAATGCTTAAATACTGGTATAAAAATGTCTGTGATAAAACTAGCAGCTCTGAATTTCGTGGTACTTTAATGCTGCATCTGAAGTAATGGAAAAGCCATTTTCCGGCACTTGCTTCAAGGACTCCACTAATAACATTTTTCACAAAGGACCCATCTTTTCTTAAATAAGTTATTGTGAAGTTATTCTAAAGTATTTAAAATCATGCAACTAAATTTGATCAGAACTTCTCAGCCTTTTAATTCTGTTTAATGAAAGATTTCTTAAGTGATTTTTAATCATAGTTTCTATTGCAACTTGATATGCAGTCCAATAACAAGAATAGTATTACCAAGTTATTGCTTTAATATCACCTATGACTCTTCTGTACTACTTACTCAGCCAGTCTATCACCTTGAACTAGTTTAAAAATCCATTTCTGGCCAAAGCTGAAAACTGATTTGGTGGCTTCAGACAAATCACTGTCATCTAACCTTCATCACAAAAAACCATTGTGCTGCTTGATGTTTAGTGGCTCTTGCAAAGAAATAAGCGGGACTTGCATAGTGACAGAATATGCTGACAGAGCTGTGCGTGAAAACACATACAAATATTCAGTGCTTGCCTGGAATATAGACAGGAAGAAAACAAGTATTATAATGGAAAGCGCAGCAGCTCTTGTCAGCAGCAATATGTATGTCCTGATAGCTCTGCGTAGAGGATACACCCTGCTCCCCATCTTATCACTGAAAGAGTCATGCTGCAACTGCGTAAGAGTCTGCTCACTTTCAGCAGCCAATTAACTAAACCAAGTTTTATTTTGGAGACAGCAGTGAAGATTATGCTGAATTAATTTTTCTTTTTTTTAAATGTAGACTAGAAATATAATTAAAGGGATTCTTCGACAAATGCTGACTCCTTTTTCAAGAGACAGCAATTTCTTTTAATTTCTAGCACTGAATACGTAAATTTATTTCGAGTGCAACCCATGAGGCCTGAATCTAATCAAGATTTAAAGTCTTTGGGCCTAAGGACTGTGCTTTCTCAAAAATTATTTGATGCAAAATTATTCACAAGCTACCCTAACTGCTTTCAGAGACACGAGATCCAGATTCTGTTCTGTCTTCCAGGAATTTTAACTGAAGCTTAAGGGCCTCTGGATCTCCCTCATTCAATCTACCCAAAGAATTTAAATCTGTGCTGCTCCCTCTTCTGATTTGCAACCCATAACTGCATAGGTAAAGGCACCTTCAGATGTACTCTTCCAAATCCAAGCCTTATATCAGTGGACATAAAGGAGAAAACTGCAGAAGCCTACATTTGCTTGCCTCCTGCCAAGTGCGCTCTCTCCACTTAGCTTCCTTCCCTCCAGCCCACAAAGGAGTGTTTCCTTGACAAAAGAAAGAGGTGCAGCTTTTCTCCTTCTCCGGGGTGCCAGGACATCCATTCCCTGCATATTTTTAGCTCCTTTAGTCCAAGAGGCTTAAAAAGGGAAATTATCTTGAATTCGCCTGAGACACCAAAAGGCAAGTTTCCTTTAAACTCCTCTGCTTGTTTATCTGGCTGAAAAGACCCCAAAACTTTAAAAACCCATCCCCAGATGAAAATAAATATCTTTTTTTTTTAAATAAAGTTTCAGAAAGTCTGGGATTTAAACCCTGCTTCGAGACCTCTTTCTACCAACAGAATACTCAGATACAACATTTTCATGAGTTTATTCAGTTTTCAAGTTGAAGAGCAATTGAACTAATTTCTGATTTGCTAGGTAACAGGTTTACTAACTATAAACGTAATCAGCATTGGCCATAAAACTGGAGAAAGACAAAACGACCATTTTCAAAGGGAAAAAAGTTATTTTACTGAGATTAATATCTGTATATGTTATCAGTTGCCCAGAAGCCCACCACCAACCTTCCATGACTCCACACCTTACCATCTTGTCAAAAGGAGACAAGGTCAGTATGAAACACAGTACAGCAAAGGTACTGTGTTCAAGTTGAGAAAAATACCTCTCCAGCTGTTAAAAATATAATTCAAGATCTAATGTATTAAGGCTACCAGTGAAATGTCGGGGACTGAACTGAGTTGGCCAATCCTCCAGTTCATTACTGAATAGCTTGACAGGTATAAAAATCTTTGCTATCTTGGGCTGGAGTGGTTCAAACTGATGACTGTTAAATGGTCAACAACCCACAAAATGATAAAGCATTACAACATTATCTTCTGATTATTTCTTAAATCTGTATACTTGCTTCAGATGCATTTATTTTTTTCCTTCATATAATTCAGTAGCAAAAGTATTAAACGATATAAGCAAGTGTTCAGAGTTTCAAATGCAAAATATTTCCCCCAGTAAGCTAAAGTTCAGAAATACTGAAGCATGATATCATTTCTCCAGATATAGTCAGTCATATTCATAGAATTTTTAAAAATTACATCTACATTTAATTGTATTGAATATGTAATAATATATATGTTTGTCATATCTAGATCTATTTATCTATCTAAATATCTAGATATATTTTGTTAGCCTCATTTTCAATGAAGAGGTGAAACAGAGGTCACATTGTCAGTACTAGAATTATATGGACAACATGAGAAAAGAGCCTCCTAAAATTTTTTATGGAATCTAAATCCACAATGAACTGATTAAAAAAGTCATAGAATTTTCTAGCTTTGCTTATGAATAGAAAAATTACAGTTATTTCATTTCTTCATGACAAAGCATACTGATGTAATACAAAGGCTAAATTATTTCTTACTTGCACAGCCACTAGCAATATTAGCTTAAAGCGAACATGATTTTTTAGCTTAAAATGTAATATACATATTCCACACAGGATACTGGTCTGAATTATCTCGGCACAGCATGGGTACCTTTGAACTTAGGGCCTTTGAGGGCTGTGTTTAGAATACAGATTTATCCTTGACATGCAATTCACTAAATTCACATAGCATTCCTGCAAAAACTTTCTTATGCTCCTGATTAATCAGAGATTAAAAGCCCTGAACCCACGTTTCCAACATTATCAAAAAGTAACATGTTCCTAAAGTTTTTATGCTTGTAGGCAAATGAAATACTAAGGAATTACCTAAGGACACAAAATAGATTTACATACAGATGTCAGACAGGGACAGCATGGCAATACACACAGACCTTCAGTGTAACTATATGTTGCAAAAGATAAATCTGAGAACAAGCATTTCTCTGCTGCAGCCCCAGCGCCGTTAGAATATCCCTCCTGCCCGGCTACACTTCCTAAATCTTTAAATTGCTCTGGCAGATCCATCATATCCTCACCAATTCAGAAACGGGCAACACTTGGTAGCAATATGACAGATGCAGGGAAAGGTCCAAAATGGATAGTTAGCTGTATTTTTGGTGCTAGTAAGATAAACTGATCTTGCAGTTACCAAAATGTTTTCTTATCAAAATGCTACCAAGGAGTACCTGACCTTTAAGGGGCATGTCTTTTGCTACATAAAAGAAAAAAACAACAACAACAAAACCCACAAAACCACAGAAAACCTTTTATTTTAAGGTTGACATTATTAACATTTTCTATTTAACACACTACCCTATGACAAGAGGAAATTTCCTTGCCATCTAAATGGTCATGCTAACAGTGATGCATTCAGTCTGACAAAATGACCTTTTCGAATGGGGCAGAGCAAGAGCTGAACAGCCGTATATTTCCTACAGACAGTGGGTGTTCACATGGCTCCATCGGCAGCTGGGGCTGGTGATAATTGCAATTACAATCGGTGATCTTCTGTACTTACTTACTTTGGGGAAACTCTAAAAGCAAGTGCTATATTAAAAAATCTGTGAATATTGACTGTACAAGTGTTTTGACATACCAACAACAAAATGAGTTCCTTTAGGCCTGAACAGACAGCCTTTAGCTCCAGTTACAGAAAGGAACAGCCTTGTCAAAGCTTGCCCTTGACCTAAGTGGAAGTCATAGACTGAAGGACACAAATACATGACGTGACAGAAAAAACTAGCCAACAGAAGAGCGCACCCCCCCAAAGCTCACTGCTGGCAGAGGTGTGCCCTGGAGATCAGAAAAATCATTTCTTCCTATGGAAGGGAGACTTACAGCCTGCCTTTCCAGGCTACTCATATACTGAAATGACAGTGAAACACCTACACAAAATGAAAGGTGCAATTTATATATCTAAATATTACACTTATTGCTAGAACATAGGAAATGGCTCATTTAACTAATAACGCCCCACTGCAGATCAGCTATCCAACAGTATTTGAAGTACTTAAAAAGATTATTAAAATAGTCTGAACGCTTTAACATTTTTATAGTGCACAGCAAGCAAAGAAGGAAGAAACACATAAATGGAACATAACATAATCCAAAGAGAGAAAATATCTGAGACTAGCAACATATAGATATTAGAATTTATTTTTAAGGAATATAATTGATTTTCAGACATCTCTGTGAGATGGTTTCTCTACACTTGCTGCTCTCCAGCACTATCATACTACATTTAGGGCTGCCCTTAGAATGTGAGGGAGGACTGAGAATTTCCAAATTGTCAAGTTAAATAGTGCTGATAAAGGAAAATATTTAATATCATAAGGAAAGCAGTAGTTATCAGGTTTCTTAAATGATATTCCACATAAAGTTCACATTATAATAATTGCTATTCTGGGAGGAAATTTCTGAGCAGAAAGTCAGATGTCACAAAATACAAATTAATCCATGGAAAATACCAACAGATTTGATTGCTGTTTTCAAATATTTGCTGGAAGCTGTTTATAGACTGAAGATGCTTCATTAATATAAACAAACATTGCAACTGCAGTTCATCGTTAATAATATAGACAGAATAAATCAATTCATCCAGAAATTTAAAGTTTCACGCAATTGATTATTATTTAAAAATACTGGAAATGAAACATCCTTTAATACACACACAGCATTTGAAGTAGTCTTCAGATGTATCCCACAGTCTCGCTAATTCTGTGCTATGTATAGAGAAGAATCTATTTTAGTGTTGATTTCCATTTTTCAGATCTGGTAATCAGGCTTAGTTTACCCCAACTTATGATTTCTTGTACCTACTCAAGAGTCACCAGGGTGACTTGGAAACAAATTATGATATTAAAAAAAAAGATACACTCAGAGTTTACATACTTTTTTTTTTTAGTGTTTCTGTTATATTTAGTTTCAGAGAAGAAGCTTTAAAACTTTCATTATGTGCTACCAAAATTTGATTTCTTCTTAAAATGGAAGACAAGATGCTCATATAGACAAATTAAATTAGGATACAGGCTATTCAAAAAAGCCTTCTGGCTGTAAGGCTGAGCAACTGTCTTCTGTACTGTGCTTCAAGAAGAAAAAAACCAAACCACCACAAAAAACCAAACCCCCAAACCCCCCAACCCAAAACCAAGACCCACCCCCACCGATCCTTCAGTATCTTCCCTTCACCCTAAAGAAAAATACGTTTCCATTACTGTTGGGTGTTCTCTTAACTCAGTCATCATTTGCAAGTAGTCCTACAGTTTCCGTTCCTAACAATGACATAAGGCAGATAAACAAGATGTGTCACATTGGCTGCTAACTGCATTATATATCTTTAAAATTGACCAGACACTGTTTTTCTTCACTCCATATGTGACATGGGCTTCGGATATCATGTACCTCCCCTTGGGGATACGTAAAGATTACTAACACGCACAAGATTCTTGTGTCATTTGTTTCAGGCTTGGGGGTCCCCCTGCCCCTGTGAAGAGCAGCAACAGCTTTCAGGGCCTGGACCTTCCTTGTGGGAGCAGGAGGCGGACGTTTGCCTTTGCGGAAAG
>JANHGO010000073.1:16379551-16414250 GCA_024606505.1 Aquila spilogaster | reverse complement strand
AGAGAGGCTGTGGAGTCTCCTTGTCTGGAGATATTCAAGACCCACCTGGATGCCTACCTGTGCAACCTGGTCTAGGGTGCCTGCTTTGGTAGGGGGGTTGGACTCGATCTCTAGAGGTCCCTTCCAGCCCCTACAATTCTGTGATTCTGTGTATGCTTTGACTTTAGGAAAAAACAATGTTGATAACACAGCGGTGTTTTTTAGTTGCTGAGCTGCACTGCACAGAACCAAAGACATTTCAGTTTCTCAGATTCTCCTACTGCCCTGTCAGGGAAGGGGGCTGAATGGGCACAAGGAGCTGGGAGGGGACAGGACCAGGACAGCTGATCTCTCCTCTCATGTAACTAGCAATAGTACTAGAGGGAATGGCCTCAAGTTACACCAGGGGAGATTCAGGTTGTACGTTAGGAAATACTTCTTTTTTGAAAGAGTGGTCAGGTGCTGGAATGGGCTGCCCAGGAAGGTGGTGGAGTCACTGTCTCTGGAGGTGTTCAAGAAACATTCAGATGTTGTACTGAGGGACATTGTTTAGTGGGAACTATTGGTGACAGGTGGACAGTTGGACTGGATGATCTTGGAGGTCTTTTCCAACACTCATGATTCTATGACCTAAACTGGCCAAAGAAATATTACATACCATATGATACCATGTGAAAAACATAAAACTATAGGGAATTGGACACGGAGGCAATTGCTGTTTGGAGGCTGGCTGGGCATCGGTGGCTGGCGAGCAATTGCTTCTGCATCACTTGTTTTGTAAATATTTTTTCTTTTCCTTTTCTATCTTTGTAAATAGTTTTTTTTTCCATCTCAACCCACAAATTTTACTTTGTTTTTCCCCAATTCCCTCTCCTATCCCACTAGGAAGAGGGAGGGAGCAAAAGACTATGTGGTGCTAATCTACTTGACAAATATCTTGTTAAGAAGCTATGGGACAGATTCTTGCCCACTTGATCTCTCCTTGACCCAGAAGTGGGAAGATAACTTGTTCCTGCTTCTAGGAAACTGTGAAAATAAATTAGCAATACAGAGGCAGGAACCATTCTGGCTATTTCATCTGGTTGAACACAAGTCTCAGAACTTTTCTTCCTTACCAGACATTGAATATTTTATCCCTCAAAATAGAAAATAAACTGAAAGACAAAATTATTAATTATCCAATTAGAAAAGAGATGCTCAGGAATTATCCTATTTTAACACATATTGGTTAGCAATTTTAAGCCTACTCTGTATATCCTGTATTAATTTTGAGCTTCTAAACGTATAATTTCAAATTAAATGCTACACAGAATACTTAATACTGAAACATAAAATCATCAAACAATATAGGCTGCGATCGACTTCTCAAGGTGACCTAGTCTAGCTCTCCGACCAAAGACAGGACAGCTTCCAAGTAGATGCAGCTTCCAAGCTAGATCAATTTGCAAGGGACCTTGTTTAGTGAAGTTTTTAACATCTATAATGATGGAGAGAATGACCGTCTCCATGGGGCCCTTAACCAATGCTGAATCCTCACAGAGGAGATTTTTTTCTGTGTCCAATGAAACGTCTGCTGCCTCTTGTCCTGCCTCCTGTGCACGTCTGAGATGAAGCCAATTTCTCTCTCTAAAATCCTCCTCCCTGCTTGTTAACTGAAAACTGCAATTATATTCCCGCTTCCTATATTGTACTCCCTAGTCTCCTAACCATTTTTAATCACCCTCTGCTTTTCTGAGGGTTTCAGTATTACTCTTGTTCCATATTTGAAGTAGAGTGTGATTAAGAAAGTCACGGCTGACTTCTGCTCAGCAAATAGCTCAGAAGTTTTGCTTTGAATTTCAGTGTCCTAGAAGCAGGACCTTGAAGGGCAGAGCTGTTTGATCTCCGTAATTAGCAAAACTCCCTGTAGAAATCTTAAGAAACAGTTGGGTTAATATTACATACATTCCACATCTAAATTTTATTCTTTCGGGAGGATGATGTTATTGTAGTCTACATACTATCCAGCATGTAATTTGTTGTTTCAAGAACTGCAAGGGACGGTTTAATTACTAACAATGCTGTGTAGTCATCTTCAGCACATGCCAGACAGGCCCTCTTTTAAAAAGCTGGCTACATTTTCCATAATGTATATCTACTTCATATTTACTACTATTTGCACTTTTGTCTCTTCTTTTTAATCAGCTTGTACTTCTGGTGATGTGGGCTTATGAGGCTATGGAAATTATCTGTCATTTGCAGTCTGGCAGCTATAGGCTCTCCAAAACTTAACGTGCCCCTGGAGAGTAGGCTTGGTCTCTGTCACACTTTCTACAAACTACTTGGAGTCCGTACTCAAATGCTACCTTACAAGAAATTAGTTCCTCAAAAGAAAGGTATTGCTTCTAGTTATTCCCAATTCTTTAGGTAGCCCCCAGTATTAAGTCCAAACAGCAGTACTGTTGGAAGTGGAACATCTATATGAAGAAAACCGGAGCACTCAGAGGTAGAAAAGAGCTAGGACTTAGCTGTAGACTCCACAGAAAAATAAGACCCATGGAAAGCTTCAAGATGCAGAGACAACTTGTCTAAGAAAGGAAACAGTAATTTGCTAAATACAACAGGACTGAGAGCTACGAAAGTGCTGTGTGCTAAGTGAGGATGGGTTTGTCTATAAGTAATAGTGAATACAAAACTGCTCTGGAGAGGCTCTGTCTGTATATCTGATAATGTAATATTATGTACTTGCAGTATTTCCAGGCCTGACATTTACATGATCACCAAATAGTGATTTTGTGAAGAAACCCACCCCTCCCAACTATGAAGGGAAAAGTTCAGTAAAACTGATGGTGCTGAGGAGAACAAATTCCTGCTAAGTTAATAAGTATTAAGTGCAACTGGTAGAATACTTACTAGATTCAGTGTTATACTTGAGTTTTATAGGAACTGAGAAACAGAAAAGAAACAATGCTGTTACCTAAGAAAATGTTGAAGATATCGTACAAGCTATGCATTAATATTTACAAACAAAGGTTGCATTTTACTATTAGATTATTATGTATATTTCTAGAAACTGCATTAACAGGTTTTCAAAAAGAAAACACAAACTAACAACCGAAGTGACCGACTGACTTGCAGTACTTAAAATCAAGTCCAAACCACTAATTTAGTAGCACACGGCAGCGTTATCCACACACCTAATTACTACTGATTTTTGTAAGGCGATCAGTTTTTTTTTTTCCCCCATCTAAAAATCTCATTTTCACAAACAAAAAACTGGACTTTGTTACACGCAACATGGAATTTTACTACTGGAAATCAGCACCCATAATTTCTAGAAATAGTGTTTAATGCACTAGAATATATTTCATAGCAACCTTTGAAGTGTGACAGTCACAGCTGCTAGCTGGCAGCTGTAATAGAACTGAAAGACATAGCACAACAGAATACAAGCAAAACAGATTAATAATTTATGTCCTTACAGAAAACCATTCACACAGTACTGAGCATCTCTAGAAGTGATTCTAGTCTCTGGGAAATACCTTCACAGCTCCCAAGGGA
This sequence comes from Aquila spilogaster, assembly GCA_024606505.1. Taxonomy (NCBI): domain Eukaryota; kingdom Metazoa; phylum Chordata; class Aves; order Accipitriformes; family Accipitridae; genus Aquila; species Aquila spilogaster. The sequence goes on along the minus strand of JANHGO010000073.1, from coordinate 16,410,731 downwards.
AGTTCAGAGTTCTTCAATGATGAGAACCTATCTCACTTCCAAATCTTGGGTGTGCCCTTTAGGTGACCTCTGTCTAATCCTTTCAGTTTGGTGTTAGCAGGAGACAATTCTGTAGATTCAATACTGACACTACATGGTAGGTCATGTCAATCATTATGTCTATTCAGCTGAAAAAATCTAAAAATCTGCATTTTTAAATTCAAGTCTGTGATCTGCTACAATGAATATATTTATCACAGTTTTCCTGTCAGCCACTGAATCAAGAGGATTCCTTAAGTACAGTCTACCACATGCAGGTTTTCGAGGGGTTAAAAGCCTTTCACATAGGTGAAGCTGGTGTTCTATGAACTGTAAAATCAGTATAGAAGGCAACTTGGCAAAGGATCTTAGGCCCTGGCTTAATTAAAGTTGAGTTTGTTGTGCAAGTAAACGGCACACGGTTGGGATTTTCTCTCCACATCATTTGCACATCTCTTGTTGGCTTGCTCTCAAAGCAACAGAGACTAATTCTAAGGCAATTCTTGCCTGGTTTGATTCAAGGGTCAACTCACTAGAATTAAAGGAAAGAAAAATAATGCACTGATATGTTTAGGAAAGCTTAGCTCAAAGTTTCAAAAGCTGCATATTGTTTATTCTAGTACAAGAAATGACATTTGGTTTGATATTGTTTAGTGGGATGGTTCAAGCTTCTGTACACAAAACAAGTAAATGATTTATTAGTCTTATTCTCTTTGATAAGAAATGCCTAGAGTGAAGGAAAATATAACTACTAATTTTTAAATTATTCTGGCTAGAGATCCTTGAGCGATTATCTGAATGTAAATAAAAAAGCTACTTCAAGTGCATTTGTACATTAAAAACCTCTATGCATCCAACTGACCTATTCATATTTTGTGAGTTAATTATAAGCTTGGATTCCAAGTTCTCCAGCAAAAAAGCTTTTGGACCCATATGTCAGACAGTTTGATTCTTTTTGTCTCTCTACAGAGGTAGTGAAATTATTATGCTCTCCATTTGCTGTTCCTTACAGAATTTGTGTTTGCTAAGTGGCACCCCTCTTAAGTTGATGGGAGTTCTTAAATTACAGAATGTCTGTAATGTCTCCACTTGCTAGCAGAGAAAAGTATTTTCAAATACTTCAAGAGCAGAAAAATGCAAAAACTTTGAGTGTAAACTGAGCCTGTGTCAGGTAAAGAAAAGTTAGCCTGTAACGTCATCATATTTTAGACCAGAGCTGCTCTTTTAAATCATTTGAGACTCAGTGAAAAGGAAGTTTTTGAACAGACTGCAAGCACCTACATCCTTTGCTTATAAAGAACGAAATTCTACCTTTGATACAAAAAACCCTGGGGAGCAGCATATAGTGGCAGTTGCATCAGGTGATATTTCAGAGACAAGGAACACAAGTGACAGCTTTATGGTGGTCCAGATAATTCCCATCTCTTTATGTCAGCTCTGGCACACTAGCTAGCAGAAAAGAAGTGGTGAGGAAGGGTGTCTACCTCATTTCTTATCCTTGCTTAGCAGCACTGCTTTGTTCCCCACTGGACTATAAATTACAGCCCAGGCCAGTGGTGCAGACTTGTGGATGCCCCATACGGTCTTCGACTTTCAACAGGTGTGGGCATTGCCCACGGACTGGGCCAAAATCAAGTAAAGTGATGTTTCAGGATAAATGTGCCTAGCCTCACGTTTCAAACATTACTGACATAAATGCAAATGGAAGATTTTATAAAGAAAGAAAAAGCCTTGCCTTTTAAATGTCCCAGTCCTGTGTAGTAGACGCTATGAAAATATGCAAACAGGGATGTAAGAACTATTTAAACTCAGGTAAAGATCAAAGCAGTAAAGCAATTTAACTTTATAAAAAGAAGGCTATAAAAAGAAGACATCACTGAAGAAGATGATTTTTCCCACTACATGCTGAACAAAACCACACAATGAATCATGATTTATAACACAATAATTGCAAATAGTTTTTGTGCATTAGATTGTTTTAACAGGTCATGGCTTTTTTTTATGTGACTTCGGAATCTTCCTTTGATATTGACAAAACTTAACGTACAGACCTTTCGATTACTACATGGTTGTAAAACAAGGTGATTCCTCTTGCTTAAAATGAATTAATCTTACAAAGTCATTCTCCACAAGATATAAAACATACCATTGGCATAGATCCTACCACATGTTCTTTTGCCCTCTTCTATGCAGGTCATTGCTCAGGTGGAATTTTTGTTTTCATACAAAGTGACCGATGTGAACACATTCACAGATGACTTTTACAACATATTTTTCACACAGCAGCAAGGGGCTTGCTAGGAAATACATGTAGTTCCAGCATCGTTTTAAAGAAAAACACCTCAGGAAATGCTGCTTAGAGGAAGCTTTCACCTTGGAAAATCTGCCTCATTATATACCAGTACAATACAAATTGGCACCAAACTACAGATCCTTTTTCATAATCAACATGCTAGATCTTAATCAGAGTATTTCAGTATTTAAGTTTTAGAAATATATATTCATAAAACAAAAACCCCACAAACAAGCAAAAAAATCCCATGAAGTGTTCAGATATGTTCACATACTTGAACTACCCAAACAATGTATTGATTAGTTCTTAAAGGAAACTGCAAAATACAGTGGAGATTTAAAGAAACAATAAATATGTAAAAAGTTCTCACTTCTCTGAGAATAAAGTTCTACTATGCTAAAATTTGACAACATACTGATACTACTGTCCCTTTAAAATGCTTACCCTTATTTAGATGTCTATTTTGAATTCTGTTCTTCAGATTCTATTGTTATTAATAGACGAGAAATATCACTACTACTAGTTCTGTCAATTGTAGTATTTCTAGTGCAAATCTTATTAATTCCCAGCATTAGACATCTATGTTTCAAGCTATTAAAAGCTAAAATTTCTTCGTTACAGATGGTATACATAACTGATAACAAATCTAATAATTTTCATGTCAAAAGTCATCAACTGCACTGACGTGGGAACAACAATAATCTTCAGTGTGATGAAATTGTCACGGCTTTTTTACTTATACATTGATGTTTGACTTTCTAAAGGCACATAGCATACACTCGTAGTCTCAATGGCATAGAAGATACTGGATATATTAAAAAAAGTTCAACGCCTCATTATGTCACAGGCTTTTGGAACTGATCAAGCACAAGCTACCATCATTTTCTGTCCTCATTATCTACATTCATTAGTCTTTCTTTGTAGGCTTACGTATCGTTACAGAGTACAAGCAGACTCAGAGTCATTCCCAGTCAGCACAAACAATTGGGACTACACAAGTATGCTGCTAAATAACAACTACCTCCAGTTTGATCATAGGTCATGTCTCTTTGTGCCTCTAGGAAGAAAGGCAAAACGACTACTGAGGCACAACTGAGGTGAAGCTGTAGGGACTTGCTTTGGATTCTATTCTGAAGAGCTAGTACAAATAAGGCAGCACCATTTTATGTCTCCTGCCAGGGCCACCTCTCCTGTTGGAGAAGTTGATTACTGCTGACTGTCATGCCCTCAGCCTTTGACCATAAAATACTACTCTGCTGGGTTGTGACTTAGACCTCTCTCTATTTAGGGTTATGAACTGAGTTGCTTCACCTCTTCTCCTCTGCCCTATATATAATCATGTCTGCATGTCTGGGAGCAATGAGGTACCGCATGTAGCAGCTTGGTAGGAACACCACCAAGTCATTCTAGAGGAAATTAATAAGATCACTGCGGACTTAAGGCACTCTAGACTTCTGTTTTTTCTACAAGCCAGAGTTCAATCTCTAACTACTGTTTACTACTGTAGGTTCAGCTAGTGATTTCCTGCTTCAATTCACAGCTAGCTGTTAGCTATCCAGTTTTGATACTATTGCACCAGAGCTCTACAGTGATAAAACGCATCTTCACTAAAAAAAAAAAGAGATAACCCTATTATGATTAAGATTTCTTTTAAAACTTAACTGCATCTTCTTTTTAAACCTATGCCGCATATTATTATAAACTTATCAGACCTGTTCTACCACAACATGTGAATTTTCTAAACCAGTTAATGTTAAAAAAAAACAACAACCCCTTCATGCCAATTGTTGGTCAGGTTTTGAAGTGGTTTCCTTCTGTGTTGAATAGTATGTTAATCCACAAGAAACCGCTCAAAACTAGTATAATATGCTACAGAGTACATTATTATTTTGTGCAAAGAAGAACGGCAGGCTATTTGCAATTTGTATTATTTCCTTACTACTCAAGGAAATATGGTTAAGTCTGATACATTCCCAAAACTAGATTTATTATTTCCCACCTGTGTCAATATTTGCTTTGTATTCTATTTATTATGCTAAACTGGAAGAGAAAATCATCTATATGTTTTCATAAACGTAATGGTCTTCCCCAAACACCTAGACACTACTGGAACTCTTCATGCAGTTTAAGCAAGGCTTCCAGTTACCACCAATGCTCTCGTATAGATTCTCCTTCCAAAAGTCAGCACACCGTCATCAATCATTCAGTAGTTTTGGGTTACTGCCTGTCAGTTTTTCATCCATCAAAGGATATTTAAATTTAAGTCAATTGGAACTATATTTCCAAGTCACGCTGCATATGACTTCACAGGAAATGACAGCTTATTAAATCTAGATAACTGTCTCCTACCTATAATGACAAAAAATGTGATCAAAAGAAAGTCAGAAGAAACACAGAGGCTGTTGCTCGTCTCTGAGTGATTCCCTTAAGTTTGCTGGTGATTAACTGACTAATTCCTTTCAAGCTTCTCACTTAATCACACTAAGAACCAACTTCAAATTTCTGGAAAGAACATTATATGTAATATGATATTTGCTAACTTGTAACTTTGCAATTCTCATTTCTTTCCTACATAATCCAAACACAAGACTGTCATGTTTATTTTATTGAAATGCTTCACCCTGTTAAAAGCATGCAAGAGGTTACAAAAAGTTAACGTTACGGTCAGCAGTTCAAACAATTTATTTCTAGTATTATAATTACAGGTAAATTTAATATTTGTAAACTTTGTTCAGTGCATTTTACACCTACAGTACAAAGTTTAATTTTCACTGTGGACAAAAAAAATATCCTAAGAGCTCAAGAATGAAAATCTACAAACCAGAAATTTAAGTCTGGTATAACTATTAGCTACAGGAAGCAGTTTTTAGTAATGGAAAACATCAGGCAAACCTTATTTCATTGCTAGTTTGCCTAAAATTATTCTGTCAGAAGCAATTTGCCTGTTTCCCCTTTAATTCATAAGATTTAGGGAAGGTGGAATCATTTTTTTTTCTAAAAAAGCAATAGCACCAGACCATACTTCAGGAGAGGATGTGATTACACGGTTTTACAAGAATTGCAGTGTAGTCAGAGGACCTTTATGTAAAATCAAATTTGGTCTGGACATCACTAGTCGCCACTTCTAAAAACAGCTTAGGAAAGGTGAAATAGAATGTCAAAACTGTAGGTGATCAAACCTCAGATTTACAACTTTTCCAGCATAGTACACTTTATGTAATGTTCTCTTAACAGTCATTTATCCCCCTTTGCCGTCACCAACCTCTCCTATGAATCGTCTCAAGTACCTGATAGATTTTATAACCAAGCACGGACCAGCCTTTACTGTGCCTTGTCCTTTATCACAGCAGGAGAAGATGACAAAACCCTATGGATATAATACACTATATTTTTCCTGTACCATAACACTGTTCTAATACTCAAAGGCCATTTCTCAGATCAGTAATTGAAGACAAGAACAATACATCTTCCTCAGCTACTAGTCAGACACTCAACTGTTTTACAAAAGGAAGAGACTTGGTATACTGTGCTCCTCCTATCCTTTTTTAGGAAAGGAAAAACATTACAGCAAGTTTCATTACAATGCACCTCTAACCTCCTGAGCTGCCCAGTCCCTCCCTCCTGGATTCCCATAGACCGTAGCTCTGGATATGGCTCTACACATTCTAGTTTTGCAGCTCCACACATCTTGCCCTGCCCTGGTGCGGGGTCATTTAAGACTGTTTCTTTGAAACTGTCTAAATGCCTTGTTTGTTTTTTCCTTAACATTGTCCTTCAGCAAAATGTCTTAGCTTGGGTACACATACGTATCTGTTATTCTTCTGCAGTTACCCCTATTTATAACCCAGGTGTTAGCAGCTGCGTTCTTGGAAACATCAGCCACAGTTACCTTAAATAATCTGCAAGTCCAAAAAAATGGTGCTTCACTGGATTTGCTGGCAAAGGCAGACCGATAGTAGGGTGAAAAGCCAGCAGAAATGCTTTACTTCAGATGTGGTCTATTTTACCTACTAATTTTTCATTGTTATAACCTGCCTGCAGGGAGGAATAAAACAAATCATTTCTTCTATAGGCTGCAGGTGACATTGCAACAGAAAAGAAAAATTTCTTTCATGACCAAGTACAATCTCCAGAACGATGTCTGAAAGTTTATTCACTTAAATAAGAGACAGTGAATAATTTCATTTAACTTGTAAAGGACCACTTAGCTGGGGTAAGAAAAAAAAAAAATCCAATAGGGGGCTTGAAGTCAGCTAAATTTACAACTTATAGTTACAAAATCAAGTTCTATATTTTGTACCACTTTAATTAAACCCAAATATGTTTTGTAATAGCATTTAATGACATATCTGAATACCTGCAACACTTAGAAAACTAATTTATTTATTACTTGCTATTCAATGGTGAACCATTGGTGATCCATCCCCAGTTATAGCAGTTCTCTTAAAATTCTGGCTGATAGATATAAGGTCTATAAAAGAAATACTTAAATACTGATATAAAAATGTCTGTGATAAAACCAGGGGCTCTGAATTTCATGCTACCTTAATGCTGCCTCTGAAGTAATGGAAAAGCCATTTTCCAGCGCTTGCTTCAAGGACTCCGCTAATAACATTTTTCACAAAGGACCTATCTTTCCTTAAATAAGTTATTGTGAAGTTATTCTAAAGTATTTAAAATCATGCAACTAAATTTGATCAGAACTACTCAGCCTTTAAATTCTGTTTTATGAAAGGTTTCTTAAATTATTTTAATAGATTTCACTGCAAACTGTGATGCAGCCCAATAACAAGAGCGGCATTACTAATTTCTTGCTTTGATATCACCCATGACTTTCCAATTCACTCTGTTAATCTATCATCGAGAACTAGTTTAAAAATCCGTCTCTGACCAAAGTTGAAAAATGATTTGGAGACTTCAGACAAATCACTTTCACCAGGGAAAGCATTGTGCCTCTTGCTGCTTAGCAGTTATTTCAAAGAAATAAAAGGGATTTGCATAGAGCCAAACTATGCTGACAGAGCTGTGCATGAAAACGCATACAGATATTCACTGCTTTCCTAGAAGACGGACAGACGGAAAACAAGTATTATAATGGGAAGTGCAGCAACTCTTGTCAGCAGCAATGCGTGTGTCCTGACAGCTCTGCATAGAGGATACCCTAATCTTATCGCTGAAAGACTCATGCTGGAAATATGTAAGAGCCTGCTCACTTTCATCACCCAATTAAGAAATCCAAGTTGCTTTGGTGTGTTTTGGAGATGACAGTGAAGATGATGTCTGTATGAATTAAAAATAAAATTGCAGACTAGGAGTATAATTAAAGGGATCCTTCAACAAATGCTGACTCTTATTTTTTCAAGAGAGAACACTTTCTTTTAATTTCTAGCTCTTGATACATAAACTTATTTCATGAATCTAATCAAGATTTAGTCTTTGGGCCTGAGGACATGCTTTCTCAAAATCCACTTGACGCAAAATTAACAACGAGCTACTCAAATTGCTTTCAGTGACACCAGATCCAGACTTTGTTCCACCTTTCAGTGATTTTAAGTGAAGCTCAAGGGTCTCTGGATGTTTATCATTCGATCTACCCAAAGAACATAACTCTGTGCTGCTCCTTCATCTTGTAACTTGCAACCCACGTATGCATAGGTAAAGACACCTTCAAATGTACTCTTCCCACATCAAAGATTTATATCAACAGACATAGGAGAGAAGTGCAGAAGCCTATGTTTCCCCGCCTCATGCTTCTTCCTGTGCTGCATGAATTAGTCAGGGAGCTTTTCTCAACATTTTCAGCTGAAAAATCAATTTGCAGGTGCTCTCTCTCCATTTGAGCTTTTTTCCCTCCAGACTGTGTGGGAATACTTCCTACACAAAAGAAAGAGGTGCAGTGTTGCTCCTTTCCTGGGGTGCTGATCCTCTGTGTATATTTTTAGGTCCTTCAGCCTGAGATCGTTGAAGAGGGAAATTATCTCGATCTCTCCTGAGACACCAAAAGACAACCTCTTCCTTTAAACATCTCTACTTTTGTCTGATTGACCAAACTCCAAATAGCTGCTTCAAAAATGGCTGAAAAGACCCAGAAAGATTAAAAGCCCATCCTCTGGAAGAAAGTGAAGGAAAGTCTAAAACCTAAACCCTGCTCTGAGACCACTTACTAGTAACTCACGGACGCAACTCATTTTCATGAGTTTGTTCAGTTCTCAACTGAACTAGTTTTTAATTTACTAGGTAACAGGTTTACTAACTACAAATGTGATGAGTATTGACCATAAAATGGAAGAAAGACAAAATCAACAGTTTTAAAAGGATGACTTTTTTTTCCTCCGAGATAATGATTAATATGGTGTCAGTGCTCAGAAATCCAACACCGGACTTCCATAATTCCACACCTTAGCACTCTGTCTAAAGGAGACAAAGTCAACGTGAAGCACAGTAGAACAAAAATACTAAATTTCATCTTAGAAAAAACACTCTCCAGCAGTCAAAAAAGCAATGCAAGATGTAATTTATTAATCTAACCTGTCAAATATTGGGGACTAAAATGTGTTAACCAATTCTTCTGTTCATTTCTGAACAGCTGAACGCACAAAAACTATTTTTGCTGTCTTGCTGGAGTGGTTTCTAACTGATGATTTTTTAAATCATCAATAGCCTACACAACAACAGAATGTTAAAGCGACATCTTGTGATTATTTCTTAACTTTGTATACTTGCTTCAGAAGTTAACTCTTAATTTTTCCTTCAGATAATTCTATAGCAAAAGTAATGTGAGTATATGTCATTAGTGTAAGAACTTAAAACATTTTCTCCAGTAGCTGAAGTTCAGAAATACTGAAACATGATATAATTTCTATAGATATAACAGGTCTTATTCATAGTATTATTAAATCTAAGTCCACAATGAACTGCTTAAAAAAAATCATACCTTACTAGATTTGTTCATGAAAAGAGCAATTATAGCTATTTTATTTATTCATTACAAAGCATACTAACATATAACATAGGCTAAATTATTTCCTGACCTGCAGTCTCTAGCAATATTAGCTTCAAGTGCACAGAAGTTTTCAGCTTATGAAGTAATACACGTATTCCACACAGGACAGTGGCCCAAATTACCTAGGCACAGCATAGGTACACTTGAAGCCTTTGAGGACTTTGGAACACAGATTTATCCTCCACATACAATTAACCATGGTTCTACTGCACATGGTACTACTACAAAAATTACTTACATTCCTCATTAATCAGAGATTAAAAGCCTTAAAACCATGCCTCCAACATTATCAGAAGAGAAAAGCAATACGTTCCTAACATTTTTAGGCTTGCAGGCACATGAAATACTAAGGAACAGACATTCATTTGCACACAGTTATCGGATAGATATAGGAAGTCGATACCTATAGATCACTGTCATAAATACACATGGCAAGAGATAAATCTCTAAAAAAGCATGGTCATTTCTCTGCTGCAGCCCAAACCCCTTTAGAATATGCCTATCTGGCTACAGTTCTTAAATCACTGAACTGCTCCATCAAATCCATCACTTTCTCACTAATTCAGAGATGGGTAGCACTAGGTGGCAACACGAAAGACTTAGAAAAAGGTCTGAGATGGACAGTTAGCTACGTTTTTGGTGTTACTAAGATAAACTGATCTTGAAGTAACTGAATAGTTTGCTTATCAAAACACTAGCAAGGAGTCCCTGACCTTTAAGGTGCATGTCTTTCACTACATTAAAAAAAAAAGGTACACAGTAAACCTTTTATTTTCAGGTTGACATAATTAACATTTTCTATTTAACATATTACCCTTTGACAAGAGAAAATTTCATTGCCATCAAACTGGTCACTTGAACTATGATGTGTTCAGCTTGACAAAATGACCTTTTCAAATTCTGCAGAACAAGAGCTAAACAATTGTAGTAGTTCCCGCAGCCAGGGGGTGTTAATGTGGCTCTGAAGATTGACGTGGCTGGTGTTAATTGCAATTACAGTGATCATTTATGTTTACTTCGGGGAAACTGTAAAAGCGAGCACTATATTAAAAAATCTGTGAACACTGACTGTACAAATATTTTGACATACTGTATTTAACAATTAGTTCCGTCAGGCCGGAACAGATGGCCTTTAACTCCAGCTACAGAGAGGACCAGCATTTTCAAAGCTTGCCCTTGACCTACATTGATTTCGTCGACTGAAAGACACAAAATACATGACATGAGAGGAAAAAATAGTCAACAACAGAGGAGTGCACCCCCTAAAGCGCTTTCCCACTGTTGGCAACGGTGTGCCTAAAGATTGGAACAAACATTTCTTATATGAAAGACTTAGGGCCTTTCCAGGCTATCCATACGCTGAAATACTGGTGTAAAACCTAGACAGTGAAATGTTCAAATTTGATCTCTAAACAGTTCAATTCCTAAAGCATAGAAAACTGCTCATTTGCCTAGTAACATTCCACTGCAGGACAGCTAACCAATAATATTAGGAGCACTTCAAGTACTCTTAAAAAAAAAAACAAGTCCTACATTAAGATTATTAAAAATAGCCTGAACACTTACATTTTTCCAGCACATATAAGATGAAACACAGAGACATGTCAGAACGGTATATTAACCTAACACCAAGGATAGAAAAAATCTGGGAACAGTAATATATAATTTATTTGTAATGAATGCTATTGATTTTCAGACAAGTCCATGACAGTTCCTCTACACAACACTCGGTGCTTTCCAGCCCTGTCATACAATATTTAAGGCTGAGTTAGAATATGAGAGAAGACTGAAAGTTTCTGGTTAATAAATGATAGTATTGATAATGGAAAACAACATTTAATATTATAAGGAAACCAACAATTATCAGGTTTCTTAATAAACTATTGCTTGCACGAAGTTCACTTCATAATAATCACTATATTGAGATTTCTGAGCAGAACAACAATAATCAAATGACACACGACACCAATTAATCCAGTGAAAATACCAACAAGATTTGATTGCTGCTTTCAAATAATTGCTGGAAGCTGTTTATTGACTGAAGATGTATAATTAATGTAAGCACATATTGCAACTGTAATTCATCATTAATAATATAGACAGAATAAATCAATTCATCTAGAAATTTAAAGTTTTATGCAACTGATTATTATTTAAAAAGCAACGCAAATAAAACAACCCTCAATACTAGGAGAGCATCTCAAGTAGTTATCAAATGTATACCATATTCTAGCTAATACTGTACTATTTACAGAGAAGAATAATTTATTCTAGCAGTGATTTCTATTTTTCAGATCTGATAATCAGGCTTAAGTTTATTCCTAAGTTACGATTTTCTCGCCCCTAGTAAAAAGTCATCAGAAAAAAAATCACGGTATTAAAAATAAAATTCATTGAGAGTTTGTATAACTTTTTCTTAAAATGTTTTTGTTATATTTAGTTTAAGAGCAGAAGCTTCACATCTTTTATTATTTACTATCCAAATTCCTTCTCAAAACGATAGGTGAAATGTTCATATAGACAAATTCAACTTGGAAAATGATCTCTGGTTCTAAGACTGAGTCACTACTTTCTGTATGATGCTTCAAGAAAAAAAGCACATAAATCCTTCAGTATTTCCCCTCAACCAAGAGAAAAGAGTCAACCTTCCATTCCCATAGAGTTTTATGTTAACTCAATCCTCATCTGCACGTAGTCCTTCCTGGCAACGGCATTACATAGATAATAAACAAGATGCATTTGCACAGCCAATGTGAAACATCATGTGTCTTTGAATTTGACCTGTTACTGTTTTTCTTCAGTCTCTGTGTGTAATGGGATTGGTTATCACGTTGGAACTCAAAATTTTTGCATCATTTATTCTGGACATTTTTTCCAGAAAATGGATACTGCAGAGAAAAAAAAATCAAGTCTAAAGGATGTTGCCATGGTGAGTTTAATTCTGTATTTACATACTCACTGTGTGGGAAGTCAGAATAGTGAACAAAATACAAACTTTAATAGATGGTGAAATGTTCACATTTCATATTGTCCAACTCGTCAGCTGAAGAGCCTGGTTTTTATTCACAGAAGTGAACCAAGCAGCACCCTAAGAATTGTGATCCCAGAAATCTCAGGGCAGGCAACTCAGTTTAGTTACTATTTTCTGTTATCTATTTATCTCAGTTCCAGACTATCTGCTACATATAAATCAGCATTGTTTATACTGTCTACGATAAACACTGGAAAAATTAATCTTTAAATGAGGAAAATGATTATTGTCCAATTTCACAGTGGTGTCGTTGATATATCTATTAACATTTATACGTGCAGACGCTGTAGAAATAAAATACCATCAAATATTCACAGGGACTTAAATTGTTCTATTTAAACTGGATTTGAATAAGGTGCAATAAAGCAGACCTGGGGACTGTACATAGAGAATGATAATGAAGGAGGGGGCAGGGAGAGATACAATCTTTCCTGAATAAAGCAAGAATTTTAGGAGAAAAGAAGTACATAATTACAACATAAATGCACAAGAACAAATGGAGACCATGAAGAACACCTTCACAATGACACTTGCTAGCACCTGAGAGCTTTATTTTGTAACTTTAAAAAGGCTAGTGCTTTAGTGTATGATATTATACAAACTTGATTTACTTATGAATTAAATGGTGCGTACATGCACAAACATACCCTCACATTATTGTTTCATAGCACATACTTTGTTATTTCTGTTTCACTTGCACCTGGAATGTTATGTTTTATGCATCTGCCAGATACACGATGAACAGATTACAAAGCACTGTACTTAGCATTTAAAGCAAGCTCATGTGGTTTTATACTACTCTACATTAAGAATATAGACTGCAGAAGGAGTGCAATTTGGCATATTATTAGTGGTTTTGCAGAAAGCCTTTACTTTACCATTTCATCCTCCTTCAGCTCACCTCAAGCTGCTGCTGCCATTACCTCATTCTTTTCCATAAAGCTCTCCAGGTATGGCAGAGCCCAGTCATAGAATCCTAAGTCATAGGTCAGCTTGGGTTGGAAGGGATCTTAAAGATCCCTTTGCTGCAGGCAGGGCTGCTGCCAACCATATCAAGCTGCCCAGGGCCCCATCCAACCTGGCCTTGAACACCGCAGAGATGGAGCATCCACAGCTCCTCCAGGCAGCCTGTGCCAGGGCCTCACCGCCCTCTGTGTGAAGAATTTCTTCCTAACATATAACCCAAATTTTCACTCTTTTAGTTTAAGGCCATTCCCCTTTATTCTGTTACTGTCAGACAGTGTAAAAAGTCAGTCCTCCTCATGCTCATAATCTCCTTTCCAGCTAAGAAGTCCAGCAGGGTTTAGGAGGCTTGGTAGCACAACCACCCAAAACTCCGTGCTGGCCCTAGCAGGTTCTATGTTAGATTTAGGTTCTATGCTTTTGCATTTATTTCCCTCAGCTCTGTGTTGAATCTCTGAATGTCTTTGGATAACTCCTTTCAACCTTACTACAACACTAATTCTGTTAACGCTCTTAGTCTTCTAGTGAGTTTTTGGAGGACAGATGCTCATTAACATATATAATGTCAAATATGATAAAGCTGATATTGAAAGGAGCCTCTAGGTACTACTGTAGTACCAAAAAACACCCCGTTTCCACTCTTTTTTGATAAAGATAGGTCAGAGTTGTTGATGTTTTATAGGCAAAGCCCCAGAGAAGTTATTATGAATATCAGATCAATTCTCCTCCTTTAGTACTATTGCTAGAGAAGCTTTTTCAAGTAGTTCCCTTTAACAACAACATCAAAGAACTAACGAAAACAAATTCTGCATTAAGAAGTCTGTGTCAGAAAACTTTTCACTTCAAACAAGACACCAAAAATAAAGCTGACAAGATGAGACACTTACTAATTAGCATCAATTTCTTTACTGAATCATTAGTTCAAGAAAACATTGTGTGAACCTCTGATTTAAATAATTTTCCCTTGAAAAGTATTTTTCATTGCCAAAATGGGTTCTTAGATTCATATGTATGGATTGTACATATTAAAATTGATTTTTACAGATTGGCTCCTGGTTCCACATTTATAACCAAGGGCTGTAAGTACTGTATAAATCACAATTTGCATATTCAAGATCAAAAATGGTTACACGTGATAAACGAGACTAAATCACATTTCTATGAGAGAAACAACAAAATTCTTCAGAAACACTACACAGGCAATAAAAAAAGTTGTAGCATTTGTTTTCTTTTAACTGCAGTTCCCACCTGCCTAGCAGACAGATATGCTCTGGATTCCAAACCTCCCCAGGAAGGCTCCATGACAATGGCAGAACCACACATAAGTGTCCATTTTTTCCTGAAACACATCACAAACACTCAAATATCTCATTGCTCACATAGATGCAGAGGATCACAAAAGCATTACAGGTTAACGCACAGCTACCTCATGTAAATTCTTTTCTTTCATATTCGTGTATAAAGAACAGATTTCATGGATGAATGAATTTAAGGAGAAGTAGGAGCGATTAACCTTTTTTTTTTTTTTTCCTCTCTACAGGTTCTCACATGTAAGGAGAAAGGACATTTACATAGGGTAGGTGAAAGCTAACCTTAACCTTACCTTTCACAGTAAGGGGTCATACCCAGAAGAAATATTGGAAGTCTCAGTTAATAGCAATTATAAACGTGTTGAGACTGAGATGCCAGAACATGAGAAAGGTGCTCAGGGGAGTTGCTTATCTCTATCCTAACAAGGTTTTCTTGACAAAGGAGAAATGTGATGATACAGGCAGCCTATATATAATTTATGAATTCTTGGCACTAGTATAACGTTGACATGTAATTCCTTTAAGGATGGCTATATGTTTGTGGGAAAGAGGACCAGAAGACACCTCTGTGGGAAGTGGATAAGGTGAATTGGTTAACTCTAACCTAGCAGCAGGCAGGGGAAAGAAGCTGCCTGGAATAGAAACCAGTTCAGTAAAGTTGCTGAGGTGGTCTGTGAAAAAGTCATTGGTATACAATAACAGAATGGAGTTCCAACACAGCACTGGCTCAATAAAATGAAAAACATGGAAAAACTTCATTTATTAGCAGGTCATGTCCTGTCTAAGTAGAGGGTCAGACAGAGGATGAGATTAAAAAGGGATGCTTTCTGTATGACCTTGGGGCAAATGAGAAAAAACACACTACAGAGATTCCTACTTCTACATTTCTTGTGTTAGTTTCTTGTTTTTCGTTTTTTAAAAAAGCTTATCCTAAGCAATGTAAGCATATCATATCTGTAAGCTATTACCTGCCATGCACCCCTGGAAAGTTAAATTGTAAATATGTAACATCAGGGGACAGAGCACTAGAGCATGTAAGTGATTTCCAGATGAGCATGGAAGTACAAACTTTTACTAAAAAACATGTGAAAAAAGCAGGTGAAGAAAGAATTCTGTCACTTCGTATTACGAGGGAAAATGGGGCACAACAGTCCAGTATGTGAAAATTCAAACCAGCAAACACCAACAGTGTTAAGTCACTACAGTACTGTGGTCACTCCTAAACTTTGATGATGGGACATGGTGCCTGTGCCAGGAAAGAACAGCAGCTGAGGCCAGAACTCAAAGCCACACTCCTAAATAGCTTTAAAAACACTATTTTCTGCAAAAATATGTGGCCAACTCTTTGATCTCAATGATTTTGAGGAAAAGTTACAATTACAGCATACATAATAAAACAAACCAAAATAAAACACCAAAACCAAAAGAGCCAGGATGCCATGTCCATCTTCCTCTGTACTCAAGTGAATCATAAAAGTTTATACAATAAAGTGAGGATTTGCTGTATACATTTATACTGCCAAAAATCAACTTTTGAAATAAAACACTAAGCAGCAGAATTGGATTTAAATTATGCCAGTACATCCCAGTATGCTTATTTGGAGGGACTAGGATCTCTCTGCATATTAATATTCAGAATGAGATACTGAGGATTGCTGCAGTCCCTTTCCTTTTCTACTTGCCCTGCCAGCTGGTATGGCTATGTGCTTGCTGCTCAGTGTCTTTTAATCACTGAGTAGTTATTATACACTCCGCACAGAAAGGTGTGCCTGGCTTTTTAAAATAGCTTTCTGAAAAGCAATTAGAACACTGATCACTGGATCACACAGAATGCTCAAACAATACAGCACATCTATGCAAAGCGCGGACCTCAGAGATAAAAGGATTATTTCAAATTAAACAATCATGATTTTTGTCTGCAATTTATACTAGCGCATTACGTGCTAGGATATTGAAAGCCTAACTTAATGCTTTGGTCATAATGAGCTTTAGGGCTTCTCTAGGGAAACATCTGTGGCTTGGTTCAAAATATGTAAGTCCTATTTTGCTGAATGATACCATGGTTTTGTCCTCTGGTTCATTAGGAGGCAATTAAAAGCAACAAAAAAAGTTGAATAGTTTCAAGCTCAAAGGATTGATCAAAAAAGTCAGGTGGCATAATGCCACAATTGCTTCAAGAGGACTTGTACTTCCAAAATGATTACAGTTGTCTTGACTTTCAAGGGCATGTTATTATTATGACAAAACATACTGTGTGTAGGAACAGCCTTGCTCCATTCAAAGTAGTTTTCAACCTCCAGTTGAAGTGTAGGCTGAAAGCAGTCAACCTGAAAGTCAACATGATTTTCAAACCTCAGTGAAAGCCTCACCCTGCTCTTGTTTTCCAAATCCATGTCTCTCCTTGCGTCTTACGGAAAGTGTTTTTATTGTTGTGGATTGACTAGACGAGCAAGTGGCTAAATACAGGCATTTAGCCTGGATGAAATTAAAAATCACACTATTTATGCTCAGCTTTCATTGAAGGTCTTAGATATCCAAATACTGAAGTCACCTGATTTATCTGGAAGCCCTAAGCAATGCCAGTATCATTTAGTGAGTAAGAATGCGGCGCCCACAGAAACGCTCCCACTATGCCCTCATTTTCAGGAAATGAATATTGAAAATTTAGGACTGCATTCAGTCTTAGTTTTCAGAGCTAGTTTATACCCCTCAGAAAATATAAAGCCCTGTATCCTAGCCCTAAATAAAAGCCAAAGGATCCAAGGAAGGTGCTTTTTTTTTCCACTACTTCAAAGGGGCGTAGTTGAATAACGTATTACTGTGTGTAATGGAAATGAAGAGTGAGAGATTGCGCAACGTCATAGATGGAGAAGACCAGTCAGACTGTCAACACGCAAATTGCAGCTACGTGTTGCCAAATCACAGTACCCAGCATTACAGATAAATTTAATAAGACTCAGCAATGCACACATAATCCCCCCATTCCTGTTTTTTGCCCACACTGGCTTAGAAGTTGTTTGGAAATTTCTTGGAATTACCATAGTTTTGCTTATTCTAAAGATTGCCTTTATAGTGCTATAAAGACTATGTGGCTTGCTCAATAGAAAACACTGGAACACATGCTTTTTTTTTTTTTAAGCCATACAAAACTCACTTGATTTCACCCAAAGGTTTGTAAGTATGAGGAATGTATCAAGATCTTCTGCTTTCAGAACTGCCAGTGCAAGTAAATGAACACTTCCTGTGGTATTTTGCTTTCATATGTTAATTTCAGATTCACAGTTGATATATTTGAAACTTAAATAAAGTATAAAAAGGTTAAAAATACAAACTCTACTGAATAAAAACCAACAGATCTAGCTATTTAGGCTACATGAGATAATAAAAAATTGACATCAAAGAAGCTACCCTGTTCAGGCTTTTCAAAATACTTGTCATTAAAGAAGGTTTGTTTAAACTCCAGACAGGCTAAATGTATGCCACGTTTTGAGTGAAAGAATTACCTTTCCAGGGTTGCAATTACAACTGTACTTAGTTGTCATGGTAACTTGGCAACGTATAGATGCTGTCAAATGAAGACATCAAGGGGCAGACAGCAATTTTCAAATCACTGTGTGCCAAGTGTCATTTGTTACTGGTATATCTGTGCTCAATTAGATTTTATAAAAAGTTAAAATTGGAAAATTAACATTTTAAAACAATGTTTGAACTACATTCAGATTGCAATACTAATATCTCATTTTA
Source organism: Aquila spilogaster (assembly GCA_024606505.1). Classification (NCBI taxonomy): domain Eukaryota; kingdom Metazoa; phylum Chordata; class Aves; order Accipitriformes; family Accipitridae; genus Aquila; species Aquila spilogaster. Next base: position 16,392,369 of record JANHGO010000073.1, on the reverse strand, counting down.
GTTCAGACACTAGCTTAAGTGAATGATTTTTACCATGCTCCCAAAATACACTACAACATGAGGAGCTGAAAGGCAAAAAGGCTGAACTACAAAAGTTACCACTCTTTTGTGATTGCTTGAGTTCTTTCTATTTTCCTCCATCTTTTCTTTCTGTTTTAATTGTCCTGCTATCTTGACTTGGGTATTTTCAGTCAGATGCTCTTTTTGACCTGTGCTCCAACTCCTTTTGAGATAACAAAAGGAAAAAAATGGTCTACAGTAAAAGCCAGCACTGAGCTTGCCCCAGAGATGTGAAGCTCTGCAAATACTCCAAGCTGTGATCTATTTGTAAAGGCTGAAGCAGAATCCAGAAAACAGACAGTACAAACACAGCTTTCACTTCTTTTCAATGACAGCTCATACTGTGGTGCTGTTAGCTACATTGCTATTTTTACCTCTGACCAAGGTGGCTTTGCTCTGTTTTATATTAAGGGTTCCAACAAAAGTTTTCCAAGCTGGTGTTCTATTCACACAGGCTTCTCAGACCATGATACCATCTATACTCATTAATGCCACATCATACAGCAGTGCCAGTTTGACATAAATCAAGCATGAGGATAGGACTGTGGATCCTTCCATCCAACGTGAGTACATGCTGATGTTTATGCTGTAGCACGACAGGCATCATTTCAGCATAAAGTCTACCTGAACACCAAATAGTGCAAGTAGAAAATGCCCCCCAAAAAATCAGAACTTTCTTTGGACAATGTTACTCTTTCACACTTTTTAAACAAACCGTAATGAAAGTAGCTTGTACACCATATGCATGACTGAGATTTTTTGACCTAGGACTAAATCACTCCAAATCCCAAATTTACCACTTTATGAATCCCCACCTTATTAAAGATCTGCCCAGCTCCTTGGAATACACAGCACAGAGCTAATCAGTCAAAACTCAGAGTGGAAGTGAAAAGTTGTATCACTCATTAGGTTAAGCAGTTAACGCGTTTAGAACGTCCAGGTTTATTAAAAGGACATCATCAGCATGAGGGTTTTTCAATCTTTTTTTTTTTTTTTCAAGATGCTCAACAGCATATTCTTCTGTTATTCCTGAACACATTCAGTCATGTTCAGCCTACTGAAGATTACACCTAAGATTAAAATACCAAAAATATAACAAACTTTAAGCAAAATAGATGTAGGTACGCATCAGAATTTTTTTTCAGTGGGAAATAATTTTAGTTAATATTTGTAACAAAAGCTTAAATCGTTCAATATAGCATTAAATTTATCTATAAAATTACACACTGTTTTAAACAGTGAGATGAAAGGTTTTGTGTTTTCAGATTTTCACTGTTAGAGTACTTAAGAAGCACCAACAAGAAAGGTAAGCGGCACTCCACTACATGCCATTTCAGAATTAAAACTCTCGTCTCTATTTCCTTAGCTACTGCTTCAAAAGAAAACAACCACCCTAAAGCCCAAGCTACTACATATTGCTTAACTACCACTTCTTAAGACTGCAGAAATTAATCTTGCTAAATTGAAATAATGAACATTTTTCCTTCTCTAGTTCAAAGAAAGACGGTGCATGAAAATATTTTCCATAGAGAAGGAAACATACTCAGAAGTTATTAAAGCCAAACACCTCTTCCATAAAATTTTTACCTCAGCCCAAACAAATACGACCAGTCAGGTTCCCAACAAGTTCCCACAGAGAAAAACTATCAGGATTCCTATTTATTAAGAAAAAAAAGAAATACAGAATTCATAGAATGGCTTTTGTTAGAAGGAACCGTAATGGTCATAAAGTTCCAGCCTCCTGTCATCAGGGGGACTGCCACCCATCAGATCAGGCTGCCTCTTTATCCTTAAAGTTACATGTATATGAAGTAAGAACAAGAAAAAAAAAATAAAATAACACAGAACAAAAACAAACACACCTCAAATTATATATTTAACTTTGTAGCCTGCCAAATAGGTAATATTAACATTTTAGAGGAATATACAACCTTACTAGAAGACCTTCTGTTGATACAGTATTTTGTACTAAAACCTTTTATAATTCCTTAATCACAAGTTGGCTGCAGTTGGCAGGGACTCCTAGAGGCCGTGTGGTCCAATCCTTGCTCAAGCAGGGACACCCAGAGCAGGTTACTCAGTATCAGACCGTGTCCAGGCTGCTTTTCAAGATCTCCAAGGAGGAGATCCTACAATCTTTTTGGGCAACACGTGCCAGTGCTCCATCACCCTCCCACTGCTTCCTGATGTTCAGAGGGAATCATCTGTGTTCCAGTTTGTGCCCATCATCTCTTGTTCTGGCACTGAGCAGCACTGAAAAAGGTCTGACTCCTTCCTTTTGGGCATTTAGACGTATGGATGCAATTCTCTCTGAACCTTCTCCATGTTGATCACCTCCCTTGACCTGCTGGCAACACTCTTCCTAATGCATCCCAGGATACCACTGACCTTCTCTGCAGCACACTGTTGCCGTATGTTCACCTTGGTGGAATAATACATAATGGACACCATACTAATCACTGCTTACACTTTGTACAAAGATGCAATCTGTTGTTTTTGCTTCAGTCAAGCCTGAATGGAAGAGGTGACCTTCAGATATCTTCAATTTTCTAGTTTATGTGCATTTCCACAAACAAAAGCAATTCCAACTACTAAATGAGAATATAAGCATTTTCAGATAGGTATTGTATTCGCTTCCCTTTCTCTCCCCATACACCATACATACAGTATGGTGTACTGAGGTAGTCTATGTGAATCTACGCTTAAAATTACGTGGAAAAATATGACCTCTACACGTAAATGCCTTTCCAAGCCACTCCTTGCTTTACTCCTCTAAAGTATTCCATTATATCAAGTGGGAAAATACTTCATCGGAAATAAGTTTGTTCTCTCTTCTCTCTCCAAATGCATCCTTACCCAGTAATGTGACCATATCTACCAATTATATTTCCACAGGATGAAAGTTATACTTTATGTAAATCCTAGTGCTATTTTTCCAGTCTCCCTGCTTCATAGTTCAAGACAGCTAGAAACACTGAAAGAATAAATCACACCAAAATAATAGGTAATAACCAAATCATCAGAGTTGAAAATAGATTGAAACAGGGGACTCTGGAATTTCGAGCCCTTAGGACTAAGTCTTGGAAGTGATGCCTAGTTCCTCTCTGTGATGCCATCTTCCTCTCTTCCTTAGTCTTTACCTCAGTACTTGGCAGAAGAGAGAAAAACTTTTATATCTCCAGGTGTAAGAAGCATGTACTGATTACCATGAGTAAGGAGAAAATGGAAGGGAAGACACCTCTTTCGCAATAGGAATTTAGAAAATCAACTTGTTGAATTTGTATTAATATTTTTTCTATCAGAATCTTTCCTCACTTTTCATTCATTTTCCCTTTCAATCCAAACTGTGGCTCTGAGACACACAAGTGTTCATGGTATGCTTTACAAAGACATCTTGGCTTAGGAAGTTACATATCTTCTACACTGGACAATGAGGTACTTACAAGAAGCAGAGGAACATACTGAGCAATCTCTATTCATTTAAGAAAGCACCTATTGGACTCATTTGAAGGCAGATGAACTAATAAAACCCAGTAAAACAGTCACCAAGAGAGGGTTCTATTTCACTAAAAGGATTTGTAGCCTCTTCTGCCATCCTATCCCTCAGTAACACATACAGTTTAACTTACTGCTCTTATCTCACTCTCTACCATAATAAATCAGAGGTAGGAAAAAGCTAGTGGAGAGCAGAAAAATAGCGTTTGAAAACATGACCTTTGCACATGGTAATTGAAAACTACAAAGAATTAAGAGTGTAGAATGGACTCCTGGACACATCAATGCTGGGATCTTTGAAGCCTGCAATTATCCATTATTACAACTCTAGACTTACACAGCTGTGCTGTCCAAGTGTAAACCTGGGTTCAGTTAAACAAATACAGTTCAAAGTGTTAGTATGTAATTACAGAATCAAAGATACTATACAGACATGCTATTACGCTGTATACAAGAGGACAATTTTTAGACACTGATACTTGTTAGGCCCTATCAGTTGTGGCTGCGTTTATAAAGTGCATCTACTGAGACTGAAGTCTCTGTAACTAGCACCAGAGAGCTGCTGTGTCTTTCTATACCAGTGCTCCCACCATTACTGCAAAAGCCATGCGAGGAAAAAAATCCAGATGTAGTTAATGAATAGGGGAACAATCAGTACTGAAAATGTGATTCTCCTGTTACACCCTCTCACCATCTCTAATTTTTTCTCCACTAATAACCACTGCATTATGGCTCAGTCTACAGCTGAAAACACTATTGACAATGTGACTTCCATGTCTGCCATTCTAAGAGAAATGATGGCATCAGTGAATTCTGCATCTGGCTCAACTCTCGAAGTATAATCCATAAGATCCTTGTTATTCACCTTCAGATCACCAAAGTTAAGAAAAAACGTCCCAGCAACACAGATTTAAATCCTCATAATGCACAATCTCTTTCCCTGCTACTTTTCAGCATAAATATTTAATCAATGCCTATGTCTTTGGAACAAGTGGTGCCTGGAGGTGACAGGACAATTTATCACCAAAAGGCTGAATGGCTTTTGATTTCTCAGTGATGATAATTCCCCTTTCATTGAAGAGATGCTGCCTTTGGAGGCAAGCAAAGGGCTCCAGGAGAAGCCCGACCTTGCCATGGTATTCACCAGGCAGTGCTGAATTGGAGAACTGGCTGTTGGTGCAAAAAGCCATGCAAGGCTGCCAGTTCCGAAGAGGTTGAAAAAGAACTGAAAATCCATTAAACTGCAAGCACACTTTCTTTGAAGGAATGGAAATTCCAGTATCTAGGTATGAAAAAAAACACAGTAAGAGGAAGCATTTCTAGATTGCATTAATAAATCAAAAGAATGGTAAAAGAACAGATCTGAAGCCGTCTATATGTAGGGCTTAGTTTTTATTTTTTATTTTTTTTTATAAACACAACTTTTCAGGAGCAAATTGGGTATGCTGCCACATTACAAGGTTGCCTAGTCTATCACCACCTAATTAAGAGCTTAACACATCAATACAGAAGCATGCCACCCTGCCTTAGAAGCCTGTTTAAACTGCATTAGCACCACTAAACTCAGAGTGGTGAATTTTGCACTCCGGAAATTAAATAAAGAGATGGTGCTAGTGAAAGCTAAAGAATACTAAAGAATAAGGTTTACAAGCACCTACAGAAACAAAAGTCGTAACTAATCTCCAAAATCACAGACTGCAAAAAATATCCTTCTTCATTGTTCTGCACCGTGAAACACAGGCATACTTATCCTCATTAACTTTCTTTTCCTTGGAGTCTTTGATAGGAATTACTTTTCTCCTACATGGGAAACACTTTTTCCCATTTTAGTTCTTCCAAGTAAAACCTAAACCCAACAAGCCCATCACTCTCAAGTACTTCACATTCTATACTTATGCCCAAAGTCTGTAAAACCATTCAGACACCCTGTCCTTATGTACCACGTGGTCCTACCAATTGATTTGAAAATTATGAACAAAGCTTTTTTTGGACAGTGGCTAAGAAACCAAGAAGAAGCCAGAAGGGAAGTTTACTTAACTTCACAGTTCCAATTCAGCTCTCCTCCCTGAAGGTGAAGGTTCCTTTGCTCTTATTCTCCTGGTCAGTCTTTCCATTCACCTTTCCAGAACACTTTGGAAATCATTTGCCAGAATAAGACATCTCAGACAGGATATCTAGGAAAATTTTGCATACATAATGCCTAAACATGAATATATTTTTTTTGAACTATAGTAATATTAAGATTAAAGTAATAATAGAGAAGACTCTATGCAGGTCCCTTAGTCTGAGGTTTAAATTACTTTTTCCATTAAAATTTCAACCACAGTTTAAAGTGATACCCACGAAGAAACAAATTGCACCTGCATTCCCTGAACAGCATTACCACTCATGGCAGCATTTTATTATGCTTTTAAAGACTTACCCAACCTCTCCATTTTATTTCTGTCGAAAAAAAAGCAAAATAAAAATTAGAAAATCCAAGCCCTCCTGACTCCATTTTAATTTGAAGGAAAACAATCCCTCTAATTTTAAAATCCAGAGCAGAACTGTCCTGTTTCAGAGTAAGGAAACTATCAAGAAGACAACTGTACAAATTCGCTGCCCATCCTGTTCAGACGCAGCTGCAAATTAGGTTTTGACATAGCTTTCTCTATTTCTCTAGGTACCCTGCTTACGTATAGCAGTATTTGTTACATGTGAAGGCTACTGTAGAGTAAAAATGTAATTTGGGCTCCTATCATGTCAAGTTTGCATAATGTATAGTTGTCTCCACTTTACCATCTTAGCACCATTAGTTTTACACTTTAAGCTCTAAGTGTAGGTTTTAAATCAGTCTCTACTTCCATATTCCCTCTACTTAGCTGTTGCTCTGAATGTTGCTTGCTAAATCATCTGAAGCAATTTTGATTACAAATGATTACACAATGTAACACCAGTCTAGAGCATAACATCTGTAAAGTGTAAAATGTAGGTGCAGAACTTATGAACAACAGGGCAGGTGGAAAACCTCAGAAACAAAGAAAAACTTAAGGATTGAAACTGTGGGCTTTTTTTTTTCCTATTAAAAGAAAAGAAAAAATAAAAACAGCATGGAAACAAAATCCTCTGAGGGGAAAAAAATCAGAGGAGAAAAAAATCCTCCCAACAGAAGAATTCATAGCTTTAAAGATAGAACACGTCAGATTAGTTAAATCGCCAACTGCAGCAGGTAGGCACACAAGTAAAGGGCAATTGTCAAAATTGCTGACATCAAAGTAGGGAAGGGAAACTAAAAGTTGTATATTTGGAAATGCCACGGAGATAATCTCCATATCACATCTGATATACAGTTTAAGACATGCCATGTAAGTTTAAAGAGAAAAAGGAGAAAAAGGCACATGTGGTGGTTCAGCCTGATACAGGAAATGCAGCAAGGAATCAAATGCACTGCAGCGTACAACGTAAGAGGACATAAACATTACCTAATATGTACTGGATTATATTACTGCATTACTCCCTTAGACCTCTGAATCCAGTTCTGTCTGAAAGTGTGGTGGAGTTTAGCTGCCCACCAGGGCAAAACCACCACAATTTCCCAGTGATAAAATGATAATAGCTGACTACATACAGCCACTTCATTGAGTATTTTATATAGACCAAAATTCTGTTGTACTGAAAGAATCACCAGCTTCTACAGGCAAAGCTTCAGGTGTCAGAAGAATTTCAAAAGAAAAGGCTCAGACTTTATATGAACCTTAAAATCTATGTTTGATCTCCCACAAGTGTTGTTTTCCTTCCCCATAATCAAACAATACTTCTGAGAGCACTGAAAACATACTGCTGCACTCAAACTCAATTCTTTACAACAAATTCTTACAGCAATTTTCTATTTTTTCCGTACCGTATTACAGTTTTACATATCTCATAACAGAACAACCTCTTTTGGAGATACAGTATTACATAATTACTTACAGACTGACTTCATTTAAAATTACATGATGTGATCATTTAAAATATGAATGCAAGTAAGTTACTCAGTGAGACCTCTGTAAGAGGAGACTTGCACTTAATTCATGTTCAGTGCATTATTGTTTTTAACAAGCAAAGTAATACAATAAAAGTAACAGATATCATTATCTTATTTTTATAAGTTAATACTAAAGGAAATACAATATTCTAAGAGCCCAAAGTAATAGAAAACAAACTACAGAACAGAATAAATTCACTTGCATCTTTTTTTTCTTGCCCCCTTTTTGAGCAAGATAATTGAGAGTTCTTTAAAGCAAACTCTAAGTAGACTCTAAAGAGGAAAACAATTTGATATTTCCAGTTCAGTCTCACAGACTTCGCTGTTTCAAGCTCTGTTTCTCTTAATCTTCCTTACCCCTAAGGAAGCAAGAGTGAGAACAACCTGGCCTGCTGCCATCTGACCTACTGCTATCCTTTAGGAGAGATGATGAATAGGTGATGGAAAAGCTTATGTTGCACAAACAAACAAATGTCTCCATGAGGCATGTGTATTAGCAGATACTTAATACCTGAGTGGCCACCACAGCCGCACAGAAAGGAAGGGAAGGAAAATGCATGGCACTGCACTGATATACAGAGTCCAACACAGTGCTGCAGGCACAACGTGACAGTGTTAAAACTGGGATCTGGCCCACCCCAAGAAATCATCCCCGTGGTTTTCAGGATCTACTACTCTTACTGGAGCAATTCTACACTAGGTAACCTCCACTTGACTGGAGAGAAGGTAGAGCAACAAGTATCCATGGTGTTCTAAGCAAACTTCAGAAAAAAATAAGACTTCTCTGCAAAAAAAACTTGTTTCTTTGCAATTACTGTTGTGCTCTTTTCTAAGATGTGAATAAAACTGCATCAGGATGACCTCATTTCTTCTACAAATATGCATTCATCACACTTAAACCAGATGTCATCCATGTCAGTGATAGATAGATCTTTTCCTAAAAATAACTTTTATTTTCGCACCACATTCCAGTGGCTTTCTAAACATGCAATGCATTTCCCCGTGAGGAGCGTAAATAAACATCTGACAGAGAAGATGAAGGCAGCTATCACTTCAATTTACAGAACTAAAGCATACCAAAGGTCATTTTGCTAGATTTGAGTGGAGCATGAATATAAATTCATTTTCAGTGATTCATATCTGCTGAGCACAAGTACTGTTAATGAAGCTGAGTTTTGTTATGAATTTTCTGATAACGTGTATTAGAATTGATAACACAGCTGACTAAAGTCCAACATCTTTGACTCAGAAAAGAGACTATGGTTTTCAGCATGTTACTTAATGCATAACACTGTTAAAATTCTGTGCTGTTTCTGTATTTGGCCTTCTGCTGATGAAAGCAAATTAAAAAGGAGTAATACAAGTTCGAAGGTTTTGTAATGCTTCAAACACAGAATGGGAAAATTCAAGGGAAACAGGCATCTTCCTTTCTCGAATAGTTATGTAGCTATTCAATAGAACAGGACAGGCTGAAAAGATTTATAGCTTCTACATAACTCAAATGTAAAAACAAACAAACAAAAACCCACACAAACAAACAGAAATAACCCCCACAATGAACACATTGATTCAAGCTGTTCCAACGTTTCTGTTGGTCAGAGCATTTCCCCTGGGGGTAAAGCTTACAAACCTACTGAGCACTCTCCAGAATCCCTAGGAAGTGGAATGAAGCAGTATTTAAAGCATTAGCACTACACACTCACTAGCCCATTCATTTTATTGTATTATTTTTAACCATCATCATTCATTTGTATTCAGCGTGGAAAGAGCTCTGCTACCTTCCTTGGTCAGTAATTTTACACAGGCTGCTAAGGCTGGAATTAGGAATTTGATGCCTTTTCAGACCCAATTCTCCATACAATTGGAGAAGACACACATTTTACTCACACAAAACATTCTTATCAATCTTCAAATTACTTACAAATGCATTGTTCATTAACCTATAATGTCATCTAATGTCAAAACACTACAATTCTAAATGGATTCAGTCTATTAAAAAGTATGCATCTATTAATTAATAACTACAACTCGACAACAAGCAAATATAATGTGTCCACCTGTTAATTACATTTTAGTCTTACAGACACAAGTCCTCCCATCTCCTTATAGTAAACCTATTGGCAGGAAAAATCTAGTTCAACAGTGAGGGTTCAGCCTCATTCAGCAAACCCATCCACGAGGTTTTTAAGGATTGAATCAGTATTTTAGTGAAACCAGGAAGGAAACAGAGCAGCAGCAAAATTTCAAGAAAGACTTATTCAAGTTCATGATTAGACAGTCAGATACCTAACAGATGGAATTTCTGCCTGCAAGAGAGCGATAGCACTGGGATGGACTGTACTAAGTCATTCAGAAGGAGGTTAGTCAGACATCTCACTTTTTTCTTTTCTTTTTTTTTTAAAGAGATAGTATTCTCCTTACAATTTCTTGATAGGTCACACAAGATTTCAGCCTACCGTTCTATACTTCTCAATTTTAATTCTGTCGGGAGAAGAAAGTACAAAATGTGTTTAATTTACAAAGATTTAAGTAACAGAAATTCAATCCTGTACTTGATGAAATGCTGAAGTATTGAGCCACTTCTGAAATTCCAGGTATGTAGATCTGAAGAGTATTAATAGGATACTAATTGCTTAACTGAAGCTGGTGCTAAGAAACTGGTGTTAGTAAAGGGCGCTAAATGCCACTACAATTGATCCTTTTCAGTTTGAACAACAATCTTTACAGATAGGAAATGACATTTAAATTCTTTAATTCTTCATACAAATTAATCATATCTCAGTAGAAACAAGCTCAAGAGAAGTAGATACACATCTCTGATGCTGAAGGATACAAAACAGTAAATATCTCCAGTGCACATAAAAGAAGCAAATACTAATTCTCATTTACATGGTTACACATATTTAATAACACAACCTTGGGGGGAACAACAACAACAAAAAATTAACAGAAGTATCTTAGTTACTGCTTTCTTGTCTGAAATAGCTTACAAACAACCGATCCACAAATACACTCTAAGATCCCCCACCCACTTTTTACATATAAGTGTTTGCAGCAGAACCAATGATTATCAAGGAAACTTCCCTTAATAATCAAGCCTACAGTCACTCAGAACTCACAAATAGCTTTTCTCAACTACTAAGCTTCTAAAATTATTTCTAGATGATGCCTAAGGAATTCCATGAGAAAACTAGAAAAAGCTTAGGATCAATGAGCTGACAGCTTACTAATTGTATTGCTCACTTAGAAGCTGCAAGAGCAGAAGTGCTAGGCAGCCATTTGCCACACAGAACCACAGCAGCCCCATGTGAGAGTCTGCCTCCAGCTCCAAAGCCCACGTGCAGAGGAGGGGAGCTGGGAGAGAAACTCCACTATTCTGGGGGTGGGCAGAGGCTGTGGCTTTGTCACAGAATCACAGACTGGCTGGGGTTGGCAGGGATCTCTGGCTCCCTCTGGCCCATTCCTTGTCCAAGCAGCAACACCCAGAGCAGCGTGCCCAGTACCAGAATATATCCAGGTGTCTTTTGCAGATCTCCAAGGAGGAGACCCCACAACCCCTCTGGGCAACCCATGCCAGCGCCTCCATTTCATCTGGTCAAACACTGCAGTGAGGCAAACTGCATTTCAAGACAGTAAAAATCTCAACAAAATCCCAAACCTGGGGCCCCAAGTTTCTAAAAAGCAAAATAAATAAATAAAAAATCCTTCTAATCTTCCAAAATATTATTTCATAGAAGAAATTACAGACAGACTTAGAAGTTTTGTTTCTTGCTTTTCAGTAAAGTGCAGGTTGAATCAAAGATGCAGAAATGTTTGCAAGTAAACAAGATGACAGAGAAAAGGTCAGATCACTAAGAAATAAACCTACAGAGACTTTTCCTTGTCACTAAGATCCAGCAGAAAACGTGGTATCTTGGGAACACAGGAACATACAGTCACATAGAGGAAATCTGCCAAAGAACTAAGTCAAGGAGGGGGAAAAAAAGATGGCATAGATTCCAATTATGTTTGCTTCTTTATTACTTTATTGTAGTTAAACTGAATGTTTATTCTGATGCAAAAGAACATCCTTCTTTCAGGGAGATTAGTCAGACAGTCTACATCCCTTTGGCTACTTTTTCTCTCTTTTCTTCTCTAAAAAATGTGGAAATTTCTAAAAGACCGAAGTCATTCTGTCTTCAAAATACTGAAATTTTATTTAAACAATGACCTGAAGTAGGCATCATCAGCTGGTGGAAAAAAGTCACACGTGACCCTACCATGTTATTTATTCTATGCGTAGCTTGTATGAGAAATGTTATATACATGTGTAAATAAACTTATAACTGCTTACACACTGCGTTAAGGATTAAAGCCAGGAATGCTCTCACTCACTGACAGACCTTCCTGAAGCCTATATTAAACAGAAATAGACAGTTATTTTTCTCCTTCACTTCATATGAATAATGTTCACTTTCTCTTTTGCTAACCCCTCCGCTTCTACCTTCAGTAACACTTTTAGAAGCTAGAAGTAAATCATGGAAGGAAGAATGGACACAAAAGGAATTAATTTGTTTACAGTTGGATTAAATTGTATAGAGGGAAGATGGAGAAAAATAGGAGGTGATGACCATCTCCCTACTCTTCCACATCAATTTATGCACTTATGAACCTGTAACTAGTAACTTCGAGGGAGACACTGACGGGCAGCACACTGTCAGAGCTGCTGCTTCGTCTAATTCCAGAAGGGAAATAATGCAGTGAGGTAATGATCTACCAGTTACTCATAAAGTTGAGAAATAAGAATTACGTAGCAAGGATCACACAGTCTTCTGGTGAACGTGCTCTTGATAATAACCTGTTTGAAGAAACATAACAGGAACGGTGGTGGTTTTTTTTTATTGGAGGTGTTTGTATAATTGGTCATTTCCAGCAATTAACCCAGAAATGTCCTATTTTTCAATTAGACAAGAATCTCATTCGTGCTTTCTCAAAGACAACAGGATATTCTGCTCCCTGTAGCTATTAAATGGTGCAAGGTTAACCTTACTTGTCCCTGCAAAAAAGATTTAACATTTTCAAACAAGTTGCCAGATCTTCTCTGCAATAGAGCAAGGTAAAAATGTGTCAGATATAGAAGATTGCAATCTCCACTCTTGCACTGAATTTAATTTCCTGCTGCAGCTGCACAAAATTATTGGGATGGTGGAAGGGGCAAAGGTTTAGTGGAACGAAAAACCTATCCAGGTTTTGCTTATAAGTGCATGCATGTACGGCT
>JANHGO010000073.1:16357410-16379451 GCA_024606505.1 Aquila spilogaster | reverse complement strand
TGTTCTATTAAACCGTTCTTATCTCAACCCACGAGTTTTACTTCTTTTCCTGATTTTCTCCCCCATCCCACTGGGTGAGGGGGGAGTGAGTGAGTGGCTGCGCGGTGCTTAGTTGTTGGCTGGGGTTAAGCCACGACAAAAGAAAAGTTTGTTTTAAAACTGGAATCAGAACTTTTGTCTTTATATCCTGATATCTGTATACAGGTCCTTCAGACTGATGTTCAAAAATATATTTCCATTAAAATTTTAACAGAACCTTTTTCAAGATGATACACAAGGAAATAAATTACACCTGCATCCTCTGAACAGCATATTATTCACAGCAGCTTTGATTATGCTTTTAAAGACTTATCTATTATTTGTATTTTATTGCTCTGGGAAAAAAGTAGAACAAAAATAAGAAAAATCCAAGTCCCCTAACTCAATTTTAATTTGAATCAAAACAACCCTTTTGATCTTAAAATCCTTAGCAGAACTGCCGTGTTTCAGAACAATGAAACCATCAGGAACAGAACTGTACAAATATGCTGCTGATCCTCTTCAGATGCATCTGTGAATTCACTTTTGACAGACGGAGCTGATTTCATTTCTCTCTGTGCTCTGCTTATGCGTAGCAGTATTTGTTACATGTGAAGGCTACAGTATAGCGTAGGCTTCTATCACGTCAGCCCCAGATGACACATAGTTGTCTCCACATTACCATCTTAGCACCAATAGTTCTATGCTTTAAGACCTAAGAGCAGGCTCTAAATCAGGCTCTACTTCCATACTTCCTATACTTAACAGTTGCATTCAATGTTTCTTGCTAAATCATCTGAAGCAATTTTGATTACAAATGATTATACAGTGTGATGCCAGACTAGAGTGTAATGTCTGTAAAAGTGTAGCATGTCTATGCAAACCTTGTGAACAACAGGAAAGCTGGAAAACTACAGAAATAAAAAAAAAAACCCTTAAGTACTGAACCTGGGTGGACTCATTTCTATTAGTACAAAAACCAGAATAAAATAAAAGCAGCATGAAATCACAAATTGGTTTGTAAAGGGTAAAAAAAAAAAAAAAAAAAAGAGAGAAAAGAATGTCAAAGGAAAAATAATCTAGCTTTAAAGACAGAATTCAGCATAGAAGCTGGGCCCCCAACTGCAGCAGGTAGGCACACAAGTAAAGGGCAGTTGTCAAAACCCTCACATCAAAGTAGGGAAAGAAATCCAGAAATCCTATGTTTAGAAATGTCATTGATACAATCTCCATATCATATTTTATATACATTTTAAGATATGCCACACAAGTTTAAAAAGAAAAAAGCAGCTACATGCAGTGGCCCAAACTGATATGGGACAGGCAGCAAGGAATCAAGTTCCCTGTGGCATGCAATTTAAGACGACATAATTATTATAGAACAGGTACTAGACTATGTTACTTCCTCAGACTCAGGAATCCAGTTCTGCCACACTTTCCCCCAGACCTTCGTCAGCCTCTCCCACAATTTAAAAAGCTTTGGAAGAACCATCCCTGGTTCTGCTCTTCGGGAAGTACACAGTACTGCGTCTGTAGTGGAGCCAGCCATGTTTTGTGGGGATCTGATCAGGTATTTGAAACACTAGGTAACAGTATTTTTGAAGGAGCAGGCCTGTGCAATGCAAAACAAAGAAAGCAAAAATGGTTTGAAATGCAGGTGTTAAGGGTTCAGCTTGCTAGAAGATTCAGTCTTGTGCTTGGGTCAGTTGCAAGCCATTTGAAAAAAGGCAGAGTTGCTTTCTGCCATTTTATTCCCATTGATAAGGAAACAGGTTGCCCCATGTAATGACAACAATATGAATTGTAGTGAAATTAAAAGAAACCAGAGTTCTAACAGTAGAGTTTAAACAAATACAGTGATGATGTGTCTGAACAGACATTTTAGCAATAGACTACGTTGACTGATAGCTGAAGAACACAGCAGAGGAAAAACAAGCAAGCAGGTAGCAGCAAACTCTACATCCCTATTTTCCAGCTGCAAAAGCAGCTTTATCAGCAGTTCAGCAGAAGGCTGGGCAGCATGAACTGAAGCAGCCACACACTACATTCACATCGAGTACTTGGCACAAGGCTTCTCCCTGGATTCAGATAGGTGTGCAAGAGTTTGCAGGGTTTAAGACAGACCAGGGAACTGGAAGAGCTGAGGATCTGTCATGAAGCCCATGCTTTGAGGGAGGCATATGCAAAGGCCAGGACAAGTAGCAGGGTCACTGAAGGGCAGCTCTGCTGGTGCTTCTGCAGTATGTGAGGGAGTATTTCCTCTGCCCTTCCAAAAGGAATCCCTCCCTTACTTGACCCAAATGCCACAAATCAGGAGTCTGCTACTTAAAATGCCAACCGGAACAGAAATATATCCTTGACTTCACTCTTATTTGTTTTTAACTCAAACATATTTTTTTTTCCCCAGGAGAAGACATACTGGAATGCTGAAAGATTATCATGTTATTCACTGACAGCTAAGTGAGGGAATTTCTATTCTACTTGGCATGTACAGCAATTAACACAAACCACAGGGGGTTTGTTCTTTTTCAGGTTTTTTTTTGTTAAGTTTCACCTGGTACATGTTAAGCTACCAAACATTTATATACATGCATGTACACTTACAGAAATTCTTCTTGAAATCTACTGTAACACTGTTCAAATTTAATATTCCAAACAGTATTGAAGAGAAACGTGAGATAACCCTCAAGATCAGGTTCTAATGTATTTGATAAACTTGATTATTACTAACAGATTTTCAATATATGTTTTTAAAAGTATCAATTTGACCATCCTTTAAAGTATACCTGTTCTGCTATCACAGACAATGGATTCCCTATTGATGAAATGATAATAACTGACTGTGTACAGTCACTTCATTAAATGTTATATAGAACAAAATTCTGTTATACTGAAAATCACCAACCCCCACAGATGAAGCTACAGGTATCAGATGAATTTTAGAAGAAAAGGCCCAGAGTTTATGTGAACCATAAAATCTACCCTGTACATGATCTTGTTTGATCTTCCACAAATATTCTTTTCTTTTCCCATGATCAAATAATACATCTGAGAGCACTGAAAACATGTTGCTGCTCTCAAACAACAAATTATTTTTACACATTTACAACGATTTTCTGTATTTCTCTATCATGTTACAATTTGACCTATTATCAGCTCCAAACCAGATTCTTCTGTTATAGAATCTTACATCATTCCTTATAGCTTCACTTTATTTAAAATTACATGATGTGATTATTCTAAATACGAAGGCAAGTAGGTTAATTAGAGGGCTTCAAATATGGAGGCTTGCACTTTAGAGACATTCAGTGCATTGTTGTTTTTAACAAGCATTAAGTAATACATTAAGCTTAATTTAACATATCATTCATACTTTAATAAATAAATACACAAGCAAATATCATATTTTAAGAGCCCAGCTCAAGATATTACAAAACAAAATAAAGATCTTAGGATAACTCACCTACTTTTTTTTTTTTTTTTTTCTCCTTTTTGAGGAAGGTAGTTGAGAGATATCTAATAAAACGAAATTCAACCAGACTTTAAAGTGGAAAGCAATCTGCTATTTCCACTTCATTTCTATTTGGTATCACAAGTTTTGCTGTTTCAAGCTCTACTCCTCTTAACTTTCCTTAGCCCAAAGGGAGCAAGGGTAAGAACAACCTGGCCTGCTGCTATGTGACCTACTACTTTCCTTTAGAGGAGATGATGAATAGCTGATGGGAAAGCTCATGTTGCACAGTTAAACAAACATCTCCATGAGGCATACATATTAGCAGACATTTAATACCTGAGCTGCCACCATGGCCACATAGGAGGCAAAGTAATGCCAAAGGCATTCCACTTCATCAACATACAGAGTCCAACGAAGTGCTGGAAGCACACCAACATGGCAAAGTAGGTGGAAATCAGGATCCTGCTACTGTGGCCGCTAGCCCACCTTAAGAAATCATCCATGTGTTTTTTAGGATCTACTGCTGTTTCCAGGGCCAATTTTGCACTGTGTAACAAATTCTTAGGTTGTCTTGGGGATTACCAGAGCATCAAGTACCTAGCATGCTAAAGCACACTTTGGCAAAGATAAGATACTTATCTGCAACAAACTTGCTGCTTAGAACAGAGCACAACAGTAATTGCAAAGATGTATGTGCAATAGCATCAGGATGTCCCACTTCTTACACATATATGCATTCATCACACTTAAACGAAATGTCATCCATGTTGATAACAGATGAAACTTTTTCTAAATAATTTTTTATTTTTTGCAACACATTCCAGTCGCTTCCTAAGTGCGCAATGCATTTCCCTGTGAGAAACGTAAATAAATGTCCAACAGGGAAGATTCAGTCAGCTATCACTTCAATTCTCGGGACTAAAGCATACCAAAGATCATTTTGTTAGATTTCTGAGTGAAGTATGAATATAACTTCATTTTCAGTGATACACATCTGCTAAGCAAACACATTCAATGGAGGTGAGTTTTGTTATCAGCTTTCTGGTGGTGTCTATTAGCAGCAATGATGTAGTTGACTAAAGGCCAACATCTTTGACTCGGGAAAGAAACTACAGTTTTGAGCACATTACATAATATATACCTTATTGCCAAAATGCTGTGCTGTTTCTATGTTTGGCCTTCTTTTGAAAGAAGTTTACTAGAAAGGAATAATAAAAGTTTGAGGGCTTTATGATACTTAGAACACGGAATAGGAAGAATCTCAGCAAACAGGCAACTTCTTTCCTTGACTAGCTAGGTAGAATACAGGCTGAAAGGATGCACAGTCTTTACACAACTCCTAGACAACTCAAAATGTAAACATATACATATTAATTCTAGCTGTTGTTGCATTTCTGTTGGTCAGAGCATTTCCCTCGGGAGTAAAGTTTATAAACCCACTGAGCAGTTTCCAAAACTCCTATGAAGCAAAAGGAAGTAATTTTTAAAGCATTATATGCTTTCTAGCCTCTTCAGTTTGTTGTATTACTTTTTACCAATATCATTCATTTGTTCATGGTCAGCGTGGAAAGGGCTCTGCTATCTTCCACAGTCAGAAATCTTATGCAGGCTGCTAAGGCTAGGATTAGGACTTTGATCCCTTCTCAAATCAAATTCTCTACACAATTAGAGATGACATACATTTTACTTATACAACATATTCTTAATCGTCTTCAGATTACTTTAAGAACACATTTGAACACATTGCTCATTAACCTTCTGTTGTGAACTCTTCCCAAGTTCGTACATCAGCCCAGAGAGGGGGAAGGAATGCACCACCACACCTTCAAAGACATGTTTAATTTCAAATCACTTCCCTAACACTACATAGTTTCACTCTATTAAAAATACAGATCTATTACTTACTAATAATTAAAACTTGAAAACAAACAAATTTAATATGTCAGTAAAAAGAGCTGACAGTCTTGTACATTTGAATCCTACAAATATACAAGTTTTCCCATCTCTTTTTGAGTACACTCCTGTGGCAGGCAAAAACTAGTCCAATAGTCAGGCTTCAGCCTCATCTAGCAAATGCATTCACTAGAAACCTTTTTAGGACTGAATCTTTACTTCACTGAAATCAGAAAGGGCAGCATAGTTTCAAGAAAGATTTATTCTAAGTCACATGACCAAGGCACACAAATACCAAGCAGATGAAATTTCTGCCTGAAAGACACTATAGGCTGTACCAGCACTATCAGTGACTCACTCAGAATAAGGTTAGTTAGATATCTTAGTCCTTTTTAGTCAGAATTCTTTTCACGTGGATTGTCTTGTCAAGTTACACAAGATTTCAGCCTACTCTTAAAACAAAAAATCTTATAAGTTTGCAATTTTAGTTCTATCAGGAGAAGAAAGTATAGAGTATATTTAATTTACATAGATTTCTTTGAATAATAGCAATATAATTATGTACTTGATGAAATGTAGAAGTACTGAATCACTTCGAAATTTCAGCTGGATAGCTCCAAAGACTATTAACAGGTACTAATGGCTTCAAAGTTGACACTTGAAACTGGTGTCCTTAAAGGGCACTGAACATCACTAATGTTGATCCTTTGTACAGTTTGAACAACAATCTTTGCAGAAAAGCAGGGACATTTAAATAATTTACTACTTCTTCCATACAAATTAATCATATCTTGGTAAAAAATAAACTCAGGAGAAGTAGATGCACAAACATCTCTGATGATGATGATGATCAATAAAGCAGGATACAAAACAGTAAAAGTTGCCAGTAAAAATGCACAGTTAAAAATGCAAGTATCAATTTTCATTTGCACACCTTCAGGTGCTTCATACTACATGCTTAAAAAAAAAAGAAGTCTCTTAGCCACCATCTTCTTGATGGAAATAACTGACAAGCAACCAATCTTCAAATACACTTTAAGCTCCCTTATCCACTTTCTACATATAAGAGTGTGCAGCAGCATAGCAGATGGCTATCAAGGAAATGAAGCTGAGTGCAAACTGGTTGTAGATGTTTGTGAAGTCTGAGAAGTCACTTTATCTTGACAAAATTTATTCAAGTTTTCCATACTGAAACCCACAGAAGTTGGTCTTATAAATAACTTCAAGAATCTGGGCTTTAATGAGTAACCAACACATTATTTGCAGATAATGCTAATTGGTAACAGGTGCAGCAAGTGATCAGGAAAGTCATTTCTGAACTCCTGAAAAAATCCTCACTACCAGCTGTCTTCACTGAGTGCCGGTAGAGAAGCCCACCTCGGCACCCTCAGAGAGCCCAGCACTTGCCAGGCAATGGGAAGGTTCCCAAGCATCCTCCCAAGCCACAAGCAGAGGGAGGCTCTTCTAGAAGGAAAACAGGGTGAGCAGAAGCCTAGGGACAGCTACAAAAGGCAACCAAAGTGGTAGTTAGTTTATGCAAACTTTTCTCTGTCTGAACACCTTCTAAGTCAGTGTCCTATTACCTTAAAGAAAAAAACCCAAAAAACCAACAACACTCATCAGTACAGCCAAATTCTGAAAGGAGGAGGAGTGAAAGAAAAGTCAAGATTGTTTTATAGGACATGCTTTGATATATGACAAGAATAAACATACTAATAAAAGGAGATGTGCTTTCTGAGCTGTGGACTGTCTTCAGCCAAGGAAGCTTTGTTAGATTTAAAAAAAAACAAAACAAAACAAAACAAACAACCCCCCAAAACTTGTATGTACTAGTTCAGTCTCTACCATGTTGTTATGATTAAAAAACCCCAAGTACCTGCACATTTTCCATGACCAGCAAAACCACTAGAAAATCATGTATGCTCACACAAAGCACTAGAGGTAGCTAGATTCAGTTTAGCTAAGACAAGTCTATGCACTGGGTACAGGCAAAAGCATTGTGAAGGGGAAGGGGGACCTAGATGAAAACTATCATTCCTGAAAGCGAGGCTCAGGCTGACAAATGAGTCACAGAGAGGTTTGACAGAGGCTTCCCTCATTCCTCAAGCCCACAGCCACACTTCCTTCACAAATGGCTTCTCTCACACCGGCAAGTTTGTAAAAGTATTTCTAGATCACCCTCAAAGAATTCAACCAGAAAACTGGAAAAAGCCTAGGACCGATAAACTGGCATTTTACCTACTGTGCTTTATCACTATATAGAAGCGACAGGAGTTGAAGTGTGAGCAGCTGGTTGCCTCCATTTGATCCAATTAATATCCAACACTGTGAGTTGCAGTGAGGCAAACCACATTTCAAGATAGCAAAAAGTGCTCGCGAAATTCCAAGCCTGAGACCCCGACCTCCTAAAAAAAGAAAAAAACCAACCAACACCCCCCGCTTTAATCTTCCAAACTATTACTCTGCAACAGAAATTACAGACCACAGAAGTACAGAGGCAGACTTGGAAGTTTTGCTTCTTGCTTTTCAGTAAACTGCAGGTTGAATCAAAGACGCAGAACTGTTCATAAGTAAACAAGTTGACAGAGGAAAGGTCAGATCACTAGAGAACAAACCTGCTGAGACTTTTCGTTGTCATTGAGATTCAGTAGAGAGCTTTATATTTTGGGAATGCAAGAATATATAAACACAGATGGGAAATCTGCCAAGAACAGTCAAGAGGAAAGGAAAAAGAGGAGATAGTCACCAATTTTGCTTGCTGCTTTTGTTTATTGTTTTATTTTAGTTAAAAATAACTGGAAAATTTGATTTTGTCACAATATAATATCTATATATGGGGACATTAGTCAAAGGTAGTTTACATTATTTTGGCTAATGTTAATATCTTTTTTCTATGTGCCATTCTTGTTTTGAATGTTATTGATTCAGAAAATAATTATTAAAAAAATCTGTCCTGAGCATGAAAATAAGTGTTTATTCAGTATTACAAACTTCCTAGTTTCCAAGTCAAAGAAATAGAAGCAGAATTCTCCAAAAGACCTACTTATTCTTCTAATGTCTTTTAAGTCCTGATATTTTACATATAAAGAGTCAAAGTGACCTGAGGTAAGCACCATTAACTAAGCAAAAAGGCACATACACCCCATCACTTTATTTTATGTTGGGGTTGCATAAAACCCCATATATTAAATAAGCATATAAAGAAACCTATAAACATAGATTGCTTTAAATATTAAAAATATTAAAGCCAGGAATGTTCTTCCTCGTTGCCAGATCTTCCTGAAGCCTACCCGCAGAAGAAGGGCTGGGGAGGGGGAGAGAGGAAGCATGATGAGACCAGGGCAGCCTCGCGTTGCCTTCACCCCACATGAACAATACTCAGTTTCTCCACTCTTTAATGCTTCTGCTTCCTACAGCAACACTTCTAGAAGTGAAGCTGAGAAAGAAGAATGAATGTGGAAGGAATTAGCCTGTTTAGGGCTCAATTAAATCGCATAGAGGGAAGGTAGGAAAATAGGAGGTGATGGTCACCTACCTACTTTTTCACATCACTTCATGCGTGTAAGGACCTGTAACTTGTAACTAAGACAGATACTGACAGGTTTGAGGCAATCCACTGTCATCAGTACTGTTGCTCCATCTAATTTCAAAAGGCAAATAAGGCAGCTGGGTAACAATCTTATCAGTTATTCACAAAACTGAGTAATAAGAATCATGTAGTCTTCTGGTGAATGGTGCTACATATTAAAGATGATAATAATTTATTTGAAGAAAGATAGCAGATGAGTGGTAGTGTTTCTTTTATTGGAGGTGTTTGGATAATTGGTCATTTCCAGCAATTAACCCAGAAATGTCCTATTTTTCAATTAGACAAGAATCTCATTTGCGTGTTCTCAAAGACAACAGGATATTCTGCTCCCTGTGGCTTTTAAATGGTGCAAAGTTACCTTATGTGTCCCTGCAAAAATATTTCACTTGCATTTTCAAACAAGTTGCCAAAACTTCCCTGCAATGGAACAAGGTAAAAATACGTCAGATACAGGAGGAGAGACGATTGCAATCTCCAGTCCTGCACTGAATTTAATTTCCTGCCACAGCTGCACAAGAGTATTGGGATGGGGGCAGGGAGTGCAAAGGTTTAGTTTTGTGGAAAGAAAAATCTATCCAGTATCCAGGTTTTGCTTATAAATACGTGCACATAAAGCTTCATATTTTATACCTAAAATTCAGGATTTCAAATGTAATAGCTTCCTCTGACAAAAAGAAATTCTGTGTATGTTATTGGAGTAGTATTTTCAGATCACAAAAACTTTAAATAATGTTTAGCCCTCCCAAAGCCTAGGGGAGCTCTAACTCCATAATCATGCTCCTTCTTGTGCTCGCAGTAAACCAGATAATGTGCCTCAAAATTTCCCTCCTCTAAATAGCACATTTGAAATACACGTGGCAGAAGGATGAATCAACAGGAAAATCCCCTGCCTCCCCTTTGCTAAGACTTAGGGGAAAAAAAAAAAAAAAAAAATATATATATCACTGTCCTGGGGAGATCCAGAAACCGCTTGAACTTACCTCAAATTCAAGCTTGAGCTTACCTCATTCAGGATGCCCTTGTATTCCATTCTAAAGATCACGTGAATCAGAGACCCAGAGCTATGCAAGAATTTCTCTTTTTCTTTTTTAATCTCATTAGCATTGTTCACCATCTCTCTGAGGTGCTACCCTAGTTCTCTCAGGTCTGCTTCAACTCTTTCTTACAATGCTTTGCTTCGAGTGGAAGCATTAACAACAGTAGTTATTCATTGCATTCAAAATACCTGGTTATGTCATGTTTAAATACGTTGTTTGATTCTCCCATTATGCAAAATTACTGGGTAAATGGGAGGGAAAGATGGGGCCATCACTGCGGAATTGTCATGTAGGTGTTGAAAAAACCCCATGATCGTAAGGCCCAACAGGTTTTCGTTCTGCTGAACTGGGACCTATTTAAAACAAAATGATACATTTAAAATGATTTCCTAGTGGATTCGATTAGAGAAATAAATTAATGACTGCTATTAAATAAAACATTTTGGCACTGAATATTATGGTAACTTAATTTGCATAATTTAACAGTTGCAGGGACTTCGGGAAATAACAATGTAAATGAGCGCTGAAAGTGTGCAGTAATGAAAGAGTAGATTTTACCATGCATAAGACTCTCCCCCATGATTTTATTTTAAGGTTATCTTTTCAGTTCTTAATTACATTTGTAAATAAAGCTTAAAACAATGTTGTCAACACCTCTGCTGTCATTCCATTCTGGTGTTGTTACAGATATTTACAAGTTTCTCTCCTCATCTCTTTTCCATAAAGAAAAAATTAAGTTCCAAATATGGAAGAATGAGAGAGAAATCCTCACAGCTGGCAAAATATATATAAAAAAATATAAAAGAACCATTACTAACAAGCTGTAAAATAGCATTTTACTGTTTCCTGTCAGCAAACCCTGAGGAAAACAAGTATTTCATATAATTAGGAAAGCACTCATTCAAATAATAATCGCAAAATAACAAATGCTTCACTTAAATATTTCATAAATAATTTTCAAAAAAAAAATATAGATTTCAGTTGCAGTTCATAAATCCCACTTTGTTTCAAAAAGAATTTCATGGTAGTAAAATGCATAGATCAATACTTATGTGGCAGTCCACGATATGATTGTTAATTTTCGCGTGTTCACAGCAATTAAGTACTCTGGAGTTATTCTACTCCATAAACAATACTATGGTTCTTTTTTAACATACAATTTTGACACACACCACCAGATAATTTGACTTTCAGTTTGTCCTCACTAGCTGATGGAAAAAAGCACAAAAATATCAAGTTATTTTCAAGGCTTCATAAAATGTTTAAGGCTAGCCGACTGCCCCATTAATGTGTAAACTAGCAGATGCTTAGTTTCAACGTCCTGTGTTGACTAGCATAAATAAGGGCAGGTAAACATTGAGGTAAGTGCTCTCAACAGGATCGCAGTCAAATCTGAGAGCTCCAATTTAACAAGACAACGTGTCACCTCTAACTTACTGCACGCTGGGTTTGTACAAGGGATGTTGAGCAAGCCAAGTAAACCAAGTAATCTGAAACCATATCACACAGAAGCTCTCTATTATTGCTGCCCATAGTGGTTCTACTCACTCTAGCATAAAGAAACAAATCCGGCTATGGAGGATCGTGTGCGTCTTCTGGGACTACACTGATTATTTCCATACAAATTCACCCCTCACTTTCAAAATTAAGAAACCAAAGACAAAAAAAAGCTGCAGCTACAAGCTTATTATTAAGACTTTCAAATTAAATTTAATAGACTAAAAAGTACAATGATAAGCTTCTGACCACAATCCCTCTGGACTGGACTTCTAATTAATGCAACTAAGGCGCTTTTTGCTTTATGGAATGCAATTCAGACTAATCCCACCAAAAACATGGTAAGGTGAAGGTGAGGTCATGGACTACAAGAGATCACAATGCAATACAAAGTGTCTGCGTACAAAGTCAGAAAAAAAGTAATGTAGTTCTGATCATCAAAACAACAAATTGGAAAGTATAATCTAGCTAGCTTGGCACTATAAACCTGTTTTCTTATTTGCATGTTTACACATACGTGCATTCATATGTATACAGTTTCAAAACTCTTAGATTATTATTTTAGTGGTTTAGTTCAATGAAAGGCACTGGGTCTTTCTCAGTGGAGGTTAAGTTTCTTTCACAGATAACCTTAACCAGCCTGCTGTAGAAATAAGGCTGCTTAGGAAAATCTCAATAGTATAATCATGAAAAGCAAAGTCAGATGTTACTTAACAGATTAATGCAGTGGAAGTAAATTTATTAGAAGCAATCTGTCATTGCAAATTTCACATCTGTTCCAAAGACAAGACAGAGTGTTTGGGGTTTTTTTTGCACCTTGTACTGTCAGAAGACTGAGATCTTATTTGCTTAATTCTTGTTCATGAAATATCTTGAAATGCAATGATTTATCCTTTAAGATAAAAGCTTAAGAAAGCCCTTTCTGGAATCAAATATTTTTAAAAAATCAATTTTGTTAATAAATATACAAACATTTTTAAAAAATATTTTGAGAAATGTAGCAAGTGGAAAAAACAAACAAACAAACAAACACCAATGAAACAACACACCACTACAAGAAAAACCTCAACACTCCCCACCCCTAAAGGGTCATCAATCCAGGATTCTTTCTGAAAGGAAGTGTATCCTATTAGGCAGATGGAGAAACTTAACAATAGCCTTTATCCACCTAGAAATACATGCACTCCAGCCATGCCTCGAAATCATGTTCAGCTGAAGTAACCTGCTGTGCTGTTCAGAAATGCTTTCCCCTCCAATACATACGTAGCAAACTTCACAGGTCTAAATTATTATGAATACCAAATCCAACATTTACTCAAACTGTTATTTTGAATAGCTATCTTGAAACATAAGATTTTTAGTGTTTACAAGTTTTTGATAGCGTAATTTTACATTTGGTGTCTCCTCTGAGCAGCAGCAAAAGGCACAGCTGTTTCTTTTGATGTTTTGTCTTTACTGTAGCCTTTAACTTAGTTATTAATGCAAGAGAACATGCAACATGGTAATAGAAGTTGTAAGCTAAAGGTTTTAAAAAAATTGATTTCTGAAAATAAAACCAAACTTGGTCAGTAAGAATGTAACAAGTGATTGAATATTAAGAAGCGACACTAGAAACATTTACAACCTAAAATAATGATGACCAAGAAAGACTCCAAAGCCAGGCTAATTACAGTGTTGGCTGCATATAAAGGATTCAAGATTTACTTTCCCCAGTTTCTACAATACAGTTTTGTTTTATTAAAATTTCTCTACAGAAATTTGAAAGCAACCTGAGCTGCAAAATGAATTGGAAAATTTTGAATATCTGCATTAATCCCAAATTCAGTTCTTAACATTTTGAAGATTGCTGAAGTACAATGCAAACTAAGAATACCTATCACTGCTGAAAAAAAAAAAAAAGAAAGCACTTCATATATAATGATGTTGAGTACAAATGAGGATCACTGGGGGTATGCAGTATTAAATAAAACAAACTATGACACATTGTTACCTGCAGTTTTTACAGTGAGCAACTTCAGGCGTCAAGAACCAGCACCCTCAGATCAAATGCAAAAGAAAAGACAGGCATATCAGTATACCATTAACACTTGGAATGGGGCGCAGCTGTCAAGCTGCTGGACTGTATACGGTCACAAAAAGCCACAGCACAGGTTTGCCCTGACACGGGTGTGATTTGCTCTGACCAACCTCCTTTGAGGTATCTCTTCAAAAAATATCTGGATTTGCACACCTCTGTCATTCTTAAAAGGGTTCAAAGCACAAGTATGAAAAAGCCTACGCAAGCACAAAACCTGACCTTCTTCACCTTCCCATTTTTCTATTTTCTGATCTTTCTAGTCCTGCTTCTTTAATAGAAAATAAAACTATAGCAGGGTTGGAAACAGCATGGGGCATGGACCTCGATGTAGTATCTAAAGTAAAATCTGCTGTCCTTAGTACATTTCAGGAAAAAAAAATATTTGTCTGCCAGGAATTCATCTGTAAGTGTTCCTACCCAACAAGGAGATAAAATTTAAGAGCTGAAAAATAATATGTAACTAGGCTTGACACTGATGTAACTACATTCTCAAGCACACAGTTTTCTTCACACATAGACCACTGTCAACTCATCAGCAGATAGTTTGTATATAATGTGTAACATTATATACACGTGCATGGCTTCCTCCCCCATTATGATAGGTATTACTGGCAGGATAGTTTCTGGTCATTCTAACCACATACCCAACACTCAACTAAAGCAACAGGGATGACAATTTCCATGCGTTTGTTTATTCAACTTTGGCATCAAACGTTCTTTCATTTGGACATTTTCTACTTCTTAGAGTTGTCAGTTTTCTACTCTACATCACCAGGCAATAAGATGTTATTTGTGTTGGTAAGGGGTGATTAGATTTTTTTTTTTAGTTATTTTGAATATTATTATGAATATGTTATTTGAATTTTTCTACCTGTCTTGTTGGACAACAAACAATCTTTTTTTTGGCAAGACCTCAGGAAAAAAAAATAAAAAAAAAAATCAAGTGTTTTAGCAAGCATTCAGTGAAAAAAGTAGGTGAGGGGAAAGGACATTTGAAGCAAATAAGTACTTTCCCATTCTAAATTCAGAATTTTTGAAACAAGAAGTAAACATTCTTTATCAGGTCACTGACTAAAAAAAAAAAAAAAAATAATAATTTGAACACAACCTAGTTAAGACATATATTATTGAAACCTTTGTTTTAGTTTTTGTGTGGTTTTTTTTTTTTAAGTTACTTTAAGTACTAGAAGACTTTTGAATCATTGGACAACATCTTTAAATAAAAAGTTCATATATTTATATATGTACATAATCACACACATGTTGTGATTTTGTCTGCTATACTAGCTTCTCCTTCACCCCAGTATTAGCTCTGCAGTTGGAATAATCTATAGCCTTTAAAAATATATATCTATCTAATTTTGATCTGGGCAGAGTATTGAGTAGAGGTTTCCCTTAAGCAAGCAAAAAAAAAAACCAACCCAAAAACCACCAAAAAAAGGCACAGCTGGGTATCATCCAGCTAATTCACAAATGCCTTGTGTAAAACCTGAATTTTACAAGTACAGGCTTAAACTATACAATGATCTTTTTCCACAGAATATAGACATGCCAGTGTAGATAGACTGTGCCAAGCCTTTGTATGATCATTCTGAAGCAGGACATCACTTCCATATTTAATAACCAATTATTTAAAAATTAAGATAAGTATCACCATTGTTATCTTTTTGATCAAGCAACAAAAGATAATCACAATGAAAATAAATTAACCTCATTTGGTTAAAAAGGTGAACTGTAATTTTTTGTTACAGTGTACAAACTGCATACATCTTTAAAAAACCTACTGGAAAAAAAAGCCATTTAAATGAAGTTAAGAGCTATTCTACACTGGCATAACCTTCTTTACTTGCATCCAAAAATACCGTCAATAGAAATAATGCTGTTGGCAAAGGCTAAGTGTGCTGGATATGCTTAAAATACTACTGCCATAAGTAATGCATTCTTTAATCCAATATATAAATGAAAAACACATAGAATAAAGATTTATGGTCACAAAACCTCCGAACCCCTCCAAAAGAAACCAAAAATCAAGCAGGGTCATAAAATTTCATTTCAAAGCCACGACTGAACAGATGATGCTAGAATGGGAGATTGCAGGCCTTTCAACAGGAGGATTACATACACATTGCCCTTCCCAGGACAATGCCAGAAACACAAGAGGAGGTTTCTCTCTCCTGCAGTCCACTGCCTCGTTCATCATACACCTCCTTAGACAAAAAAACCCTGTGGAAGTCGCATGCCCCAAAGAGAAGATTCCCCCCTTACCATTAAAAGCCAAGTTCCTAAAAAATAGTCTGTCCTTCCCTTTCACCCAGCTATGGTATATCAGGAACAGTTAGTGCACAAAAACAAATTCAAGCATTCATTTTTACTCTGAAAGAACTCATGGCTAGGTGTTCAATTTTTTTTTTTTTTTTTCCTCCTTTCACACACACATGTAATTCATAAAGTAATTTGCAATTAAAAAAAACACATACAGCAATAAGTCTGAGCCACTAACAACCAGAACTGTACTACTTCAAAACAGCGTGAAATAATGCTAAAGGGGACGAGGAAAACAACATTTATTACTATAACTGAACACATTAAATATGGAGGACAAGTAGCCAAAACAGAAACATAGGTAAACCACTTCAGATAACAAGCTTCTGTACTGTAAGACCAAACACAACATAACAAGCTAACGCTAAACCAAGTTACATGAATAAAAATGACTGAGGATACCTGCAAGCTGTACAACTGAGCAGATCTGCAGAGAACAGATCATCTGTATTCAAAGATACCAACAACTTGTGTAGGAGAAGCAGCATGTGTACATATATGCAGCCCTCTAAAAACCATCAGCTGCCAGTTGTGAAGCCAACTTACGGTGTTAATTTACACACAGCTGATCCCTATATTCATGTGATGGAGAACACTTACCACAGCAATTAAACCAGTCCCCGAGTCATGAAGAGAAAGTTTCCACTTACCTAAAAAAAAAAAAAAAAAAGCAAAAAGGTGAAAATAATATATCAGGAAATCTATGTTACAGATCTGACATTTAGGGGAGGGAAAGAAGTTTTACTTCATTCAGTTTAGATTCACCCTTCTTCCCCCTCCTCCCACAATAAAAAAGATAAGAGATGTTTTGCAGGGGATAAGAAACTACAGTAGTCTGCATGTGTACTACAACCAGCACATACATTTAATCAACACACATCATCATCAGTATGCTTCTTATCGAAAATGGTGCAGAAATTCAGAATACTGGGAAATGGATATATAATTTAGGGTGACAGAGAGAATTCAGGAGGGGAGACGAACCCTGTCTGGCAGGGATGGATGGAACAGCTGCTCGGGGCAATTCCCTGGTCAGGGGGCCAGCCCCCCAGCTCACCCCCTCCCCAGGCAGCATCAGGACTAATTCTTCTGCCTGGAGCTACAGCCAAAGGGTCACTCAGTGGAGGCACACCTGAGGCAGCTCCACCCCTTCTGAATGGGTTTGATTGATTTCAGTGGCCTTACTTGAGAGCACATGAAAACTAAATTAATAGATTATTATAAACCCAACAACTAAACAGCTATACAACTGGCATAGTATTTAATCCGGTATGTGTAAAATACTCCTTAATAAATGGAGTGGTGTTAGATCAGAAGTCCTCCATAATTCATTAGTTTTGTAAGCAAAAATTGTGATAATAAACATGAGTTTAGTAGGTACTATCTAAAAGTTACTGGAACATGGGATTTTAAAAAATAGCACATATTGTCTCCACTATAAATGTGTATACAGACATTCAAAGCCTTTCTAATTACCAGCATGTATTATCAAAGGGGTAGTTTGAGAATACACCACTGTTCAACCACGTGAAATGCTTAATGCATAAGGACACTTAAAAGAGCTGTTAGGAGGAGAGAAAAAGGGAAAGAACAAAGCCCCTCATTTACAATTGATACCACCTTTGAACTACACTGCTCCTTTTCTAAATTTGCCATCATAGGAAGCATTTGAATCATTTAAAATATGATGTTATGCATTTAAATAAGGAACCTTGAAAGCCTGTTAAAGAGAAACAAAGGATTTCCTACAGAGTATAGCTGACTATATAATAAACCTCTAATTCTCAGATTTTAAATAGTTTGTATGCAGTTGTGCCCTTCCAACATATATTTAAAGTGAAACTTTTTTTTTTTTTTTTTTTTTTTTTTAACACAGCAAGAATGTTCCTATTATTTTGGAGACACAGATGCCATCTAGTTAGCACAAGGCTGTGTCACACAGCATAGTTGCAGAGCCCCTTTCATCATAAAGCTACAGAGAAAAATGGATGATGTGCCACCCCCTGGTCCAGAGGGACTGAGCTCCCCCTCACCAGACCAGACTACTTGCTCAGCAGCTCCATAGTGGACTGCTCCTCCACTGGGACCTCCCGGCTGGGCATGACAGTTTTCTACTCATAGCCAGCATTCAGCAGATTTCACCTGTTAACCCCCCTCCTTTATCCTAAGGCAGGGGGAATAGAACACGACAGGATGACACAGCACCAAACCCTCTGTCAATCTATGTAAAGCTCTTCGTTAACTTTCATTTTTTCTAAAACTCGTCTCATCTCTAACTAAACTAAGAGCTTTTGAGGAATACATTTCTCTTCAGCGTTTCACTTAATGTTTGCATGTTACTCATAGCTAAGACACTGCTTTTCTGTGTCCTTTCAGCCAGCCGGAGACTCTGCAGGGAAGTACTCAAAATGGGCCCTACACAAATGCTCATATTTGGACAAGAAAATTCAGATTCACGATACATTTGGCAAACCAGGATTGGGGACATTGAGCACAGGTCAGATACTGTTTCTAAGATACCTCTTATTTCTACCACTATCTTACTGCTACAGGATAGTTAGAAACACAGAACAGTTGACTTTTAACAAACATATATAAGCATTAAGAGTTACTAAACTGTAAGGAGCAATCCTGGAAAGAATTACCACAATGTTTAACTTGGGTGGCTGTCAGAATGATGGGGCAGCATCTGATAGAGTTAAGAATTATCTTACAATTCTGCTGCTGCTGCTCCTCCTGGGCAGTGCTGCACAGCAAGCTGTGCTTTCCCCCTCCACATCACCACATTGTTAGGTCACCTAATGTGCTATTAGAAAAACCCCACATTTCAGTTCTAATTAAAATAAGAAAATTAACAAAAGCAAAAAAGCAAAAGCATCTACTTTCTACACCTTTAGTTCTAGTAGTTCATTATGAAGCTTATTAAGACTCTGTCCTCCTTCCAAACGATGACACACCGTGTATTTTACTCCAACGTAAAATATCCTGTTACTACATATATTTAACATATAGACTACTCTTTATGAGACCTTGTATCACCATCCTATTCATGATTCTATTATTTAAACCGCCCCACAAACCAAACCCACAGCGCATAGATATTGAAGGTGCTACCATCAAATTCATTAATACTAACAGGTATAGCTGTATCCAGAAGAGAGAAGCTGTGCTGCAAGATAAGCCTTTGGCATGAATGGCTTTCTCCCAAGTTTCCAGACTTCAGTCTCAGAGGAAGATAAGGACACCTTGAAATCCCAGATCAAAAAAACTTGTGTGTAAAAGTTAACCTTGCTTCAGAGTCACTTCAGCTTCAAGTCTGCATGCTTTACCAAACTGAGATTTTAGAAAAACAAAACCTTAGTATGCTATGCAATGAAAGCTATCTTTTATTTAATTCTAGTTAAAAAGAAAGCTAAATCACAGAAAGTTATGGCTATTGCACATATGCAAACACAGTTAGTTTTAGCCTGGAACCAAAATAGTGCAAGCAATAAACAGGAAAGTTTTTCTTGCCTTAAAATTGTTTCTGTTCTACTGCCTGTAACACAGCTAAACCTGTCAGCATCTACATATATTTTATTTTAAATAACAACTTAAGTATCCTGAAGTCAGACCATTCCTCTTCTGCCACTTCAATCCTGAGCAGTCTAGGCATCAACACATAGGACACTGTCTTGGTGCAAAATACTGCACATAAGGAAAACGACACAAACAACAACGTCTTTCTTTCTAGCAAGCGCAGTCAAGAATATCTATAAACCCTTAGTCTGTATTGTAACCATCCATTTTTATTCTCCTTCATTAGATTCAGTTTAAAGGGATTTGTTTCTGCACCAACTGTGGTGAACTCACAAAAAATGCCTGTAAGATGGAGATAAGCTATGACCACAGTTGCTGCTCTATTAGTTTGCTTGCATGGTGGATGTTTTTGTGATTATAGTTACTCCATGATTTAACGGTAGGAGGCTAATGGAAATGTTACTTGCTACGGTAGCAGGCTAGATCAGTTGGGGAAAGAAAAAGAAATATGTTTACACTTGAAGATGTCACATAAAATAGTGGGAAGCTCCCACCCCTGACACCAGAACTGGCATGCTCATTCAAGGACTCATCTACATTATTACATGCTCCTTCACACTTAGAAATCTATTAATTTACAATTAGTTGTATTGATTTTATAGCAGATTTGTAAGTTCTGTAATAATTTACGGACTACTGAAGAAATTAACTATGCCCCTTCCAAAGACAAGCATTATTGATAAAGAGGACTTGGCACTAGTTACTGAACGTATCACTTACAGTCTGGATTTTCTGCTGTAAATTCTACATTAATTACAGCAGAACTGCTCGGTAGATTCTATCTGTCCCACCAAGAGTTTCTTCCCTCACTCCTGACAGAAATCCACCAGCAGGAAATGTAATCAGCCACTGGAGATAATGTCAGCTCAGCCTCTGATGACTTGTTAAGTTAGAGAGATTTAAAATAGTGTAGTTATTGCATATACCATCTCACTGGCAAGGGCACTGTGTTCTCAAAAAAACCCAAACCAACCAAAAGCCAAAAAAGAACATCTGAAAAGAAATGCTGCATGAACTACAATTTCATCATATTTTAGAGCTGTATCTACTGTGGCACTGAAAAAATTGACAGAGGCCCAGTGATTGAGAATGAACTACTTCTAGAACATATACTGTATAAAACATGAGAATATATTTCCCAGAACAATGCCTGTTGCTTATTATTTTATAAAGTTTATTTATTTTGTAAAGTTTTGTGGGGTGTCTATATTATTTTAATAAAATAGTAAGCCATTTTATAAAATAGGCTTGTGCATATTAGTTCTGGCATGTTTTTGCAATTCCTCCATACAAATATGAAAAAATTTACTTCCAATAAAAATCAAATATCTCATTTTTCTGCTTTTCTCAGTACTTCACTCAGTGACAGTGTGAACAGAATTCATTTCAATGTTGGGTGAATCCCTTTCAATATAAAGCTGGTCACTATATAAAACACTTAAGGCCTGATTCATAAAACCATGCTACAGACACACCGTATCAGTGCTAAACATAAAATCTCTGCCAAACATTGCCCGTCTTTGAGAAATCTTTTGGTTCTGTGTATATCTTCTTTAAAATAAAAATCCTCCTTTTCACTGACAGGCCTTCAGTAAGTTACTGAGCATAACTTGGTAAACTCTCTGCATCTGGTATCTTGGCACCTATATTATCTATTAATACGTATAAATAGAAACCCAAAAATAAATACCAGGTGGATAAAACTTGCATAC
This sequence comes from Aquila spilogaster, assembly GCA_024606505.1. Lineage (NCBI taxonomy): Eukaryota > Metazoa > Chordata > Aves > Accipitriformes > Accipitridae > Aquila > Aquila spilogaster. The sequence continues at coordinate 16,358,273 of JANHGO010000073.1, read as the reverse complement.
ATAAATATATTTCACAACAGTAAAAGTATTGGTTGTGCAATGTTGGTGCTGAAACTTTTATCTCTCTGCAGCACCTGCTCGGTGGACAGTCAGACTTTATCTTTGTGAAATTGTGTGTTAGCTCGAGTCGTATTTATGGCACGGCAACAAAATCCTGGCAGAATTGTTAAATTGTACATGGTTAGTTATACACTCTTCGATCACAGCAGAATCTGAGTGATGTACAAACTCTGATGAACTTACCTTTGAACAATTCTAATGGGATATATATACACACACACCCCCAAGGCAGTTGTGCAGTTGGAGGCATTAAAACCATGCATATGGGGTGTCAAACTTCTAAATACAAGAACAAACAAGGCAAATGATCTACTGTCAATGGCATTAGTTCTCCATAGCACTTATCAAGATCTTGAGTACTAGATGAGGCAGTGGCTTTCAGGGAGCAGGAAAAAATAGGGAACGCAATGCCATAAATTCTCATAGACCAAGGAGGTGGCTGTATTAATTCACAGCCTAGGCAGCTGCACTTTTAACTTCTGAGCCCCTGACTTCGCAATCTCACTATGTTCTTTTAAACAGACTTTGTAAAGCTTTAGAGGCAGGGACGAACTTTTTTGTTAAAATGTAGTAATGTATTAGCTCACTGGGGCCTTAGAAATACTGTACAGTGCAAATAGTGACCAAAACAGTATCTTTTCCAATCATCTTCATATTCCTTACAGCTAAGTATCACAAGAAGTCCCATGCTGTAAAACTGAGAGCTGCTTGAAGATGACTGTGGTAGGTTGACCCTGGCTGGACGCCAGGTGCCCACCAAAGCTGTTCTATCACTCCCCCTCCTCAGCTGGACAGGGGAGAGA
>JANHGO010000073.1:16334112-16357310 GCA_024606505.1 Aquila spilogaster | reverse complement strand
CCCTCCCTCCCCCCCATGACTGAGACCCAACAGGTTTTCGTTTTGTTGAACTGGGACCTATTCAAAACAAAATGATACATTTAAAATTATTTCCTCGTGGAATCGATTAGAGAAATAAATTAATGACTGCTATTAAATAAAACATTTTGGCACTGAATATTATGCTAAGTTGATTTGCATAATTTAACAGATGCAGGGACTTCGGGAAATAACAATGTAAATGAGTGCTGAAAGTGTGCAGTCATGAAAGAGCAGATTCTACTCTGTGTAAAACTCTCCACTATGATTTGAGCTTAAGCCTATCTTTTCAGTTCTTAATTACATTTGTAAATGATGGTTAAAACAATTTGTTGGTAACTCCTCCGCCGTCACTCTATTCTGGTGTGGTAATATTTATTTACAACTTTCTCTTCCCATCTCCTTCCCGTAAAAGGAGAATTAAGTTCTGAACACAGAAGAATCAAAGAGAAATTCCCACAGCTGGCAGAAAATAAAAAATAAATGAAGCTGTTACTAACGAGCTATAAAATAGCAATGTACTATATGCTGTCAGGCAAGCCCTGAGGAAAACAGATATTTCATATAATTAGGAAGGCACTCATTCAAATAATAACTGCAAAATAACAAATATTTTACTTAAATGTCTCATAGAGGACTTAAAAAGATTTCACTTGATGTTTGTACACTTGGCTTTGATTCAAAAAGATCATATGGTAGTAAAATGCATAGATCGATATCTGTGGCATGGTATGATTATTTAATTACTGTAAACACAAAAATTAATGATCTGGAATTATTCTGCTATATATATATATATATATATATATATATTGATATCCAGATAATCTCATGTTCAGTTTGGTCCATACCAAAGCACAAAAACATCAAGATATTTGCAAGGCTTGGTAAAGCATTTCAGGCAAGCTCCAGTACTGCCTAAGCCTGAAAATGCAGGGTTTCATTTTCCTCTTTTCATAGGCATAAACAAGCACAGGTACTTGTTTAAGCCAAGTGCTCTCAACAGGATCTCACACAAATGTTAAGAGCTACTATTTAACAAGACATTTCCACCACTTGGAAGCTACCTGCACACTGAGTTTGTACAAGGGACATGGAGTAAGCCAAGTAAAACAAGTTAATCTGAAACCATATCACACTGGAGCACATTATTGCTGTTCATATTAGTTCTACCCACTCTAGAATAAAGTCACAAATCCTGCTACTGATGATTGTGAGCATCTTCTGGGACTAGACTGATTATTTCCATACAGATTCATCGCCCACTTTTAAGACTAAAAAAAAGACAAAAAAGCTGCAGCTACAAGCATACTATTGAGTTTTCAAATTAAATTTAAAAGACCAAAGTACAGTGATAATTTTCTGACCACAATCCCAACAAATTGACTTTTTGAATTAATGTAACTAATGTGATTTTTGCTTTATGGAATGTGATTCAGACTAATCCCCCCCAAAACATGTTAAGGTAAAGGTGAGGTCATGGACTAAATGCAGTAACAATGCAATACAAAGTGTATTAAAATAAGAGCAATTTAGTTCTGAACATTAAAACAACAATGCAAAGAGTAATCTAGCTAGGCTGGTAAAAGAAATCAGCACAGTTTTGTACGTGTGTTTGCATATATGCGTATATCGTGATTCACATGTATGCATTTTCAAAACTTCTCACAAACATCTTTTAGTGTGTTAACTCAATGAAAGGCACTGAGTCTCTCAGTGAAGGCTGCAGTTCCTTTGACAAAAAACCTTAACCAGCCTGCTGCAGGAAAAAAGGCTGCTTTGGGGAAATCTCAACAATATAACCATGAAAAACAAAGTTACGTATCAGATGTTACTTATTAGCTGCTACTTATCAAACTCATGAACTTGAAGTAAATTTATTAGTAGCAATCTGTCATTACAAATTTCACATCTGTTCCACAAGAGGTCTTTTTTTCCCCTCTTGCATCACGTCAGAAGACTGACATCTTGTTCGCTTCATTCTTGTTGGTGAAGCATCTTGAAATGCAATGATTTTTCCCCTTAAGATAAAAATCTTAAACAGGCACCTTCTGTAATCAGCCATTTAAGAAATTCAAATTTGCTCATAAATACACGGTTTAGAAAAAATATTTCAAAAAATAGAGTGTAACAAGTAAAAAAACCTCAATAAATCTAACCTTCCCCCCTCCCTTATAAAAATCCTCCACTATATACACACACAAAGAACATCAATAAAAAAATATCAGCCCACAATTCTTTCTGCAGTAAAAGCTAACTAATTACCCAGAAGGAGAATCTTAGTGGTTGCCTTCATCCACCTTGGAATGCAGGCATTTCATGTATGCCTCAAGATTAGGTACAGCTGAAGTAACCCCGCTGAGCTGTTAAGAAATGTTTTCCCCTTCCATGCAGAAGTATGGAACTACGCAGGTCCAAAATCAAGCATTTTGAATGCCAGATCTAACGCTACTTGAAGATAGCTATTTAGGTATTCTGAAATAAGATTTTTAGTGTTCGTGAGCTTTTGTTAGTATAATTTTCATTTGGAATCTCCTTTTAGCAGCAGCAGGAACAGCCGTTTCTTTTGATGTTTTATATGTCTAAACTGTAGTCCTTGACTTATATACTAAGGTAAGAGAAGAAGTAACATGGTAATAAGAGTTAGAAGTGATTTATTTCCAAAAATAAAACTAAACCTGTTCAGTAAGAATGTAACCAGTGACTGAGAATGGAAAAGATACTTGAAATACTTACAACATAAAACAATGGCCATTAAGAAAGCCTGCAAAGCCAGGCTGAAGTTAAAAAGTCTGCTGTACACAATGGATTTAGACCAACTTTTCCCACTGTCTGCACTACTTCGGTTCTAGAAATGACCTGAATTGCAAAATGAATTGAAAGATCTTTGAATACATGCATTAATCAAAAATTCAATTCCTAATACTTTGAAGACTACCTGAAGTACAGTGCAAGCTAAGAATATCTATGACTTTTTAAAAGCTTATCCTTATTGAAATCATTTATTTCATCATTTATTAGCAGAAATGTATTTCGGTTAATCCTCACCCCCACCATGGGAACAGAATCCTTTATTATATGATGATGCTGAGTACACTGAAGTAGTATAAAAGAACAAATTAAAAACATGAAAAACTACAGCTTTTAGAAATAACAACTTTAGGTGTTAAGAACCAACATCTTTAAATCAAATGTGAAAGAAAAGACAGACATATTGGTATAACATGAACACTTAAAATGGGTGCAGCTGTCAAGCTGTTGAGCTGCAAACGGTCACAAAAAGCCCCAGCATGGGTTTGCCCTGACACTGGTGTGCTTTGCTCAGACCAGGCCTCTTTGAGGCAGCTCTTCAAACAACATCTGGATTCACGTGCCTCTGCCATTCCTAAAAGGGTTCAAAGCACAAGTATGAAAAAGCCTATGCAAGCACAAAACCTGACCTTCTGCACCTTTCCATTTTTCTGTTTTCTGTTCTTTCTGGTCTTGCTTCTTTTATAGAAAACTGTAACAGGCTTGAAAACAGCATGGGGCATAGACCTGAATGTAATATCTAAAGTAAAATCTGCTGTCACTTGTATGTCTCAAGAAAAAAAAATAATCCTTTCTCCAGAAATATATTTTAAAGCGTTCCTACTCAACAAGGAGATAAAATTTAAAAGCTGAAAATTTGTAACTAGGCTTGACACTGATATAATTATGTTCTCAAGAACAGTTTTGTTCACACATGGAACCCTGACAACTCATCAGTGGGTATAACATCGCACATGCGTGCACATACCAAGTTTCCTTCCCCGACTGCGATGGATGCTAATGACAGGATGGTTTCCAGCCTTTCTAACCCCATAGCAAGCACTTAACAACAACAAAGCAACAACAACAATTTCCAGTTCAATGACTGAACTCTGGCATGACCCATTCTTCCATTTGGATATTTCCTATTTATAGTTGTCAATTTCCTACTTCACATCAGCAGACATTAAGATCTTGTTTCTGTTGATAAGGGATGATTGGAATTTTATTATTTCAAATTTTCCTAACTCTCTCTTTGGACAAGAAGTTTAAAGTTTCCTTCATAAGACCTCAAAAGAAAAAAGTTTTAGCAACCATCTGGTGAAAAAAGAAGGCGAGAAGAAAGGACATTTGAAGCACAAGTACTTTCCCATTCTAGCTTCAAAGTATTTGAAACAAGACAAACATATTTCATATTGCTACAGGTACCTTCTGAATACAAGCTACTTCACTCTCATACGCTATCAGAAGTTTTATTATTATTATTACTATTATTTTCTTTTACTTTAAAAAACAAGAGGACTTTATTATCCTGAACAAAGTTTTTATACTATCTTCAACTAAAAAGTCAATGTATTTATATATGTACATACACATACGGGTGCTCTGATTTTGTCTGCTGTACTAGCTTCTCCTTTACCCCAGCATTAGCACTACAGTTGCAATAATCTATAACCTTGAAAATATATATGCACCTGATTTTGACCTAGTTACAGCATTAAGCAAATGTCTCCCACGGGCCAGAAAAAGAAAGTTACTGGGTATCCTCCAGCTAAGTGACAAATCCCCTGAGTAACATTTTGCAAGTACAGGCTTAACTATACACTCTTCCACAGAAAATAGCTACGCTAGCATAGATGGAGTGTGTGAAGCCTTCATATGACCACTCTGAACTAGAACGTATTACAGCTCTGTCATTTTCATGTTTTACAACTGAGGATTTAAAAATTAAGATAACTCGGCTTTTTTTTTTTTTTTTTTTTGCTTTAGCAATGAAAGATGATCAAAATAAAAACAAAACAACCTCACTGGGTTAAAAAGTTGAACTGTGCATTACCGCTAGTGTACAAACTGCTTATTTCTTTAAAAAACTGAAAGAAGCAATTGTAATGAAGCGAATGGCTTTTCTATGCGAGAATAACCTTCTTCACCTCCATTCAAAAATGCTATCAGTGTAAAAAATTATGTTGGCAAAGGCTGGGCATGCTAGATACATTTAAGCACCATTACCATAAGTAATGCATGATTTAATCCAATATATGAATGAAAAATACGTAGGATAAAGACTTATGCTCAAAAAACCCCCACACATGCACACACACAAAAATCAAGCAGAGTCATAAAATTTCATTTCAAAAGATAGAACTGAAAAGATAACGGTAGAATAATCGCTGTTTCAACTGAAGGATTATGTGTGTATTGCCATTTCCATGACAGAGCCAGAAACACAAAGGGAGGTTTTTCTCTCCTGCAGTCCACTGCCTCATCCATCATCCATCTGCTTAAGCAAAGAAGAACCTGTGGAATTTGCACAGCCCAAATAGAACATCCTCCTTCAAAAGCCAAAAACCAAGTTGCTAAAAGAAAGAAAAAAAAAATCCTTCCTTTGCCTTTAACCCAGGTATAGTATATCATAAATAATGCAAAAATGCCTATACTAATAAGTCAGAGCCACAGATGGTGAGAACTGTGCTATGGCAAAGCAGAGTGAAGCAATACTAGAGCACACAAGGAAAACAACGCTTCATGCTATAACACTAAATCCAGAGAACAAGTAGTGAAATCAAAAACACAGGCAAACCATTTCAGCCAACAATTTTCTGTAACGTAAGACCAAACAAACCAACACTAAATCAAAAACCATGATTAAAAATGAGTGAAGATATTTGCAACCAAGCTGGTTCTACAGAGGACAGATCATCCTCTCCATTCAAGAATACCAACAACTTGACTCAGAGAAGCAGCATATATATGCAGTATTTTAAGAACCATCTGTTGCCAATTACAAAACAAGCCAACATCAGTACCAAACATGTTAAACTAGAACCAGAGATACGCTTATTACTTGTGTTTGTTTATACAGAGCTGACCAATGTATTTGTGTAATGGAAAATGCTTACCACAGCAAAAAAAAAATGCTCCCCCAAGTCACGAAGAGAAAGCTTCCACTTACCTGAAAGAAAATAGGAAATCAAGATTATTCAGGAATTCTTTCTTGCAGATCTAACATTTAGGGGAGGGAAAGTTTTACTTCACTCAGTTTTAACTTTCCCTTCTTCACCCTCTTCCCACAAAAGGTAAGAGACGTTTTGAAGAGGCAAGAAACTATAGCCTGCATGTTCAATACTACCACTATATATACACACACTTAGCACATCTTTGAAACGCCTCTTACCCAAAATGGCAGAGGAATTGAGGCTACTGGGAGAGGGGCATATAGTTTAGGGCAGAAAGCATGGAAGAAGAGAGGACCCCCATCTCACTGACACAGAGGGAGTGACAGCTCTGGGTAGTTGTCCAACAGGAAAGCACCAAGGGCTGTGTTGGGACTCATCCCTGTGCACGGAACAACAGGCAAAGGCTCAACCACAGCATTCCTGCAGCATCTTCCCCCCCTTCTGAATGAGGTGGTACATTCCACTGTCCTTACTCGAGAATGTGGAAAGTGAACTCGTGCATTATTATAGATTCAGAAGTTCTACAAGTGGAATCATTAGGCAATCAAGTATGCATAAAAATAGTTTTTAAATAAAGTGGTGTCAGCAGATCGGAAAGAAGTCAAAGAATCATAGAATGGCTTGGGTTGGAAGCAAACTTAAAGATCACCTAGTTCAAACTTCCTGCTGTGGGTGCAGTTACTGCTAAACCACGCACTAAATCAGATGGGGCCATGGACCCCATCCAACAAGGCCTTGAATGCCTCCAGGGATAGACCATCCACAACCTCTTTGAGTAGCTTTTTCCAGCACCTCACCACCCTCTCAGTGAAACATCTCCCCCTAACATCCATCTCCCCCCTCTTAATTTAAAGCCATTCCCCCTCATCCTATCACTATCAGACCGTGCAAAAGGAGGAGGACAGTCCTGTTGCTTATAAGCTCCCCTCCAGTACTGGAAGGCTGCAGTCAGGTCTCCTGGGAGTCTTGTCTTCTCCAGGCTGAAGAAGCCCAACTCCCTCAGCCTGTGTTCATAGAAGAGGTGCTCCAGCACGACATCATGCTTTAACTTTGTAAGCAACAATCACAATAATAAATATGAACTTACTGAAAACTGAAATGAGACTGCATCTGAAAGTTACTAGAACAGTTTTGTTTTTTTTTAAATATTACTTTTTTTTTTTTTAAACAGACCACACTGTCTCCATTGAACATGAGTACAGAGTCATTAAAATCCTTTTTAGTTACTAGCATGTATCATCAAAGAACGGGATAGTTTGAACACACATCACTGCTCAAGCACACGAAATGCATAATGTGTAAGGACAGTTTGGAGAGAGGTTAGGATGAGAGAAAAAGAAAAGAACAAAGTCCCTCATTTACAATTGATATTGTCTTTGAACTGCAGTGCTCCTTTTCTAACTTTGCTATCATGGGAACATTTGAATCATTCAAAACACAGTACTGTGCATTTAAATAAGGAACTCTGAAAGCTTGTTAAAGAGAGACAAAGGATTTTCTATACAATATTTATAGGTGACCATATAAGAATCCTCTAACTCTCATAAGACTTCAGTTTGTATGCAGTTGCATCCCTCAAAAATACATTTTAAGCGTTTCAAATTAATTTTTATTTTTAAAGCCTAGCAAGAACGCTCCTATAATTTTGAAGATAGAGAAGCCCTGTAGTCAGCATCAGGTTGTGACACACAGCATATCTGCTGAGTGCCTCTCATTGCAAAGCCACAGAGAACGATGAGCAATGTGCCAGCCCCTGGTCCAGAGGGATGGAGCTCCCCTGGCAGATCAGGACCTCAGGGCACAAGCATACAAATCAGTGCTGGCACATCATAGATGTTTTGTGTTCAGCATTCAGCACATTTCACCTGTTACCCTCTATAACTTAATATCCCCTGTAATAGGGAAGGGTAACCCTGCCTTTTACCCTTATCTAATGGGAAAGAGCACAGGAAAAAAAAAACTCCACAAAATCCTCTGTCAATCTTTATAAAGCTTTATTAATTCTCATTTTTTTTTCTAAAACAAGTATCGTCTCTAATTAAATAAAGAACTCCTAAGAAATTTGCCCTTCAGCCTTTTGCTTACTGTTTGCATATTGCTCTAAGATGGGGTTCTCCTCTGTATTTCCTCCCAGACACTCTACAAGGAAGGACTCAAAATATGCTCACACATGAAAATGAAAATTCATATTCACAACACGTTTGATAAGCCAGGACTGGGGACATTGAGCGCAGGTCAGATACTGTCTAAGACACCTCTTATTTCCACCATTATCTTACAGAACAGTTACAGACATGAGAAACAAGAGATGACTTTTAACAAACGTATAAGAATTCACAGTTACTGGAATGTAAGCAGTAATTACAGAAAGTTAACAAAATTTTTAACTTGTGTGGGCGTCCAGAAGACCAAGCTGCCCCTTGGATATTTAGGAAGCATCTCACAGTTCTGCTGCTCCTCCTGGACATGCCCCTGCACATCACCCCACTGCTAGGTCACCAAACATGCCATTAGAAAGATCCATTATTTCACAGTTTTTTAACATAAAAAAAACCAACAAACACAAAATTAGCAAAATCCATTTACTTTCTACACATTTTAGTCTTGTACTTTATTACAAAGCTTATTGAGACTCTTTCCTCCTTAAGTAGGATGCAGCAGCCTTGCACATTCATGCTACAGTTAAACTGTTGTCAAACTACCTGGACAGTTCTTTTTTTTCCACTAATAACAAGAATTTGAAATTATTTCTTAAATAAGACATACATAGCATGTTGTGAACACACTGTCATGGTTTTTCCATCAGTATTCCATGTCGTTAACATGCCATCATCTGGAAGTTTCTAGCTACAAAGAACAGTGAAATTTACTGTAAAAATAAGCCAGAGAAAAAAAATAAAGGTAGTGTATTTTTCCCCCTGTAATACTGTATGCTGGAATTTAATGTTATGACTGAAGCAACTTTCAGATAATTTTCTTAAGCACTGTGCCTAGAGAATCACACTTGTGAAGCATAACGTATAAGCCATCCCCTCCTTACGGTTTCATCTAAAGCAAAGTCTAATTTCGTGGCTTTGGGTAGGTTCTAGTTCAACAGGTACTAACTTTGTTGAAAACATCTGAAGAATCAGGCTGTACTGACAACCTCATGGTCAAAGCTTAAGTTATAAAACCATGGGGATCTCTAACAGGAAAACCCCTTCTTATAGGTAGATTATTAAAGGTTTTCATATGCAGTTCCAAAATCATCACTTCAATTTTAGTCTGACATACATTGATCTGACTTGGTAACCTGATTAATACATCACCAGTCATTTGGGAACAGACGTAGCTAACACAGCTATCACAGTAACAAACTAATTATGGGTAAAAGTCAATGTGCAGACCTGTAAAGAGTAGTGTGCAGGTGTAGTGAAGTTATATTATTTCTGTATGTGCATTACAACTAATGTATGGCATCTACAGCTGATGTCTATACTCTAAACACTATTTAAAATAAAATTCAAAGGAAATGCGTGAGAAGATCCAACTTAGGAAGCAGAAATTCCATAACAATGCAGGTGTAGTTATTTCAAAAATCTAAAAATGTAACTAAAATAAAATGCATTCTAGTTTTAAGTCTTAGGTATAACATAGGTGGTTGGAGTACACAGTCAGACCATAACAGACCTCCCCTCATCTTTCAATAGCTTTTCATGTATTTCCATACATTTTATAAAGCTATACAATAACACACAAACAGGATTTCACTTAAAATATGCACAATTTCGGCACCCACATTCACCGTTTGTGTTGCCATACAAAGATACAGCCTCTCTTCCCCTGCAACTACACACACTGCTGAAGACTTATTTTGAAATTCAATTTATGTCAGTATAATTTCAAGGAAAATTAGCACCCAGTAAATCTAAGGGCTAGCATTTCCATAGGAAAACAATCCCCTTATACTAACTCTCTATATGATTTCCCAGAGCTGATTCAACCTCTCCTTTGGCTACTGCCAGTTTTGACATACGGAGATCACACATGATATTACAATTCCTGTTACGATCTGATGTGTCCAAAGCAGCAATGCAAGTCATGCAGACTTCAGCATGTATCCAGTCGACCTTGAATTTACTTATTCTCATACAAATTTGTGCTCTATTTTGCACATGAAGGCACATTCCTGGCACTCAGATTATGCAAAAATCTTATGGTATTGAGCGAAGTCTCTTTGTGGGACCTTATATCATTGCCCTATTCATTATTTTATTATTCAACAACAACCCAGCACTGAAAGAGGAACCATCAAATTCCTTAATACTAACAGGTGTTGTTATTTCCAGAACAGATGAACTGTGATGTAAGACAAGTCTTTGGTGTGAATGGCTTTGTGGCAAGATTCCAGACTCCAATCTCAGAGGAAAGTAAGGACACCTTGAAATCCCAGATCAGACAAGCTTCCAAGTGAAGCTGAATTGACTCTGCACCAAGGTTAAGTCCTTTACCAAACTAAGGTTTTCAGCAAAAGAAAAGCTGAAAATGCTGTGTGATGACATGTCTATTTTGTTTTTAAATAAAAAAAGCTCGATTACAGAAATGCATGGTTACTGTACACATGAAAACACAGTTTGCTCTAACAGAACCAAAATAGTGCAAGCAATAAAAAGGAAATATCTTCTTGCCTTAAATTTATTTGTATTGCTTGCAACATATCTAAAATTGTCAGCATTTACATGTATTTGATTATAAATTAAATGGGAAGTATCCTGTTGTTCAAACTATTCCTCTCCTACCACATCCATTCCAAGCAGTATAGGCATCAACACCCAGGCCACTGCCTTGCTGCTAGGAAAACAACACAAACAAAGCTTTTCTGTCTACCAAATGTGTGCAGGAATATCTGCAAACCCTGTCTTGTAATAAAACATTTATTCTCCATTAGAATCAGTTTAAGGAGATTTGTTTCTGCACCGCGGTAAACTCACAAATGCCTGTAAGATGGAGATAAGCTATGACCACAGTTGCTGTTCTATTAGTTTGCTTGCATGTTGGATGTTTTTTGTGATTATAGTTACTCCATGATTTAACGGTGGGAGGCTAATGGAAATGTTACTTGCTACAGTAGCAGGCTAAATCAGTTGGGGAAAGGAAAAGAAGTGTGTTTACACTTGAAGATGTCACATAAAACAGTGGGAAGCTCCCACCCCTGACACCAGAACTGGCACGTTCAGTCAAGGACTCATCTACATCATTACATGCTCCTTCACACTTAGAAATCTATTAATTTACAATTAGTTGTATTGATTTTATAGCAGATTTGTAATTTCTGTAATAATTTATGGACTACTGAAGAAATTAACTATGCTCCTTCCCAAAGATAAGCACTATTGATAAGCAGGTCTTGGCACAAATTATTGAGCACATTACTGACAGTTGGGATTTTTCTGCTTTAAATTCTACATTAATTACAGCAGAACTGATTTGTAGATTCTATCTGCCCCACCAAGAGTTTCTTCTCTTACTCTTGACAGCAATCCACCAGCAGGAAGCGTAATCAGTTGAGGGAGATAATGTCAGTTCAGCCACTGAGGCCTCATTAAGTTGGAGAGATTTAAAATAATGTAGCTATTGCACACACCATCTTACTGGCAGAGGTGCTGCACTCTCTGTAAAAAAAAAAAAAAGAATCTGAAAAGTAATGCTACATAAAATGAAATCTCGTCATTATCTTGAGAACTGTATCTACTGTGGTACTGGAAGAAATTAACAGGCCAAGCAATAAAGATTCTAGATCAGAAACTTTTTAATACATGAGAACATTTTCCAGGACAATGTCTATTGCTTACTATTTTATAAAATACTTAGTAAAGCTAATTTTAATTTTCGCTTGATTATTTTAATAATAACATGGTAAGGCATTTTAAAGAACAGGCTTGTGCTTGTTAAGTTCTGGCTTATTTGTGTACTTTCCCCATGCACATAGGAAAAAAACATATTCCAATAACATCTGCATTTTTTTTTCCTGCCTTGTGTTTCCCTTGATGACAGCATGAACAGAATCTCTTTCAACTTCAGGTAAAGCCTGTTCAGTGTAAAGGTGATCACTACATGAAACACTTAAAAGAATGTCTGATTCATGAAATTATGCTACAGAAGTAACATAGCAATCTTTAATTAAAGTCTCTGTCAAATATCGCCAATCTTTGTAAAATCTTCCAGTTTTGTGTATATTTGCTTTAAAATAAAAACTCTTTCACTGAGAGGTATTCAGAAAGTTAGCGTACACATCTTTGTATACTCCGGACATCTGTTACCTTGGTACCTAAACGTTCTTTTAACCAAAAATGCATATACATCGCATATAAAATGCATAACTGCATAATGCATATAAAAATGAAGATAAATACCACTGTGTAAAACTTTCATACATAAATATATTTTACAACTGTTAAAACATCAGATGTTTTACAATGTTGGTGCAGAAATTTATCTATGTGTAGCACCTGCACAGTGTACATGAAAATTTGTTAGTCCAAGTTATATTTACTGAACACCATCAAAAGCTTGACAGAATTGTTAAATTGTTCATGGTTATATATAGTATTTAAACACAGCAGAATCTGAGTGGTATACAAACTCAGAAGCATTCAAAGATACATCCTCTTTGATGGACTATCTCTACCTATATATAGTTGTTCAACTGCAGTCATTAAGATCACGTATACCAGGTGTCAAGCTTCCAAATACTAGAACAAACACAGCAGATATCCAATAGACAATGGTATTTATTCTCCATATAGCATGAAGCGACATCTTGAATACGAGATGAAGCAATGGCTTTGGAGGAGTAAAAGAAATAGGACATGGCACATCATAATTCTTGACTTCGTAAACCTGTAGTGGCTTAACTTTTTGCCAAGATGTAATAATACATTATTTAGCTCCCAAGGGCCTTAGAAATACAGTTACAATGCAAATGATATCATTTCCCAATGATATTAACATGCCTTAAAGCTAAGAATCACAAGAAGTCCTTTGCTGTAAAACTGGGAGCTGCTTGAAGATGAGAAAATGAAGGTCCTAGAATTGCAAAATATTTTTTTCCTGTAATATTTAGGAGTTTAACAATTGGGTATGTAACTCAAATTTTGAGTATTATTTATGTTTCTAACACAGTTCCATGTGCCTTAGAGTATCTTTACTATGAACAGGTTAGCAAACACAGCAGAAGAGAAGAGAGAAGAAGCCATCTGCTTTTGGTCAATCATACTGAAGTGCTAGATAGAACATCAGTTTGTACTATCCCAAGTCAAGATCATCAAGAGTGGGAAGAGAAATCAAAGGAAATGCTACAGAGAAGCAGAATTAATAATGTATCCGATATCCAATTATACAATTCCCATTGTTTGGAGCAGCCAATCTTAACACAGATTTAACACGCACATACACTAACAGATGCAGATTGAGAGCACCTGTAAGTCTTGACAATGCTTTCTAAAAAAGGTATTTGCATTTTCTAATTTTTGAGAGAAAGCGCCTTAAAGATTTATTTGAACAGCATAGGCAGACACCAGATAACTGGCACTAACACATTTCAAGCAGTACCAGCTGCTTCCTATACACCAGCCTTATAAAACCTCTACTATATTTTGTGTCTGAAAATTAGCGAAGTGTAACATTATCTGACTGTCTCATTTCTCAGCAGCACACAGCCCTGCTTTTCTCCATCACTGCCTGTTGCCATACCTTCACCAATCAATAACAAATGAGCTCTCAGTGTTTACTCTGATCAAAATTCATTGCTACAGCTAACTGCTGCCATTCTGCACTCATCTGCAGGAGTAAAATGGGCTGTGGGTTTGATCAGTGATCAACTGTACTTGCTGTACATTGCTACTAAAAAATTTCTATATTGCTACTGAAAGTCATGGTTCATTTACGCCTCATTGTGATAGATGCACAGACAACCATAAAGACAAGGTCAGGCACCACTTATACATGTTCAAATCATTAAAACAGGCAGTCAATCTCTATAGGTAAATCAAAGCAACACAGTGGGATGAGTATCATCACAAAATCCCAGCTTTACTGTGTGCTAAAACATTTCCAAGTGTCAAGGCCACCACACACAGGACAGTCCCCTAAATATTCAGTGGGTCAGGACAGAGACAGACAAGCATACAGTCACGGTGTTTGCTCTGCACTGGGGAGCTAGGAAAAACCAAACAGCTGTAACCTACCCAAGTGTCAAGGCAGAGGATGTGTCTTGGCAAGGGAGCTTAGAGAGATGCTTTCTGCTATTGCAGTTCCTAACTTCTCTACTGAAAGCCACTTAAAATGTTGGCCAAACTGTTTTTCAGTGTTAAAGGACACAACCCATTACTGCTTTCTCTGTAGGCTGTAGATTACTTAGCCTTCCTAATTTAAAGCTCACTTACGGGAGACTTCTAAAGGAAAATAGTGCTACCCTGAAGTCAGAAAGGTACTGAAGGGATACAAGGTGTTGCACAAAAGAGACAAGGACATCAATGAGAAGATTGACTCTTGCAGAACTATTAAACATTCTGGGATACATAGGGCTTGCAGGCAGGAACAAATCACAGAGCTTTAAGAAGGAAGGAATGCAAGTACTCCCTGCACATAAATAAGGACAGAAAAGTCAAAAATGTAAGGAGTTAAGCAAGTCCAGCCTAGAAGAGAAGCAGCACATGGTAAAGTAGTCAGGATCAGGAACAAGCTGGAAGGCTCAAGCTGGTTCCACAAAATATTGTTTGCAGCACAGTGAGCTGTTTACACACATCACATCAGACTACGATGTTATCTGTGAAATAGGAGACAGCCATGATAGAAGTGACCACGCAGCACTCCATTAATACAAGCAGCTGCTCAGCTCTGTGTGGGCCCAGATGGAACTTACTTTGCCCAGAGGGAATGAGCCATTTTATGGAACTAATGCTTAATGTCTATCTAAGGACTGGTAGGAGTTCCTTCAGGTTTTCAGAGCAATACTGAGCTTCGCTGTAGATATCAAAGATAATTTCATCTGTTTCTTGTAATGTGACCAGAATTAAGGTTGTGAAAAAGAAGGCAAAGCTGACTGCTTACAAGAAAACTCAAGATCAAGTTCCTGTGCATCATGGAGAAAAAGAAAAACAAAGCATACCTCTAAGAAGCTGTAACAAGTTTCCTTTTTCCACAGCTCAGGCCTCTTACCCACCCAATTTAAAACTATGGACCAACTTAATAATTGCCTCAGGTTTACTCTCAAAACAAAAAATTCTGCATGTAAATGGAAAGCGACTGTAAGAAGTTATAAAGAGCTGAAAAGATTTCTGCAGCTTTCTTACATTAAGAACACACAAAAGTTAGACATGTTTCAAACTGTTTGCATATCTGAACCCAAAATGCAGCTTGAGAAATGGCAAAAGGTAAGCTATCTGAACAACAAAACCTGCACAACATACAATTTTATTGTCAGGAACCTCCAAGGCAATTAACCTCCATGCAGACAAGAAGTTGATTTTATACATATGTACACATCTACACATGCACAGGCACATGAATGCAGTATTTCCTAAGTTGGTGAGTGCACTCATGTATACACATGGAGACATGAGACTACTGTAAGTTAATTCCTCACTCTCATCTTTAATTACATAAATTTCTATAAATTGTACTTCAGTGCCTACTTCACTCATAAAAGAATACAAATATTGAAAGACCCAGACAGTATGCAATAAACAAAATGTTTATTGTATATGTTGTATATTATACTGCTTCACACAGTTTGAATATTCTGTGGCAATTGGTGTTTCTTTCAGAAGCATTCCAGATTAAATAAGGGAAGCCACATGAGTCCAGTATGTCAACGTACGCACAGCTGAGATAAACAGCTTCTCACAGAAGATCGTTAAAGCCATAAATTTGGCATAAGGGAAAGCAGTATATAGGGATTTGTTATATGTATTCTCCCCATAAGCTTCAGTTTAGAGAAAACAAAACACATAAAACAAGAAAATAAGTTTACAACTGTAATATATACTATAAATCAAATTCTTGGAGCTTCTGTTTTTTCTTTCTCTGTCAACATATGCATACATTCTGTAACACCTAACAACTGAGGTGTATGACTTCTCTGTCAGTACAATAGCAACATGTTTTAGAAATAATCTTGTCAAAAAAGCAGGATGTTTTGAGCCTAATTCCAGAGGTTAACACTTCAGAATAAGTAGCTTCCCTAAACTGCTCTTTTACAATGGATGAAGCCTCTAGCCCACCAGTTACCATCTATGTTTCTAGAATACCACTCTGGAAATGGTACAAGTACCTTCCTGGAAATACAAGGGGAATTGTACAGTATGACATCCATATTTTCCATATTTCACACTGAAAGAGCCTCCAAACTTCAGAGCAAAAGTCCCAGTGCCAACTAGGAAGTAGTATTTAGGTACCCGCAAGGCACAGACAACACTATTGCTATTCTTTGCACAGCACAGATGCTCCTACTTGGGGACTCTATGTGAACAGAACCACTGGCAGGTCAATAAATCACAAATGCCTTTTCACATATACTGTCCGCAGGTACCTGTTGTACTTAGGACGTTGCACATGGAATCTAGTGATGAGTACATTTTTTTTCCTCGCTTTTAAACTGTTATACAATTATAAAGGTAAAATTGGAAAGCAATACATAATGGAAAAAGGGAGATTTCAGCTACAAGTGGTCACTGAAGAGCTTTAAATTCTCTTGCAGCTTACTTGAAAATATTCCCAGCTTTGTATCATAATGCAAAACAAATGTTTAAAAAAGCCCTTATTAATAGTTGATATACGTAAAGAATTTTCATCTTTTGTAGGATATCACAGATGAGTCATTAGATTTATTTCTAAAAGAAGCAACTTTTGGATGAAGGATGCAAAATCAGAGATAATTACTTTAAACAAATACTCCTTTTACATCAATAGTGAAATATTGCCTTACCACTTCAAAAAAGAAATAACACAATCTGTCCCTGTTCTGGAATTTATGGCAGTGAAACACATTCTTTCCTGTACAGGAAGATTCTGTTAGCACGTAGTATCCCTCTGCTCTTGAAACGAATTACATCACAAATTCAGTCCAGGCTTCTAACACACTAGGCACCTGAAGACTAATTTCAGCAATCTAAATCCGTTCAAGTGAGGAGGAAGAAGGTTTACTGCCTTCACCCAAAGAGCTTCTAAGGAAAGAGGAGGCAAGGAAGTTGCTAAAGACCATACAAAGCTGATGACAGCACTGCAAGTTCCCCAGATTCCAGCTGCACCTAGCACTTAGTGTAGAATTTTGCAGGCAGTATCAGGGATTCACGACTTTGGGGCTGTGTATATACTGCGAATCAGAGAACATATTGGGCATTAGGAGATGCCAGCACAATGAATTAATGTAGTATCTAATAGAACATGATTATTTCCCACATGAATAGGCTTAGAAAAGGCATGATTTTTAAACACGATTATGTGAAGAATTTTTGTAAGGCATTTCAGCAGCAAGAATTAAACTCTTAAAGAAAGGCCATTACAAGAGTATTTTCCAGCTGAGATGCCCACTGTAATTCAAATGGGAACTTCAAAAACTGCATTTAGAATTTTCTTAGCATTATACCTTTAAATACAGTACATAAGCCTGGTAAATAAAACAGTTCAGTGCAACAGCAAAGAGCCATGTCTTCCCAAACTGTTTATCTAAGAACCAGCAGGCATATTTTCATGAATTATTCTTGGATCCCTATAAACTGTAACATTATATGAGTTTAAAATTGAAAAAAAAAAAAACAACCCACCCAAAAGTCCAACAAGATTTGAATTGACAAGCCAAGTGATATTGAAGTATAAGTGGCAACGTTCCCAAGGCATGATATTGAAACTGATAAACACTGCTGACTCATATATTAAAAGCCAACATCTTCAGCAAAACCCACTAGAGCAGCAAGTATGAGAATTTGTACTAGATGGATAAACTCTATCTGGTGAAGGGCACATTGGCTGCTACAGCAAATCAAAGCAACTCTAAAGCTGGCTTCATGCTTCTCATTTAAATTTTGACAGTCTGCCTTGCCCAGGTGGCTTAGGTTTGCTGCTTTCAGACAAACTTTTAATCCTCTTCCAGAAAATGCCTCAAAAACATTAATACACAGGGAACTATCACAAAAAAAGAAAATGACGCTTTGTTGAAACAGTGTTTAGAATGCTGGAGAAGTGTCCCTTAAGCAGAGCACTCTGGAATGAGGCAGCACTCCAGAACAGAGGGCAGCAGTAATAAACAATTATTCTTCTATAGTAACTGAAGAAATAACTGAAGTAATTTATAAGAGGTCACTAGCACTTCAAACAATTGCATACTAGTTCATGCCAGTCTTCCAGCTCAGAGCAGTAGTAATTACTTAGTCCCACATGGATTTCCTCATTTTCCTTTCTAGAACCTTGTCCTCAGCAATTCCTAAGTCTTTCAGTAACTCGCTCTCTCCCATCCTGCTGTTAACAGGGAACAAAGGGGAATTTCAGATTTTGACAAGAAAGTGATTATTTGCTTTCCTATTCAGTATGTTTCAAATATCAGGATAAGCAGTCTCCTCTTTTAGTCAAACAAATACACAGAGACAAAAAGAAAAGCAAAGGTGACGAATGTACATATGAATATGAGAACCAAGTCAAAAGCCCTTCATATTCATTCAGAGAAATAATCTGGACAAGCTCTTCCTAATTTGCTACTTGTTAAATAGTTCATGACAATTATTAACTACATACAGTATACAAAACTATGCTATATTGTTTCAGTCATCCACACAACTGCTTGCTCTGAGGCAGACCTGCTGACCAGTATCAGTAACGTTACACAACCTTTCAAGAAAGGAAAGAATCAGGTTCTCTACAGGTAGCTTCACTTGGTTTTGTATTTCTTCCCCTGTCTCATTTACTTTGATGAACGTGATTTGCTTAACACGAACTCATGACTCTTAATACCTGTAATGATCTGAGCCAGAGAAAATAAAATACGAAACAGAAAGAAAAAGGAATTTCAGAGATTCCTTCCATCTGCCCTCTCTCCTATTATTATTTCCAATGGAAGCAGGTAACAGAAGTCAGAGTTCTGATACTGAATTAATGGGAACAGAATTAGGATGTATTTCTGAAACCTCGTGTAAGATCTTCCATGAGCAGAAACAAAGTAAAAATATCCTTGTGAAAATAACCAAGCTGAAAGAGATTGTGACGATGGGGGCAAGGCAGCCACCTGTCAGTCTTCTTATCAGCTTTAAAGACCAGTACTTCTTACTAGAAAAAAAATCTAATTCGCAAATCTGGAATGTAGCATGCAGGTACAACTGAAATGTCCTCTTCAGGTCCAATGTAATTGGACCTCTCATTTAGAGGTTAAATTGTTTGGCTATCAGCATTGAAATGTTATCACAGAATCTTTTGAGTTGGAAAGCACCTTTAAAGGCCATCAAGTCCAACTCCCCTTGGTGAGGACACCTACAGCTGTATCAGGTTGCATAGAGCCCCACCCAGCCAGACCTTGAATGTCTCCAGGGACAGGGCTTCCCAAAACTTGACTAGTTTAAGAAATTATTGAAGTTAATTTCTCTATCAGTTATAGAAGAAATGATGTAAGAAATTTCTAAGATGCATGATGTAAATAGGGGCATTCCAACATCTTCCTTTCCTCATGTGGTTTGCAGTTACTTATGAAGCAATTCCTTGGTTTGATTCAATAATTTGTGATAAGTCCCAGGAGCATCCCCTCCTGAGCTTCAGTAGCTAGCACACAGGTATTTGCAATTAAAGTCCTAAGTTTCCACATCAGAGCTTGGAGTTACAGCTGACACAGAACAAGAAAACGATGTCTCACATTTTGTTTGTCAGGTCAGGAATAATTCTCTTCTGTCAGGAATGGTTGGTCTTCATTCCAAAAAAAAAAAAAACCAATATGGAAACTTAAAGAGGGAAGGAACTTTTCTTAACTTTCAAGAAGAGAAGGAATTTTGTTGGCTTATTTACATTTGTAAAGCTATTGTCTTTTAAGAAGAAGTAAAAAAGCTGAACTAATCCTAGTTAAACACTGCCAGAGTGCTTTGAGCCATTAAGAGCAAAATATCTAGTTCTTATTTTTAAATACTGCTTCAACAATTTGGCTTTTCTGTAAGGATCACCAGAATATTCTATCATGCTTTAATGGTCATGGATACAGCTTGACTTCCAAATGCATCCAGGGTAGAACCAACTTCACTCCAGGTGTCAGTACACAGCACTTGATTTTTCCCCTCCTGTTATTTAGTTATTTTAGGGATCTGGACAAGCTTGAGAAGTGGGTGCATAAGAACCTAGTGATATTCAACAAGGCCAAGGGTGTCGCACTTGGGGCAACCCCAGGTCTGTGATCAGACTGGGAGAAGAACAGCCCTACAGAGAAGGACTCGGGAGTCCTGATGGACAAAAAGCTGTCCATGAGCCAGCAGTGCACTCTTACAGTCCAGAAGGCCAACAGCACCCTAGCCTACATCAACAGAGGGGTGGCAGGAAGGCAAGGGAGCAGATTGTCCCCCTCTACTCTGCCCTTGTGAGGCCCTATCTGGAGTACTGTGTCCAGGCCTAGGTTCCCCAGCATAGAAGGGATGCAGAGCTGTTGTAGCAGGTACAGAAGAGTGCCACAAAGATGATCAAAGGGCTGGAGCTGTATTATTATTATTATTATTTTTAACTTAAATAAGGACATTTTCTTTCATATGGAAAAGAACCACATAAACCAGCTTTAACAGTTGCATTTTGATATGTTTTCTTATGGAATATCTAAGTGAAGATGCAAATAAGGAATTATACATTCTGTAAATGATTTTTTCCACTGCACAGAGATAGGTGGAAGTGATGCAAATTAAAGAGAAACAAGTCTGCATTTTGATATTGTTCCTGTTTCATTACTGATTAGGATTATTCTCAATGGCCATTTTCTGAGAGATCTCAAATATATATATAATACAGCATAGTACAGCCCTTTCAGAGACAGGGACTGCAGTATACTAGGGCCACTCCGAAATTAATGCCTCCTACTTTATTATGTTGGTCCACAGTGTCAGAGGTGGGCCAGAGAAGACAACCTTTCTCTTACAAAACAGTACTACCAGGCCCCACAGCAGTTCAAAGAACATGGGGCACGCTGCCAATCTTGGCTGGACTGCCCTATCACATCCACCATATAGACCAGGTTTGGCACACTCTGATTTCCATCTGTTCAGGAAGATGAAAGATGGACTGTGTCAACAATGTTTTCCTAGCAATGATGCTGTCATAGCAGCTGTGGAACAGTGGGCCACCTCCGCTGGTGCAGGTTTTTCAAATTTTATTCTTAATTTTATTATTATTATTTTACAAGTGCGTGTGAAGTATTACAGAATTCTATAAAATATCCATTCTATTTGATGCAGCACTTCATTGCTGAAGCTTTAGTCAACCTTCATGATACATTTTTGCTAGTTAGGAATAATGCCCTTGTACTAACTTTTAACATACAACCCAGAGATGACATATAAGCCAGAGATGTTATCAGTAGCATGATGTAAGGGGAAAAAATATATATACACACACTTTTTCACCTCAAATCTATCTGGAGAGAAAAAGGCCCAAATAAGTTTTTATGCCACTATCTGGCTTCCCTTACTCTTTTTTGTTGGCTTTCTGAACATGAAGAGGTTTCACAGAAGTTAAACATTTTGGCACCACTTCAAAACAAAGATTTAACATAAAAAAACGTTTTAAGCCAGAGCTTTTATAGATGCTATATCAGTATTTTGTTACTGAAGTTAGATTAATGAACATTACTTTTCAACATTTCCATTGTTTCTGTATACAGTTTCTCTGAAGAAAGCAAACTGAACTGATCTTGTACGATGCATCCCCTGAAAGCCCTGAACAAAGCCAGTCAGGCCTTCACCAGAATCTCCTACTAGTAGATGCACTGGTTTCCACTCTGTCTTTCCCATCTCAATCTTGCCTAGGGCACACACTTGGAATTCAGCAGTTAAAAGAGAAGCTTTCAAGTACAGAGCTTTGTTCCCACACAATAGTATGGAAAAACAAAAAGCATATAAAACTTACACTGATGCTGCTGGCTATAGCACCTCAAAGCTACTGTCTTCACCTCCTCTGCACCTCTGTGGATGGAACCACTCAGACCCTCAGGAGTAGCTTTACAAGCACAACAAGAAAACCATCAAACTAGAGAACAATAAATACTAACCTCAGTGGCAGAAGATGCAAACTACTAATGAAGAAGGCTGCTAAAAATTGAGCATATCAGTGAGCCTGATGTGTTGAATAAATTAAAATATTTAACAGCAAGGAATTCCCTTATGGGGTAAATCCTAACAGATGCCTTTTTTTACTACTTAATTTGCAAGCAGAATTTTTCACTTACCTTTCACATTTAAAAGCTAATTAGCCACGATGCCATCTATTGCAACAACTCTTCTATTTTCCTTGACAGGGAGGGATTTCAGTTCATTGGGCATTTGTTCCTTACTTTTTTTAATTTACATTTCCACAGTGCCATCATCTATCACTAGATTTTATAGAAAAGTGTAAAACAAAAGTTTCAGTGTACAAGAGCGCAAAAAGTTTTCTAAGCTATGGCAACAGCTTGAAAGCCACAGCTTCTTATCAGTGCCTAATGTCACACTGTGTTTAAACTGTTACACAGCTCTTATCCTTACAGACGCTTTCATCCGCTGCACCTTTCAGGAGTTACTACAGAGTGACAGTTGGACATACACAACTCCAAAAGCCTGCCAGATGTTCACTGCATCTTTAGATACTGTCTTGGCTGCTCAAGCCAGTTTTCAAATAAGGAACATGGAAGTACTTCATGGAATAATAATCCTTAACACTAAACCCTTCTTGTTTTAAGATTTCAATGAAGTCAACCTATATTTCTTCCAATGTGGTCAACATCCTGTTCTTAAAAGCTGCCTGCATTTCAGCTGCGAAACAGTTTCTTCTATGATGCATTTAAAAACACTAGTCAGATCTCATAACAGCAAGCTAATTACTGGTATAGTACAGAAGCATTTCTAAAGCTAGAGAATACATAACCCAGTGAAAATTAGAGGTTTTGAAGACTAAGCACACAGAATCACAGAATCACAGAATGACCCGGGTTGGAAGGGACCTCAAGGATCATGTAGTTCCAACCCCCCTGCC
>JANHGO010000073.1:16218132-16323052 GCA_024606505.1 Aquila spilogaster | reverse complement strand
TCCCTCAGCCTGTCCTCGTAGGGGAGGTGCTCCAGCCCCCTGATCATCTTCGTGGCCCTCCTCTGGACCCTTTCCAAAATCTCCATGTCAAGCACATACTTCCAGCTCTCTAAATCAGAAAGCCTTAAGTCTGATGGTTTATATTCCCATTTCTTCTCTGAATTCCACCCACCAGGGACTCCCTGCTCTCAGTAACAGGTAGGAATATGCAATTACAATACAGAATGTGTAACTTAAAAATACTATTGCTTCTCTGACTAAAAGTCTCTCCTGTGAAATGTCACCTCACATTACTCTGATTATACCAGCTCCTTCAGAAGCACACAGGGATTGTCTACTTAGAGGACAAATAAATATTTGTATTTCAAAATTGATATATGATTTTCTTAAGCAATGATTTTTTACCCTTTATAGGTGGTGTTCCAGACATCAGCATGAAAGACTGGCTATGACAACCAGAATAAAGTGTTTTGGATCTGCAGGAACACCACCTAAAGACACTCAGTGTGGAGGAAAGCCTACAAATTTTATTCCATCCATGAATACAAAACCCTCACAGAACCTTCTCTCTCCATTATATCTCTCCCAAATAAATTATTATTCACACTTCCTTCCCAAGCTCAAATGGAATTTAAGTCTGCATTCATCAGAAAACAAATAAAATATGCAGAACTCCTGTTGAAAATAGAAAAGCAAAAAAAAAAGATGAAGCAACAGATCCTTTACATTGCAAACCTCAAACAAAACACTGTATATCTGTAAAGAATAGGAAGAGTGATTATGAAGACCTCTCTTTTTATTTTTTGTGACCTCTATGGATTTAAACTTCCATCCACATCCTACAGTTTGTTTTCCTTTGGATTTAAAGCAGGTGTCCTAAAATAAATCAGAAACACTGGGAAAGATATCCCAGAAAAAAAGCCTGTGTTAATTCATGTTAGAGTATCCTAGGTTAACACCAGTTAACATTTGAGCAGGTTTTGTAATACTGAAAAACATATTTACGTAATGCAATTAGAAAGGAGGAACTGTATCCCATACATTTTAAGGCAAGAATATGCAGATAACAGGATCAGATCACTGAAGACTTTTCAGTTTCCCAATTGTTGACATTAATTCTCCAAGAAACCTCCTTATATAACCTCAAACCAAGCATCAGAAAATGCAATTCCCGGAACTATCAGCCACAAAAATTTAGGTCAGAAAAGGTTTCTACACTTCAACATCAAAATAATATTTCCCTAGAATCAAATCCCTGTGAGTTTCCATTGCCTTGAAAAGTTCTACTGGATACAACGCAACAAAAGGAAAACCATCAAATCTTTACAAGTGCTGAGCTCCTGCATTTCAGTGAAAAAAAAAAAACCAAAGAAAACTCTTAAGAAGGAGAACTCAGGTGATGCGTATATAGTGAGGAAAAGCATCATACTGATTTTCATCAACCAGACCTCCACATGTATTCTCTTCCATTGCAGAGCATCTGAGCTCCACTTATCATCTTCAGAAAAGTTTAGCAGATTTGGCAGTTGGCTGAAGCATGACTTCTAAGAGAATATTAGAAATGTTAAGAACAGCCCTTCAAATTCACTGGCTCCTGGAAATTGGTATTTTACGTATTACATGCATTATAATCAAGTGGTCCTTGTCTGTTAAACCACCCTGCTAAATTCAGCATCGTTTACACAGAAGCATAAAGGGAGGGAAAGAATTTCAATTACAGTTTAAAAAATTAAAAGTTCATAGACTTTAACATCAAGTGGTACCACTGCCAAATACTTGCTAGAAATTTACAACTGGTATACCACATCATTAAGAAAAAATAATCAGTAGATTGACAGTAATCTCATCCTCTTGTGCTCTGGCTTTACGCGACTCTGCTTTTACTTTCTATACCAGGACAACAATACTACCTTCACGTATTCTGGTCCAGCAGCATAAGGGAAAGACCTAGTCAGGCATTTTGCTCCCAGTCAGTTGTACTCCTGTTCTCAATGCAGGACTGGAGCAGAGCAGGAAATGCCAGACTGCCATGGGTCCCAAGAGAACAGCAGCTAAAGGGAGGTACTGCTATAGAACACGGTTTTGCAACTATCAGCATTACTTCATATCACAGCTCTCACTATGAACTCCCCATGAACATGGCTGACAACAAAAGCAGAACCAGATTCTCAATTAAAAAAAAAAACAAACAAACAAGCAGTGCAATCAGAACTTCAGATTCTCATACAAATAAAAGGCTGCTTCATAAACAGCTTAGAGAGGTTGACACAAGGATCTCTTTTTCTTCTGAAAAGAAAGAGGCAAGCATTTAACAAACAGCACAGATCTAAGGCATTGCTAAAGAGCAAATCCAATTTAACATGAGCAAAACATGATTGAAGTGCTGATGCAATCTTCAAGCTTCTGCTGCAAAGATTCATGAAGATACCTATAGAACTATGGCATGCAGGAACTTTTAACTAGGAGACATTTTACTTATGCCAGCTGTAACTTCACACTTGAGGTTGTAACCAAATAGTCTCCCCATAATTTTCTCAGTTGAATTTCACAGCACCATCGTAATCTTATCTGGCTGCTTTTCCATCATGGGTATTATTTCAGCATTAGCTACAATCCAGGAACTTGAAAGAAACAAACCACATCAAGTCCTGGAGCCTTCAACTTTATTGCAACACATACGAATTGCTAATACAAAGAGACAACAGGAAGTGAAGAAGAGTCATGATTGTCACCTTTAAGTAAATAATCTCTAGGTAACAGTTTTCTAGCTCCACTATTAATAAGATCATGAACAAGATTTAGAAAGTCTAGGTTTTGGTACAGAATTTAGAAACCTTGGTTAGGACTGAGACTTCTGCTGCAAGACTCATTTCACTATCCATCTAGCTCTGTTGTTTGCCTGAGAAAGGTCAGCAGAGATTAAATGAAGATTGGTTTGCCCAGTTATACAATTGCTTAAGGGAAAAGATAGTAGAAAGACAACGGGGGTGAGGTGGAGGGGATGTGCGAAGTGAAAACCCATAATTGTTCTGGAGATGCACTTACATAATTATAAATTATGAGAATTAAAGAAATAGTGTCATCAGATCAGAACTGAGTATTAAAAAGCATTTTCACACTAGAGATACTGGAAGAGTTTAACTATGACTCCAGTGCTTCTCCTGAAACAAGTGTATAAGAAAGGCATGCTTCCTCCTATAATTATTAATGCCCACAGAATGCAACTGTGAAGATTACAGCTTCTCCTCATAAACCTCAAAAACTCCAGGAATTTGTAATAACCTTTTATTGAGAACTACTGAGGGATCAAAAGAAAGATTAATATGGCATCTGAAAATTGATTTTTTAAAGTTATATAAAAATATAAATGAAATGAAGAAATAGTTGCAAGTCTATGAGAAACTCGTGAAGGAGTTCAACAATTGCGAAACTGATCCTTCACTGTGAGGTAGCTGAGTTGAGAAAATAATGTGCACGGGTACAATCAATTTCTATCCCACCTCTGTCCTACTGAATTGAAGCATCTTACTAGTGGGTCACTAAATTCCAGACTTGCTTTTAATTTCCCATTTGTTCCAATCAGTTAACTGTGAGTATGAAGAACTGCTTCTATTTAGCATGGAGTTTCCATTTTCTGCCTCATTGAATTTTCATCTGCATAAAGCCAGAAATTCACCTAAATAGCCATATTATCCCACCCATTTATAGAATCATAAATCTGATAACATTAAAAGCCAATTGAAGTATTTTTCTATTCTTAGTCTCGTCCGGTCTTTGCATTTGAAGGAGGAAACCAACTATTTTCTCAGTGTCACTGCATAGTGATGTTCAGGTTGAGAGCCATCCTTCAAATTATGCCCTAAGGGGTTAGAAAAACCACTAATAGGAACTGGTCCTGGCAGATCTCATGTGCTTTATGTCATGACACAGCATACAAACACTAGCAAC
Source organism: Aquila spilogaster (assembly GCA_024606505.1). NCBI lineage: Eukaryota > Metazoa > Chordata > Aves > Accipitriformes > Accipitridae > Aquila > Aquila spilogaster. Next base: position 16,319,104 of record JANHGO010000073.1, on the reverse strand, counting down.
TCACTTCCATACGCTGGAATTGCTCTGATAAAAATAACAAAGAAAATGCTTAAAGACGTAACAAATACTGTCTTGACTGTAACATTTGCAGTACTTCAGTAGTTTCTGGAAGGAAAACATACTTGCAAGTTCAAAACCCTTCTGTACTTCACCATGTCTTTGTCAAAACTTCTCTAAACGAAGCCTTTGAAGCCTCAGTACTACTTGCAATAATTACAACATAGACAGATTTTCCTGTAAAAAAGTCATAGCATAGGCATTACAAACAACCAAACAAACCAAAGTTCTGTCTTATTTTTAACAGATAAGAGGTGAAAGCATTGCTCAGCCCGGCTCCTAACTCATAGCTTTTCTCCTTCTCTCAGTTGAGAACACAGATCCTTGTTTGTACTTTCCATATTCAGCAGGATGAGAGAGGCTCAGAAAGCAACCAGAAGTTCATTTAATATAAAAATGCTATTATTTGAAAATGATAATTAGTGATAGCATAAGGAGATTAGAACCAAACTTCAGAAGAAAAATGATACTTTCTCTATAAGTTTAAAGAATTCAAACCAAATCATCATATTCAACAGCAAAAGATAATATTAACACAGTATCCTATGTAATGAGGCTGTTGCATAAGATGTTTTTAGGTTGAAGCTTTTATCTGTCCTCGTTTATGACCTTCTCATTCAAGCAGAGAGAAGGCTTTGCAAAGCTGGTTTTACATATAATATGCTAAAGCATTGAATGAGAAGTAGTTAAACCTGTGGAAACATTTTCATCTTATGTGTGTTTACCCAGTTTGAAAAATATTTGCAATACCTGAATGTGATATATTGCAGAATACATCTCAGTAGTTCTCTTCCTCCTCCCCCAAATTTATCACCTTCTTCTCATGTCTAAAATAGCTCCATATAAAAAGAATACAATTATTCACATTAACCTAGAAAAGTCCACAATACATAAGAACTATCGAATAGAAAAGGCAGCACACCAAATCCAGTTGCTGGCTTCAAAATTTAACTTCTGGATCCAGCAGTTACCTCAGCCTGTTTTCAAGTCACCCGCTAAAGACCATCTTTTGGAAATCCAGCTCCTGGCCCCGTGATCCTTTCTTTCTCCTGCACAGATGTCATGGCTAGCTCTCTTCTGGAGACTTCTACACAAAGGTCTCTGCCCTACTCGTAAGTGAGACATCCCAGGCCACAGCAGACCCCTGCCTTTTGGCTCTGACCATACATACCTGTACCCCTTCAACATAAATTAATACCATAGAGAAATACAAAGGAATACACAAGATTTCCATAAATACTGTAGAGAGAAACATCAGCGGCTGCAGAAGTATAGTATCACACTACATGATAAGATCTTATCAATCAAAGGGGAAGAGCTTTCCTGAGGCAGCAGAAGTCATGAGCAACACAGAACACCTCACATTAGATCTTCAGTGTAGATTTTTTTCCTAATACTCCCTCTCTCCCTAGCATGCCCAGAAAGACCCACATCAATGACAACTCCTTTGAGAGCTGCAGTTCGAGCACACAGCAATGCACTGAAGAAAAACTCTCAGCGCCCAGAAGGCAACCTAAGATACCAGTGTGCAGGTAAGGAGGAGAGCAGGGGCTTGTGGTTCATTTATTATACTTCTCTTTTAAAATACAATTCAGGAAACTTCATGAAAGTCAAAGTCGCTTCTGGATGACTGCCACCACACAGCAGGTATCAGGCATGTAACTGTGCCTAAATACAGGCAGAGTTTAATCCACCAGGTGATTTGGTTATGCAGAAGCCTGGCAGGAACAGTGAAAAAATATTACTCTGAGGGACTCAGCACAGGCAGGCTTCAAAAGCTTTACTGCACTTTTGAAACACAAGTGAACCAGAAGGCAGTTTTAAAATTAGCTGCTTTCCACTCTAATGAAGCTTCTGAAACACTGAATATCACTGAGCAAATCCAGCACACAGACAAAACTAAGTAGCTACAGTGTGCTGGCTAATGATGTGAGCAAGATGCTAGAGTATCCTTCTGCATGCGACCATTAATTGTCCATACTACTTCATTATGAAGTTTTCTGTTTGTTTCTTTACATAGCATCTTCTGCCTTAGATAGCCTACAGGAAAAGCAGTAAGAGCTCAGTTCCTGGAACAAACAAATTTTTTCTTCAGCTCCCAGCAATCGCTGTACTTTATCTCCACAAATACAGCATCAACATTCTATTTATTTCTATTCAAAAGTTAATGCAGTGTTATAGTAAGGAAGTATAAGAGTCAACCTTCCAAACTGTTCTGCATACTACAACAAGGATGAAGTAAAGACACCACAGATAATAACTAGGGCCGCCCAGCTGATAACTGAGCGTGTTCCAGCCCTTTCTCAACTCATAAATCCAGAAGTCTTCTGTAAGGAACCATATCTTCCCAGAAAGACTAACACATTCATATACTGCTGAATGGAGCATGCTCGTTTCACTGTTTTGTTTCTCTACCTGTATTTCGCAGAACAGATCCCATAAGGTTACCGCCAGGATGGACTGGCTTTAAACTAAAAGAGGGGAGATCTATATTAGATGTTTGGAAGAATTTTTTCTACTTAGAGGATGGTGAGGCACAGGCTGCCCAGGGATGTGGGCAGGCTGTGGATGCCCCACCCCTGGAGCTATTCAGATCAGGTTGGATAGAGCCCTGGGCAGCCTGATCTGGTGGGCAGCAGCCCTGCCCATAGCTGGGGGCTGGGACACCAGATGATCTTTAAAGTTCCTTTCAACCCAAGCCATTCTATGAGCAACACAGACTCACAGAAGCTGCACTACCACAGAGGCCAGCAGGCTGCACGCACGCCTGTTCCTTCTCACCACATACCCAACCTCCCTCCCACTTGTTTGGGGAACAAGCCTTAGTAAGTTACTAAGATCTCAAATGAGGAGCCATTTGCACATATCTCTACAGCTTAAACCAGCCTACCTGTGAGCCATATGTTTGCATGAACCACCCTGAAAACCAAGCAAGCCAGAAAACATGCCCTTTACAGAAGCCACACACACTTAACGCTACTGTGCTATCAGAGAGACCAGCCGCACCAGCTCATAAATACTTACCCTGAAGCACATTTTCACTCCTTTTCTCTGTACCATTGCTTAACCAGCCACAGGAAATCATAAAACCCTAAAAACATTCTTAAGAATAAGAAGGACCACCTCCTTCTTATACCCTCCAAACAGGAGCTGGCCCCCTCACCCTCATCAGGCCTAATAGGGCACAGGTGCTGGCTGCCAGTCCCACAGCTTGGTGAAGGTGGGGAGGGCCCAGTCTGGTCCCTGTGGGGATGAGGGAGTGTTCACTGGGTTAATATCAGGACGTGAAGATGGTGAAGGGGATGGAAAACCTCTGAGGCTCACATCTGAGGAGATGCACAGCTTGCACACTTCAGCACAGCTTGACTGCTCCTGTATGTCACAGGCTTTCTTTCTTCTTTTTTTTTTCTCTCTCAGCACCAGATTTTACATTTCTTCCTGCTCTCAGCATTTAATAGCTGTTTTTACAAACAGACATGTATGGAAAAGCTGCTTGGGTTATAAAGCATCCTCTTGCTCTAAGATCCCTCTCACGACTGCAGCGTGTGCTTAGGATGGCTGTATTTATTTGAGTAACGATTTGAAAAATCAGAGACGTGCACAGTATTATTTAAATAGCTTGAGAAACAGTCGTTACTCTTTGTTTGAGTAACAGTGAAGAATGGCTCAGAGATACATATGACAGGACAAAGTAATGTTTTAAAGATGCCTTGTGTGGCGGACTTTTTTTTTTCCCAGCACAGTAAAATAATCAGCTGGTATCTGTTTTACCCAGCTGTAAGAACCGCTCTGAGAAACCACAAATCATAGAAGACAGCTTAACTTACTCTCAAACAATGTCACATCTGAATTCGCATAGGATGGGAGCAGAGATTAACCTCGTTGTGTGGCATCAAGGCTGGATTTTACCATTAGCTGACTTGGTAACTTCTTCAACCAAGCAAACCGAAAACCCATTCTGCTCCCTAAAAATCTATGTAGCGCACAGAGTTGCATCAACAGCAGAGTAATACGCACACAGCAAGCTTTGCAATGAAAAGCTCTTCAAAAATGACAGCGGCAATCTAGCCTTGGAAAGATGCCTATCTCAGGTTTTGTGGGCTCAATTGTAGGGAACACAAATTTGACTGCATCTGTCACTGCCTGACACTGGCTCTCAGCAGCCAAGTTCTGGGGAGGTAGATCACATTGACTTCTACTGGCACCACTGCCTCTACCCTGCATCACTCACGTGTAATTGATCACCTTGGCAGCGGACGCTGTTTTGCTAGACTCCATCTTCAAGCTCTGCCACTGACCTTTCAATTTGTCTTGAGAAACTCCATTTCCTTTTTCTTTTTTTTCCTTATTTATTTTAACTTTCAGACTTTTAGGCAAAGACTGTTTCTGCTCTGTCTTGTTGTGTATGCTTCAATGTCACACCCACCAGTGCTACCCTTAATGCCAGAGGCAGAGGACCGGCCATTGCTCCTGTTAACAGGTTCCTTCAGAACAGACTCAAAACAGCAGAGCAGGCTGCAGCAGAGGTACAGAACCTCACACTGATAGTAGAGCAGCCCCTGCAAGGCCAACAGATCATGTTTTGTGGGCGGACTGAGAGGAAGCACGCTGATAACATCAGCTAATTGGACAGCCAGGCTGAGCTCCAGGCAGGCTCTGGGGCAGCGGATGCTGGTGAGCACGCTGCTGGGTCTCCTTCCCGCAATGCCATGGGAGCTGCTTGGGGCACTGACCTCTCATGCTGAGTAGGGCAGCAGCCAACCAAAGCCTGTCTGCAGGGCTTTGCCTCAGCAGTGTATGACAGCTACCAACAGCTAAGATATTTTCTGACATCTTTCTTACCCAGCTGCACTTTTCTTATTTTTCTTTGTATAGACTGTTTTTTTTTTTCTTTTTCTTTTTTTTTTCAGTTGTTCTGCTATCTTAAATATCTGAGCTGGGCTCCTTAAATAAACTTCCATCATATGGATGCAAAGAAGGAAAACTGAATGAAACTTAAAAGAAACACAGGATTTTGCAAGTAGCTTTGATGTTCTCTAGCTTTTTATTTATAGAATACAGATTAACTTCCTTTAGTTAACATCTATTGTTGTTTTATAATGGGCGCTGCAAATGCTTTGATAAATGAATTGAAAGAATTTGCTACAGCTCCTGCTAAGTGCCCTGACTTGCTAAAAAGTGGGATCTGTAAAAATGCGTTTTAGGCTGAAAAAAGGAACAAGAAAATTTCATCTGATTTTGGATGGTTATGAAATAAACCAGTTACTTTGAAGCTGAGCTCTGATTTTTTCACTCATGTGTAACCCCCAAAATTCAGCCCCAACCTAAGCCGCATTTCCGCATCAGCCAAACACAATCACTAAGTCTACTCTCTAGCTATTTACCCTTATTTATGTCACTACATTGTTCTGATGAGCCTTTACACAACCCTTCTCTTCTGCCTGTTGCATCTCAATTATCTCTTAGTTATTAGTTAGTTATTTACAGCAAAAAGTCTGAAGGTAGTCATAGATAAAACCCCCTTCTCTTGCTGCATACTATTCAAACTGTCATTTGGGAGATAACAAAAATGATTTTGCAATAGCCTGCAAATGACACAGTAGTTCCATCACTCTCCCTTTTGATTACTCATTTTCTGGTCTCCTCCATCTGCATTCAGCACAATAACGCAGATACTTTTACCCAGCTGAGATGTCCTCTTGTGAGGCAGGTGATGTGCATTTGAGTTCTCTCAGGCCATGGAGAAAACTGAAGTCACAGCTTGAGAGCACTGGATGAGTGCTCCAGCTGCCAAGCTGCAAACAAAGGTCAGTAACATCACTGTGCAAAAACATTACACTGACATTTGTGCGTGCTCAAAAAAACCATTTTCAGGGATTAAACTCAGATTTGAGATTATGGATTTTAATCTTTTAGAGTTTCTAGTCTGAGTTCAATAGGTTATCCAATTTGTTAAAAACATCCTTCTCCACAGCACAAATTAATAAATATCCTTCTCAAAATGAATTTTTCCTCAAATCTATATGGTATTATGTCTTTTACACTATGCTATTTGCTCTTCCTGATACCTGTAAATGCAATAGCAGTATGATAGACACTCCACCATCTGAAGATAGTAATTAATAACATACAATAAATATTGGATTACTTCAACTTCCATCTTACTTCTCTTGTGTGCATTTGAAAGAAAAAATCTCTGGTTCCAGTCTATTAAATTACTCTCATTTAGTTGATCTCATCTGTAAGGTGACTTCAGAACAGGAAAATATCATCCTTTTTTTTTTTCCCCCATTTGTTTTTAGGCTCTTGATAAAATTCAGGATCTTTTCTGGAGAACCTCTCCCATCTGATTGGCCAGATCAGGAAGTAGCTTACTCCTTTTATTCAAATTGAAAGCCACGTCATTTTCATGTTTTAATGATTTCCAGTGTGGTTTTGCACTAAAAATATTTGGGGAATTGGACATGGCAGTGAGCTGCCATTTCTCTCCTCTTTTCAGCTGCTTCCTGCTCTTTCCTGCAAACAGAATGTTCTCTTTTCATCTCAGCTTTTTAACCCCAAGGACTTGAACTCTATTTTTAGCCTTTGTATGAATTTCCAATCTAATGCATTTAAAGGACTTATCACAGATATCTAAGACCTGGAAAGTAATTAATTCCTACTATTTTCAAAATGCACCAAAACAATTTATCATTGCATGTAAAATGGTATAACTGAGTAGTATAAATGTTTTCAGGCCAAGTCTCATTATGAATTATTTAGTTCGTCTCTCCTAATTAAAGACCTATTGGAGGATTAATGTCTCATAACCTGACAAACTACTTTACTAAGTAACAAATTATCCATATAATGACCTCAAACTAAATTTATATAACTCAACATGTCATTTGCATAAGTATACAAAATCCACTGAAATAGAGAGCATACTTCCTTGCCGTTCACTACATAGATATCGAGACTGCTATCAAAGAAGGAATTCAGAACAAATATAAATTTAAACTGCAAAAATAACTCACTTGGTGTCTGCTTTTTTTCATCATTTATATAAACATCAGTTTATAAAGTTTGTTTCTACGAATACAGCAAAATAACATAGTTCTGCTGTGAAATGAAAGCACAGGATGCCTTCACAGAAATATGACTTGTTTTGCTCTGTAATGCAAGCAATATATCAGTTTCCTGGTTATAAAATTTATATTATAAACCTGCAGCATATGCTACACATCTGAAACCAGTTATGAAAAGAAAATAATGCCAATGGTTCATAAAGATAGTAACAAATGAAATAGAGATAGTCTGGGTCAATAAAAAACAACTGTCCATCTACTTGAATGGAGGAAGGCTGGATGAAATCAAGAGGATGTCTGTTCTTTCACAAACAAAATGTTCTGAACTGTTGCACTGCTAAGTACTGATAATTCTAAATACTAATAAGTAATAAAAATAGACTATGTTAAAAACAGACATCAGCTCTGTAAACTCTCCCTCCATTTCCTACGGCCCTTGGCTGTCTCTGTTTCTAATACTGAGGGCCCAGCTCCAGTTCAGACAACGGTGGAATTATGCCTTGGTTTCTGAGGAAATTACTCAAGTGGGAGAAAGAGCTACGTGAAAGAGTAGAAAGAGAAGAAGAGAGAAATTACAGGCAGGGTGGAACTGTTGAAATGGGACTTGTTAGTAGCTCAAGGATTCAAGAGGGACAGGTACACCAACACAGCAAGGCATAAATTCCTTAAGGAAGAAGCCAGGAAGTCTGCTCAAGCAAGATGGAAATCACTGGGCCATGGGTCTGAGCCACCTATGATGTCCATGGAGCTGGTGGCAGCCGGCAACTTGGCAGCTCATAGACTCAGTAATGGGGGCTGCAGAAGCCAACCCTTCCCCACCAGGCATGTGCTGACTGGAGGTGCTGCATGCTTAGCCTGACAGCTAATGCTAACGCCTGTGGACTGATGCTTAGCCCAACAGCTCATTAAATCCCACCTATTTTCTGTATGCTGGATAGACAATAATTGCTTTATACTTCACGTTATAAATAACTCTTAACCTAAGTCTTTCTGTATTGACTAAAACACCTGGAAAAAGGGATCCAAACCGGCAAAAATATCTGCCTTTTTTATGTTTATTTTCCAGAATACATTACCTATTTCTCTTAGGCACAGGAGATCAATCTATGGCTGGAAAACTTCTAAGTCCCAGATTTCCAGACTCTAAGCCCAATTACACTGTACTCCTGGTTTCTTTTGGCCTTGCTTTTGCCAGGCCACAGTTCTCTCTGTGTTAACAATAACAGAATCTTTCCATTTACACCATTTTCAGTAAAATGAAAAACAAATGTCAATTATTCTTGTCTCCCTTTAGCATCACACATATCCCAGTATGACCGAAGACAAATTCTGCAGATTGTAGGAGGGCACATGAACAAACATTTTACTGAAGAACAGATAGAAGGATATGAAATTCTCCAAACCCATAATGAACAAGACTTTAGTGCTCATCCAAATAATAAAAAAAACCCACAATCCAAATCTGTGAAATTTAATTAGACAAACAATTCTCCCTGACCATGGGTTTAACAAGTCTCTGATTTCCCTAAATTTACACAATTGCTTCTTAGGAGCGGAAAGCCCCTCAGGTAATAGAACAGATGCTTCAGAAAATCGAGTAATAGTTATAATCCATAAACATTAGTGAACCTGATGGAATGGTCTTTAAAGGTTTGGCTTGTTATGCTCTTCAACGCAATATGGCACGAATTCCTATATATAATGTAGGGTTTTCAAAATTTCTGTATAAAAAATGAAAAAGAAGTAAATACCCATGTCACATACATTCTAGACATATGAAGAAAGCGTGACAAGCTGTTAAAGCTATCAGAAATTTCAATTTTAAAGTCAGAATAATCACAACACATAATATGCTGCAATTTCTCTTTGAGTTAATGCTCAATTAAGCGTAGAGGTTAACGTGGAAAATTGCAACTGGCTTTGTATTATTCGTTCTATATTTAGGAAAGTCTATGCTATACATTTATTCTATATTTAGGAACCTCTGTTCTTCAATGCTATAAATAAAAAATCCCTCCATCCCTTAGAATTCAGGAAGCATCAGCTTTACTTTAGGTCTATACTCCGTGTTTTGTGTAAGTTATGTACAGGTTCAGGCCCTTCCGTGGTGTTAAAGAAAAAAAAATATTTTGCGGGATTCACTTCTTTTAGGATCTCAGTCTTCAGGTGTATCACCTATGCAACATTTTCTCTACTCAAAGTGTTTTAAGATGCAGTGGCTGAACAGCCTGTGCTTTGGTTTGGGTGAGCCCAGTGATGAAAAGCACACGTGCCTTGTCAATTGGCAGTTAAAACCTACTTCTGGCATACCCTGCTCTATCTATGCTACTTCTACTTTATCCCAATAGTTTCCATGATGCCAGTTCAGCTTGGCACATGGCTCTTGGGTCTTCCTGATTCCTGGCCCTGGAAGGGAAACTGTCAAGCCTAGATCTGTGCCGGAATGTGCAAATCCTCCTCAAGCTCCCAGTATCTGGTACAGCTGGTGGCCTGAACCCGGTGATACTCCAATGACACACTACCTTCCAAGTCAGAAACACAGGGAGACTTGCAGCTAGCAAGTAGCACAAAGGAGGACTGAAAAAAAGTGGACGGACTTTTCTATTATTTAAAATATTTCATGGAATCACAGAATGGCTTGGGTTGGAAGGGACCTCAAGGACCATCAGGTTCCAACCCCCTGCCACAGGCAGGGTTGCCAACTGCTATATCAGACTACCTAGGGCCCCATCCAACCTGGCCTTGAACACCTCCAGGGATGGGGCATCCACAACCTGTCTGGGCAGCATGTGCCACCACCTCACCACCCCCTCAGTGAAAAATTTTCATAGGAAACACACGGAGTTGTATAATTGGTTTTCTTCAATGCAGAGATTGCACATGAAATACTTTAATGGAGTGTTCGGGAGATCGTGTTGAAAGTTTGCTTCTGCAGTTCTGAAGGGCACAACTTTTTAAAAATAAGGGGAAAAAGTGACAAGACAAACTTGTGTGTTTTCTACTGAGAGTTGCAAGGTCAGTGCTGATTAAATTGAGGTTTGGAGAGCACTGCTTTACACAGAGGTATAAAAATAGAAAGATGCTACAAGGAGATTTATTCTCGTGAAAATTTCAATTTAATCAATATGAAAGCTACACATTTGAATCAAAAATGGCAGGGAATCCTCAAGGACTCTCCTTACAATGAACTCAGATAATCTTAAAACAGCCTTTGATAGTCTTAGAGAGATCATTTTGTGGCTTTGAAAATGTTGAGACATCTGGAAAAAAAAAATCAATGTTCCTAGGATCTTTAATTTAATGTCAGGCATTGACATTTCTAACTATTTTGGGTGCTTGGGTGCTAATCTGTTTCTTCACCAGTAATGCTCTACTTAGGGATGCTATGAGTTCTTTAACTCTTAATGAGGATACTTGAAGAAACACAAGGCAGAAGTCAAAATATTACCTTGAATATCAGTTTGTGCTAGAAAAACATGTTTAGTGACTGTTTCTCTGTGAGTCTGTCTTTCTCTTTTTTTTGTCTTCTGACATGTATTTCAATGAAGGTCCTGACTGATTTTTGTAATTTAAAGGCTAAAAAACCCCAAAACAACAAATAAACATGTTAGGTACTCTATTGCTACTGATGTATTCAAATATTTCCACCAGTTCCATCATCTCAATTGAAGGTGTAATACAAATTTGCACTAATACCAGAGTTGCTTTCCTCTAAACCCATTTTTTACCAAATTATATGAGTCTGGATAAAAGCAGACCTTATATTAGTACTTGAGATAGTCATCTGAATACTGGGAATTTTGTCTGAATTTGACTTCCAGGTTTTTGAATAGTAAGAATAAATATATATGTATAAATATTTTATTACACATCCTGTATATCTTTACATTTATACCTTCTATTCTACTCCTTTATTACATTTTCAAATACGAGTAAGTGAAGAAAAGACCTTGAAAATGACAGGATGGTGTTTAAAATGATCTGAGCCTGTTGAACTACAACAACAAGCACACTTTAATTTATTTACTAAAACATTTTCACTTTGCTTTATTTACATCACAGTTTATTTTAGAATGCAGCAGCACTGATAATCTCTTTGAAGGGGTATGTGCTCAAAATCCATGACTCAAAACACAAGCTGTTTAAAATTAAATAACTGTCAGGGGGAACGTGTAATAAAATGAACATTAAAAACAATTCTAATCTGATTCTAAGCTTATTTATGCATTTTCTTCCCTTGTGTGGAATAACTGGATATGCAATTTACTTTGGGTTTATATTTAGATTTAATCTACATCTAAATAATAATAATAAAAAAAGATTGCTCAATGGATTTCTGAAGTAACTAGAAAATCAGACCAAGTTAAATCACTCTTTGGTTTGGACTTGTCTTTTCCATATGTATGCACACACAGATAGAGTTATTTATATGACTTCTAGCTGGTCACCCACTTTGTTTTCTCCTCTCCTGGTGATACAATCATTTCTGGGTTCCCTCAAAATGAGGCTGTTGCATTTTCCATACCAGGAAGCAATGAAGTCATAGGAAAAAGCTGCATCACCATTGGTCAGTTCACTATTACTAGTTAGAAAATCTCAATTTATTTTTAAACAGAGTATATTCTACCTGAAAAGAAATCTCAGAAGTGGTAAATAATTTATAAAGCACAGAAATGTTTCCAGATGCTGATAACTAGATAATAAAGAAAAACAAAACCAAAAACCCCAACAGTAATCCTTTGGAATTAAACTTAGTTCAAGGTTTAAGGGTCACTGACCACTAGAGATTGAATGATAGTACGACAAGACAGATGGTGTGAGATTTTAATTTGACTGTTTGAATAAAATCTGTTAATACTGTCACTGTGACAGGATACGTAAGGACTGACTTGACTATGAAGATAATGTGGCTACCACGTGAAATGTCAATTAGAAGGTGGAAAGTGTCTTTACGTGGAAAGTATCACCAGATTTAAAATATGAGTAGCAGTAACCTGTCTCTTTTGAAAACTACCGACTGAACCTTTTCACAGCCCCAGAGGCTAAGCATGAACTTTCATGAGACCAGACCCGAATGCAGCTCACACACTTTCTAAAAGGTAGTTGTATAAAAAGATAAATAATGACCAGACTGAAGACCACCAGACAAGGTCTCTCCCTTCCCCAGCACAAAAACTTCCTACTGCACCATAATCTTTACATGAGACCAATTTTTGCTACCAGTCAGATCAGGGTCTTCCTCACATTTTCTCTCATCCTTTGAGATTTATCAATTTAGTATCATGAAAGATTTATGAATCAAGTTGTTTATTCAGTCAACCACAGTCTCAAATAAGCTTCCTGTAGAGGTTGAGACCAGGAAGTATCACGTAAAGAAACTGCTCTGCTCTGGAGAAGGAGCAGAAGTAAATGAGCTTCAGAAAAGTTAATCTCCTACCTATGCTTCTCTGTAAAGATAAAGTTATGCACAGTTTATGGCAGCCACAAAGGCAGGCCACCTGGGACAATCTGATGTCTCAGCCTCTCCTTTTGGAGAATATTCACCTGAAAATTATAATGGGGCAGTGTGGTGGTGGGAACAATCAGAAGAAGGGAAGACTGAGGCAGATACCCATTTTAATGACTTCTAAGAGTCAACCAAGAGTCATAACATCATATACACAATATATACAATCAATAGCCATATTAAGAATATCCGTTGTCCACTACAGAACTGGTTAAGATTTAAACTTAAACTTGTAACTGAAATCTAATGCTAGAGCTGTTCCATATCGCACATTTTTAACTCTGGATGAGATGGATAGCAAAAGCCTAGAGGAATATTCTCCTACCTATTAATATACTTTTAAGATTCTTATATTGGGCAAAGGTCCTCTGGACACCTCTGATGTTAAATTGCCCCTGGTGGCTCTGTCAGCCTGCACCTCCTCATCTACTCTCAGAATTATGCCCTTCATACTACCAGGGAGCAGAACAGTAAATGTCACCAGCCATCCGAGTGTGCCTACTTTCCTTGTCCTGTAGCAATAGAGTAACCTAAAGCACTTTTATTTATAGCAGTCTAGGCACAAAAGATCTGAGAACTAGTTATTGTGGTGATTGGTGCTCTCTCTCTCTCTCTCTCTCAAAAACATCCATCTCTTTTGTGCCTAAGCACTGTTAAATGGAGAAATGCCCCTTCCTGCCATGTTGCATATATTTTCAGTCCTCAGATACTCAGATGTTCCAGACTTTTTTTTTTTTTTCCCATTTAACAATATGTGAAATTACACAGGAGCTACTGCAGGAGGACATTAAACAGAGAAAAAATTGGAAGTGAAACATGTAGAAATAGGAAACAGGTCATCCTCTTGATCCTTAATCTCTAATTGAACCTTACACCTACCCCTAAAAATAATGTTAAGTCGTGTAGAATATTACAGAAATGTCACAGAAGAAAAAATAAAATCCCTTTAAGAATTAAAATGGCAAGAGCCTTGAGCAGCTGACAATAGGTTTCTCCCCGAGAAACAACTCATCTAGACAGAGGAGTCAGGATTACTGGAGCTAGCTGTCATGCAGCTCTGTGAACTCTACATTTCTGTTAGCTGAGGGTATTGGCCCGTGCTGACCTTCTGTACCCTGCTTCAGGCAATCACATCAAACTCCCTTTCTGATGAGCCAGTGTGAATGGCATTCTGCTAATGACTCTCTCTGCCACATTTCAAGATTCATGACAGTTCCATCCAAAGGAATTATGGACTCCATATCTTTGCCTGCAATTAATGAAATCCTTTCAGTTCAAAGACCTTTAGCTTTAATGCTAATTCAAAGGATATCAAAGTAATTGATAGTCTGTATGAATAAATCTGTGTGCTTTAAAATACTTAACCTTCAAAAAAACCCATCAATTTATAACTGTGGTGCCTTAAAATGCAGAGATCACTAATCAGAAGAAATTCCTGAATATTACACCTAAGTATGGTTAAAATACACAAGGAAAAAGAGTTAATTTCCGTATCAGCTGATTTCCCTAAGGAAACTCAAACAAGTAACCACATCCTGCCTCCTCTACACAGGACCTCTTACTTGACCACTGCTCAGAAAAATTTCAGCTCAGTGTGAATTTCATAGCTTGCATTTCCTGTGCTACTCTTGATTAAGAAAATCCAAACTAATTAGCATGTAACAGCCAGCATTAACAACATATGCTGGGACTTAAATGAACTCCTAATTTGAAAAATGTTCTCAAGGATGCTGTATTATTGATTAAAAATTAACATTTTCTCTCGACAGAGCAATTAGTGAAAATGTAAGTTAATGAATATTTATAAGACTAAGGTAAAATCTTGATCATACCCTGAGACACCGACAGTTTGGACTTAATAGCAGGCAGCAAAATGCCTGCAAGGAGATCTTTATATTGTGTTTTCAGGGCAGAAGTTTGTTCATTGCAATCTGTTTTACAGGTGGAGCTGAGAACGTAGAAAAGGGTGCTCTCCCTCACAAAAGCCAACAGGCAGCAGCAGCACTACCCAATAAAGCACTAAAAGTCAAGGCAAGCAAACTCCTAGTGCATATTCTCAAGTGTTTGTCATCAGAAACAAAGGTCAAACTGTCAAGTTAGCCAACACCTCCAATAAAATCAACAGCAATGCTGGTTACAGCTTTGCTCTGTTTCTGTTCAGAAAAAACAGCATGTGCATGCTGCATTGCATTCATTTAATAGAACTCCTTTGATGGAGGACAAAGCTAGATATTTTTACTGTAAGATTTGTCCTGTCCTTCAAACTTAATAACAGCAGCTTGTTTTTATGAGCTGTTCAGCTAGCTATGTACTTCACTCCATACTCACCACAACTACAACTGTTAGGACTTCTTCTTAATATTAATCATCTCTACACAACTTAATCCTTACACAGAGCGATCTGGATTGGCAAAAAAAACCCCACAACTCTTCTTCAAGAGCCAGAGCAGCAGAAAAAGAGGGTTTGTTTTTAATGGCCTATATTTTTCTGGAGTTACAAGAGCCTTTATCAATTTTATTTTACTCTATTTATTTTCTCGTTAATGAATAGGTTGTATCTATAAAAATAAATACAATTAAAAAGAACCCTGAGTATAGGCTGCAATCTTACCTCCACTGCTCTGCCAACTTCACCACCCTGCTTCTCTCAGGTGAAGCCCCTTAGTTCACAGTAATTAACGTAAAGATTTGATGCTTCTTTGAAAAATAAAACACAAAACCAGGCAGCCTTTATCACCACTTTTTTTTTTTTTTTGCTATTTAACTTTTTGATGTATTTAAGTCCTTGACAGCAGAATGGCTGACTGTAGCGTTACCAATGACACATGAAATGCTGAGTGACAAAAGCTCGGTACATCATATGCATATCCTGTTTTCAACTCCAGCAGACCTTATCAAAGAATATTACTTCATATTTCCTCATTCTCAAGGAGACAACCAAATTTGTTCTTTGTGGACTCAGTTTTAGCAAGTAAGATTTTTCTTCCTCTGGCAAACATACTGAACTCAAAGTTAGGAAGGAATATCTCGTTCTTTACTTGATTTGAACGGAGGAAAACTGAAGAGTTGTAGAGCAAGGCTGAGTATCCATGTGCTCCAGGTTGAGAAGAAGAGAAGCCTCCAGTTAATTCAGCTAGAGAATTAACCAGTGAATTATGTGTCTGCTTCAACAGACATGTAATTCACATGTGTCAAGAGTTGCTACTCAGACACAAACTGCTATGTGGAGGAAAGAGGTTAAATTGTCCAATGTGAAAATCAAGAGCTGTTTGAAGAGACCCAAAACCCAACACAGGCTCCTACGTTCTTTGGAGAAAGGACTACATTGGTTGGAGAAGGGAACTCCTTGATACTGCCCTGCTTCTCCACTGGGGAGGAGGTATTTTGCCCTCCAATTTCAGATGCTTTATTCTTAAATGAAACAATGAAAGAGAGGACGTAATGGAAACCAAGGAGGCATATCTGCTAGTCTTATACTGTTCTAATTCACCAAAGCTTTAAGCTTGATCTTTTAATTTAATAGAGTCAGTGTGTGTCACTGTATTATTGTTATTTAACCAAATTATGTGACAATCATTAATATAAAATGGAATATTAAGCATATATAACAGACACTCAAACATTTTTTAGCATGTTAACCCAGAATAATAGAGAAAACACATAAGGGTGAAGCAACTTTCATTCGCAACATTTCTGATCTCTATAAAAATCTTTTTGTCTACATCTTTGGTGATGTTTGTGGTAAAAGCCCTTTCATATACCCATACCTGGTTTCAACTGTGCAAACTACACTGCTAAATAGAACACTTAATCTTAGAGCAATATGGATCAGCAAAAATCTTTCACTGATATTAAATCATGGTAGAAAAATAAAGTTTAACAACTTCCATTAAGCATTTTAAGCTCTAGTACTGATAGCATTAACATGTGGCCTTTACCATCATATCTCAATCAATCAAAGCCCATGTTCTTAGCCTTCTTTTCAGTAAAAAAAAAAAAAAAATTAAAGTTTTGTGGTTTCTTCTCTGTAAAAATCTTGGTGATGTTGACACAAAAAATGAGGAGCCAGGAAAGGAAGGTGTTTATCACAAACAAAGCAAGAAAACACTCAGGCAACAGATGAACACTCCAATAGTCAAGTGGTTCAAGACATGATTTACTGCTGTGATAATTAACAACATTACAACCAAACCAGGTATAAAGCTGAGGACACTCTGTAAACATCCTAAAAATGAACTGACAGAAAAGAACATGATTAAGCCAACTACTGTTCAATATCATCCCACAATTACCAGGATACACAGCCATAATGTTTGTCAGTTTGTTTTTGAAAGGAGCTTAGCACATGTAGACTACTGCAAATCTGCAACATCAGTTCTCTGCAGTCCCCTATGAATTCTAATGAAATTGGGAACATGTTACACCTTGAAAAAGCATTATGCAGTTGGCAAGTTAAAGCACCTGTTTTCAGAAGTGCTTAAAGGCACCTGCTTTTTTAAGTACTCCAAACAAGCTATCAGGGATAGAGCTGCAATTAACTGGTAAATTTGCAGGCCTCCTGTTTTCCGAGTTAGGTGTAAACTAGTAACCCGGATAATTGAAAAATTCACTGCTACATTTCAATTTGCATGTGCTGTCATTTATTAGGTAATAAAGAGCTTCCCAGCAGTACAAATTAGACTGACTCTTCTTAGTTAAAAAAAAATAAAATCAAGGAAAAAAGGAATACAAAAATACAAATGCCAAACAGTGCAGAAGCTTTTCGAGTTTTCAGGAGAGCTGGATTTTTATATTTCAACTATATTCTGGATCAGCATTGCCCAAGCTGATTCAGCCCACGGGTTTTCCTGTCTGATCCTGACTGGAATCCCTATTTTCTTAGCAAATTTGTGCTTAGAAAGCTTCTGAATGAATTGTTCTCTGGCCAGTGTCAAAGGTGCCATATAATATAAACACTTGCTTAGCATTATGACTATTACATTTGATTTATTGAGATAAATAAGGAATCCCTTGGCACAACTAGTATTTTACACCATACAGTGCAGACTGTTTTGACAACAGTCAGCATTATGGGTTCACAAGTAATTACTGACATAAATCAGTAGATGCTGGAAATATTGATTATGCATTCACTGTTAATATTCTGGCATTATATCTTTAGGATGTGTCCATCACGTCTTTCACTTAAGTCTTTTAAAAAAGCCTAGAAATAAATATAGAATTTCAGGCTCTGGCTGAAAGATTAAATAATCAGATAATGACTCTTCAGAGAAAACCATTGTGTGTCACTGCATCCTCAGACTTTGAATGATCCATGAACTAATTTACTGCCTACTCCTCAATTAATGTAAGATGTTAATATGGGTTAAAGAGATCTTTCTGACCAAAGGAGAGAAATATTATAACTGTCATAGGGCTTTCTGGTTGTACTTTTCACAGCTATCTTGAATGGAAGTTAAATGTCATCTGCACCTTTAATGTGTTCTTTTTTGATTGAACTGGGCAAGATGAATGTGCTCATAGATCAGCATTTTATACTTCTTCATGAGCAGAGGTTCTTAACCTGAGTTCATAGCATTAGTCTGTATCATTTCAGAAAGCTTAATGGGGTTAAATGGGAAATACTGAGGCTTTAATTGTAAAGGCGTAAGAGTGCAAGAATTAAATACAATATTCTTCTTCGGAGAATTAATGTATATGCTGATATGTTTATGTCAAGAAAAATTCTACCCGGTGAGGAAGGTATAAGCTAGCCTGGACATATTTAGGAACCAGAGCAACACTTAGGGACACAGACACGAGGGAAGAGCAAAAGACATCAAAGCAAAAGGTCATGCTGGCAAGAAAAACTGACTATAAGCTGACTGTGAATTAAAATGAAATTATAGGCTTGTATAAGTAACGGAGGCAAATGTTCTAATTAGTCTTGAAATGGAAACTGATAAATTTACTGCTCATACCACATGAAGCTGTAGCTGTACTCAGTGGAAATTTGAAATCAGCATTTCCCTACTAAAACACCACCCCTGAGCTTTTTGTCCCCAGGCACACTGGTCTCCTGGATTTGTACCCTAAAAATTAGTTCCACTTTGTGTTGGCAGGGATCACAACCACTCATTTCTCATCAGATTCCTTCTATCTTAGAGTAAGTCTTAGTCTTTTCGAAGAATCACCAGCTGTACTCAAGCTGAAACCATTCCAGCCACTGGCTGGGGCCCATCACACTCATTTTTGCAGAGCAGCATTCTTTGCAAAGCTGCAGCAAAACTGCCTTAACATGACCACTTTTGATTATTCCTAGCAGAGAATCAAACAGGTACAACAAGGGTACTGGTTCACATTTCAGTTATTAGTATTGTAGATGCATTTCTTTGTAGGAGCAGAACCGAGAGCCTTCCAGAGCCACTTCTCACTGAAGGCGACTGCAGTGCAAATGCTGGGGCATTTTCTTAGTTCAACGCGTTTACTTACTAAAAGATCAAACTCCCCCCTTGCTCAAGCACAGAGGTCTTAAACTTAGGATGTACCGGTGCAGTAATTCCCCCTTGTGCTTCTTCCCTGACTTTCAGGAGGCAATAAAACAGGACTGATCCCACAAATAGAAGCCACTCTTTGTTTTAAGAACACTGTGATCATCACTACCCTGGTAGAACAGTTGAGAGTAAAACTTTTGCAATCCCACTCAACTTAAAAATCACTCAAATCTGTTTGCAGCACAAGACAAATTAAACTTCCTCCTTAAAACATGGAATGGCCAGACAGTGCAGTTAGACTGAGAAAAGGACCTCAAGGATTCATCTGAATCTGACATGTGAACATACCAAAATCACATGATGCAAGCCTTGCTTACAAAAATAATGACAGATTACATATGAAATTAAAAGTTATTTACTCTTTCACAGGATTTATTTCATTCATTCTAAAGAACTGTAAACCTGTTTTCACTACACCATATGCATATCTTCTCTGGTTGTATAGTACATGCTTTGAAGGTAATAAATTAAACTGCAGATTATCTCGTTTTGATTCTATTGACTCATTCTTAAATCTGGGAAAAATATGTTGTATAATGTTTTATGTCAGCTCTTTCAAGTGATTATATTCAACACTTTTACCTCAGTACATTAAAATAATAATAAAAAAATTATCAGTATTCTAAAACTGATTGATACCATCCATTTCATTTTAAGAACCAAGTTAATAAAGTTCATTCCAGGCTGATGTCACTGTCTCTCCACTGTATCACAGTTTTGCTCTACTTCATGGTGAATGTGGTGAGCTATTTTTTCACTAGGGAAGTAGATGTACTTTCTAGAATTTACCTCTAGCCAGTTACCATTACAGCTGCTTTTGGCAATGTCATCTGCTACACTGACAGTCAAAGCTCTGTCCAGAGAGGGGTTGCAGCAACCCCATAAACCTTGCCATGATCTTCCAAAGACAACAGGACCTTGTTAGAAAGAGGATGACTTGAGGCTTTAATTCATTTGAATATTTCCATCAATCCTCGAAACACAAGCTTCCCTACTTGACGCTGGAACCAGACTAGGATTGAAAAGCAGGTAGTTGGTTATTTTTAATAGGCTATTGTATGATGCAACCTATTTTTACACATGCCAGGCACATGAATGTGTTTTTCAGGCTGTCAGGCAAGCAAATGGTAAACAGGGCTGCACACACAGTCTTGGCAGCTATTTTTGTTACCAAAGATGAAGCATTCCTCTAAACCAGGTAAAAGATGCACTGTGCACGTATCCATGTTTTACTTCAGGGCAGAACACCTATAGAAGAGGCAGCATCTGCATAATCAGCATCTGTCCACAAATAAATTTTTGCTCCAGCAACAGACGAGACTGCTAATTACAGTGTGCACAACCCATGCTCAAGAATTCCTTCTCCAAAAATTCTTGCTTATTTTAAAAATGAGTCTTTCAGACTTTTCAAGTCACTAGGTATAACACGGAAGTTATTTCGCATTTCTTTGCAGTTAAATTTTGGTCTTTCCTCATACTGGCTGCCCAACAGAACTTTCCTTTTCTAAAAAGAATACATAATGTGTTTGGTATTCCTATTCCCTTATAAAATCATACCTTTGGAAAAAGCAAAAAAATCAATGTGGACTATTTCAGCATGAAAAGAAGCCATTGTTTTTTCCTTTTTTCTTTTTTTCTCTTTCTTTCTCTTTACAGTTTTGGTTGTAAAATAAGGATGTCCATCAAACTAAGTTAATTATGATGTGCCTACATAACCTTCGAGTGTTTCAACTGGTTCCACAGTGCTTCTGCTAGATCCACACTGTATGTAATACTCAGCTCATTCCTGAAATACTTCAACCAAACAGCTTCTCAAGAAGAATGGGGTCCTAGGCAGTGGATTTAATCCAGCCCCAGAATGTTTTGAATTCCTCTTTTGGGATCATAAATAAAGCTGATGCTGTGAATCGAAAAATCGTTGACATATAATTTGTCTCAGAGACGCATTGTGAAATGACTCAGCTGTTGCAGCCTCAAAGCGATAAAACATTCTGATGTAACCTACCCTACTTTGGGCATCATGTTTCATATCTCCCCGTAGAAAATCTCACTTAAATCTGTTAGTGGATTTTCTTCCCTCATGACATGGGAGAAACATCCTTTTCCCCTAGTCCCAACCTCAGATCAGTTTAAAATCTGCAAGAGAAACCACAGACCTCACTTTAATGAGGAAATATAGTCCAATTCCTGTTTAAACACAGTGTGCTGGCTGTATTCCCATCTCGTTAACCATCCTATTCATCTACATCCATCAGTCTCAACAGATGAAACAAGTACTGACACTAAATAACTTTGCTTCCAGTGTCTGAATGTTGCTGAATGGAAAGGGAGTAAATGCAGCTTAACTTCTTTACAGAGAGTGGGTTTTTCTCCTGTCTTCCTTCCCTGAACATATTTCAGTGTTTTAAATAGAAAGATTCTGCTGCTGCTGCACTGATGTCATTCAACATTAGGCATTATTATCATCTGTGTTCTCAGAGATTTTCTGATGCCCACTGCAATGCAACTTAGCATTGCACAGGCTTCTTGAAATCAACAAAAGTAGCTGCTCTGCCCTGCAAACTACCATGTTCTGAAACATCATATAAAAGTCTTGCTTCTATGGCTTTTCACACACTTTGTACAAAGACTAAAAGCTGTGTTAATATATTATGAAGAGCTGAATGACTGATTGAGTTCCCACTTCACCATATTCTCAGCAATATCATTAACAGTCAGCTCTTTCTTTAAGGCTGGCATTCTCAAAGCTAACTACTTCCAGTTCCTAAATACACATTATATCCTATATACAACATAATTTGCCTATTTTGCTTGTAATAGTGTAACCTACATACACTTGCATGCATCCTGTAATCGCTGGCAAATCCCTATCCTTGGTTGCCTTCCATATGTCATGACTACTGTTACAACCTTACAAGGCTCTAACGCTGCCAACATTATAAAAGCGATTACTGTTTTTCACTTACAGTTCAACCACTAATAAAGTCTGTCTGCATTCCTAAACCAGCTAAATGAGGCCTTATTAAACAAGGAGCATAATGCTGGACAAAACATTTGTTTGATAATAAAAAAATGGTTATTAGACTACCTTATTTAGCAGCATCGGGGCATAATCTGCCTCCCTCTGCAAATTATAAGATTTTCTGTTTGCCAAAACCAAATGCACAGCATGCTATGATAATATAGGGCTTATTGTGGGGTAACACAGTCAAAAAAAAAAAGAAAAAAAGCAACCAGGTCATAAATGTTAAAATGCAAAAGGAAGGAAATGCCTGTTATTCATCTTCCAGGCAGTACTCAGACATTCATGAAATTGAAAGTTAATGTACCAGGGACTTTCATTATCTGACCCGTTCTATCCTATCCATTAGAATCCTATACTACAAGAGACAGAGGGCCAATATGTCACTAATACAAGATGGGAAAGGTCACAAAAACTAAGCAACAATAAGACACTGCTTCTCTATTAAATTTCACAACATTCAGCAGAAAACACACTTGCTGAAACCAGAATATTTTATTACGTAATGGAGCTAAACTGAGAGAAATATATGTTTACCAAGGAAAGGGCATAATGATCACTTGTCAAGTGAAAATAATGATTTTTTTCTCCATTTTCTCATTAAAGGACATTTTGGTTGTTTGAAAAAGAACAAACAAGCAAACAAACAAACAAAAAATCATGGCTTATGTTTCTTCTTTAGGGTATTTCTTATAATAGAAATACGTCATTCCTTTGACTACAGCAAAAGTTCCCTTTCACATAAATGAAAATACAATATAATACAATATTTACTGTTACGTTGGGAAGTCAAAACAAATTTGCTTTCCATTTCCTCTAGTGGGGTATTTCATTTATTTAGAATAGCTTTCAATAAGAACAATATCACTACTTCTGCAGCATCATTACAATGTAGAGAGATGATGTACCGACTGACTCCCTTGAGCATTTACTGTACCATTTCTCCCCACTGCTGCCCAAGCCACTCCGTATCAATTGCTTAAAACTCACAGATGAGAATAATGCACAAGAACAACTATGATGTCAGATTAAGTTATTAGGAACCAACTTATGAAAATATTCTAATTTTAGTGTTTGTTGTTACAGAAAATATGTGAACATTCATAATATTTAAGTGTTAGATGTAGGTTTTTGTGAGGCAAATCTTGCTGTCACAGATCTTGGGACTCATCCAGACCGCAACATCTTTCCTCATGCCGCCTTATCCAGTGATGGACAAAGAGAAGACGAAAAGAAGACACAAGAATGGGAATATGATGAGATTAGGGTAAGGAGACAATAGAAGGAAAATTTAATTTGATATTCCTAACTGAAAACTGGAAAGAGTAACACAAAATGTATTCCAGCATGTGTGACTTAAAGAGCAACTTTACCTGGCCATCAGAGACACAAAAGATTGCTACAGTCTGACCCCCTACCCTTTTCTGTCATGATGGCTTGAATTTCAGGTTAATGGTACAAACCAGAAAGTGTCTGAAGAAAAGCCTGACATGATTTCATGTCAGAGGGAGCCCTGGAATGCAGATGCCACCCTCTGTCTTTCGAGTATCCCTAAAGACATCAAATATTTGCAATTATTTATTTATTTATTTTGAGATTTGCAGTCTGTCTTTTTCTTGAACAACAGTAAGAATGATAAGTATGATAAGAATGAACAACAGTAAAGTATGATAAGTGCAACTCAAGTAATTCAGAACTGTGAGTAAATAAAAGGGTTTTAAGAGAAATTATTGTCTTGGAATGCGCTCAGTGGCTCTCCGTGTCCAGGTTTAAACACATTGCTCATCACTATATCAGAGTGCATGGGAAAACCCCTCTTTCCATCAGCTCAGGAATTGGGCTTCCTAGGGCTTCCAGCTTTCCCAGGCTGTGCCACAGCTAAAGGCTGTGCTGGCTGAGCTGCTCTGCCATGAGTGGCAGAAGTGGACTTTGGAAAAGATGGATCTTCTACAGTGCCCTCTCCAGAAGGCTAAACCTGAGGAATGCTGACCAGGTCAAATTAAGATCCATCAGTTCTCTCTCCCCTCTGTCTTTCCTCAATGATTTTGAAATTCAGTATTTAACCAGTAAGTATGAGCAAGTATATGCCTATCAAGGAACACTATATCCAAATACAATATTAAGGATAAGGCACATTTAAAGCATCTGTAGCTATTTACAATGAACCCTACAGTTTAAAGAGATAAAAGGGCATATTTGGGTAATTTTTACTCTTGCTTTGATAAGCACTTTGCAATGGACTGTGAAACAATTTTTGTTTTTAAAGTTGTCTTTGCTTTCTAACTTGGTGTGAAAGACTGAATCAATAGTATAGTAGACAAGGTTAGTAGTTACTGGCTAACCTCTGTCCAAGCTAGCAGGTCCCTGAGGCACAACAAACGTACGCAAAAGCAAAGTTAATAGTGCAGAAAAATAAATAAATAAAATCCCTGAATCTCTGCCACTTGACACTGCCTCTTATTCTATCTGTTCAATGTGTTTGAGATAAGAGAAGATAACACAAGAGTTCTTTCCTATTCATTCAAAGGAGAGTTTTCATCTCTGCTTTGAAATAAGGTGATTGTTCACATAGCCTATTCTGCCTGCAGATGTGCTATTGTGGAGTAACCCCAATATGTAAAGACAATTGCATAATAACATTGAATTGCAACCTGTGGGTATTAAGTTTGGTAATACGATTCATTACTAATTTGTTCAGCCTCTGACCATGACTAAACTTAGAAAATCAAGAAACCATTTACAGACACCGCAATGCTGAAGGAATTGCTTCTCAGTAGATTTCAGCTAAACCAGCTCATGCACTTTTACAGAAAGAGATCAGAATTATCTCACTAGGCATTAGAACTCGAAGTATCTATTTTCCAATTGAAAATTACAGCTAAGATAGCTGAGCCAGCTACATTTCAATAATAGGACAGGGCATGTTATTGTTTTACTGGGAAGAAAATACATGACAAGTTTTGTTCTAGACTTAGTGTGCCTTTCCCCCCCAAAATAGTTAAACATCTACTTACAAAAAAGTAGGCATTTCTTAAAATAAACTTACTCACCTTGCAAAATACAGCCCTGTGCAATAATACAGATTGAACATGCAACAGAAAACATTCAATAATGTCTCTCAGTATACTTATTTATGTGACATACTTCCATATATTACTGTTAGCATTTACCACTATTTTGTTTAATTAGATCTTCCTGCCAAAACTTGTAACAGAAAAATTCAGCACAGTGAAGAATAATAAAGTCTGCTCATTCATATGTTTTTAAACTATGTTGCCTTGTAGAACAGAAATGGTATTTCCTACCTTGGCTGCTACTTCAGATAGCATGAAAATAGTCACAACAATTCTCTGAACATTTTGTGTCAGTCATAACTGAATTTATGTGATCTACTGCTAGACTTTCAACTAACATAGCTACACAGGATGTCCAAACTGGAATAGAGTACTGTATTACTGAAACCTCTTCTTCTTATTGGGAATGATGCTGAAATTGCTGGATAGGTAGGATAAGACAGAACAGTCCCAATAATCCCCCTACAAAGATCAGTATTGCAAGAAATGCTGCAGTGCAATTAATAAGATGATAAATTCTCCACTTATAAACCTAGTCTGGCCAATGTAACTAGTGACTGAGAGTTGCTACTGCACTTATTCAGAAACCTGTAAGAGGCCGAGTTAATAGTTTTGGATGAGTACAAAAGCAACCACTCAAATGACAACATACCATATAATTTTGGCTCACTAAATAAAGATTCATCAAAATAAACTAACCACAGCATGATAAAGAGCTTCATTTTTCGAAAAGGTAAGCAAGAACTAAAACCTTTGGTCTAAAAGCTCTACTGAATCAGGTCCATAGATAACTCTTTAGTCCTGCACTGAAGATATACCAGGGGAGTGGTACAGATGAACTGTGCTTCTGTCTTGTCACCATAAAAATACTGCTACCATGGTAATAGTGAAGGCCTTAGGATTATTTTGCCAAGATGCTAGGTATGTATAAGTATACCAATAAGTATTCACCTCAACGAGCAATTCCTTGTTGAACATGCACAAACAATGTGTGTCATCACTCTCTTATTTCACATAAATGAGAACTAGGAATGAAAGAAAGGGTAGTCACAATAAAAGTGCATTGACAGAAAAATCCATCATCAAATTACAACGCTGTTATCAATTACTATGTGCCAAATTCTCACTACAACACATGTCACATTTTTACACATTAGTCCTATAACTGTTGAATGCTTAACAAGAAAAACACTCATTCTCCCATATCACCCTATCTGAAATTCCAGTTTCAATTTTATTCTTTCTTACTTAGACAAAAATGTATGAGTACGCATTCCCCTCTTACTCGGGAATGTTGTCTTCAGGCAAATATTATCTAAACCCTGTCCTTTTGTGGGGAGGAAGAGAGAAATTCTCAGTCTTGTAGGAAATCTAACTGATTCTGAAGCTGATAGAAGTTCTTAGAGTTTGCTGCAGGATACATAATTTAACTTAGAATAAACATTTCTACTTTAATTACACAGTAAATATGGATGTCACTATGGAAAGTTCATTACTGGAGTATTACTTGTGTTATGCCTGTCTCCAGGGAGACACTGTGTGAGACTTCCCACAAAAATTCCACAAGAATTAGATGGTAATTTTATTGTAAAAAGTTAATTTTCCCCCTTCAACTAGACCCTTACTCTAAACTAAATCCTGAAGGAAAGGTCAGGATTCCATGCTGCAGCCCAAAGCACTTGTGGCACCCTCTCTACGTTGTCACATTTCTTCAGGGTACAGGACTGCTCTCTTGATGACAGAGAAAAAATGACAGCTGTGTTCTGGCCTTCACTGGGTAAGAGAAGTCTGCTAATGGCTAAGGAAAAAGGGGAGAAACATCGCTCATTACCACACTCTTTATCCCTTCATTTCACGAAGACTGCTCCTAGGACGTAACAGGAGCACAGAGCTCGTCCAATCTCAAGGGAGGGTTCCCAAACTGCAGATTTCACATCACATCCTTTATTTAATTCCAGAATTCTCTCTCCTAACACACTGGAAAATATATATTTATATACATCATCGAGACTTCTTTTTCCTGCAAGTTATGAAGAAAAACTGCCTTGCTATCCATTCTCATGACTTCTGGCTTCAGTCAGAGGACTGCATTCCAACTACAAACATGGATAGAAACAACAAATCAAGATACAAAAACCCTCAAGATTTTACTAGAGACAGAAGATAAAGGGAGAGAAGAAGGAAGAAGTGAATAAGCAGGCATATTCTCACTGTCTACAAGACAAGAACAAGGTTTATACTAAACTTTTGTGCCTCACCTTTATTCTTGGACATGGAGTGACAGTATCAAATAGTTTCTGAGCTACTAACAAGAGGGTCAGCAGGCTTAAGCAAAGTGAAGGAAACGGTGCCCTGAAGGCCTGCTGTATATCCAGCGTACAGTTTCATGTAACAGCAGAGAGGACCTACATTAATGAATTTGATTTTTCCAAGATGCTAGAGTTAACTGACTTCATTTAACAAGGCATAATTCAATTATGAAAGGGTTAAACTGATTATTTTGAACTCAGATATTATTTATTTTAGAGAACTAAAGATATGGATGGAAATTAACCAAAGAAATACAGGAAGGAGACCAGGTAACAACACAGAGCCTTTCTCCTTCCAGGTAAACAGGCTTAATATGTTAACTCTTGCAATCTGTAAGATTTGACCATTGGAAGAATATACAGCAAAAAACATATATGGCTAATATGGCTTGCTTAAAGTCTTGGCAAATCTCATTTCTTAATAATCTAGCTAAACAAACATTTTAATTTTGAGATCTTATGAAACTCAGCACCAAATAGTACTCATAGGGATCTAAAGATTTTGTGCACAGTCACATAACTTATGCATGGCAGTGAATGCTTGTTAAAAAATACTTGAATAATTTCAGGTGCCTCAATGAGAACTTCCTGGAAATATAGCTTCCATATTTGATTGAATTCCTTATTTCTGCAAATAGAAAATTTAATACCAGAGAGTAGTGTGTGCATGATGTTTTTCACATTTAAAGCTTTAAATTGCACAGGACCTATGTTATTAAGCAGAAGAAAGTAATGCTCATTTGAATGATCTGCTCCAAGTGCCAACAGGCCTTGGATGGAAATATCTTCCTCTCCCTGCTTAGCGCTTCTAATAGTGAAAATTAAAAATTAGCATTAATCACATACCGGCAAACAGCTCTAAGTATTTTAACGGAGCAGACTGATAGAGCACATCTCAAGTAGATCTAGTGAATAAAATTCTGCAGTCTTCTCACAGAGCAGAAGAGTTGCTGGTACCTAACTCAGTAGTGGCAGTGGGCATGAGGTGAAAAAAGTAGTTATTGTACCAGCCGCGTCTCAGTTTGCTTCTCACTCTCAGAATATGCATTTTATCCAACTCCTGATAGAGAACAGATGCTCTTTACCTAAGAAGACTGTATATGTAATAAGCTTCCACAATACTAATTTCAGACTCTATGTTCAACTTAGGGTTAATGCTGGAAGAAAAGCTAACATCGGTTCTAAACATATCTTCCTTCCCCTTAAACTTGATGAGTCTGATACTTAGGTTTCCAAGCACCAATTCATTTCACCCAAACAAATCAATCTCTATTTGTATCCTGAGATAATTTGTCACAAACGCATTCACAAAATGCCTTTATTTGTCCTAATTCTTGTAGCTCATCTCATTTTCTCTTCTACACGCTTCCCCAGCCAAGGAAGATTATCTGATTAAGACTCTGGTTAAAAGCAACACAGTCTTGGCTGAAGCTAACTTTTGTACCCTTGCCAACATAAAATGATCGACATTAATAATAACGCGTACAGTAGCTAGTCCCAATACTGATAGCAAAATAATGGCCTGATGAAAGCCTGCACCAGTGTTCTGAAACAGGCAGGGAAACAAAATGGGCCCACATACCTGGCAGCAACAAGAATCCCTTCACTGATGGATGGGAATAAATATAAAGGCTGATAGCACAGTAATAAAACAATGATGATAACCCAAAATTATTTATTACAAAGCAAGAACACCGCTGCCTGCTCAGGCTCAGCTGTAAATGGAAGCCGACATCAATGGATGACTCTCAGAAAGAAAACATGGCCTATTTTAATTTGGGAAGTGTCATCTCATTTTTTAAGGTGAAAGCTATTATCAGAGGTGACAATGATCTATAGCGAATCAAAAGAAACAATAAAACCCCATACTTAACTCCTCAATCCATTATATTTGCTAGTAACTTCCTTACAAATACCAAAGTGTCATCTCAGGAAGTTGAAAAACACCACTAACATCTCAGAAATCAGAAGTCCTATTTGGTTTCTTAAAGGACCAGAAGTGAGACTGATATAACAATTTATCTGAAGTTAACACAATCGGCCAATATTATTGAGAGAATGACTGCTGCTGAAAAGCGGTGCACCCCATCAGAAATAATGAAAGGGCACAGAATGAAAATCTTGAATAAAGTAAAATTCTGATGAATAGTGTTCAATAACTGCTGGAGAGTCTAGTCACAGGAA
This sequence comes from Aquila spilogaster, assembly GCA_024606505.1. Taxonomy (NCBI): domain Eukaryota; kingdom Metazoa; phylum Chordata; class Aves; order Accipitriformes; family Accipitridae; genus Aquila; species Aquila spilogaster. Next base: position 16,289,352 of record JANHGO010000073.1, on the reverse strand, counting down.
GATAGTCTAGGGAAACATTTCTCCTCATCATTACCTAGCTTAATATAACTAAACCCTTATTGACATATTTAAGACAGATAATGTGCAAAAGAAGTCTTATGGCACATCCTGTGCAAGTTCTATGGCCTCCAGTAAATGTTGCCATAGAAACACCTTTGCCACAAGGAAGGTGTACTTTTGCAAGGAACTTGTGGGTTAAACATTCAGATTCCCATGGCAACTGTTATGTCCAGAGGCTGAAGTACCACGTGTCGGTGCCTTTTGGAGCAAATACCCAATATTTCTCTACTGCAATGGGTAATCATAGCCGATAACCATCCAAAGCAGCTACCTGAAGGTGAAATCCCTCCAAACAGTATTTTGAGTTGAACAGTGTGAGTGAGCAGGATAATAAAACAATGGAAAAATAAAGGAGAAAAGTCATATTGATTCAAACTGCACTGAATAATCTGACACATTCTTGGCGAATAAGACCTATTGGTGCTTTAAGTTTTTTCAAGTCAGAAAAGGGTCTCAAAAATTCCCCAGATAGGCCCAATACTGAATGGAATCCTTTTTGTGCATTGGATTTTATGCTTCCAAAAAGTAGAAATGTCTTTAGTTTCCTGTCATGTGCTTAAACACCATCACTTTCTGGGAACAGATTCCAGTTGCAGAAGACATTCCTTGATAGAGCTCTGTCTGTGTAAACTATGTTGAAAGGGGGCAATGCATTTCTCACAGTTCAGCAGCTTTTCTACAGGCTCATCTAGAGCAGCACTGTGGAAGATCTAACCAACAGTAAATGTTTATTAAAGCCAAACTGCCAGACAGTACTTCTGTTTTTCAACAAAGTCCTTCTCACTCCTACTGACAAAACAGAAGATGTTTTTGAGAACAGTATCTCTGGCCATCCTGCAATCACTATCGTTCTCCCTAAAATACTCAATGCAGAGATTTCTCCTGCAGCCTTTCATATCTCAAGCTTTGTGTTGAATAATCCTGGGTTTGGGTCAACAAAAATTATCAACTTTCCTCTTAAATCTAAGAAGTCAAAACGATTTACATTTCATGTCCTGCTAAGCAAATCTCGCTATGGAACCCATTCGATGTTCGCCTTTTTTTTTTCCGAGTTAGCAAAATGCCTCGTACATCTGAAGAATTCTTTTCATAATCATTTAACAAAGCATTCTAGATAATCTTGTGTTAAAAAAAAAAAAAACATGCTGAGCAAGTAAAAGGTATTTCCTTCACTAGCACAAATATAGTGCTTGAAGAGCCTTTATAGTGTATGTAGATGTACGCATACAGATTAAGTGTAGAAATATATATTCAAGTCATGCTTCTCAGAGTAAGAAATACAAAAGAAGGAAAAATATGGATTTTTTTTCTTTTGTTTTTTTTTAGAGCCTCATGTGACCTCTGCTTTTTTTTTCTTTTTTTTTTTTCTCTTTGCTTTGAACTTTTTAAAATATGTTTAAACCGTGCTTTTGAAGAAAGTAGAATTCTTACACATCGCCTGGACAGAAGAGTACGGCTCATATATGCTTTTATTTTATTCTGAAAGTAGAGGTAGAAAAAACATTTTGCCTATTTTGAGCAACAGAAATCAGATGGGCAAGGAGTACGCCCAGGACTCAAAACCGGTCCCAGCAGTGGGTGACAGCTGCCAGTGGGGGAGACAGCAAATGCTGGAGGAGAGGAAGAGGCAGAGGCAGGCTGACTGGGATTGCGAGGATGCATTTTCATTCACTAAACAACTTATTTTCTTCTCTTTTTCTTCCATTTTTAAGTTGCCAAGGAAATAAGTGCATTGAAAATATGGAAGTTCAGTAGCTAATCAATACAATTAAAAGTTGCTCTTTTCTGAAGAAGCAGCCACATGCATTATGTGAGCAAACTAACCATTTAAAGAGAATCACATGCACTCTTCTATTTTATGCATATAGGTTGAAAGTAGCAGCCAACAGTTAATGTAACCTACCAAACATAAGTTTACTTCTCAGTGATAACAAAGGAATTAATTTGGCTGTCTCAACCGACGTTGCAGTCAGCTAGTTCACTTGTTTATAAAAATCTCAAATCAGAGACGGATAGAAGGTTATTTATTTATTCATTTATTAGCTCTAACAAATCTTTTCAAAGAGTGGAAAATCCTGGCTCTGTCCTGAGAACCACAACATCCAAAGAAAAAACGTGCAGTAAGGATTCCAGATGCATAAGCTATCAATACATAGTAACTCTGGGCTCAAAGCTTCAAGGGTTCAGTGAAAAATGAAAGTAAAAAATATGAAACACAATATTTTTGTGCTAGAATTCTATACTTATACTTGCAGTCATAATTTAAGAATTTGGAAAATTCGAACATTCTGGGAAACAGATCCAGAAGGAAAATTTAAGAATGCTTTTCCCACTGAAACCCTAAACTTCAGAAAGAGAAGCTACGGATATAACTAACAGTATAGGAACACTAATATATTCATCAGCAGAGTTTTGAAATCCTGTGCATTCTGGAGCACAGTAAAGGTCAAGTTCCTTAATGAGTGCATAAGCGATTTTTTTTTCTCCTAAAGCTGTACAATGAAGCTTATTGTCTGAAAGGCCAATTCCTCCACTTGCTATCCTGTCCTGAAGCCTAAGATATGAATGACTACAAGCCTGAAGGAGAACTGCTTGAGGACGATGAAATCTGGTATAACTCCAATAGTAATGAATGACTACTGTGAACTCTCTGGGGACTCTCTCCTCACTCCCAGGAATTCTACTGGATCTGGTAAAACTGCTGATCTTTTTTTTGTTCAGTTGTAAGCACTTGTAATAATTAGATGCCTGTTTTCTGAGATCTTCAGAATCATTTTTAGTGAGAACTTAGAAAGTAACCAGAATTCTGTCTGGTCACTGTCAAATAATTAGAGTAAATACTTAGAAATTTTTCAGGGAAAAAAAAAAAGAAAAAAAAAAAGCAATAGGAACATTTTATTTGACATCTAAATAAAAAACCAGGAATATTTTTTAGCATAACCAAATTTGGGCTGGAAATAAAGGCATCTCTCTGGACAAAATGATAAGAAAGTTTAAAAGTGCCTTCATACCCCGTCACTACACACAGATATTATCAAGAAATTTCTTATGCACTTCATGTCACAATCCAGATATACAGTGCAGATAAAAAAAACTAACACCAAAGGGCATGATTTCGGGTGAAATGAAATAGTGTGAAACTCAAAGACAGAAACGTTTTTGCTTCCAAACCAGAGTGTCCCAGATTCTAAACACAGACCTTCAGAATCCCTTACGTAAAATGTAAATATTTCTGTAAATAGAGATTCAGAGCTCTATTTTTCACTACCTCTTTTTTAGAGATTAACTACTTGTGAGAATGCATTGCTCTGATGTGAATTTTGACACTGTATTTTCATTGTTTGGAAACTTAAGAGCTCTCTTTAAAGGGAAAAAAACGCTTACTAGAAGCAATTGCATGCCACCCAATCTAGTCTCCTGTGATATCAGGCAAGCAATTGTAACACATAAACCTGTTTATAACCTTATCAAGAGTAATCTCTAATATGGTTAGATTTGCTATTCCAAATGGAAAGCTGTGGCAGCTGTTGTCTCAGTACTTGCAGAAATTTGCTAGGCAAGAGGTAAACAAAACTGGCTGCCATGTATTTCTTCTTGAACAAATGTGTCTTTTACCTGACAACCTGCAATAATCCTAGGAGTCCTTATTTGCAGTGATTTCAATATCATTCTCATCCTTCTTGATGACAGACACGTCCATGGCATAGTGGAGGGAATTTCGTTAACATTTTAAGTAGTTGATACTGCTCATTACAAGGACTAGAAATACCTTATCACATGGCTCTTACTCTCATTTTTTGCACAGCCAAATCTCATCAGTATTTCATAAACATACTATGAAGGTCTAAGGCACTTAAGTCTTTTTATTCTAACTGATGAAAACTCAGAATATAGCAGAAATTATTATTTGCTTCTGATGTACACCTTTGTCTTTTGTACTATTGAAATTCATCTCTTTTTATTCTTTACGGCTCTCAATATTACCCAGTTCATCCTACTTGCTATTCAACTCCGCCTCTGCATAGAGATTGACCCCATCTCTGCTTTATCAGCAAATTTCATTCGTGAGTCAAGGTCATTAAGGAGAATATTAAATAAGATTGTTCACTTGATGAACTCCTCTAATATCCTTTTTCCCTGAAATACTTCCACGTTCAAGAAAACCTGTCATCTTGGGTAGATAAGAGGCAGATATGTAATAGACAAGGGGCTAGGAATGAACTTGATTGCTTGGAGCATCTCAGAAACAGACTGAAACTTGCCAGTACTACCAAAGGTACTGCATATTAATATTCCCATTGTTGTGCTGGTACCAGACTTGTGCCTCATTCTATAGTGCCACATATGGCCTGACCCATGCCAAGCCATTACCTTTTGTTTCACCAAACTCATCCTTGTCTGGCCCAAATATGCAGACAGTGCTGCAAGCAAGGCTTGTGCTTGCCAGTGAACTGACAAAAGGGACTTTTACCAGCAAAGTATCAAGTGCAGAGTCAGGGGCTGCCGGAGGAATCTGAAAGGAAGCTGGGGAACCCTGATGAGGGGGAGAGAGGCCTCAGACGCCAGAGCAAAAGAGCTGATAATGTCAGGCAAAATCTCCAAAAAAATGTCCTCATTTCCAAAGTAAAACCCAGTCTATTTGGATGACAGAGTTAGAGAGGAAACAGACAGATGCTCAGACTCTTAAATTATAACTTAAATAGCTTTAGAGTACAATAATATTTTGCAGAATCGCAATTCTTACTTTTTAGTATCAATATTGTGAAAGATTCAGATGGCGTTATGCATCCTACTACAATAATGTTCTGCAATGCTTAAAGCTTTGCCAAAGAGGTTTTATAGCTGTGCAACAAAATACTGCCCTCTTGTCCTTTAGTGCTGACAGACACAACTACTGAGACAGTCCAGGGAAGCTGGCAGTCCAATGGCAATGGCAAGAAACTGGGCACCCTCAGCAACACTGCTGAGATAAAAGCCATTGCTAGCCTACGTAAGATTGCAAGCTAAGCCAATCTGGCACAAGTAAAGAGAAACTGGAAAGGAAAACAACAACAAGAACAACTTAACTGAACATTTTCGCTCATATTCCTGTTGTTTTTGTGTCCGTTGGCCTATGCAGATTGGCAATATGGATAAAGGCAGTAAGGGCAGGTGCGGCAAAGAGATGGCCCCTAAGTGGAAATGAGGCCAAACAGCGGGCATGCAGGGACGCCAGCTGTCTCACAGACCATGCTAGAGCTTTCTGGACTCAAGGCAAATCATGGTAGCAAGTGCAGGAGGGAGGATGAGAAAGCAAATGTAAAACGGAGAACAGAAATAGAATGATTGCCTGTGAGTGACCTTAGTTCAAACACACTGTCTTATGATATATGGAGGTACAAACTGATTTTTGAGGCATGCTGGTTTATTTCACAAGGATTTATTGTAAAAAAATTTTCTGCAACTAGGTTATAGGCATTCACACAGAATCCAGAGTTCACTTGAATCAGGCAAGTAAATTCCCACATCTCTATTCTGCAGAAGCACAGAAGCCGAGCTAGCATGTAGTTGACATACAGCTATATCCCAAACATAGCAGGTTGACAGCTTACCTACAAAAAGCTAATTTACGGAACAGCCTGATGGTAAGCTTTTCCTCTGTATTTACGAGTCAGGTTTTTTTGATCAATCTAAAGAATTTACAGTTCTGAGTTAGAGTTAAGCTGTATAGAATAGTTATAAATTGAGTTTTAAAAGCTCTTACAAGTACCTTTAAGCAGGATACCCATAAAATCCAGTTAAACATAATTTAATTTACTTGAAGATAAAGGCTAATAGTATAATGGAAGAGCTGTACAGTCAATAGCGAAATGAATCAAGAATTAATTTTCAAAGATCCTTGAAGAATTAGGCGAGTCACTGAAAATCCGTTCTCAGAAAAATAAGGAAGATCTTCTGTGCTTTCAAAGGACAATCAGTTGCCAATCAATCTCCAAGAGTAGGTGTTGCAAACAAGGACAAGATCTCAGAATTCAAGGTCAGAATTCTGACTAGCTGGAATGTCTTTCATTAACTATCTTCCTTGGATATTTCTCAATGGGAGAAAGCAATAACAGTAGAGTAGAAATGATGAAAGTGTCATATGCAAAAAGTTTCTGATGAGAACATGAAGAACTGTATCAGCACGGATACAGTACATGACTTTAAAATCCTCATGTAAGGAAACTTAAGATTTAAGAATACTTAGCGACCAAAGAAGCCTGCAAAAAAAGCCTGTAAAACCATGTAATAAATGCATGCAACATTTCTCAGAAATTCTGTTTTTTAAATAACTGTTATACTTCATTTGGGCCTTCAATGGATGCATATTAGTACTATAAAATAGAAAAACTGTAAAAGGTTCACTATTTCATTTCTACCGTAGCTTTTCACAAGTTTCTTAGAACAGCGAGGCTGAAAAATATTGTGTATATAAAAAGAATAGCTGTCACTCATCAAAAATACAGTAGAAATAATTCAAAGGAGAAGAGGCAGCTGTTAGCTACTGTTTAAAAAAATAGTTATGGATTACTAGCTGTTTTAAAGCAATTCATGACAAATGAGGACATAGTTGCAAGAATCCTTTTCCTCCATTTGTCTCATCCTGCATTTGCAGTACAACAGTGAGGACAATACATCCACAGCTGTTCAAGCAAACAAAGATAAGTCATAACAGGGCAATCATATTTGGATCCTGTAAAGCAGAAGTGGAGAAAAACAGAAAACTCTGCTCCCCTAACAGAGGTAATCAGATTTGAACAGAGAGAAACTAAAATCTTCTGCTGTAAGACATGATACTCTCCCTCTGCTTTATTCTTCCTTAAGTTCTTTCTACAACTGAACTAGAGAAATCAAAGCATGATTTTATCAATCAACACTTCAGTTTTGTATGTTGACACCTACCCAAGAGCAAGCTACTCTCTCATAGTAAGCATCATACTTTAGTTTTACAAATTTCTTTTTCTATGACTGTTATTTTCACTATCTATGTAAATACAGTTACAGGCATGCAATCTGTTAATCTCTTTATGAGAAAAATCGAATGTGCAAATTAGCAAGACATCCTAAGGTTTAGTAAGTAAAAGTGACAAGAAATTCCCTTTTGCTTTTTAAGCTAATTACCTAATTGATGCATTTGCTTCATTAAGCTTTAGGTTTATTTTTTCTTTTTTTCAAGTAGCGAAATGCCAGATGCCATGAATTATAAAAAGGTATCACTTTCCTCTGAATGCCTTAAGGATCACTTTAAAGTGATGTTTCTTGGAACCTTTCAGCAAATAAGGGCTCCATTATGACTTGTAGCAATGGCATACAGATCAATATTTAAAAATTTGCACAAATAATAATCAGAAGAACATAAGCTCTGTTAACCACCTTGAATATCCCGAGATTAGTTGTGTACAACAGAGGCTCTCTGCCTGTTCCAAGACGTAATGGACTTTTAAAGTGCAGCTTTACAGAGTTAAGAAATTAGGTAATTCAAATTACAAAAGTTACTACGCATGCTTTTGCAAAGAAGAAAAATTAGTACCAGATAAACGTAATTATTAAAGCCAGTAATAGAAATTGAACCACATGTGAAAAGCCAACTCTCTCATCACAGGTAAGAAGTCTTTTCAAAATGAATTAAAGCTCCTCATATCAAGATACAGCACTTATTCAGTAGAATAATGGTTACTTCATGTTTGAGCTGTCAAAAAGGGATATTATTGCTTTTCCACGACACTCCCTTTGTTGAACTTTATTAATAATAATATTGAATGTAATTATTAAATATCATGAAATGATGTAGTTTCAGCACACGGATTCTCCTGAATTTTCTAGCTAAAAGATACTTTTAAAATTAACAAAGAAAAAAGCAGTTACACTCTTTCATGTAAGTCTGGAGAAGTATACTGTCTGTTCTACATGCAATTCTCCACTCTGCCTATATCATTGAAGAGGACTGTGGCTACTTTCCACTGACGTTGCCATTTCAGATGCAAATCAGAAGGCAGGATAGACTGTAAAATATTTTAGGTTAGTGGGTAGAAAAATACTTATATGCAAGTAATGGAATTTTCACTCAGTCTTGATATCTATCTATATCGAGGTAGACAGGCTTCCAGTTACCATTGTTGTTTCCAATTTCCATGAGCAACATAATAATCACATAAGATGGAACCAGCTGTCACTATTCAAGTGCCTGAAATGGTAAGACAAATTCTAAAAGATGTCAGAATATAAGGGAACAGCATTTTGGAGATGTGACAAAGAGAAAAACTCTCTACTTGAAACCTATGTTAACTGTTGAGCAAAACCTGTGTGAAAGGGGAACAAAATTCTGTTTTAAATATAACTCTTGTCAAACATCACTTTTTCATTGGCATGCACATATGCTTGAAGTGTCAGGGTGAAAAGCAGAGCCTGTATGTCTCTGATGGGCAGCCCACAGTCCATTCAGAAAGCTGGATGTTTAACTCACAATTTCCTTTCCAGTCGCAGGGTGGAAGGATCCCCTGTCTGGCTAGAGAGCTGTGTGCAGCCTTTGAGGGATCAATCTTACTAGTAGCAATTAATGGAGTTTCCTTAACAGGTGTTGTGCTCTGGCAACAATTCTGAAAGCCATGTAGGTATACTTTTGCTGATTTATTCATAGTTCATTTATGGATTTTTCTTAGAGGCTCCAGAGGAATTCATTAAATCCATCTATAACACCAGATTTGATACTATCAATATAAGCAGATGCTGTATAGAGAAGAGTACGTAGCTGAAGTCTCCAAGCTTTTCCTCTGCAGTGTTCTAAATTCAGCATCAAAATACAAACTCAAAGGACATTCTTATGTTGAAAAATACACGTAGTAGGATTCCTCAATGTATGGCTTTTGAAAAAGTTAGAATAGTGTTAAAACAAATAGCATTAAAAGAACATGAACTCCACCAGATAATTATGTTGATTGTTCTCTTTCTGCAGAGACAGCAGATGGACATAATCACCCATCTTTGCGGAGGCATTTCCCAGGTACGTATTATAGACTGGGAACCCTATTAGTGCAGGTGAATAGGGAGAATGGTATTATTGGGAGTTCAGCAAAATCACTGTGCAAGAGGTTTCTGTTGTTTCTGAATAAATTATCAAAACTGCAGAAGTATTTCAGTCTTGATTGCAGACTGCTTTCATGTCTCATCTAAAACTCACAGCATCGCACAAAATAGAACTAGTTTTCACCACCAGCAAAGTAATATGTGTCCTAAAAGATCTGACAATCTGCAATAAAGATTTGTTTTTGTTGAAAGATTACATACCTTGCATTAGAAGCTAGCACTCGAATTCAGCATGTGGCTAAATCTTTGCTGCCCTTAGGAATGCAGAGCATTGCACTGAGAAAAGCCTAAAAATGATACACTGAAAGGACATGATTAAAAAAAGTAATCTAGATTTCTTTTTCTGCTTTGTGGCCATTATTAGGGTAACTGGTTTCAGGATACACAGATCCATTTCTGCTTAGAAATTCTCAATCAGTAAGAACCGAGATCTAAGACTTTATTTTAAATTCATATCTATTTTGTTCACAGTTTTTTGTTTATGCCTTTGATTTTCCTAATCCCATTCCTTTGTGCTTGGATAGTGTCTAGTGTCTTTATGCTCTTCCTGAGTCACCTACCTCTGCTTCCACCTCTTGTCTACTTCCTTTTTATGTCCGAGTTTTGTCAGAACCTCCTCGTTCACCCTATGAGCCTTCTACTGACTTTACTTGATTGATTTCCTGCATTTCAAGATGGACAGTTCTGGAACTTGGAAATCACTGAAAATTAACCAGCTCATCTGGTTCTTCTCTCCATGGCTGTGTCCCATGGGATCCTTCCAAACAGGTCCATCATCAGGTCAAACGCTGTTCTGAAACTCAGCATTGTAATCTTGCTTTTGATCAGTACCTCTTTTCAGGATGCTTCTTCATCTCACGGTAAATACAGCCAAAACTTCTCCAAGCCTCCAAATCCCCAACCAAATATTCCTTGTTTGTAAGTATAAGGTTGATCTGAGTGTTTTCCTTTGTGGTTCCTTGATTACCTGTGTCATAAATTAATCTCATTTTTCCTTCACTGCACCCCTTTTTCCTTCACAATGTTGTCCCTGCAGAGGAAAGCTTGCAGGGCAAAGTTGACAGAATCATAAGGAATGTTAAACAGAGGATGAGATGAATTAGAAATCAACAGTTGATGGTATGGTCTCCTATTTGAGCATTCCTTCAGCTGTTATAAAGACAATAAAGACATCAAAACACAACCAGTAATTTTCTCTGAGAAACTAAGACAATGGATAACTTTGTCTCTAGCTGTCCAACAGGCTTAAGAATGATTTCCTATGGAAGGTTCTCTGGTGATAAGCCTAAGTTAAAAAATAGTGAAATAGGAGATCCAATGATCTGATAAGGTATAGTTAGGTACCTAACATGACACTACACGGTGAAGGTGCTTGTTTCCTAGTTCTGCATGACATGACCACCCTTTTTTTTTGTTTGTTTGCACAATTTGAAGAAGTGGGCTGTGAAACCTATCAGCACACAGGCAAATTCTGCAGTGGACCAGATTGCAAAAGAACAGTTAGAAATTCAGTAAAGCTTGCAGTTTGCAGGTTTAACTACACAATGGTACCTGTCACACTGTGTCACTCTGCTCAGTAACCAGTTACAATGGTCTATTCAGATTGCCATCATATTTCTCATTTTGATTCTGTACTTATAATACCTTCACTTTTGGTTGAAATTATGCAATCTATTAAAACATCTTTAAAGTGGGAAGCAAACAGGCACCAAAAATTAGTTTCAGTAACCCTTGCTGTGTGGAAATTGAATGATAACACCCCCTGCAGGGGTGCAGAGATTTACAAGTAATCATATCTGTTCCTACCAACCATTCAGATCCTGGACAATATGTAAATATCAGGCTCCCTATAGTGCGTCTAATAATTTGCCCATGCTCACTTTCAGCTAATAATTTGTTCATCCCCAAAACAATTTTATAAGCTGTAGAAGTTTTGTTTAAAACAGATCTGAAGCTCTGTGATAAAAGAGAAAAAGAATTTGAGGTTTAGCCCTACACACAACATAGCTTTCAAAGGCCTCTTAATTGAAATCAAAACAAAAGGAGAAAATCTATATTACGCAGCATAAAAGTCTTTAAAAATTAATTTATCTATCATTTAATATTTCTGTTTGCCATACTAAAATTTGACAAACATTAATTTAATAACAGAAAACTTGAAAAGAATTTGGGGCTCTTAAGAATTTTATGTACATTCTGCAATTCACTCTATACATGGCATGATGGTAAGCGGTGGGTTCCAAGATCAGATAGAGGTTTGCAGTTCAACAGTCGTGTGCATGCAAGAAGTGTGTCTATTTTACTGGTACAGCAAGGAGAAAATAGACTGTTAACGTTAACTATCCACCTATCACTTTGATCACTATGTAATTTCTCTTATGCAAATGAATAATGAAAGAAATTCCACCAGATTTTTCCTTTTTTTTTTTTTTTTTTTTTCCTTCTTCTTGGCATATAATCTACTGATAACTTCCATGGTTTTTGGTCAGTGTAGATAAAATACAGACACAGCAAATCTCCTGATATCACTACCAAAACTAACTTATTCAGAAAAAAGGCACACATACACATCAATGCACGCTCACACAAAATTCTTACTAAGATGTAGCCACTGCATCTCAGTTAGATAGCAACAACACTACCATGACCGCTTACTTGCAACCTCTGGTTTCAAGTGTCTCTGCTTCCAGAGGAGGTATGTGTCATGCTATGCTGTCATAAGACAGGCAAGAGAACTTCTATACAGCTTTCAGGTCTTCTTTGAAAGTATTCCCATCTTGCATTGACAGAGTAAATATAAAGCTTTTTCTGATGACATTACAGCCTTTATCTCTGACGGCTGGATTTCCCTTCTGCCTATTCACTGCTAAACACAGCCACTTCCAGAGAAGTTTGAGAAAGCGAAAATAAAGTAAACCTGCATGCTGGTGTGCTGTATATCACTTCTGCTATGCAAATGATTGTTTAGAGAAGAATAAAAGGCTGTAAATATTTTGAGAAGTGGGTCCCCGGTGTCTCTTCAGTATTCCAAACTGCGCTGTGTGCTTCGTAATTATGTAATATATGGAATACCAGCTGGTTTGAATTGTTCTCAGGGGCTTTGGATGATATCAAAATGCTCTGCTCCCCCAGTGAGAGCCATAATCAAGCAAGTAATACCGTAAAGTCAGACCAAATTGACATTGAGTTGTTGGCTTTTAACACACTTTAAACCAGATGTCAGTGCTGTACACTGTGATTATTAAGTTTTTTATTCTTTTTTCTTAGATAAAGTATTATTTCTTTGACAAAGTAATGCTCTCGTATGTAGAGATTCTCTCAGAAGTTGCCTTTTATATTTTCTGAAGAGACAGCCAGATGCTTATTTTCCACTGCTATGGCAAAGAATGCAGTGAATGCTTGGTTTGATGTCAAAAGTAGCACATGGAGGCAGCCAACACACCCATTGTTATGTTTGCATCATGACAATTTCTAGAAGCAAAGTCTTTAGAGCAAACTTGTCAATTCTTACAGTGGCACGAACTGAAAAGAAGTGGTAGCAGCTTTTTGCTAAGGCAAGCCCTTCTTTTACAGTATTTTTGAGGATGGTTCTGTAGTGCTTTACAAAGCAGCCACCTCCTGTCATTTCTCCAGAGCTCCCGGTCTTCAGCTTGTGAAGCTTTACCAAAACACAGTAATAAAGTAGTCAAAGAACTAGACACTACAATAATACACCCATTTTATGCAATCTAATAGAGAAGCTGAGAAAGTTCTCAAGCTGTTGTTTCAACTACATCCTTACTGAGGAACCGCATTTAAATCACTCTCTTTCCGCAGAGATTACAGCTTCCTTCATCATATTCTTAATCATTTTTACTGCTACGCTGAGAAAACTTTCCGTTTTTATGGCAGGACAAAATGCTTCTTCCCTTTGCATAACACACCATCCCAGGTCAAAGACCCTGTAAGCCGAAGAACGAATCACAAACCATTCATCACGTTTTCTACGTCTGTAGATATGACTATGATGGAGCTGGCTGTAACTGGAGAGGCTGACCTTCTTGTCACCTAAAGCAATAGCAGGATTAACCTAACAGAGAAGTCTGCATTGCAGTATGGACTCAAGGCCCGGGAATCATGGTGCAGCTCACTACCCTGGTGCCCACCAGCCAATCTGTTGGCACCACCAACCAGCACTTCACACAATGACCACACAAATGCTATTCACAATGTATAACTTTCTCACACTATTAGCCAAAAATCTGCCATGTTTCAAGGATGTAAGAACTTAAGCATGGCTGCCATGTGTCACACATAATCAGGAGATCAGTTCATGTTACTCTTCATCCTTCCACCTCTCCTCACGGCCTCACCAGCTCAGCACCCTGATCCCTTGACAGGCATTCTGCTTATTCCAAGCCGCTTTGTGTGCTGCTGCTTGAATCAAGATGTGAGAAACAAAGACTGCTAGGAGATTACGGTTGCTGTTAAAGAAGGCTACTGCATAAGGGATGGAGTTCAGCAAATGCTCGGCTGAAAGAGACTGAGAGGAACACAAAGATGTCCCAACTGCTAATGTATATAATCAAATTCCTAGGTGAACCACAACCATGTTTCCTCCTTGAGAGATTAATATAGCACACCTTTCAGGCTGCGCTTCTTAAATTACTTTACACAACAATTTTCTATCCAGAATAAGCTTTTCTAAAAGTGAATGGCTGTTTTAGACATAAATAGCTAATACTACTTTGTTCTATTTTTTCTCTAGTCCATCCTTTGAAGATGGATTTTTTTTCTTATCAGTTACACTATTTTCAAAGTATCAAAAACTGACTTTCAATCCTTCTTCACCCAACAGGAGACTGTAAGGAATCCATATCAAAATGGAAATTTGCAATCTTCCAGCCGAATGAGTCCTGACATAAACCTTTCACTTGAAGTCTGCTGGAATTTTAAGAAAGAAAGAACGAGTAAAAAGAATACAATCAGCTCTGATACTCTTAAAAAAAGCTTTTTCTGAACTGCTTAACAAAAGTGCTAATATAAAAGTGCTGCATTTTTTGTACATAGCATGCTCTTATGTTCTTATCTTCTCTATTAGTTTTTTTGTTAGTTCCTGGTATCCAAGAAAGAGGAGGGGTATTTTCAAGAAGAGCACTCAGAATTTTCTTAACAAAAGTGCCTAAAGAGGGGCTCCTAAATCTATGTTTAGGTGTCTAGGAGATGCGGCTTTTAGGCATGAGTAACAAACAGCTCTATTTGAAGGCATTTGCCATCCTTAAAATAACCGAAAGCGGGTTTTTCTTCAAAATCTATTAAAGAATGGAGGAATCTCTCAGTTAGTAGGATGAGTCTTATAACATTATGGTTAAAATAGGTACTACAGACTTACGCCTTTTTAAGACCAAGGTCCTGTGATTGGTTCAGTACACCTAATTTCAAGAATTATCCAGGAGCCAACTGTGGGATCAGAGCTACGGTTTTCTTGCTGTCATTTGTTCCTCTGAAAGCAGTTATCCCCCAGGTTTCTTTCCCAGAATCATCTCTTGCAACTGTGCTTCACTGATTGCTTGTGATTCAAGGACATGACTGTGCAGAAAATTCATCTCAGCAGGCTGGAGGGGTGTTCCATTCATATTTGAAAACTGCAGGCTCTGCAGTAACACGTTTCCAGCCTTGCTCCAGCACAGAAACTACAGAGCAAACAGCTTCTTAGAAAATATTAACACCTGACTTCCAGAGGCATCAAAAAGCAACGTAATTTTTGAATCACGATGTGATGTCTGTCTGCTTAGATGTTTAGAAAAGTGTTTGCACGTGGAAGCAATTTAACTACTCTGAAGTTTAAGGCAATAAAACCTCATATCAAAAGATACTTGCAATACCATGTCAGACTGTAACCATCCGCAAAAGCAACATATGATTTCTTCACCTAAACTGATAAATGTGGTTGCTCTGCTAAATTTTAGTTCACACTTTTTTTTTAATTGGGATTATTTATGGGAGCTGTTCCTCCCATGATTTTTAGGAGCTTGTTTAAAATTAATTAGAAAATTATACTTTAACAGCAAATTCTAAAATATGCCACTGCTTTGATAAGCCTGAAAATAAGCAAAGATTATCTTTACTCAAGCACAACTACAAAGGGACTGAACTGGAATGAATCAGAACTAGATAATATTTCTCCCTTTCTATCCCCATCTCCCCAAGGACAATAGCTGAGGCTGTATCTAATCCAGAGATTTTGGCTTGGAGAATGGCAAATAGAAGGAAAATCAGTTACTTATCATTACCAGTGGGTTGGACATCGCTAGAAGCACGGTGATAAGATCTAAGACCGATCACAATCAAATCACTGAAGGCAGAGATAATCATTATGAAAAAGGCTTTAAAATGTAGGAACAAGAGAAGTGCTAGCCACGTTAAAAACTTCTGTTACAGTTTGGCATGCTGTGCACTTTCAGCATTTCTGTGACACTCAAGTATTCAAATGATATTTAAATTTGCAAAAAAAACCAGGATGTGATTTTCATCACATCTGATTTTTTTATTGTATGAGTAACATAAATACAGACCATGGACTAGGGATAAGGATCACCAAATCAATATTACTTTTATTCATTTATTTATTTAATAATTGCCTTCCTAAGAAGCTTTAAGATGATGTCTGAAGATTTCAAGTACTACTTAAGAAATTTGGAAACATGCTCACATTCTAGTATAAAATGAAGGCACTATAAGCAGTATAAATATCATGCAAGATATAAGAAAAAATATGAAAAATTTAGTTTATTATGGGAATATAATTAAACACTACATTTGAGTTTACATAATGAACTTCTTGGCAGCCATACCTACTTCAAGTGTTTCAGAGATAATAAATTTGCTAACTACTAAATTGGTAATTATTTTGATTTATATAAAGACTACTTGTAAACAGTGATATGGAGAAACGAAAAATACAGAGAAACCTGCTAGTGGAACAGTAGAAACACGGAGGAACCCAGAATACAGCTAGCAGTAACACCAGGAGAGGCTTGAGCACTGCTAAATGGTGACGCTGAAAAAAATTCAGAGCAAATGGGAACTCCCAATATGATGTTATGACAAGGAGTATTAATGAAATCCTTGGGTGTGAGCAAGAAAGAAATATATATATAACACAAGCAGAAATAATGACCTTGCTATAGTGTTAAATTGACACGAGAGTATTTCACATACATTTGGCACTCATTACCCAGAAATGAACAACTCTTAAAAATAGTTAGGTTAAATGTAAGATTCAGAACAGATCCACATATGTTATGTATTAAGAAAGTGATTACAAGATGACCAGATGAGCAGCTCCTCCAATGGAATATCCCTGGATGAGGTTGCAATGATCAGCATTAAACCCCCAAAAAAGAAAGGGATAGCAGGAGCCAGCCACTTCTCTATACACTGACATGAAGTTTTAACTGTAGGTATGTGCTGGGTACCACTCAGTATGCCCAAGCATCTGGCACTTCAGTCTTCCTGTTTGTGCCTGCTGAATGGCATCCCAATTTGGAAGCAGCAGTGAGGAGAACTTGGGAGAATGCCACTGTGTGTTTGCAGGACCCATCAAGCACCTGCATTTCATGATTTGACAGTTCTGTATTGGCCACTCTGGAGAAACATATGCTGTCTGACGTAGTTCAGTTAATGTACCAAGTTCAAATAAAAATATTACATAGGAGAAGTCATGTAAAGATTAGCACTGTTTTTCAAACTATCTTTTTTAGCTTTATTTCTGTGTTGGAAGAATGCACAAAAAATTGAGGTTATTTTCAGTAAGAAACATTATCACTGAAAGAAATAATCCATTTAGATACGCCTTTTTAATTAGCTACATTTTCATTTAAAAAGATGCAGGTATCTAAAATGTATGAGGTAAACAGGCTGTGAGAGAGGATTCTGTTTGCATTCCTATTAAAAGTTACAAAACTTTGCATTTCTATAAAAAAACAGATAAAAATGCAGATGAGTTGGTGGGGAAGTCTTGTAGTAGTGTAGTGGTGACTACTTACAAATCAAATTGAATTCAGAGGTATGATCCATTCCAAGGTTTTTTGTGCACTTTAATCTATCTCTATCTATTTCTCCCTTTGCAGAAAGAAACCTTAGTGGAAGAAGTTGGAGGAATTGAAAGAAACTGGCACAGTAGACGCTCATCTCAAACTACGATAACTTTTCCTTTCACCCCAGCTTAGAGATCATATTGCTCAAGAAACAAGACATTTTGATGGATGATATTTTAGATGTCATGCACTAATACCTTCTGAGTATCTGGCAGAGAATATCTTGGCTAATTGTTTTTGCTTCTACCTGCCCTACAGATTCAGCACTTTAGCTTGGTGCTGTTGGAAACAATATCAAAACACTTCTCCCCTGTGGCTGGGCATTTATTGCTGTACATATGGCCCTAACAACTCAGAAGCAATATTCTACTCGTATTGAAGACATAAATGGTAATCAGCACTTTCTAAAATAATCAGTACTACAGATCTGCGATTCAAAACATGAAAACTGCAAAGGAGAATGAGGGAATTATTGTTTTCACTGCTGTGATAAACATTATTTTTCTCTACACTATATTCTTGGTCACTAGCCAAGAGAGGGGGAGCCAAAAAGAGAGTAAAATGGAAAGAAAGCTGGCGGAGGAATTCTGAAAAGACAGTTGGAGGGTCCACTGAAGAAGGACAAATTGCAAGTGCTCCTCAACTGCAAAGAATAGAAGGGTTAGAAAAGAAGAAAAATGAGATACCAGGCTACAGATATGATACAAGGAAGCCATGCAAGCAGATCATTTTTACAATGGGTACAAAGAAGATATCTTGAACAGGTTAAAAATAGCAATATACATGAGAGGCAAAAGGAGAGGTGGATATATATATACATACATATATATAGAGTGTATATATGTATATATATATATTTAGGATATATAGACAAGTGTAGGGTGTGTGTATATATGTATATATCTCTCAAGGGGGAATTGAAGGAAGAAAGATGTAGAACCCTGCATGAAGAAGAAAATTATTTAGGAATGATGTGAGAGATGATTTGGTAGAAAAATACCAGGAAGCCTCAGACAACAGAAAAACAGAATTTTAGCTTCAGGAAGAATTAACTAGATGCTTGGTAGAAGTTTAAAAAAGGAGCTTCAGAGCTAAAAGGCTAAGAAAGAGAAAGAACCACTGATAGATAGTGTGAAAAATGTGACTATTTTGAGGAAGAAAATTCAGGGAATTCATATGGAATGGGATTTTTCCACTTCAAAGGGCCAGCTATTTACTCAGATGCCCAAAGTACTGATGAAGAATTTGAGTGACTACCAAGAAAGATCAGATGCTAAATCAAAGATGCAGTAAGGGGAGAGAAGTAAGTGTTAGCATCCAGAGATATAAAGACTGCCTGCATCCATGACAAATGGTAAAACCAACATTAACTATTCTAAACATCCTTAAATATGCAAATACTTAATCAAGACAACATATTAAAAAAACATACTTAACAGAAATAAGTACTTGAAACCACGTTTTCTCAGGATGAACAGCCATGAGTTTCATCAACTTGCAAAGGTCTGTAGGATTCCCACCCGCTGTGCTCTATTTTTTTCATATGCTATACATCTGCAGCCTAAAGGATATACAAACAGCACTTAAGCATGTACAACTCTCTCCAAATACTTATCTCAAACTGATTACTGGAGTATATATTTACTGCCTGTCTAAGCTGTAGCATAAATTACTGAAGAACTCAAAACAATCTTAGAAGAAAATGATAAGCAGTGTTATGCAACAAACAAGATTATTTTACACACTAACAGAGAGTAGACACTGTGATGTTCATATGAAAAGACTAATTACTCATTTCCATTGAATTAACTGGGAATGACTTGACAAAGTAAAAAGAAGAGGCACTGCATTTTGCTCCTCTCCTGGTTGTACACTTTTAAAGCTGTCACATCTTCTCGTGATCAGAGGAAAAAGAAACCCATGAACTTTTTGGATGTTTTTTCAATCTAGTTAATCAGATACACCTAAAATATGTTTGGAAGTATTTATTTTGACAGAATTCTGAGAGGTTGCTCAAATCTCACTCAAGTCTACAAATCTTACACTGAGCCAGTGCTATTCCTGATAAGTCAGGCAGCTTCTGAGATTCTTTATCAGGGAGCGATTATTACACTTTGTTCACAGGTATCCAATAAACTCAACCATCTCTGCTGGTATATTTCTCATATTTTGAACTCCTCCATTTAACTTTATCTTTTATGTCACCACCTTTGAAACAGGAGCCCAGAAATGCATTCTGTCTTTTACCACTTTAAGTATCCTGTTCTTTCAGCTGTTCCCTACCAGTGCTTCAACTTCAGTCTCTCAGATTCTTTTCTCATGTAGGACAGCATAATACCTGTGAGATTCCTCTTTGGTATCTAAACAGTACCAGTGAAGGAACGCATCACGGACTTGACAGTACTTCTGTATAACTGCTGCAAAAGGCACTGGCAGCAGCACAGTCTCTGTGAAACACAGAAGCTCCATCTACTAATCAGAGATTACTGCTTGTTACCCCTATTACTACTAATACAAGCCACATTTTGTGAAATATCAGAGCAAGAACTATCTTTGAAATAATTCTTAGGGCCCATTTTAGCAAGGCAAAAGCTAGGGCAAAGTCTTGTTCTGTGCCAAGAAGTTCCATGACTGGGAAAAGACCGTCCTGTGCTACTGTTCCAAACCTTGTTCTGCCAGCTTCTGTTCAAGCCTCTCTTTCTTATAAATGAAAAATTTTAATCTCATCAACAGACCTGTTGAAATGTATACTCATGACCTTCCCTAGGTCATTCATGCTGAAGGTTGTCCTAGCTGAGATTCCAGCAGTGATCCCACTTCTACATGAACTAACTATTCCTAATTCTTCGTTTCTGTCTTTTGCTCAGCTACCTATCTATATACAATGAATTGTAGAGGCAGCAATCCTATAGTTACTTAGTTTCCTTAAAACATTTGGAAAGAGAGTCTTCTTGTAGGCCATCTGGAAATTCTAACACCGTTTTGCCCACATACTTACAACTTCCAATGGCTTTGTGACTCAGACACTCCATTTAAAAAGCCACTGTGCATGTTTGCCAGTAAATCATTTTAATCCATGTGTCCATTAACTCTATTTTACCACAGTTTCTATTCATTTCCCTGAAAATTATATTTGCCTGTTGCAGACTAAGACCTATAAAGATTACAGGTTAATATTAATCCCAGCTTCCCAGAAAGACTTTAAAAACTGGTGTCACTGGTGTCCCTTTCCAATTCAAGTACTACAGTGGGTTATGTGATGAATTATAGACTGTGCTTAGCTACACAACAATGAGGAATAAACACCTTTTTTAAAAGAAAAAGTCATTTTCAGCTGATGATGTGTCTGAACCATTTGGAGCTACTGGATATGCTATTACTTCCACTTTCTCTAAATTGTGCTTGAGTGCATATATCCTTTATCCTCTTAATGTTGAAACTTCTCCACCTCTAAATAATAAAGACAGAAATATTCTGATTTATCAGTTTTCTCAGTCCATCCAGTCAGTGGTTTGTGTGCAGTACATGCCAGTGTATCTCTTTCACCACTCACAAAAGCAACTGTAAGAATACAAACCTTAAACAGCACCCTTCCCAAGATTTCTGCTTAAATTTAATTGGATTTGATGACTTCCCGTTGTCTCCAGACTTTGGCACAATTAAGATCACATTTAATTATAACTGAAAATAGTTAAATTTCCATTACAGAGCTGCTTTGCTATCAACTTCTATCATCCTAAATGCCTCAGTCAAAAGACTACAGTAGATTTAACAGAACTGAGTATCTCTGACCTAGATACCTGTCATCTACACCAATGCTTCTCCATAAATCCAGTTAAAAAAATTTGTTCTCCTGTCTCACCAGCAACCCTGGGTTACTGTTAAGAAATACAGATTTAAATTACATACAGAAAACATGTATTAGCCATAACAAAAAGCTGTCTACAAATGTTCACGTTAGGTTAGGTTACTCTTCGTACAAAGAACGTTCTGTCAGACTCAGAAAGGTGGTTTTCCACTGCAAGAAGGACACAACTAAGGCTAAGCTTTGTATATTTGTCTCATGACAACACTGACAACATTTCATCTTAATACAATCTAGTCACAGCGGCTACTGCAGAAAATTGCTCACTGTTTGCTGGCACCATGGGAGACCATCATTACTGACAAGATTGAGAAACCCGTCAACGACAATTCAGGATTCAATCTAACTGAAGCACCCAAATGCTCTGTTTTTTTATTAGGACTATTTTCTTGCATCTCTTTAATTCTTATTCATGTCCATTGGTCCTTGACTCACACTGAGATTCAATGCAGTAAAGGCTTCAGCTCAACTGAGTTCAGTCTTAGAAATCATCAAAAAGCAAGACTTATGCAGTAATTTTTAGAAAATCTTATGACAGCCACCAATTTAGGTGAGGGTATGTATTTGTAAGTCCTTCTTCAATAGGATTACAATGACATTCTCCTGTTTCCTTCCCTAAGGACAGCTTATTCTGTATCATGTTATGATGATATGTCAACTTCTATGTGGATGTTTTGTAGAAACCGGCTACCACTTGTGCCACCATCTTTGTTTAATAGGTTTGTCTGATTGGGTTTCACTTATCCTGTGGTAGATTTTCACAGAAAAAAAATAAATTCACCTTTCAGTCTCATGATCACTCACTTCACAATAGACTAAACCTATCAATTCTCACAGATTGTTTAAATAGGATACAGAATCTTTTGACTGCGTACAACTTGCTGAGCTTGCAAATGTCACAAAACAACCATATCACCAAAACAAGGACAAAAAAATACAGGCCTACTGATTGCTTCTTTGCTATTGTAAATGGTGTGTCTAATATGTTTAAAGGAGAGATACACTACTGTTCTAAAAACAAGACAAAAAATATATCCTTTTCATGAACATGACATAAGACAAAGATTCATACCATCTTCAATTGAAGTTGAAGCACATGTCCTTCCTATGCTTCACCAGATCTTGGGTATTCATCTGAAGTACAAACTTCTTGTTTTACAGAAATCTACTATTTCGTACCATGACAAAAATCTGCAGAGCTGTTTTAAAAAAGTATAACTGAACAAACCTGTAATCAGAATCTCACATGCAGAAAAAAAATAATGAGATTCATCTTATTTCTTGTTTGCTTACACTACCCCTCAGCCTCTATTTGGAAGATTCTTCCTAAACATATCTTCAGAATCTCACTGGTAAGTGGTGTGGTGTTCTGTCTTTTGACTATTGTCAATTGGTGTAAGAACTTTAGTTGAAATATATGCAAAATATCTGTTTTTCATATTTAGTCCCATTTCCTCTTTCTGAGTAACCAGTCTGAAGAACTAACTCTGGGGTTTGGTTTGGTTGGCTTGTAGTTGGTTTTTATTTATTTAGTTAGTTACTTTGTTTGCTTTTTAAGATTTTTGAAGGCACTTGAAAAAAATGCATCTGGCTGTCCATCCTTTGTAGCCTTAAGACTGGTCCCATCCCAAGAAAAGTCATCAAAGACTACTTCATTATGGACAACGCATTAAGCTATCATGTCGTTATACAAAAAGGATGAGTTATGTTGATGCTAGGAGACAATTTCTCTCTCTGCTTCCTCATTCCATTATACAGATCCAAACAGAGATAACTAACAGATAATGGTATAAAGCCAGTATTGGCAAAAATACAAGGAACAAGGCAAGAGAGAGCAAAACTTTCAGAAAAAAATAATGTGCAAATGGAAAAATACAGCTGTGTGCTACAGTATGTTGACCTATTCTAAACCACACATTCAGATAACTCTCAAACAAAGCAGGTGGCAAGATATACACTTTCTTTTTTATGCAAGTACAATAAGTGTAAAAAATATAACAAACAAAAGTATTTCCAGAACTTAATTAAAGTCAGGAAATAGAATAAACATACATACAGAAAAAAACTAGGCCATTTTTTTGCCCTCATTCATTTCCTCACAAGCTCTTTTTTCTTTTTCTAGCTCCAATCTGTTTTTAATCTTTAGACTGTGAACTGCTCTGTGTGATCTCTTTTGCCTGCTTACAATGATCACTATGATCTACTCTCCACTGAAATTACTGAGTGATACAGTAGGGTAATTAGTAACAATGTATCTAGAATTTCCTTTTCCTTATGATACTTCCAAATATCCCATTGTTTAAAATTATTTTATAGTGTTTTTTCAATACTTAGGTTTTGGGTTTTTTTTTGTGGGAAAAAAAATTACACTAGGCAAAGACAATTTCAATTCAGATTACAGGTTCCTCCTTAGGTACATTTGTTGCTTCATAGAGCTTTTCGAGATACTGCTATACATATGTCTTCAAAATATGAATGACACTGGACATGCACTAAACATTACTTACACTGGAATATTGAAAAACAGTATAGAAAACACAGTATAGAAATTCATGTTGACTTCTGAAACCACAAATATTAAATAAACTAACGTAGAATTGCCAGCTTCACATCCATATGAATATCTGCACATACACATTTTCCATTGTCTTACTTGAAACATCTTAAAGACATAAAAAAGTGTTCAGAAGACTTTTTGTTATTGTTGAATGAAACCACGCCTTAACTCACCTCTGTAACTGCTGCCTCTGAATTTACCTCGTTATGATTCCTACTTTCTTCCTTACCTGCAATCTGGCTTGAAATAAGACTTAATTTCAATAAGGCTTAAATTGTAGAAGACCAGAACTCTGTGGAGAGGATAATGAAACTTAATGCTAATCTTCAAGAAAACAGTGCGCATAAGATCCAGCCTCTTTACTTCTTCCTTCAGTCAAGGCCTTCACAAGACAACAGTTCCATATTTTTTCTGCCATCTAACTTTATCGCTTATGCCACTCAGCATACCCTAGTAGTATAGTACTTACACTCTAGGGAACATATTTATTTTTATATTAGGCTGAATATTTATTCAGCACAGAGAAGTAAAGTGCTGAGTCTTTTATACATTATACAATAGAAATAGCACGCTAAAACAAGGTATCATTGTACAGTCCCAGCAAAAGGGTCTGATAATTACAGAGTATATGCATTGTTAAAATACAGTTATTCACTCAGTCACTAGGAACATTAGACTTTTGAAAGGGATATTTTTCCCCAAGCTTAAAGAATATGCTCTGTGACTAAAATCAGGGATATACCCTACTTGAGAGGTCTTTCTGGATATTCTACAGGTCTTCATTAGATGCATACTTGAAATACAAATTGGAAAGGAAAAGAATATTTTTCACTAAAACAAACAAACAAACAAACTGGAAAAATGTATGTTTTTACCAGGATTTTCAAAGTAGAATGGATTTACTTTTGTCCTAATCAATTTTCCTAATTTTTGAGCACCTTTCCCACACATCAAAAACATGAACAGAGAAGAATTTACTGCACTTACTTGTCTTTAACTACTCACTCATCCTCATGGCAATAAAAACCACCTCACGCATTGGACATTTTTTTTCCCCATTAAGCTATTCATTTCTAGGCAAAGGAAAAGTTCTGGAAAAAGAATTACCTAAAGCAAATGTCTCATAGAAAGTACCCCATCTAAATATGGAGGAATTTGGTGAAAGGAAAATTATTCAATTGGTGAAGATATCCCCTGCCACTGATTTTTAGTTAAATGAGCATCTTAAGATCATTCACTCTTCACATAAACATGTAGGGGTCAGTGGTTTACTCCCATTTATTGCCTGTGAGCAGTACAATATTAGCGTCATGCCTCAGTTGTGCTAGGCTATTTTTGGTTGGTTTTTTATAACTTGGAAAAAGATCATAAATAATCACATATACAATTATAGCAGTCAGAGACTGCTCTTAAAATATTCAACATATGTCTAGTTGCTCA
The DNA here is from genome assembly GCA_024606505.1 of Aquila spilogaster. Classification (NCBI taxonomy): domain Eukaryota; kingdom Metazoa; phylum Chordata; class Aves; order Accipitriformes; family Accipitridae; genus Aquila; species Aquila spilogaster. The sequence continues at coordinate 16,264,250 of JANHGO010000073.1, read as the reverse complement.
CATAGGATAAAGACAGTCTTCCTTTAACACAAATCTAATTAAAACCAGATTACACACAGCATCTCCAGAGAATGCTGAGACAATATGGAAAATATGCACAATTTAAATCCCAGGATTTATATCTAGCAAAGAAAAGAATGCAAACGAATGTACAAGTACTTTCAATAAAATTTAGAGTCCTAAGTATTTTTTATTTTATTTTTTTTCACTCATTTGCAGGTAGGATCTTAGGTTATTTGGGTATATTTGAAAATTTTATCTTTGGTCTATAAGACAGGTTTTCCAGATGGATCTCAGATTCTGTGGACAAGAACACCATTGACTAACTTGGCTGATATAATCAGTACTACGTGATAGAACAAACAGAGTTCTAAATGATTTTGTTCATACTTTGGAATACTTAGGAAGTGCTCGTGAAGAAGTATATTCTACATTAAGCAGAAGTGACTGAAAATACATCCATAAATTAGGGTTCTTCTCCCAGGTACTGTAGTCCAAAGTGATTTTCTGAGCAGCATCTAGCACCAGGAAGGAAAATAAATTACAGAAAATAATCTGAGCAGGAAAGATTAAAGTATCCAAACATATGGAAGACAACTGCTAGGAATCCAAACCACACTGTATTTTAGGGAATGTCTGCTGGTAAAAACATGCAGAGAATCATCTGATAGCAGCAGATTTTGGTATTAATGTCTTTTTGTCAGTAATCATGCAGAGGAAGCTAACTGTGCAAGCGTATTGCATACAACTGTAGAGACTCATACCTCAGGTAAGACCAACATGTTTGTTACTTAAAACATGTATGCCTTAAGCTTGAGGACAGAAGATAAATTAAACCTTACGAGAGTCTGTGGCTGATCTAAGGCTGGAAAGCTGCCTGCCCCTCCGTGAGGATTAGCAAAGATAAAAGACCAACTCTTGATCTACAGGACAGAAATCAGAGAAAGATTCAAGGAGACGTAGAATTAATCCCTTACAAGGTGATTCTCATTTTCCCTGCAACAGCTACTGTATTGATCAGGCTGAAGTTTCTGACCACATAACCAACATTAAAAATAAAAAGTTATCACAAGGAACAACTATAAGCAAATGGAGCTGGTTCAATCTGCAGGCAATAATACCTGAAACTTGCACAAGATGGCAAAATCAGGATAATGTAATTATGTAAAAAATGAAAGGAATGCCATTTGTTTTGAGAAAAGATTTCTTAATTGCCTGCAGCCTATTAGGATTCTAATACAGACACACGTAGACTGCTTACTCTCAGTATTAAGCAGTACAGTACTAAAAAACTAAGAAATGCAAAGTAAATACCTTCATTTCAATTTCTTGGGCACAAAATAGATATTTTTGCATGCAGAGAAGCACTTTGGTCTGTGGAGATAGGTGTCTGTCATCTAAGCTCTGGTGTACCTTCCTCCACCTAAATTTGCAGAAGAAACGAAAGCAACAATTTTGAAATCTTGAAATGCATAGGTAGGAGGGAAGAGTCAAGGTCACATTTCATGCATAGCTTTCAGAAGCAAGCTATGCAGGGCAGCCCTCCAAAGTTTTACATGTCATTCAGTTCTTTTGCTGACCTGCTTAAAAACTTGAACTTTATTCTCATGGAATATCTGAAAAAACAGTGTGAAGCCGCATTTTACTTGATAGTTCAGATCTCATCAGGAAATGTCCAGCTGCTGAGTCAGTAAGTTCTGTACAAAGCTTCCCCATAAAGCATTTCTAATACTGGATTACTTCCAGTCTACATTTTTGTCCCCTTACTGAATTATGGGGCATGGATTTTTCAAACAAAGCCATTGCTGCCTGCCATTAATCCTTTTGGGTAAGCAAATCTGCAAGCCTTTTAATCACAGGGATTGGTACACCCACTCCCAGCAAAGCATCACAAACCATCCGCCAATTTCACAACTATCAGATACATGAGTGAATGAAAGTACAAGATAAACAGCATGGTATGGAATGCCACAGCTGAATAAAAAATTAGAACCATCATAGGGAAGATGGATTATTGCTTTACTGTAGTACAATCCATAGATCAGTTAAATCTCAACATATCATTCCTATTACGGTATCTTTTGCTCCAAACTGAAAGTCTAAGCCTAAACATGTTTCCATGTATTATGGAAACAGAAGAAAGCAGTCACAAACCTAACAAATATAAATATACCATATATTTTCATGGGATACCTTGTTCTCATTGCCTACAAAAATGCTGTATCTGCTCGCTAACCGTGAAACAGCACTTCAAAACAAAACAAGTCTTTGTACTCTTCTCACTCACAAATGTTATAATTTGTGTCCTGTATCATTATGTAAGAGCAAAACCGATAGGATATGAAATACTCTTTCAAAGACTGACAGGCCAACCTCACAGAAGATTAGCTGCTAAAACCAAGTGCCAAATAAAGCCAAGGGCATGTCTGTTTTGAAACAGTCAAATGATTACAGAGGGGAGGGGAGTAAGGGCCAGCCCTCCTTCTGTACATTTGGATTAGAATAATTCACCCATTACTTATTTTAACATACCTTCTAGAGAAAATAAAACAGAACAAAATTCCTACATTGAAGCCTAAATTTGTTAAGAAACAAAATGACTGTCTTATCACCATCACAACTCATAAGGATCAATGCTGGTTCTTAGCTTAAGCTTTTTATCCATTCGTTTTTAATCTAAGGAGTGATTATTGGATGCACAGGACACTTCCTGAAAATTAATGACCAATGAGGTAAAGAGGTTACATCTAGGAATTAACCTTTTTAGATGACAGAAGTGCTCCTTTAGAGGTAACTTATACCATTTTTATTGCCTACAAGTTCAGAAATAATCACTTTCTGTTTTTTTTAGTACAAAGACTTTTGAGAATGTCTACAGTTTTGTCTGTTGCAACTGTTTGCTAAAGTCTTTTCAAGATCTTTCCTAATGTGCTGGATCTTTCCAAAGGTTTTAGATTCTGAAATTTGGCACATTTGCCCTCAATTACAATTTCTAGTGTTCTGCCAACAGAAAAATACCTGCAGCTTTATGCATCAGGGGATAGATGTTTTGCTAAATTGGGTCAGCTGGCCTACTCCTACTGGGGCAAAGGCTTCATTATATTCTGGAAGGACCATACTATGAGCTGGATTCAGGTTTGCTATCATCTCTTCAATCTTGGAAGTCATAATTACTGCAATGTTTTGTGAAACATTATCCAAATAAACTCAAAAAGTTACAGTCTACTGCAGGCAGAGCCTCTCAAATTTTCAGAGTGCTCTTCCTCCTTTCTATATATTACATTTACAACATTTTATCGGTGCCTTTTTTCTTCTACAACCACTCTCTCTTAACCTTTCTGCAAAATATTACTGGGGCCTTGTTCACACTTCATTATCTGAATTTTTATAGATTTGACATATTTCTTTTTTATGACTACGCTGAAGTGTGAAGAAGTTAACATGTTGTGGAGTTCAAGATGTGAAGTGCAGAAAGGCCGAAAGCCAAATCACCTAATACCCAAATCAAAAGAGAACTGATTACCTTTGTAGACATGGACCAAAAATGTATGGCTTTCACATTAGGTAATGCAACACCAAATGCTTGAGCATTGCTCTAAGAGTAGAATGTAGGCTGCAGAGTAAGGTGCTTTTCTCTACAGCATATGGAATAATTATATAAATTCCAGAGGCACTAACTTTGCTTTACTCCCAACCTATACCCTAACCAACCTTATCCTCAACTCTGACAACAGGAAGAGGAGGCAAGGATCAAGTGTGGCTTCATGCCCAATGGCAGGCTGTCTGCTCTGCCACCCAAGGAATGCCTCCTGCCCTCCTCATGTCTGTATTCCTATTTCACCTCCTTCCCTTGAACCTGCAAATAATTTCTCCAAAGGAGCTAAAACTCTTGAAAAAAAAATGATCCAGAGTGTTTTGGGAGTTCTTAGCCAACTAGAGAGACTGTAAAAAACTGGAGGAAGAACATAAATTAATGCAAGAATGTATGCTGGCTGGTTTGTGAAAAATCCTTATGCAGACCAGGAAGCAAGTTGCAGAACCAGAATAAGGATGTACAGGCAGCTTCCAGGACAGTCCATGCTTGCAGCCAGCATCCTATCACTTGCGTTCTCACCACTTTTTTAAACTGACTGTGCCGACCCTGCAAAGAGCAGTTTCTCACTTCTATATACTCTCTCCTTAGCGCTTCTTGCCTCCACGCCATTGGTCAGCCTCAGAGCTTGGGCTACAGATTTTTTGGGGAAAGAGATTTTCACTAGACTAGTCCTGAGACATTCATCTGAGCAAGACGTACTGCTGCTAAGTCGTGTTATTTGTGATTTACTTTAACAATGCTGGTCACTTTCACACAATTAAACAAAAATAATACATACAGTTTGATATTCGTAGCTCCTGTAGTGAAGCACTACAAAACTATGATTTACAATCAAATCTTCACATCTCAAGGGAGTGCTATTCCTTTTACTGATGATTACTACTGCATAAAGTTACTTAGATTCTGAAAGGATGCATGAAAAACAATACATTGCTTTGTGAAGTCTGAAGCCTTGCTATAAAACCACGAAGTGCATTCCCCTACAATTATTATGAATATACTTGAAAAGAACGTAGTCTGTTTTTTATGATAGAGTATTCCATGCTGGAAGTAGGTAAGTGAAGATGAAAACTGCTGTCAGGTTAGAATCCCCACAATCAAGCACTCATCAGAAATCCACAGATAAGCCTATATGCAGATATGCACATTCATTTCTTCTTTTTACATCTTTAAAAACTACTCAAAAGGTGATTTTGTACATCAACTTTGAACACTTGCAAATATACCTTTATAATAATTGTGCGACCTTGCAGGTTTCTTCCATTTTATATTATAATCATTTGTAGTTGGAAGATCAGACTGAGTGAAAGAATTGTCAGACAGTGCAATTCTAGAGCATTTTAGAGCATTGCATTCATTACGTGAACATGAATAAATGTGACACTATGACAGCTGCAGTAGCACTATGCATAAACTTTTTTATCTTCTTCAGGGGTTTTCTTCTCAGCTTTGGCCCCCACCACTTTCATAGGCTTTTAAGTCAGCAATTATAAAAACATGAAAATGTCCTAATCAGTTTTATTCATTGACACACCTCTAACACACAGCAATGCTTGCTGGAGTCCGCATGGTCTAAAGTCCACTGAGTCTCTCTACTGATTGATGACAACTCATGGTCCTGCAGCTCTCAAGTGGATTATCATTTCTGGCATCCCAGAAACGAGGGCAACCAGTCCACTGCAGCTCCACTCAGATTACCTGCTCCTGAGTATTAGGTAACACCTTGCCTGGTGCTTTTGGCTCACACCAGCTAGCACTGGTGGAACTGGGTGACAGCCTGGTTGTAGTAGAGACTATGGACTGTTCCAAAAAGTCTTTGTCAATGAGGTCATAATATTTTCTGGGAGAAAAACGCTAGCTATATGGGTGTAAATTCTGCTGTGCTACTGAAGCTAAGGGCCAAGGAATGAGCCCTTGCCTGACATTATCTTCTCTGCAGAGGTGCTAAATGTCCAGGAGAAACAGGCAAAGAATTGAGTCCTAGCAATCTCACCTCTTAATTTTGTAACACCTCTGTCTGAATAAAACAGAGAGTTATTACACTGACAAAACCATGACAACATTGCCATGTGTGGCACTGATCCCTTTGCTGATGTATTTCATTGGGCTGCACAGCCAAGCATCTTTATGTGGCTCTGGCTGTTTACTTCTTAGTGGGGAATTTCAGGGCTTTGAATTCTCCATATTCCCTTCACTCAAACACACATAAAATCATAGATTTGCTCAGGTTGGAAATGACCTTTCAGATCATCAAGTCCAACTGCAACCAAACCATACTACCCTAACTCTAACAACCCACTGCTTAATCATGTCCCTGAGAATCGCATCCAAACAGATTTTAAACACATGCAGGGATGGTGACTCAACCACCTCCCTGGGGAGCCTATTCCAGTGCTTAACAATCCCTTCTGTACAGAAGCTTTTCCTGAAATCCAACCTAAACCTCCTCTGGCGCAACTTGAGGCCATTTCCCCTTGTCCTGTCACTTGTCACCAGTGAGAAGAGACCAACCCTGCTCCCTCTGCAATCACCTTTAATGTATTTGAAGATGGCAATCAGTCTCCCCTCAGCCATACATATTTCCCTTTATTTTCTGTAGAGTAATTAAAGAATTAGAAATTATCACTGTGATATGGAAATGTCTTTCAGTCAAAGGTCCTTGATTGCACAGTGACGACTTTGAGCCTGCTGCTCGACACTAGCAGTCAAGTGGCAGTTACAGAACTGTTGCTTTCACCCACCACAGCAGCCAGTGAAGACAACACAGCAAAGGGATGGCTGTAATACAGAGCTGAACCTCAGAAATAAAGTTTACCAACCTGACACATTCTAATTAACACAAGGTGGTACTTTTTCATATTACTGAAGGCTTTCATTCAGAAAATTGTTTTCTTGACCTCAAATTCCAAATTTTCTAAATAAACTGTTGCATCTTCTTTCTTCTTACACTTATGTAAGACGTCTCTTTACTCAAACACGACTGAGGATGGATTATTGCATACTTTGCAGATGGGTAGCATTCACTATTCTCTTCCATTCAGCTACACTTTAAAAAAAATAAAACAGAAAATCTCAGGACACTTTCTAGAAGGGGCAGTGATAAAGAAGAATCCCTACAGCAATCTTCTGAGTCTACCAGAAGTCAGTAACTCAGCATACTGATGTGGCCAGGAAAAAGCTTACTTAACATTGACTTTCTATTTTAAAAAAGTCCTTCCACTTTCTTCGTTATATTCTTCATGTTGTATTAGGCTTCTAAATAAGGCATAATATTGAGGAGATCACTTTTGCCTATAAAAAATTACACATCAGCTGTCAAGGAAAATACTTTGCAAAGTGCATAAGATCTTCATTCTAGAGTGACTAGATATCTGAAAGCATGTGTATGCACTAACCTAACACAGGTAAAAAAACAAGTGTAACTTCAAAAATTAACCCTTCTTTTAAAACAGAAATGAAAAATGAAGCTCATCTTCAAAATCCAATTTCTGAAATATTCTAAGCTAAAATACATTAAACTGCACACTGTCACTCAGACAAAAGCTGCCATGAGTCCTTGTCTTCACTAAATGAATATAGATTTTAAAGATCAGATGCATTTTGCCTAGCAAGTGTCTACAGCAATTTAAGATGCTACTGTTCCTCAGCTCTGTGTCACTGCCATGCTGCTTGAGGTTACTGTGCTGACCTGCATTCTTCAGTCACCGAGTGTGAAGTCCAGCAGCTTAGCTGAAGCCACATTTCCATGTCAGTAAAAGATTAAACCGCTTAACTTTGTCCCAGCAGAGGAACACTCACAGCCTATTGGTGCGACTGTCCAGCAGGAGCAGGCATTTGTTATCAAACTTTTTGCATTTGATTGCAGTCTGACACACATCTAGGACTTCAATTGTAAAAGCTGAGGATTATGTAATACAAAGCTTACAATTCATACCCCTGGTTTGCTTCTACAGAAGCCAGGCTGCTCTCTGGGGCAGTTTCTGGTCTAGTTTGCAAGTAGGGCTGCTGACAATACTGATGCTTCAGACCTTTCTACAACCGCTCCAAAAATAACATAAAGGTTCAGATCTTCCAATGAGAAAACAGGTTTTTTTTTATACAGTCAGGGTATGGATTTCATTGCTCAGTCTGCCCACTCAATGCTATAAACAAGATAATTTAAACAAGGAGCCCTGGCAGTTATGATTTTGCCCTGAAGGCAAAAGCCCCAAGGAGACATGGGTCACAGAACTAAAGCTGTGACAATCTGTACAATCTAGGTAAATGTAGAAAAAAAACATAAATGAGTAAAATCATCAAGCGTCTGAAAAGCAGAAAATAAAATTCCATTCACTGAAGTACAGTACTACCAGTGCACAAAGCCTAAATGATTGAATTAAGTATGCATCACATTCAGGCTGACAGAAATGAAGATGCTTGTAAACACATTTTGTATTTTCTCAACAGTAGCTAAGGGCAGAGTTTTCTAATTGTCAGAGTATAGAAATGTGCCAAGAGCAAAGGTTGTGAGGAAAAAATGCCATGTTCAATTATTTATTTGATCAGCTCCTACACTACACAACATAATCACTTCTGTAAATAATGAAAACTTTACACTTGTATAAATATAGCAGTAAGTTCAAATGCACCGGAGCATTGCGTATGTATGTTACTCCAAAAGTAATGCCTTGTATTTATTTCCATGGAAACTACAATAGATACAAAGAACACAGTAACACTACTTCTCAGAGCAAATTCCCAGCTACAAAACACTCTTTTTCCAATGTAGTCACCACCACTATGTATTTTTACCAGCGATGAACAACAGCCCGCATGCTCTGCTCATAAAGATTTCCACCAGTGGAGGAGACTCACGGCTGCTGTTGCCACTGCTAAAACACACCATGCACTGCCTCACTATGCTCGCATTCACTTCACTGTGTTCAGATCCACAGTTTGGTCTCCATCAACGTTCAGCAAGCATCAGTGAATTCCCATGGAGGAATTCAATTGCACACCTTTGCTTCATTCACACTTCCATGTCAGATGCCATTTTGTCAGAGTGCCCCTCTGCTGCCATTTGTCACATATTGGTGGGAAGGTTCCACATCTACTGCCATACCACCACCATCCACCTCTGACGCCATGGACCAACACAATAAAATAGGAGACATTACTTTTGGAGCAGCCCTCATAATGTGCAAAACATTACACATTTTACATTACACATCTGGACCATTACCTGGGCCAGAAATTATTATTATTGGAAATAACGCCTTGTGCAAATGGACAGTAATCTGTTTTGTCTTTGCAAAATGGCAAGCCACTTTCAGGCAGCCTATACATGGCTTCTGAAACATTCATACATTGTTTATTCAAAGGTGTCTTTATAGTTACAGCCAAGAGCCTTGAAAATTTGGAATGTATGCGCTGAGAAAGATGTGGATGCCTTCTTTGGATGTCTGTTTGCAGCACGTGTTGATCTTCAGCATGTGATAACCTCAGACACTGTCCAAATCAAACAGACATTTGGTAATTTTCTTCTCAGCAGAAAATAGTCTGGAAGTAGCTTAGCTAACCTTCATTATCATCTGCTATCCACATGTTTCTTATCTTCAATCAAATCATAATAAATTAGTTTCATCTAAACATGCATGGGGAGAAAGGTTTTTAGAGCAGTCCACAACACTCTAAAATCCTTCTCTGCTCTCTTCCCTTGGGACACAGGACAATTTCAGTTTTAAATATCACACAGTTGTAAAGCTTCTTGCAAGTTTTCTGAGGACATGAAATCCATTTTAGCCTTGATATTTCTTATACTTGGGCTCTAAATCATCAGAGTTGCTGGGTTTAGTAAAAAAAAAAGTCATTTGACTGCAATGACTGTGTGGTTCTTCTGTTCCTGAACGAGAATGCCCACTTTTTTCCAATCTCTTACAAATGAGACTTTTAAAAACCTAACACTTCACAATTCTTTCATGTTGAATCCTTCACCACAAAAAAGTAACCAAAGTGGCAGTTCCAACCTCCTACACTACACTTGACAACCTCATTATTAAAAAGAAATATATATATATATATTTTCAACTGGAGAAAATCCTCAACAAGATATTCTGTTTGACCTAAGCTCAGGAACATGCTATCCAGGGGATAGTTCATAGGTGCTCATGACATTATTACTGCATTTCAGCAAGTTTCAGTAGCCTCTTGATTTACACTACTTGGTTTTAAATCCCTCTCTTTCTCATATCTTCACTTTTAGAAATTTTTTGCTTGGAGGGCAGTGAGGTACTGGCACAGGCTGTCCAGGGAAGCTGTGGATGCCCCATCATTGGAGGTGCTCAAGACCAGGTTGGATGGGGCCCTGGGCAGCCTGAGCTGGGGGGTGGCAGCACTGCCCACGGAAGGGGGCTGTGTCTCAATGATCTTTCAGGTCCCTTCCAACCCAGGGCATTCTATGATTCTGTATATGGATAGGAGAAGTTTAACACCCTGTTACTTAGATATTCATAACATCCTGAAACATTATTAAGTAATGTGAATAAACAATTTTAACAGAAACTATGTTTTTGTACCTCTAACTCTTTAACCAAAACCCTAATCACAGTGAAAAATAACATTTTTTGAGCTTAAAAAACTCAGGAGTTTTTCTTCCATCAACATTTTCTTTTTCTATGATGTCCACACCACACGAATATCAGAGAAAACATAGCTCTTGTGGTCAGGCTGAGAAGAAGCAGAGAAAATTTATTCTCAGTTGATCTGGACTGGTTTGTGGAGTCAGTATGTTCAATGGCTGAATGATCCTCCAGATTTCTGCAAACTGATTCAAATTGTTTGAGATTCTTCCATAAGCAATACTAGTAAAGTCAACACTTGCATTCTATCATGAACCACCTTTATCAGCTAACAATTATATATAAAACTTATCAAAAAAATAGCACAAGATCAGTCTTACACAAAACCCACAGCTCCCACCACTATATACTTCACTTATAGTAACACAGCTATTCCAGAGCTGTTACCGAGACTGGATCAAAGCCCCCTTAATTTCCTTACGGTTTTTTTGACCTGCACATTGTTACACCTACTGAGTATATTCTGCAGTACAGCTGAACAGCTCCTGGAGGAGCAAACTTGGAGGCTGTTCAGTTATTATCACAGTATAAAAATCCCTCCAACAGGGTCACAAAAGATGCAGGTGGGATACGGGACACATTCCATACGCTTTAGTCAGTGAGAATTTATTAGAAAGCATGTGGTTGAATCGACCCTCTCCCTCCACCCAAAAAAAGAGTTCTGCTAAAACGAAGCTGTAAAAGCAGTGATGTATAGCTGATATATACTATAAAGTCAGCAATTTTTCAAATGTCTGTTCAGAGTGGGCACTGAAACACTGTGCGTGCAATTTTCACTGTGAGTAAATAGAAAAATATTCCAAGATCACAGCATGATCCTATGTATAGATGTTCTGGATAATGCAATACGAAATCATTATTCTTCTACTCTATGGACCTGCAATTCTAGGTGTTGTCTGAACCCCATAAAACACAGTAATTTAAATGACACCATATAGCCCACTATTGAAAGAACAAAGCTGAATTCTCTCCAACTTACCTCATTTCCTTAATTAGTGCAAAATCTCCTCTCTCTCTCTCTGCTATAATGCAAATTAATAAGCTGTATTTCATTAATCTACTAATTTGTTGTAAGATTTTTATTTCAAGAACTGGATTCTTAAAGGAAGATTCATGGTTAGCATTGTTTTCAGTTTGTTTTTTGATCATCTGATAGTTGAGAAGCACGGTAGGAGATGCTTTGTATCAGGAAGGTAACTGGGGACTTATCAAAACTAGAGAATTTATCTGTAGTTAGCTGTGCTATCAATAAAACAGCAGAGCTCCTGCTAAGGAAGCAGTTTTTTGGGGCATGTAGCACAGTAGGAACACCATGTCTGTCTTTAAAGGTGACCTGAAAAAAATTATGTGATACTGCTGAGCTGTTTATTATGGGGCTGTTTCATTTTATAGTAGAAAATCTGTTACACAGAAATTACTACAAAACTTGGTTTGAGAAAAGCTGTAGGAAGTGCATCCCATTACACAGAGAGAGTGTCAGCAGACGTGCACAGTAATCATGTAAGCCAGACAAAGAACAAGTTCGTATACTGATAAAGAGAAGTATTCACCATGGAATATCATCACTAATCTTTTGCTGCGCCCTGAATTGCTTCAGTAGTGAGATTTTTTTATTTTCTTTTCTGAAGATATAGACCAAATGTTACTTTTCAAGATACAGTGGTGAATATGAAAAATACAACCAGCTCAGGCTGTTGAATGACTCTAGATTTGGTTCATGTATGGGAATGACCTTGACAGACAAAGGTTCATCTCCATAACCTCTGAGTTTAACCCTTGTCTCTCTTGTCTTTTTGCCATAGGCCCTGTATGCTCTTAACCCTGCTCTTTGGCAGGAACATCATGTTTTTCTAAACTTACATACAATAAACAGGCAACAGGCACCAGTTTCAGGGCATCTCTGGGATATGGCTGAGGAAGGGAGATAGGCCTCATAAGTTAATGACAATTACCTCAACTAGACAAACTAGTCCAACTATATAATTTATATCAACTACATAAATTCATACAATACCACTCTCATCTTTTTCAACTGGACTATTTGCCTCCTATTGATGTAAAACTCAAGATAACGGTAGCTTTTGTAAATACAGAATATAGGAAACTACTTCAATAACTACCGTTCATCTATTTTAATTTTCCATACAGGTCTTTATTAGTTTAAATTCATACTAGTTTATCCTTACGATGAAGACAGATATCTTAATCATTTCAGCCCTTAATTTGGCAATATTCTACTATATTCTATCCACTTCAGTGGGAATGAAAAGTGATTACTGTCTCTTATATATAAATGTATATAAAAATAAATCCTCTCTAGTTCTGGGCAGATTGCCTAAATAGGCAGCTAATTGACACTGCTAACTCACAGGTAGGCAAGCTCAGTAGGTCCTACTGCCACGGAAACGTGACTATTTTACTTCTTGATCACAGCTGCTACTTCCATACCCCAATACTGCACTGTGAACTTCCGGCTGGGTCAGCTGAATAACAGCAAACCACGCTAGTTTCCATAGTTTCCCAAAGTTATGTTTTTGCAGAATAAGTCCCGTATTTTTCCTTTTGAAGTTTGTTTCTTTTACTTCATTCTGCTCAGTCCACACACTCATAAACCTAACCATCTCAGAGATACCAGCACACTGGTCTTTACATCTGTGTTAAATATATATTGACCTATTTGTGTTATCTTCACTGACACTGCAAATGAGTTAATGTATCTGATATTAAAGAGATAATCTTAACAAACACACTAGCGAAATAAATATTTAGTTGTTGTAAAATGTACGGAGAAACACAATATGATTTCACCCAAAGCTAAAATGCACACATTAACATAGTATTTTGGAAAAAATATCATCCACCTTTGAAACAGAAAAAAAATTGTATGATGAGCACAAATCTCTCCCAGAATGTGGCCCACTGCATCAAGGTCATACAGTTATGAAGATGTTTTTCCTCCATTAGAGCACAGTGCCATTATGATTTATGACTGCAAAAACCTTTTCAAATTAAGATTTGTTTGATTGTCTGTTTCAATTAAGTATATAATAATAACACTTTTCCCCTTTCTAAACAAATGTTTTACACAACCTAGCATCCATAAGACATACACAAGGATATGACAGTGATTAATTTGTGTTGTTGAACACTTTATTTCCAATAACTAATTTAAGATAGCCCTCACTTTTTAATAACTGAAACGAATAAATTCTGCAGGGTGTTTTTGGTTAGGTAATTGATAAAACATCTTCATATTAACAACTGTAAATTATGACTGTGTTATATAAACCTTTCACCCAGCAGTTGTCTTCTAGAACACAGCAGTATAGGCAGCTGCTGTGCACTGAGGCATAAAACTTATATCATGGAAAAGAATGTATCGTCACAATGCCAGAAGTTATCCGAACAAATATAAATAAAAATATTTTTTCTGCTTGAATTTTATCTGGAAGATAAACTTCTGATGACACTGTATATAATTGAAAAAAAATTATACATATGGCTCTCCTAAGACTCATTCAATACCACTTTCCCATAAGAAATGTCAAAAGCACAATTTGTTTCAGGCTTCTCTTAAAAGCAAATTAAACAATCTACTGGAAAATTGCCTGTGGACAGCAATGGTGCAGTGGGAGACAGAAAGACTAGGTGACTTTACAGAACTTCCCTAACATTTAAGATTATCTCAACTTATTCCTTAGGTAAAACTATAATCAACTATAGTTAAATTCACATGGAATCTCAAAAACAAAGAGTAACTTTTCATTCTTACAGCAAGTCATAAAAACATAACCTGGCTTCTGGAGGATCATTTCTTAAAACAGAGGCCCATATTCGGAATTTTTCTGGTGTAGTACCATGTCATAAATGCTTAAAAATATGCGAATGCTTAGAAAAGAATTTGGTCCTATGGTATCAGTAGGTATGCCCAATCATTTCTGAAAAAGCTATGTAAAATTCTACTAGGCAGTGATGAATCCCAGTCCTGGTCCAAATGGATTACCAGACATCTTACATGAGAACGATCTCTAGGAGCTAACAGTTCGATTCCACCATTTCATTCATCTGTAAACCACTATACACTCCAGAGATGATTTGGCAGCAATGAATGCTGATATTTCATCCAATATTAATTTTATGGCACCTTACAGAAAATAATAGTCCAAATTTTTGGATTAATAAAGGCCAAGATGATTTCCCATAATGAACATAAACCTGGGAGAAAGACATGTTGAACGGGAAGCCACTTTTCTGAAATATTCTGACAAATATCCTCTCTGAGAACAAAGTCTCTTTGGGCATTTGCCAGATCAGAAAGGGAAATAAAGAAAATTTCTTCAGATATTCAACAGCTGTATATTTCACTGGGATTCGAAGAATACTGCATTTCAGTAATGCATATAATCACAAGTACAGAGAGAATGCAGGGCCATCATTTATTAGCGCTGCGCTATCTTTGGTTATATTGCAGCTATCCTTTATAGCTGGGCAGAAACAACAGAAGCTTTGGAAGATGCAATGACACTGACACAGCCACTTCATCACACCTATAATGTAGGCATGCAAATGTGGTGCGATTAAAATCTCTCTAAGCTTTCTTCTTATCCAAGAAGTCTCATATTGTCTGTATTTATCCTATTACCTACTTTTTTGCCTGTGTACACATACATGTGTATATTGTTCAATGGTTTATTTTATAAAACCACTAAGAATTTCCTGCCAAACAGTTCCTCCTGGACAATAAACAAGACAGCAGAAACCTGGATCACAATCATGCAGCTGAATACTAACAGCCCTGGAAGAGATGTCAGAGAAAGGGTTGCAAAAAGAAGAGGACTCTTAAGCCTGTAGACCACTATACAAAAATATTAGCCTCCAAATATGTAAGTGCTTCTCAGCCATGCCCTTAACAGCGCTATCGCATTAGCCAAATTTAACAAGAAAGAGAATTCAACTGATGCTGTGAGGAAAGACAAGTTACATATTTGCAGCCCTCAGTTCCTTTAACAATAGCATGGGATTTATTCAGTGGCAGTCAACTATGTCTTTCAGGGATGAAAAGTCTTCCAAGAAGGGACAAAGGCATCATATTATATTACTTTTGTGCTGTAAAGCAATTTACAAGGCATGGAGCAGCATAGTAAAAGAAAATTACAGTAATTCTCAAATTGACCGGGATGAACATGTGCCTACCTTAAGTACACACCAAGTATCACTGAAAGGAGCTCTGAATTCCAAACAGACCTTGACACACCACTGCCGGCACCTGAGCAGACCCACCTTCCCCTCCACTGTTCTCAAAGGTGCCATGCTGAAGACTGCTCCAAGGTAGACACTTCACTCATGTCAACTTTGTCTTACTTTAACCTGGCTTTTAGATAGGAAAATTTCAATTTTCAAATTGCTGCATATATAAACTCCATCCTGTTTTGTTTTGTTTTTGCAAACAATAGTTTAATTAGAGGCTATTATAAAATAATCATTGCTAAACCATATTTTTGGATATTTTCACTAAAAATACACAGCATCATTTTTAAGTACTATAGTTATTCCTTTCACCATTCAAGTAATACGTCATGTAAAGGCTTCACTAGAAGGATGCAGTGCTTTGAACAAAGTCATAGAGAAATTAAGTGTTCCTGTGTGTACTTTAGGAATTTGCAAAACAACTGTGCTAAAAGATTTGAAAAATGTCACAGATGTTCTTCGTATCAGTATTCCTCAGAAGTAATAAGAAAGAGAGACAAGAGACGGTGGATTAATTTTAGGATAGTAGAAAGGCTACTTCTGTGTATTTTAGCTGTTTCTCTCAGACTGCAATTGTTCAGGCAGTAGACAAAACTTTGAGTATGTCAAACCAGAGAGAATCCAAATCTGTGAAAAATTTCTGACAGACCAATTGTGTACATATGCAACTGTATGTTAATATACGCCATATTTTTACTCTTACTTGTAAGGATTTGAGTACATTTCTATCTCAACAGCTTCTTTTCTTACTCAATCCAATACAAAAAAATACAACAGAAGATGTTTAACATCAGGACCTTTTTCCAATCTGAGGACTTAACTGCAGTGAAGCTTTAGGACAGACAGGCGTGTAGGAAAATTTAAGTCGAGAAATGAAGCAGGTACACACAATATCAAATGGGAGGAAATGCAATGAATACAAAGTTTCACAAAATCAACAGAAAATAGCAAATTCTGAATCCTTCACTTTCTAGGAAAGTTTAACAGAGGATACTGCAATTATATTTTAATTTCAATGTAAAAGTAGAAAAGGTGTCCAGAAATTTACTGCTTTATAGTTAATCCAAAAGCCTTCCAGTTTTAAGTGAGAAGTGAATAGATGAGAACAACAGTGTCAGAATCCTACAGCCCAAGGCAGATCTCCCCAGGAAATAATTGCCACAGGTTTTCTTCATGCTGACAAGCAGCTAAGAGAATAGAGAAAAGAGTCACTGTAAATAACTGAAAATGGATTTGAGATTTAAAGGACTGTCATGAAATACTTGTACATTTTGAACTCACAGAAAGATATCTCATGTTTTGAAAATAAGTTAAAAACATAAAAACTACAGAAGACAGATGAGAACTATGACAGAAAAAAACATGAAGTTTTGAAGAGATTTTCACCACTGATTTCATTGGCAATTAAAATGTTATGGAACTAAACTTATAAATGCTCCCTTTAAGCATTAATATCAAAAGTCAATCACAAAGTAACATTTTTGCATCTTTATTTAGTAGCAGTATCTCGCACCATCATGAACAGGATGCTTTACCACACACTAGGCTTAAAGTATCAGTTAATCAAGAAACTTGTCCATATGCTATTGTGACCAAAAAAGCCAGACCCCTTGCCAGCCTCTGACAATGAATGCCCTTCAAAATTTAGAAAAACAAAAGATAAGTGAAGTTTCCCATTCCCTGAGCACGGAGTTGTTAATTCAGAGAGCTCACTGTTAACCACCGTAACCCTACCTCCATATAGCACAGGGCAACCTTGAGGCTCATGCAGTCGAGTCTGCCTTGTCCTGGTAAAGGAAGATACAAATACTTCAGATTTGTATTTCTGATGGCAACAAACAGAGGGGAACTATCAGAGCAGCAAAAGTAAATGTTGTTAGGCTACTACAGCGTACTGACCATCCACGTTCATTGCCTATAAATATTAACTGCTCACATTATGTGTATCCATGCATTCCAATTCAACTTGCTACCATCTTTTTATTTTTCTTAAGAATCTTATAGTTGAGCTGTTCATTATACTGTTTTGACAGAAAATGTTATAGCACAGTTTTTGTAAATATACTAAAAATAATCTCCTCCACACTGAATTTATTTCCTTCTTTTTTCATGTTTATCTTATAAAAAAATCTTTCTCCATTCTAACAATATTTCATTTTCCTCTTATTTGCCTTTGTTATGCAATCCTTCATTGCCCCCAGCTACCACTATTTCCCAGCACTGCAATTGCTGTACATAATGATGAAGCTGTTTTAATCTCCCTCTTTGTTTTTCACAAAAATCCCTTTTCTGCTATCCAGAATCTGCATGATCGAATCCCTCCTTTCTCCCATTAGTATTTCTTTGTCATACCCTGAAAATACGCTTGCACGTTCATATCATTATGTAGTTTTCATACTTTCTGATTCTATCAAATCTAAAACAAACCTCTCTAACGCAGTTCAAAATAATTCCTGAAGTTTTTGCTTGTATTCATACCCATCCTTACCATATGTTTGAATTTAACTCTCTTCCTTATATGCCTCACATAGTGGCCACATCACCAAAGAAGAAAGAAACCACAGGAATCCTGCAGGAAAAGTACAGAGCTCCTAGCAGAGTTAAGAAGAGAAAGGCTTTGTTCACCGTGCTACGAGCACATCCTGGGACATCCCATGAGGGCACAAATAATTAGAGTGACAGACAATTCGGTAGGACACAACAGAGAGTAAGTAAAGTAGTGTGCAAATTACTCAGCAGGCATCACTGAGTGAGCCACAGAGGAAGTATTCTGGCATACAGAAAAAAGTACCAACAAAACGGGGAACAGAGAAATAATTGATTTGAATATGAAGATGTCAGACATCTCCTTCCAGTTCTGAAGGCATGACATGACGCTAACAGGCAGGAGCACATCCTGCCCTTGTCAGATTTCCAGAATGAAGGAAGAAAAAGCGCCTTCAGTTTTGTTACTGCTTTCACTGCACTATCATGGATACCATTTGGAAAAGGACAATCTGGGAGGGCAGCCTGCTGCTATATTTTAATAGCTGCTCTCATGTGGCCAATGAGGGTTATTTTTTAGAGACACAATTGAAGCTATTTTCAGAATGATTTGAGTGTGGTACTGCTTCCCACACAATTCCCACTCCCAGTGCAAAGCATGAGCAAAGTTCCTTGAGATGAACTGAAAGAAGCACAACATTCCCAGAACTCACCTAGTGATCTGGCAGAAGGTAAAAATATGCTACTCTTACCATATGGAGATAACAACTGTCACTTAATAGTTTTCATACTTTCAACAACCTTCTGTTTCTACTACTGAAAGGGAAATCATCAAAATGAAGGGGTTTTCATTTGCCTGGTTGGTTTATTTGCAGGCTTTTCAGCTGTATTGATGAGGAGAGCCTCCTAAGTTTTAAGAGGCAGAATGTTTAAAAGCAGTCTTCCTGAAGTACTCCTTGCCTTCTAGTGACTGATACTGGAAAAAAAACAAACAGTGCTACAAAAGGCAACCATGTATTCCAAATCCTCAGAGGGAGAACTGGGAACAACCAGATAATTTAAAAGGATTTTATATCAAAGAAACTCATAACCCTGTGAGACTTAGACATCCAAGGCCAACAGGGCTCCTGAGGAACACAGGACACTGAGAATGGATGATCTGTTTCTGTATAGAAAACATACCTTTTGTTGTGTTCTGAAAAAAAATCTCAATGTATTGTCTCCTTTATATGAGCTCTATGATGATGAAATGAGTGGAGAGAGCCTCTTGATTTCTTTTCCAAAGAAACAGACGAAACAGAGACAAAATCATCTGTTGAGGGCCTGGATCTACAGAGTGCCAATTCTGCCTCATGCTGTTTTAAGTAGAACTGGAGCTGGAAACTACCTGAATATCATATATTCCATGAATTTTAGTAGAGGAGATTTCAACCCTGAACTAACTTATAAGCTTGGCCAATGTCCTGAGCAGCTTTGGTGTTGAGCTAGGAGATGTGAAGGAGGTGACCAGCAGTTCTAACACCACCAAGCCAGTGGAATCACAAGTGTCTGCTTTTGAGGTGCCGCAGACAAATCACCAAAGACATCATAATCCTTTGAGATGCAGAAAACGTGCATACTTGTAGGCACAGGGCTTGGAATAATGAGCCTAGGATCAAGAACAACAGCTCTTTACAAAAGCAACCTTGAAATTTTCCCTGCCTTCTCAGAAACAGTTGGTCTGGAGCCTCAGGCAGCAATTGCTTAATTGCTAGGCTGTCTCCAGAGCTGCTGATGCCACAAGAGTTTTTGCATACAAAAGAATATGGCAGGCAGGCCGAAATCCCAGGAGACTACAGCTTTCTGCCATAATGACTAGAACAGCCTCCTGAAAAGAGTGATTAGTAGGGAGCTAAGTGTACAGATAAAACCCGTTACTTTTTTGCTTTCACAGACTAAGTTCATAGAAGTTCAAAGAACAGGAAAATTAAAATCCAATCACAAAATGAGAATGCAACAGTCATATAAGTAAGATCTGACAAAGCAGAGACTGAGCATGCAGCCAGCAATCAGTCTCAAACTAAGCCTTGCTGGTCTTTTGTTGTGGGTACCTATTTCTTCACTGTGATGAACTCTTAACACTCTTAACATGTGAACAGACGAATATTTGAGGAACAAACACAGTTATACAAGTTAACCAGCAATTTAATGCAATTGAAAGGTGGTGGCTAATTCTCTTTGAAGTTCTTCTCCCTCCTGAATGTATACTTCACCACACATGCTATGGTAGTCTCATAATAGATTTATTTCCAGTTCAAAGCATTTCGTTGCCATACACAGATTGATTTAACAGGGTTAATTCAAGGGAGAATTTTAGGATCTTCTAAGAAGATTTTCCAGCCTCCCCAGCAAGTCTAGCTTTTATTATGCTGTTCTGGCACAATTTCCTCTTCTGAACTTATCAAATAAATTAATCTCCTCTTCATTCGTAGCTCACGGGCAGAAAAAGTCTCATGTGAGACTAAACTCTTCCTACTCTCTTGTGTACCCAGTCCAATGTAAACGAAGCCCTACAATGCATCCAATACCAAAGAATATTTCAGTGTGCACTTAACATTTGAGAAGGTCATGACAGTTCCACTCCAGAATACAACACAGGTTGTGCCACCCTCAGCAGCTCAAGGTGCTGAACATGGTGACTGTACAGAATCCAAAGAATCAAGGAGAAATGAAGAAACTACAGTATCATTGTACTTCAAATGAAATAAATTGGAGAGATTTTAAAAAAGGGGAGATTTAGACTGGATATAAGGGAGAAGTTTTTTGCAATAGCAGTGGTGAGGCACTGGAACAGGTTGCCCAGAGGGTGGTGGATGTCCCATCGCTGGAGACATTCAAGGTCAGGCTGGATGGTGCTCTGAGCAACCTGATCAAGCTGTAGGTGTCCCTGTTCATCGCAGGGGAGTTGGACTAGATGACCTCTAAAGGTCCCTTGAAACTCAAACAATTCTATGATTATACAAAAAGCAGCCCCGTATTTTTCCTAACAACAAAAAAGATGATTTCTCTTTGGAAAAAGATGTATTTCATTGTAATTTAACTACTGACCTGAGAAAAGTGCAACTAACAAAGATAAAATTAGTGACCATCTGGATCACTATTCTGTGAACTAGTTTTGGGCCAACTGATTTGAGGAAGGTTGAATTATCACCTCAGATTTTCTACTGATGATGAGACTGAAGTCATTGGACGATGCTGGTAAGCAGTTTAAGATATCCTGCATATTTTTCTGTGGGGTGTGCAGTAATTCCAAAATCTCCAGCAATCAAGAGCATCTCTGGATTTAGATTTGTTATCTCATGTTGGATGTTCACTTCCACAGTGGCTGATGTACCACCCTTTTTCAAAGGTAAAGGAAAGAGCAACATCACCAAGAAGGGATGAAGAAATGGAGCCCCCAGTGATAAGAAATACCTCTGGATTTGACTAGGTAATCAGACCAGCACTTACATTCGCTGAGGCGGCAGGTAATGCTCCATGATAGGGAAAGTGAGGACAGACCATATTTCTGAAGATCTGAAACACTGTGCTTTCCAAATTGTCTAGCTACTACTGTCTTAGCAACCATTCTGCAGCCAGCATGAAATGGTATTAGCTCCAAGAAAGCATTCTTGTCAACAAAAAGCAAGTTTTCAGATAAGAAAGGGTATTCCTATGACAAGAATTTTCAACAACGGAAGCAACCAGGGCCATACCATTTACAGTAGTACTCAAAATAAATTTAATCTTGTGTACATGAGTCACACAAGAACCAAATATAGAGTCTTCATCAACATTCACTGAAAGAAATAATATAAGCAACAGATTGTCTACATAAACAGAGGACCAGAAATACCAGTCAGTGCCTCTTAAAGTTGAGAAAATAATTGATTCATACCTTTCTGAAAAAAAAAGTAATATTAAAAATACCCATGCAAGTGGAACAAAGTTTGAAAATTTTAAATAAAAAACTATACATATTTTGCACTGAAGATGAGGGAGTAATTTTTCATTCAAAAATGCCAAACTGCTGTACAGCCATTAGCATAAATGCATGACTAGACTACATATTCTGACCTTTAAATTTAATATTATCTTGGTTGATAATGTTTGGAAGATTATCTTATCCTATTTCTTTCATCACATTTAAACTGAAGAAAAAGAGAAAAGAGTAGGAATTAGACTTGTTAATTTTGTGTGCCATTGATTTTTAGAACACTTCTTTTCGTGATTATTTATGAGTATTTTGATTTTGGATGTTTTAGATATGCAAGCTCAGCAAACTTGAATGCAGAGAAAATAAATACGGAAAGGAAGGGAAACTACACACAGTAGGTAAGAAAAGAACAAACAATGTAATTGTACTAGATACTTTTATGAAACTGTATAGAAAAATTACCAAGTATTTCTCTATGATATCACATTAAGTATTTACTCTCTAAATGACATACCGTTTTTTCAATCAGATTTCTCTCTCCTTAGAAAAACTTTTCAGCAAACCATACAAAATTTCCTCAGGGAAAAAACCCATATATTTGACCAGTTATAGAACTATGTAATCAGCGTTGTTCTGGAACCAGAGTAGAGAATACCAAAACTCCAAATTTTTGACAGGATACTGCTGGCATTCCCATCATGCCTCCTACCAGAAATACCAGTGGAGGAGTACAACGGGTAATGCTGTCAGTACATGATGGCTTTCTTGTTGTAAAGCACTACAGTGCCAAAGTTCTGCTTTCTAGATGGCAACGTATAAGGATGAAGGAAGTGAAGGTAATGGAGTAATATGACTAAACACGGTAGATGGCTTTTTCATTTTGAAAGCCCTCAACCTTCAGCAGAGGAACAACACCCTTATGGAGAGAAAATTATATTCTTAAGAAATGCCAATACATCTCATTACAGCGACGGCACAATAGCACGGCTTTGATATTATTAAATTCTCAGCTTTGATAAACAGCCCACAAATTACTTCTTGGAGGGAGCTGCATAATAATACCTGAAGCGTAAAGAGAGAAAATGGAGTTTAATTAAGTGTTGCCCAGCTAAATCATGCCAGGAAAAGCGTGGGGAGGTAGAAAGAATACTGAGAACTTCAGCTCCACTCTGAGGTGATAAGACGGTGGTTGGGTAAAAGGTTGCATCTGAAAACATGCTGAAGCTTGAGTGGGTTACACATCAGCAGCTGCTGGAAAATGAAAGTACTCATTCTCACTCCTCCACACAGTTCCTTTCAACAAGCAACATTAATTTAAATAAAGCTCTTTTTCTCCCCCTTGTACACAAAGGGAGAAAAACTGTATCACAGAACAAGGAGAAGTGATTAAGGCTGAACTGCATGTGTTCCAATTCATTTTTAATACTGAAAACAAACAAACAAAAAAAAAAACCCCAAGATGTAGCACAATGTGCATTTAATAGCCCAGAAGGAAAGTGTCTTGGAAAGAAAAAGAATCACAAAGGCAGATGGAACAATTGTAGAGAAAGGCTACCCAGTTTTATCCTGGAGTTGGAAAGTGGATGTAAGCAAACTTTTAATGCAGATTTCTTGGTTGTTTTAAATGAAAAGGTCAGGATTGGCATGATGCTGAACACTAGTATGTATGCTGTTCTGCTTAAGTATCACAGCCAATACTTCAAGGAGAGTACCAATCATCCAGCAGTATCCAGCTGCACTTTGCAATCGAAAGCAATGTACCTTATTACATTTGGAAAGCATACACTTTCATATTTTGTTTTTTTTTTTAGGACTCTGATTTCTGTAGGAACCAGTGGTTTCACTAAGGATATGCTGTCATAGTGCTCCAACAGCTACTGACATGGCAAAGATTAAAATGAGCCGGCATTAAACTTGGTACTCTACTAATAAACCTGCACTGACGCTTTCATCTTTTGTTGATGTTGCATTGCCCTAAATAAATGAAATCTCAAACATACAGCAGACAAATAGCTTCTTCAATACAGACATTTTTAAGATTACTTTTGTAAGCAACAATTCAGCCATCTGATAAGACATAAATTTCTAGGCTTTTATGATTGTGAGAAATAATTCCGGCTCAGTTATCTCTACTCTGATCCCTGAGTTGAAATTTATGCAAGTGTCCTCACAATGCCTAACACTTTGAATGAGGAGTCTCAACATGTATTTAATACTCAGTTACCCCCTATAGAAAGACTGTCACAATTGCCATGCACACCAATAACGCAAGCTAGCTTGCATTAAATTCAAGGAATATTTTGCAGCTGACTCTAAAGCAGCAATGAAACCCTTAACAAAGAAACACAGGCAAATATTGCAACATCTATGGCTTTGTACTTGATTCATTAGTAAAGAAAAGCACTACAAGATGCTTTATGCAACATAAGCCCACAGAAGTATTTCTTCACAGAAATTCCACATCTCCGTAGGCTGGCCAAGTACTAACCAAAAACTTCAAGGAGGCGAAAGTTACACTGCTTGTGCTTCCATAATGGTTCTCACTTTGAGCTGGAGACTGAGTAGGCAAAACAGAAACAAGTTCAGAAGCAAATTGCCTGTGCTAATAATAGAGAAAAGGCATCATCTACTAATTAACAAACCAATAATTGAATATTGATTAGAGTTTGTTGCTTTTAAAATAATTGAATCTGTCTGGCTTCTAACAACCAAGAGACTGTTAAAGATTTGTAATAAACAAAGGATTTTCAATTCAGGAGTGCTTTGTCAGCTTTCTTAATATGTTCTATACATTGAAAGATGCAGTCAAAACACAAAGGTCACTCCAAAAGTAATGCCTCCTATTTATTTCCTTGGAAACTACAACAGGTACAAAGAGTACAATAACACTATTTGATAGAGAATGTTCTCAGTGACAAAACACTATTTGTCAACATAGCTACTACCATTAGCTGTGCCTTTTTACCAGCAATGAAAAAGAGCAGTATGTTTTGTGGTGTGCAGATGTGCATTGCCACCCAGAAAGTGACTTGTCTTTCACGTCACTGTCACCACTGCAGAAACGCACCACCCACTGCCTCATTGTGATCACATCCACAGTTTGGTCTCCATTGATGTTGAACAAGAGTCAATGAACATCAATGGGAGCAACTTGCTCCACACGGAAGAATTAAATTCCACACCTATTTTTCATACACACTTCCACATCAGATGCCATTTTCTCAGGAATGTAAACATGTGGAACATCTTAAGTACAAGAAAATTATACATACTGTTTCATTTCCATGTTCAAAAGTACATCAAAGTATGACAGATTTTTAAAAAGTAAGTCCTGGTTATACTGCTAAACACTGCATCATTCCAGAAGGCTACAAAGATTATAAGGGGCCTGGAGAATCCTTCTTATGAAGAAAGGTTGAGAGACCTGGGACTGTTCAGACTGGAGAAGACTGAGAGGGGATCTTATGAATGCTTATAAATATCTAATGGGTGGGAGTCAAGTGGATGCGGTCAGGATCTTTTCAGTAGTGCCCAGTGACAAAACAAATCTTCCATGTGGTTTTACCATTGTATTTTTCATTTTTTACTATTATATATTTTCAAGGGAAGTTACTTTCCCTGTTTCTTCTACATGTGGATTTTGAGAAAAAACATTCTGGGTGAAGAAGTCAATTTTACATTAAAAGTCACTGAAGCTCATCTTTAAAGTGGTGCCAAAAGCGTCTCTTGCCTCATGACTCTTTATATTGGGATTTGGCACATGGGAAATTTTCCCAGCAAATTCCACTCCTCCTGCACAGCCTGATTCAAAATGGATGTGCCAACAAGAGGCTAGGAATGGCCATGCTATGGTAAGAGAGAAGAGAATATAATAACTGTGATAGCTTTCCAAGGCCCACCTGGAGGACCCGGTGGCTAAATGGATTACTTGCTCACTTCCCACCTCTGAGACTCCAGCCCTGACTGGAGTGACTGAAAATCATTCTGATCAGCCAAGTGAAAAAAGACCAAAGTGAAATTAGACCGGTGGTTTCAGCTCAGTTCCCTCAGTGCTGTACTTCCAAATCAGAAAACCACAGCACGTTGTGCACTGCTAGCAGGGGAGAAAGCAAGAGGATTTGAGACTTAATGAGCACGAATCCAGCTGCCTCTCCAGCTCACAAACACCTTAATGCAGACTATAACCACCCCGTATAAACAGGCACAAAATGGAATAAATGACTGGATTACCATATAAATTAATCAGAAGCAATCCTTTGAAAATGTGTATTGAAATATCTGCACTGCATATCACAATAATATAACTGTTAATCTTATTAGATTAACTGACATCCAGATGATAATTTGTTGAACATTTAAAGAAATACTCTAACAGTGTTTAAATACTTCTATTAAAAAACACAACATTGCATGTGTTTATCGCACTCTCAAACACAAAATAGTCATAGCATATCCCATCATCAATGTGTGCAAATATTATTTCAATTACCAAATGAAGAGATTGGAGAATGCAGAGACTGAAGAGCTTTATCCATAAATTTTAAGGCCAGAAAAGGCCAGTGTGATCATCTAATCGGACGATACACTCACCACCGCCTCTGCACAAGGCTGGACAGCAAGAATCAATAAACAACTGCTGTTAGGATGCAGGAATTCAAGAATGCAAAGCCAAAGCTCAATTCCCTAATAATTTATAAAACTAGGCACAAGAAAATTTGACTTGAAGCAAGTGTTCTACTGCAAATAAAAGTCTTGCCCGGTGCTGCTGTCTTCGGCTGTAGCTCAGCCAGCAAAGAAAGATCAGATCCCTCTTCCTTCATGAGACAATTTAAATGGGAGAAGAGAGCTAGCATACATTAAGTGTGCATGGAAAGTATCTCATTAAATTACCGTTCAGAACCAATCGGGAGAAAGATCTCCGTCATAGTGTGAATAATTCAGACTTTTTACAGCTTTTTTTTTTCCTTGCCTTAATTCATTTTATATGACGGCTTCCTTACAGAAAGATGTGCAGAAAATACTGCTTTGTACCACGTACACGAGTGACAGCGTAAGTATGGAAGAAATTGTGATTCTGTAGGCTGGAGCTAAGATGTCTCAAAAAGAAGTGTAGCAAAGAGTGCTGCCTAGAAAAATCAACATTTTCGTTTATGATATTTTTATTTGGTGGCAACCAGCGCATTGTCATGTTTTTCATTAAATGAAAAATCTATTGAGGAAAACAGCCTGCACATCTCTCTGGAGGATAAGGCATTGTTCCTCACTCAAAAGCAATGTTGGCTTTGCACAACAGAGCTTTCCCAATTCTCACATGAGGGCAACAAACACAACAGGAGTTCTTACAGAGCAGCCTCAGCAACCAAACTTCTGCTCGCAGAAGTCTCTGGCATTATTCTCCTCCCCTACCAACTATTCATCCTCCACACTCTCTTTAATGAGATTCGGGAATATTAGCAAATATGCAATACCAGACTGTTGTGAAAATGCGTGAGAAGAAATTTAGAAGTTGCTTGCAACATTTCACGTACATGGAGAATTTTCAAATACGCACTGCAGAAAGCTTGATTAGTTAGATACGATTGCAATCACTAATTTGCTCTAGGGTCATGCGACTGCTCAGATGCCCAGGAAATTTCAGTTACAAAGAAAACAGGCTGTGTGTGCTCCAGGACTGTTTCACTAACCAAATACTTCAAAACCTTCTTAAAAACTCTATTTGTGCATACAAGAAATGTCATACTTTTGAACTATTTGTCTTTTTTAAATAATAATTTCTTTATAAGGTTTATTTTGGTTTATTTTAAAAGTATACAGTATAAAACTGATTAAGGAACTTCAGCACAACTCATATTTAATGAAACAGTATGTCAAAGGATGTTCTAGAAACCTCAAAACAATTATAACACTTGATAGCTACTTGGTTATTTGCAAAATACACATTTCTCCAAATTAATTTATTTCATGCAATGCATGTATCTTACACTGAAAGCCCTCTAGTATGTCTACCTTTCAGCTCACTGCTGTATCCATAAATTGGACTTTCTTTTTTTGTATCAGTCTTTGATAAGTGAGACCTCAACAACTTACTATAGTTCATTGAGTTTGGCTTCTACTGAAGAGCACATAACATTATTTTTCTCTGACAAGTCACATGTATTAGGAAAAAAGGAAAAAAAGGTCCAGCGAAAATCCCTCTAGAAACTAGTCTGAAATTAATTGGTCTCCATACAGACACAGATATGAGACAAAGGACCTGATACAATCTATCATAAAGGAAAGATCAGATCTGCTAATGGCATTTACTGCTATGCAAAATTAAGGAGTTAGATGCAAGTTAATTGCATTTGATGATTCATCTTTTTCATCGTAGAAAATATTCATGCGCTCTGCCTTAGAAGAGCACCACTACAGAAAATGATGTTATCTTTCTTTTGATGCATCACCAGAAATTGAAAATGGCTTTTTAAAGAGTCTATTGGGGAACCAACATCTTTTCCACAATTTTTTCATCCTTTGTTTCCCCAAAATGGATTTTCTTATTGATCGTGGAGCTATCATACATTGTAGTTCACAGTAGCCTGGCATACTAAAACGTTGCTGGACACATCTATTCCTTTTGCTCTCTGCTATTTGGATTTTTCATTAGACTCATTCATTTCTCAGTGTGCAAGCCTGTATCATTTCCATCAGTGAAATCATATTAATCACTTTTCACTTTACTTTCACATCAACTCTTTTATTACCAAGGACAGTAAATTTTAATGAAAAATGAAAAATCCAAAAACCTCCTGAAGACTGTTTTAAGTACTAGAACACTGTGTTTTATATGTCAGTAGGAACTTGCCATTTATTTGCTATTTTCATATTTTACGCATGAAGCAGGATCCAACAAAACACTGCTGCTCCAACAAAATACAGCTAACAAAAAATAAATTGCTTCCAAAATATTTCTTCCAAACACTTTCTCTTTCAAATAGTTATCATTAAGTCTAGCTTTCTCAAGAGCTCGTAACGAGTCAGACGCATTATTCTCATTTGAATACATGCTTGCACCAAGAATCATTATCCGTCTATTTTTCTCCCTAAGAGCATGAGCAACCTGAGCTGTGAGACTCTGCCTTGAATCTGATGGAAGGGTTTACCTCAGAATGGGTGAGAGCTGCTGCACACACTGCGAAAATGCTGACATCTGGCACCACAGCCTCCCCTTTGCCTGTATCTAAGATAACAACCCACTACCACATTCAGGTTAACATTTCGACAAGTCTAATGTTACATCATTAGAATGAGCCTCTCTGCTCTTCTTCTGCAGAAGAGAAATGGAAGTGAAACAACACAGTAGCATCCTAAGTGGCTTTCGGCACACTCCATATCCAACATCTTCCAACTGGGGCTCTAACTTAGCAAAAAGGTCTGACAGAATCAGCGTGGGAACTGAATCCCAGCTGCGATCTTATGCAAGTGTCCTAACAGCTTGTAACAAGATGCAATGTAGAGAAAAATATCTTGGAGTTAACCAAAAGAATAAGAATTGAGCTTGATTTTCCAGTATTTTCCTATAAAAAATGATAATACACGCACCACTAACGTATTTACCATGGTAAAGTATGAACATGTAAATTGCATGAATTAATTTTTCAACATTAATCTTTCATTAGGGATATTTTCTTTACCCACCCTTCTGTACACCTGCAACTATGGCTAGCAAGGGGACTCGACAGCTCTCATCACCCAGCACCAAAGCTCAATACCCAAAAGGAGACAGAAGGGCTGGAAGCCTCTCCTGCAGAGCTGCAGCAATAGGGCAGGATGTAACTCAAGGCTCCAAGATGAAGTGCCTTCCAATAACAAGACATTAGGAGGATAGCTAAGCCACTGTATTAATAATAATACTTTAACACTTCTCCTGAGAGAGCCTTTTAGTTTGTTTCTTTTCACTTCACTAGTTTTTCTCCAGCACATTTGCTCAGAGGGGTCTGCATGGAAGAAAAGGCCAGAAGGTCCCATTCCCTGAATCTCTCACTGCTGTGATCAGGTGCTTCACATGGAGGCTGAGAAGTTAACCTCAATACACTGCAGCAACACTTCCGTAGTGTTTCTGAGAGGTAAAATTCTCTGCACTGAAAAAGTAAAAATCCCACAATAAAACATACTTAATACGCCAAAAGAAAAGCATCGCCCTACCAGCTATCTTTGCTAGAAGGGCCCTTGTGTATCCTTCAGTTCATTTACACTGCTGATATTGGCAACACTTTGTTTTCCACCTGCTGGTGATTGTCGCTGTTTTAGGGGAAATGCTGTTTGAAACAAAAGCACCTGTAATCACTGACACTTCTTAGAGTGCCCTCAGGCATGAACGCAGGAGAGCAATGCATGCTTCCCTCTACATTTGCATATACTGGGTCTCTTTGTTCAGAGGATATACTATTAGATATGCATAACGGCTGAGAATGACAATATATAAAGATAATCATATGATATACTTAAATTATGCTCCCCCCAGTAATGTTGCTTGCAATGGGTATTTTTAATACAGTAGAAACACAAATTTCTACAACAGTAGGCTGTCACATTAAAAAGCAAGGGTATATTAACAACTGAGATTATAGCAGCACCTCCTACATATCAGGTTGATAGGTGTCCAGCCATGGCCCTGGTGAACCACCTCTTCTACTGCTGGTAACATTGGATGAACAACCACAAGCCCCAAGGAGTTAGCTTTTTTAGTGAGTAAGTTTTCAGATAAGTCATTTTAGAATAACGATAGCAACTCTTCCTGACAAATAATAATATCTTTTTACTCTATTACTGACCTCCTCCCTTTAGAATTTGCCCAGTAATCATCAGATTGTTGAATGGGAAAAGTAAAGCATAACTGATAACAAGTCCTCTAAAAGCAAACATTCCCAGGTTCTCACAGCACCTAAAACAAGACTGCAGAATTAACTTAGGCGTTGAGCATCATCTTACTACTAAATGCCGAGACATACTTTTATTTGGTGAACTTTGGCCAACCTAATACTATTTTCTTAACATCTGGATGAACTTCAGTAATCACAATCCCCAGAACCACTGTATAATAAAATGAAAAGGTGATTGGGAAAAACACATCATTAAATATTCCTGTGTGCCAAATAGGCTGTCTTTAAAAGAACGCTCTAATTAAAAATACATTAAATATTTATAAACTTTTACAAAAATAAATGGGAAAATTGTAGTCAATTTATATCACAGATCTCATACAGCCTATAAAAGCACTACCATTCTTCAGCTGTAATTAATAACATGCAGGATTCATACAATTAATTTGGTTGTGAACACAAATAACTACAAAAATATTTTTTTAATTTGTAAGAAATATAAGTTTATGCTCCATTCAAATTGAAATGAAGGATGAAAGAAACATGAGTCCTTGGAGGATATTACTTGTTTCCCACGGTATGAAAATGAAATAAGCTTATATTTATTCCAAAACTTCATTTAATCTTTGAAAAACGTTGGTAAAAAAAAAATGGGAAAACACTGGCATTACATAAAGTACTCTTTGTGTTACGTAAACTTGATGTCTTTAAATTTCAGTGATTAATTAAAAAGATATGTCAGGCATTGTTTTTAATGTAATTTCTTCAACATGATGTACACTTTTGTTTTTAATTCTTTCGCACTGGATGATCACTGAGTACTTTTGCAGCTTCTTCCCAGTACAGCTTAACCAGAGGCTATTACTGTTGGTCTTGTCCTGAATGTTTTTGATGCTCGAGCTCATCTTACTTGGAATAGCTGAGTAGTTCTGCTAGGCAAAATAAGAAGGTAAATCTGGAAGGGACCATTTGGGGACAGCAGGCAATCCCATCAAATAAACTTTAATGCTGATCACCATTCTTTTCCTATGTTACTACTGACCCACCAAAAAAAACTAACCTAAGTTGTGTATTTTTTTTTCCCCCCTTCTTGCTACTCTTGGCACATTGCTCCAGAAGCCAAATAAATTCAGAGACAATTACGTAGCATTCGTTTTTATCTCATACTACTTCTAGCTTGAAACAGCTATTTCTGTCTTCTCTGGTGCCCCTGAAGTAGTAAGTGCACTTATCAGCCTTAATTGTACTACATTTAATAGAGCTTTTTTTTTCTTTTTTTTGTCCACTCTGCATGGCAAACTTCCCACATAATTATTCCAGCTCTAGCTATCCCTGTTCAAATTCATTTCCCATGAACACAGCTAAACAAAGCTGTCAGGTGAGGTCTCTCCGCTGCCTTGTACAATGTCACACATGCCCTCCAACTTCAACAAAAGTGCACTGCTACATACCACTCAATACCACAGCCTGATTTATGGACGTACCTTGGGGTTGTACGAGGTCTTATTTGATAACTTCTGTTTGAATAGGGCACTTCAGTGATGGGACTGGCAGACCGTAAGACAAAATAAAAGAAGTCCGAGCACTATGCCTACTGTCAAGTACACACCACACAGAAACAAGATATGTCTGCTGTCTCTTCAGCCTAAGGACACGATGATCTCCACTGCTACTATTAGTATTATTACTTTGAAATGAAAAAGAATCATACAGCAATAATATCTGAAATAATTATAAACCCATGTTGTAGCCTGCCACATTGGCTATTTTTGCTATGAAATGGAGGGTATGTATAGCATGCAGTACAAGAGCTTGCTCTGGAAGCTCATGGAATCCATAGGAATTATCCCGCATTTGTGAGAACTGAATTTCATCACATTTCTGTCATAATCAGCTTCATCCAGTTCTTCCCATTTCCATCCTATCTCAGTTCTCTGTTGTCAGTCCTTGTTAAACTTGTGTCAACTGTAAAAGCAGAGTAAGAGAACTTGATAGAAAATTACTGATGAAAATATGACACGCTCCATTAACTTCCTTATCTTTGGGAAATTCCACTGCTGTCTCCCCCTCAAGCCAGTATTTTCTCTTTTTTTTTTTTTTTTTACTACAACCCACTGTCTAGTTAGTCAGATATCTAGCTTTATAATTTTTCATATACCAATTTTCATCTTCTTCAGTTTTGTAAATAGTTTTTTTTTGCCATTCCTCTCTAATTTGCTATGCTTCTGTCTTATTCCTGTAATTGCAGATTCACTGTAAATTACTAACTCCAAACTGACAATCTTACTAGCAATTTTTCCCAGATTTATGGGATATAAACTGTGCACTCCTCCAGACAGGAGCACATTAAAGTCTGGAAATTCTCCTCAGATGCAGTAATTCCCACTTTCATGCATTTAGTCCACCGCTCCTTGTGTTTCATCTCAGTGCAGCCTCAGTGTAGAAAATCCAATTCTTCGCTACTCCTTTATGTGCAGAGTTGAAAAACTCACTTCTAAACTTCTATAAGGATTTAAAAGCAGTTTATGTGTGCCAAAATCTGAAGCTTTTACGGTAATACAACTTCACTTTTATTATACCCTTATGGCAGACTTTCTTCAGTGTTCTCTTAATACTCTTCAATACTTACTTACACATATGCTTTGGTCCAGAAACTTAGAGTAATGATAATGTAGGTTCTCAGCAATAAATAAATGATTCCTTTTTTTGAGCTTTTAAAGTCTGGACCATACCAATGAGCTGCTAGTGAGTCCAAATTGCAATGTTAAAATAGTAAAAGAATTGAACT
The DNA here is from genome assembly GCA_024606505.1 of Aquila spilogaster. NCBI lineage: Eukaryota > Metazoa > Chordata > Aves > Accipitriformes > Accipitridae > Aquila > Aquila spilogaster. Next base: position 16,230,703 of record JANHGO010000073.1, on the reverse strand, counting down.
TGATTTAAACTTGGCTTTTCTATTCATGTAGATTAAACACCATGCTATCAATTCTTCAGTGCTGAAAGGCGTAATATTTTCTTCCCGTCACTTACATTCTGAACAACTAGATTATTAGAAGTTTTTTTCTAAATAAATAGATAAATATTCTACTTCAGAACAAACTTCACAGATACTCTCAGATACTTCCAAGAGTTCCTAAAATCTGACATATCTCCAATATAAGTAATCAAAGAAATAGGAAGTGAAATACAGCCTCTGTCAGAAGCAGAGAGGAGATACGATCATATGCTAATATAGATAATTTACTATTTTACATCTGTGAGCTTCCCAGAGATCACTGGCAACAGTGAAGTGGCCAACTCCTGCTTCATTCTGGGATGTTTTTTTTTATGAACTGCCAGAAAATGGAATACAAGACGCATTCTTTTCCTTTTTCCTAAGAGAAGAATGGGTTCAACGGTGATGTTTCCAAGAAATGTCCCTCTCTTCCAGCATCCCTCAGTCTGGGACACCAGACCTTCTCACTATTCCAGATGCATTTGTACCTGACAGATTCTGAAAGAGACTGTACAAAGGTGAATTTAGAGAGTTCGGTACTCGTAGGGTTTTGGTTTTTTGTTTGTTTTCATTTTCTAACAGGAGGGGGGGGATTTGGTTTTACTTTTCATTGAAATGTATTAAAAAGAATACCTCTAGGAATACTTATGGTTTCTTCACTTCCTGTTTTCTCAATTAAAAGACACAGTAAAACAAAAACATATTACAATTAGCATTCCACAAAATAGCCAACGTTTGAGCTTCTCCTCTAAACAGATGAAGGAAAAACATAAGAGGTAGAATCTCTTCATCAAAAAAGCTGTCCTTCTGTTTGGTTTATTTATTATTTGTACATTTTTCCATTCATTCCATAAGCCCCTTTGACCATAAAAATTACTTACACTTGGAAGGCTAACACTAAAACTGATTTATAGAAGCTGCTCTCGGTCTGTCCTTTGCCAGTACCTTCTAACCCTCTGTCAGCCTCCTCTGTCCCTCTGGAATTAAATGAAAGCCACATGCTGAAAATACGTAACTTGAACACTCTTCTCGAGCTAGCAACCTCACCACTTGCACCGACAGAGCAATGCTTAGAGGAGAGAACAGCTACTGTGTTACTATCCTCACAGAAGCACTCTGCAGGCAGTCTGATCTACCTGTAGCACATAGAAATTGTTGTCCCAGACAAACACACGAAGTAATCTGATGGACATTCTTCCCTCTCTCCCAAATACAGCTAATGGTAGAATTCTTTGAAGTAGGAAAAAAAGCATTCCCACATTTTTATATAAAAAGTTGTAAACAGTCTCTTTATGGTCTGAGAATACACATGCAGGCAGAAACACATGCCACACCTTGCCAGATTTATTTTCTGACATCAGCAAAGCAATTATGTGTGAGAGAAAAGTTTGCATTGGAGGAACACCTTAAAAGAAAAAACAAACGTTTCAAGATGCTCCATCTCAGCAATACAGTTCAACAGCATGATGATTTCTGAGAACTATAAATGCATTCTCACACAAAAGGACCCAGGAAACTGATCCTTTATTACCAGAAAGCTCCGGTCAAACCAAATTCCTTTATTTCAGGGTGGTTACACTTAGAAACAAGCTCCTCAAGTGAAGTCACACAAGACTGAGTTGCGGTTTATAGGTTTCTTACTTCAGCAGACGACCATGTCGGGTCTGATCCATATATCATAAAATTCAACTCAATTATTAAAAAAAGAGACATTATTCTACAGCAAATGGAAAGTACACTTCCATGAGAAGTGCATGAACACTTATTCTTATAAAGAGCCATTCCTAAATAGACAAGATTTGCATATCACCATCTCTGCTAGAAATGGAGTTTAAAATGCCGGTGATGCCCCCAAAAGTTTCCTCACCTGCAAACTGTTTTCAAGAATACCGAACAACATCCATGTTATGGTAACTCTTAACAAGTAAACATACTTAAAAATAACAAACTTCCTCCCCACCAATGATACGACTGCAGAAAATAAGAGCTTCCCCGCATAGGCTGGTGTCAATGAATTTGCATAAGCATCTGTCATCACCTACAATCCTTCCTCTGTGGTTGACTGTGATCTAGCTACAGCTCCCAGCCTGTTGAGAATGGATGCATGTTCAGTTCCCCAGAAGGTGATCGAAACATCTAATGTTCTTTCAGAGGGAGCTTTTCTCACAAATGACTTTTTGCCTGAATGCCCTTCTCTAAAACCTCACAGCTTTTTAGCAAAATTATCTTTTATCATTTATAGTTTCTTTTAATTAATAACCCTGGATATAATTGCAATAGAACATTTCAGAGAGTGCAATTATAGTTTAATAAACCATGCAGAGTATTTGAAGGCAAAGTGCCCTAGGTTTTCAAGTACTCTGTGCTATTTGCATACTCTTTGACGTGCTTTGTGGCTTAGTCTGATGTGGCTTTTCTAATTAGAAATAAACACAAGTTAATCATTCAGGAGGCACTGGGAAAGGGAGGGTCAGAAAAATATACCTATTTTGCAATTATATCTTAATTCCATGCAGTAATTTAGATATAATTTAACCTTTTCATCTGTTTTTATTTTACTCCAAATAAACTGAAAAATTAGAGTGAGACTGACAGGGAAAGGAAAAAAAAAAATCAAACCAAAAGACAATTTCCAAACGCTAAGGAAGAAAAAAGCTAAGGTCTTTAAGTATTTATTTAAGAGTCTGTATATTACTCCTATCCACACTGGGTTTTCTGAGCAATCTACTGTAAGGTTCTTCAGTAAGGAACAATACACAATTAGTTAACCAGATGATTCAGAAAAGAAGAATTTGATAAGGATATCACCCAAGTTGTACATGGAATATGCATGACTCATCAGTCACTTAAAGTCTCCGGTATCATTCCATTACTCATTTCCTAATATTCTGGGACCTTCACATTTCACTGGGGGTAATTACTAGGAAAAAATCACAATGAAATTATCTACAAACAAGGTCAGATGTCCATATGAATGTTTAGTTGCTGCATGGTGAAAGCTCAGAAAAGACAAGGAAGCTGCATGCACACAAACATTGTGACAGACTTCAGAGTAATGACAGGGAAATTCTTAAAATGATCATCTTAATGAATAAATTTTGTTTTAAGGTTGTTTTTCTGAAAAATTCCCTGTGTAAATTAGCCTGTACTTTCACACTGCACTACTTTCCAAAATGAGTCAGGACCAGAACTTTCACGGTCTATGGGTGCTTGCTGCTACAGATTGCTATGTCAGGCCCTCCTCAAAACACACTGGTTTGATACCATTTGCTCCACAAAGCACTCTCTTCCTACCTCAGACCAGTGCTAAGGTGAAGTAGCTCTAAAACAAATATTGTGTGCTGAATCATGCTGAAGATGAGGAGAAAATAAAGAAATAGGATGAGCTCACTAAGGAAAATCAGTAGCAATTTGAAGAGAAAAAAAATCTTCCTTCCATTATTATAGAAACAGGATAGGAAATGACACAATATCTATTTTTTGCAAGTCTCTACTTACCCTTCTTGCAAAAGGTTACCCACGAATATTGATTTGCAAGTATTGTTCTTACTAAATGTGTGAAAATTAGCAAGCTAAGGGTTCTGTGAGGCATGCGGCATGTACTCATTCCTACTGTACATGTATCCCATGTGCATTAACTTTCATGCATATTGTTCACTCTAAAGTAGGTTGTAACAATACCCAGAGCCTTGAAAGTGCTTGTTTGCTTTGCTTTTTTTTTTCGTTCCTCTTCTTCTTCTAACTCCTTCCCGTCTGTAGATGGCTTTGTAATTCTCATTTAATGAAGTACCATTCAAATGCGGTGATTTAAAATCCACAGCTGCTTAGAGGCCTATAGTAAAGTCTCTGACCACCAGGTGCCTACATTATACTGACACACAAGACTGTTCTTTTGCCAAATTCTTGTGGGAATTTTTGTGAAGTATTTGGTTCAGAAGGTGGTCAAAAGCAGTTGGCATTTTTACGGGAGTACAAGCCCTAGCTCCAGTAAATGGAAACTATTCACTAGACGTGCTCATCTTCCCAAGCACCTGTGGGAGATGCTGCCAGAGCAGATGGCCAAGAAGAGAATGAAAAGGAGATGGATGAAGGAAAGAAGAAACCAGATTGAAAAGCCAGAGATAGCATTCATCTAAACCTCCCCGTTGCTTTCTTCCCTGGTTCCTCCCTTCTCTTTCTTTGTTCCAGTCTGAAAACTAAGCTGCCTTTCTTCAAGATGTTTTAAAATTTCACAAGCAAACTAAATGAACACATTAGTTTTGCTTTCACAGGACTCCAAACAATGAGTAAAATACATGTTAGTTTATAATGGAAAAATGCTAAGCAAAATGTATTTATGCCTGCAATAAAATGGCTGATTATACAATCCTCCCATCACTTAAGCACAAAATTGTTTCACAACAATTCAAAGACAATTCTGAATTTATCTACCTCAATTCATGATTGCCCCTGTACATTATTTGTTTCTACACTGCCTTACTCTGTTCCTGAAACCAGTTCTAGAACACATGTAAACCATTATTAAAAAGCATATAATTAGACTAAAATCAATAGCTGGATATCTGGATTGTGCAGTGGCAAAAGTCAGGCAATTCCACAGGAGTAGCCCCTGAGGAATATCCTCTGCTGCTGTATAAGGTTTTAGATTTTACTTTCTGCATTTTGACTGATTAATATAAAATCTGTCTTGGCATTTTAGCTGCTTATAATGCAAAAGGTTTGTAACATTCAGCAAGATACACTTATATTTGCCCAGTATTTCTAATACAAACAGTCCCTTAAGTTTCCTGAATTACAGCAGCAGATTTTTATTAGGCTTTTTCTCTCCTCTGTTGGTAAAAGCGCTATCCATTCAATGTTTTTTAATGAGAATTAAAAATCTGTTTATTTGATTTAATCAGCTCATTGAGCATTCTCTTTGTACCACTAATCCCTTGAATGGGGATGTCAAGGCATGTGATAGCACACAGCCATGACAATAATCTCAGGAGGTTTTCCACTGCTGCCATTTGTAATAAATAATGCATTTTAGTGTTATGGTTAGTTATACTCATTACAGGGGAAATTTAACTCTCCCCATGCATAAAAGAACCAGCTCTGAACAAGGAAATGCAAAGGACTTCAAGATATACAACCCGTTCCCAAAGTGGGAGATGGCTCTGTAACCTCCACAAATGTCATGCCAGTCCCTCACCTCTTATTTTTCAGCCTCTAGACTAGAGAGCAAATTAGTTACTGCTTACTCAGTTTACCTCCCAAGCTACCTTCTGCTCTTATAATATTCAAGGCTAATATGGACCGACCATTCTACTTTGCCACTATAAGCCTGATGGGACTCTTCAGGAAAAAAAACCAACAATCTTCCACATCCAGTTATGGATAGCTTTCAGTAAACAAATTAATGTGGTGTATATAGCAGTCTTAGACTCTGGGTTACTGGCTGCGTGCACAAAAACAAGCTGAGTTTTACCCTCAGAAATATCTTCAGTTCAACACCCCTGCAAAAGAAACTCTTTTCAAAGATGCTGGTTAATGGACCAAACAAGGGCTGCCAGAACCTCAGACAATCAGGGCAAACCTATTTTATCTGCTTCAATATTGTTTCAGTTACATATGCTTAAAACCAAATGTTGTTGGGCACAATCTGTAGATATCTATGTATCTACAAGCGAGCTTAGAGAACAATATGTTGAAATAGTAAAGAAAATTTTTCATTTGGAGATGAAGATGTAGACTGCCCTACTTATCTTACTAAGATATATATAACGGTTGCATCTTTTTTTAATAGTTTCCTCCCACTCCTGTCTCCCATTCAGTACAAACCATTTCTCCTGATATACACCCTGCTTCTCTTTACAAACTCATCAGTACCTGCAGTTGCACTTCAGGATGAAAAAAAATAAGCAACACACTGAGAAGGACTGTACAATGCTGACTAGCATTCATTTGAATGACATGTCCACTCAACAAGGCAGGTAAAATAAGTCAATAAGGTTATCATGATTACTCAGTTATTGTGCCCCTAGAGAAATACACAATCATTTCAAGTAAGGCAATTTTTGCCTCTTTTTGTAACTTACTGAGATAGGAAAAGTTGAGCCATTAGCCCCTTCCACCTCACTGAGAGAAGATGACTTGTTTTTCCCACTAAATTGTAGCTCTAAACTTACAAAGAACTGTGAAAAACCAGACAGCTCATGCTAGTATAAAAGGGCTGTAATGCCTGCCAAGGTTCATCACTGTCAGGTTTAGAATGTGTTTTGTTATTTTTGTCAAATGTAACAGTTACTTGCATTTGTAACACATTTATATTATTTTACACTTTACCTTATGTGGGACAGGAGGTTGCCTTTAACAGCTACACAGAGCTGAAAGAGCTTCTGGGATTTCTAATGATGCTTAAGTTTGTTTCTGTTACTTGAACATGCATATTTATGTTCAAGCTTCAGTCTGCAGAAACCCTGTGAATATCAATCACGAAAACTCAAAGAAGATGCACAGTATAACCTCTGTGAAGTGACTAGATCCTTACTAATTGTCAGCTTGAGGCAGCAGGACAAGTTACGTTCAGCGACAGAGAGAAGAATAAGTACCTTCAATGTAGCAGTTACTCTGGACCCTGACTGGATGGCACTGAGAGTAGAAAAGAAACTTTCATCCGCATGTAGTAGCAGGTAAGACAGCACAGTTTATGTCATGATGCTTACCTGTTTGCACTAGACTTGTCTCTGATCTAAAAGATATTTTAATACAGAAATGAAGAACTAAGCCTGAAGAAGATAACCAAGTTTCTATTGATTTCTCCCAGAGTTAAATTTCAAAAGGCTGCAGAAAGAGACACTTTTTTTTAATGCAATAAATGGATATTTTTTAGCATAATATCTTTGCTAACTACATCAACCCATGTGGTTATCCAAAGGTAGCCCAATGCAGTAACTAAGCATACTGTAAAATATTCTATGGAGGAAGGATAATTTCCATACTACATTTTCAGCATAATGATTATCTGTAATGATCACCTGTTGGACTGAAACTGGACTTTGAGCTGATGTCCAATCCAGGGAAGCATCTCTTAAGAGTGCCTCCTCTCTCCTCCACACAGGCATTTGCACCAACTAGAAACAACTCCTCATCAGAGCTGGTTCAGGAGTTCATTCAACTATTTTGAGAGAGAGGTCTCGATTCAGCCTGTGGCCCTGGACACCCTCTACTAAGTAAAGACAAGACACGGTACCTGTTGAACTCCTTCAAAAGAACACACAAACTGGAGAAACCATAAAGCATCAAACTCAGGTGGGTAAACATGACAGACACCAGGGTTGCCTTGTGCAGTGAAGGGTACACAGAGAAGGAGCCTTTTCCACTGACTGTAAAGAATTCTGTGCAAGCACGTTAAGAAGCTGCTTGCTACTACTCTGATTTATCTTTGTCATCAATTAGATAACTTTTATTTATGCCTTAGGGCTGTGCTGTGTTGGCATTTGCAGCGCATTGTTGCCCCAGTGAATTTATTAGCCAGGGATGTAATTTAATCAGTGATTTCAATTTACCACCAGCAAATCACATTTACCATCACTGCTGCAAATAATATTGTTTTTCAAGGCTATGGTGTTTTGTTCTACCTCACTTTCATATAGTGTCTTTGTTATTGTCAGTCTGGTCACATTAAGCCTCCACCTGCATAAATGAATGCACTAGTTCCTCTGAGAAGTAACTCTATTACTTCAGAGCGTGCCACATGACAAAAGTGTCATCAAAATCTAAACTAACAGCCTTCAGCCAGATCCTTGCCGATCTGTTCCTGTCCTGTCCCCGTATCTCCCAAAAAGCACTCAGATAACAAAAGACTGAATCAAAGCATCATATATGCACTGTACATATATGTACTTTTATAGCTCAGTTACAGCTCTGTTGCTTTCTGGATACTGACCCAGGGGTCCAAACAAAATAAGGAAAGAGAAAGCAAGCGAGATTAGCTGGATTTATGTGAGCAGAGTAAGACTGACAAAGGATAAAGGAGCTGCTGCCCTCTTCAAGCTCTTCCGTGAGCACCTTTGATTGTACCTGTGTGATACGAACATTCTTCTTGAGTGATGGGCATGCGCAGAACAGAAACTACAGCAGTCAAGGAGCAGCTACCATAAAAAAATATGTTGTTCAATTTCCATGGATATCCCATCTGATTATGCTGAAGAACCCTCAAAAAGTCTAAATTGCAGCAGAAATAAAGAATCTATGAACCTTTTGATGCTTCCAACAGCTTACTAAAAGCAAAGGGCTGCAAAACAGAGGTGAAAAGAGCCCTGAAGTTTAGAACAGAAGCCCATGCTAGGGATCCTACAAGGGTCTGCAAAAATGGAAGCAGATTTCTTCAGATATATTTTCTTGACCTGTAATGACAGCGGCCTGTGTTTACAGCTTAAGGGTGATTCACTGCCATCCAAATAAACATGACATTTATCACTCTTCAAATACAGGTCAACCTGAATACCTACTAGTTTTGCATATAAACTCAAAGCACCAAGCAAAAAGGTGCTGCAATGGTGGTCTTGAAAAGGAAAAAAAAAAAAAGAAAAAAGAAAAATAGAGGATAAATGATGAAAGATGAACAAGGAGTGAATTAATGAGCACTTAAAAGATATATTCACTTACTAAGCATAGGTTCTCTCATTTCAACCATTCATGATTCTCTATCGTTGATACTAAAATGAAACCATTAATTACAGATTATAATTTCAAGATAATTTGGTATGTGTATAAACTCTATAATTCAGATGTCAAATATCAGGCTGTTACCGAGCAGTATATTGTGATCAACTGGTTGTGTTGTAGAAATATGCTTTTTACTGTAGCTTTATATTCTCTTGTTAGGGTTAAAAGTTAACATTTTTTTCACTCAAAATTAGGTAATATGCACTTCCTAAAGATCACTTACAGATGGATAATGGTTCCCAAAAATCTCACATAAAAATAAACCTCTCTGATTAACAGCATTTTATATCTATACTTTTTAAGAGTAAAGACTATTAACAGCAGCAATGAACTTCCAGAGAAAAGTATTTTTAAGTTTTAGTCTTTATTTGTTCTATACTTTAGTTCCTCATATGCATAATCAGCAAAAATGAGACAGAAACCAAAGGAAAAACGTTAATAACTTAGGTATTGTCACAGTGGACTACTTTTCCCAAGCTTCAAAATCTCGTTAACATGATACAAATGGGCAAGGATGAAAAATCCCCACTCTTTAAACTAAAGAAACAGATATTTGAATTCACGTGGGGGAATGTGCATGCACTCTGTATATGAAATTTGGAATGTGAAACAAAGATTCCCCCACTTAGAGGAGTTCTCCACTCTTTCAAGTAGTACTTAAGGCCTATTACCTTCACAAGGCTCAGTTTTCTTACCTTAAATAAAACCAGATCTTCAGATGCAATCAACATGCTTTTTTGGCAGGACAACAGGGACAGATTGTAAGTAGAATATCCCACCTGGCATATCCAACTCTTACCCCTCTATCATACAGTGTAAAAACTATGTTAAAAGAAATAAGATAATATGATTGGGGTTCTGTTTTACTGAGCATTGTAATAGTAAATTTACGTATTAGAGAAGGAACTCAAAAAATGACTATCCTAGGCTCAGGTAGACAGAAACATTCACTAGGATCAGGAGCTGCAAACAAACCTTTTGGGCAGCCAGAAATCGATGACACTGTCTTTAGTTATTTCTGTAAGTGGCTTTGGTTACCTGCCTGCTGTTCACTAACCTGCAGCATATTCACAAAATGAACCAAGGCTCCAGGCTATCACTCTCTGTAATGATGCAGTAATGAATTTAGGCACAACATATTTAATTTGTGCTAGCAGTCATTTTCCTAAGGAAAAATATGTAATTTTTTCCTTAAGTGAACATAAGATTGAGTTTCACTGTATTAAAAAAAAAAAAAAAAGGAACTGCCATCTTAGGAAGAAAAAAAGAAAAAAAAAAAAAGCCAGCTTCAAACTTCAGAGCCCTCAGAGCTTTCCAGATGTCCAGATGGGACTTCAGTTGGACAGTAACATTTTCCAGCATGACACACTTTAAAAAAAACATAAGACCGAGGCATACTACTACATGGGATAGCCTGAATCACTTAGGTGCTAACAACTAATAAAGACTGAGCATTAGAGATTTCAGAAGTATTATCAGAAATACAACCCTTTGTGCTTTACACTGCACTTGAAAATAACATCCAAAGAGATAATTTGTCTGCAGCTCTAAGAGCAGAAAAAATTATGTTCCATTCTCAGGAATGTTAGACAGAGAGAGCTTTGTGGTTTAAACATCCAACGTATTTAGGGTATGTATATATTTTTTTAGATATCTGAGGGAGATACACAAAAACTAGGCCAATGAAGTATGGATTACTATAACGATGCCCATTTTAATATTTTACAAACAAAAATGGTTCAGTCAGGAGTCAAACTGCAAAGCTAACACAGCAACTCAGTGGCTAAAGAATTCACGGCTTCCACCAGTACGTTGTTTTTAGACTTACAGTTAGGATTTGATACTTCAAGTTAGTGAGAATCATTTGAGAGCATCAAGAGCCATTGTTTCCCAACAAGAATGCTGTGAAGTGGCAGTGCTCTGCCCCTTACAGAACTTCACCTGTACATTTCACATAAAAATCAATGGAATTGTACTGTCTTAAGGCCCTCTCCTAGGATGGCTAAACACAAAGGCATCACTGGATAGGGCTGCAATGAAAAGGCTCAGATCCTTTTTTTTGGTGAGAGGTACGAGAGAGAAAACAAAGGGAGGCATCTGTTCATGATAAAGGACAAAAACGTTCAAAATACATCTCCCAGACACAGAGGATATCTGAAGACAGCAACCAGGCTTCTAGATAATTTTTTGAATGTGTTAGTGCAAAATGAAACACTCAACAAATTAATTACCCAGAGGAGTATCCAACAACTTGGGCTCCCAGAAGCTGAGAACTACAAAACAATAAGTGCTTTTATTCTATCTAGAGATGTATAAAAAGGAAGCTCAGCCTAATTCACCATTTAAGTGGTTGAGGTGTACTTCTTCCAAAAATTCCAGTGTCAACCTCACTATTCTTAATAAGATAAGGATGCCTTGATATACATTTCATTTTCTATAACAGTCTAAATTGGTCTTGCTAGAAAAGCTTTTCAGGCATGTGACCTTACTCTTCATAACTGCAAGCTGGAACTTGTTTACAAGTAATGGTATGGCATTCTGATGGTATAATTATCTATATTATCTACAACATAAATTGCACTATAGACTTGATTTCTGAATGACTTACTCTTTGGATGAAAATTCCATTTGTATGATAAAACAAAAAAAAACGTTCCAGGAAAAATATTCCATAGGCACTTTTTAGTTTTCCTAAACTCCTGCTATTGTCAGTACTTCATATTTTTGCCATAAGTCATTCATTGGTACCCAAGTGCTATATAAACAGCAATTAATCAGGTTTCTCAACATGCTGCTGAGGTACCATGGTTATTATTTCTGTCATACTGAGAGATTAAATGACTCTGAAACAAGCCGGAGATTCAGATGGAAGTTTGGATCCTAGTTTCCCGCTATTAATGGTGACCAACACATTCTCTCCCTTCCAGGGAAACTACCGTAAAAATCTGAATGAGTAATTCATTAAACATACAATTTTGCAAGCTATCAGTATCAGTGAGCATAAATACACGGTCTCCAAGCATTTCATCTTCACCATCAGTCTATGACAAATTACTTCAGTAATACCGAAAAAGGAGACTTATCAGAAAGAAAGATTGAAGGTTAATTGTTATCACATTAAACTCTAAAAATATGCTCCCCTTTAACACCTCATGACAGTTGCCAGAAAAGCAGACAGAATCTGTCACATGGGAACAAAAGATCCTAATTTGCAGATAAGCCAACTATAGTCTACAGTAATAAAGTCAGTTCTTGTTGTTTCTTAATAATGAGCTGTCAGATGGCAAGATTATAGTGTGGTTTGACACCAAACTCCTTCCCACAGAGAGCCACCGCATCGTCACAGCATTCCCCTCCTGCCCTCTGCTGGGATGCCTTGATTCCACTGCTGATAAAATGGCACCCAGTTTCACGCATGGTACAAACCAGCTTTGAAACTCTTAATGTAATTCCATGGGGCAGGCGGATAGGAGTGAAACCACTTCATAGGCAAACAAAATCATGTTGCTAGATTATCATTTCTCACAAATAGACTCCCCACTCTGCCTGGTACCCTCTCTCTTTCTTCCCCTTGCCCCAGGGCACAACACAGCACTGTGCAGCATACTGCCTTATGAATCTTCTTCAAGTACCCAATTATCCTGGTGCACCAGACCTGTCATTACCATGACAGCTATGTGCAGTATGCAGTACATGCTGTCAGAGGTGAAAGATTGCACACAAGCATCCAACATTTCCATTACAATGTGGAAAGTGAAGGGGAAGAAAGAGACAGACAAACACACACTCCCCTCAACAA
>JANHGO010000073.1:16169589-16218032 GCA_024606505.1 Aquila spilogaster | reverse complement strand
TCCCGGGCATTTCACATGAGGTCCTGAGTCACCCCCCGCCATTGACCACTGTATCTCAAAATATAACCAGCTCAGGCTGTTGAATGACTCTAGATGTGGTTCAGGTATCAGAGCTGGGCTCAGCAGATAGAGGTTCAATTCCACAGTCCACATCACTTTAACTTGACTTTCTCTTGTCTTTACACCATATGACCTTTACACCCTTTACCCTGCTCTTTGGCAGGGAGATCATCTTTTTCTAAACATATGCAACCTATATGGGTGTTGAAACACCATTCTTGGTGCATCTCAGGGATATGACTGAGGGAGACAAACAGGCCTTGTAGGCCAATGGCAGTTACCTCGATTATATAAATTGTATCAACTGTATAAGTTACTCAACTATATTAATTCACAAAACATCTCCCTCATGTTTTTTAACTATGCTAGTTGCCTCCCACTGACATAATAGGTGAGAAGACAGTAGCTTTTGTAAATAAAGAATACAGTAAACTACACAAATAACTACAATTCATCTATCTTAATTTGCTATCCAGCTCTTCATTAGTTTAAATTCATACTAATCTGTTCTTAGGCTAAAGAGAAGTATCTTCATAATTTCAGCTTTTAATTTGTTCAATATCTACTGCCTTCTCCCGTTCAATGGGAATGAAAATGTGATTACTATCTTTAATATACTTACGTATGTAAAAATAAATCCTCTCTCGATCGTATGGGCAGATTGCCTAAATGGCAGCTAAGCTACGTTACATCCCCAACTGATGTTTGTGCAGCCTAAGTTCCGTATTTTACATTTGTCCTTTTGGAGGGTTTTGTTGTTGTTGTTGTTGTTGTTACTTCATTCTGTTCAGCCCAAGTACTCATGACCCTAACAATCAAAGAGTTACCAGAACATTGGTCTTTATAGCTATGTTAAACGTATATTGACCTTTAATTTGTGCTGGCTTCAGTGACATTACAAATGACCATAAGGTATCTATTACAGAGAGACAGATAATCTTAACACATTGGTGCAATACATATTTAATTGCCACAAAATGTAAGGATAAATACAACATGATTTTACCAGGAGCTACAATGCGTGCCTTTAACTTTGTATTTTGGCAAAAATGTCATCTGTCTTTGAAATGGAAAAATAAAACTGTCTGATGAGACCATATGCCTCCCAGAATGTGGCCCTCTGCACCAAGGTCATACAGTTATGAAGATGTTTTTCCTCCATTAGAGCACAGTGCCATTATGATTTATGACTGCAAAAACCTTTTCAAATTAAGATTTGTTTGATTGTCTCTTTCTATTAAGGGTATCATAATAATATTTTCCCCTTTTCCAAACAAATGTTCTACACAGCCTAGCATCCACAAGACATGCACAAGGATGTGACAGTGATTAATTTCTGTTGCTGAATTCTTTATTTCCAATAACTAATTTAAGATAGTCACCACTTTTTAATAACTAAAAGATATAAATTCTGCAGGGTATTTTTGCTTAGGTAATTGATAAAACATCTTCATATTAATGACTGTAAATTATGACTGTATTATATAAATCTGTCTTCTCAGAAGTCTCCTGTAGAACACAGCAGTATAGGCGCTGCTGTGCACCGAGGTATAAAATTTATACTATGAAAAAGAACATATCACCAAAATGCCAGAAGCTGTCTGAACAAATATAAATAAAAATATTTTTTCTGCTTGAATTTTATCTGGATGATAAAATTCTGATGACATCATATATAATTGAAATAAATTATATATATGGTTGTTGAGACTCATTGAATATCATCTTCCCATAGGAAATGACAAAAGCACAATTTGGTTTGGGTTTTTAAAAGCAAATTAGACAAACCACTGGAAACCTGCCTGTGAAGAACAATGGTGCACTGGCAGACAGAAGGACCGGTAAGATTTCTCAACCTCTGGTCCTTCCTTAGGTAAAACTATAATCAAACATAAACAAATTTGATGCAATTGCAAAAATAAATGGTAAACTAACTCTCCATTCTTAAAGCAAGGTCATAAAAAATTTATCCTTGCTTCCACAGGATCCTTTCTTAAAGCTGAGGCCCACATTAGAAGATTAGGAAATTTTCTTGTGTGGTACCATATGTTATACATGCTTAAAAACACCTCAATGTTTAGAATAGAATTTGGTCCTATGAATGAATGAATTTGGTCCTGTGATTTCTATTTTTGAAGGAGCTATGTGAAGTTTCTTCAGGCAGTGATGAACCCCAGTCACAGTACAGATGGACAATCAGACTTCTAATGAGAGAAGCTAAGAGTTTGGTTCCACCATTTCATTCATCTGTAAACCACTAAATCCTCCAGAAATTATTTGGCAGCAGTCAAAATATGCTGATATTTCATCCAATATTAAGATCCATAGGTTCATATTCAATTTTATTGCATCTTACAGAAAATTATAGCCCAAATCTTTGGGTTAATAAAGGTTAATAAAGGTCAAGATGATTTCCCATAGCGAACATAAGCCTGACAGAAAGACATGTTGAACAGAAACCTACTCTTCTGAAATATTTTGTCAAATATTTTCTGCTAAGAACGTGTCTTCGAGCATTTGACCAGACCACAGAGGGGAGTAAAGAAAAGTTCTTCAGATACTCAACAGCTGTTTCTTGTGTATTTTACTGGGATTCAAAGACAACAGTATTTCCATAATGTATGTAATCACAAGTATTGTATCTATACAAAGTGAAGGCAGGGCCATCATTTATTCGTACTGCACTATCTTTGGTTATATTGCAGCTATCCTTTATAGTTGAACAGAAACAACAGGAGCTATGGAAGATACAAGGACACTGACACAGTCACTTCATCATACCATACTTGGACACCTGTATTATACTGGTTATTAAAATCTCTCTAGCCTTTCTATCCAAGAAACCTTACATCACTTCTATTCATGCTACTACCTGCCATTTTTTGTTGTGTGTATAGGATTTTATGGTTTATAAAAAAAAAAACCACTAAGAAGTTCCTGCCAAACAGCTCCTCTCAGACAATACGCAGGACAGCAGAGACCTTGTGTGTGAATATGCAGCCGAATTTTAACAGCCCTGGAAGAGATAACAAAGAAAGGCTTGCAAAAGGAAGAGGGCTCTTAGTCTATAGGCTAGTATACAAAAATCTTATCCTCTAAACATGTAAGTGTTTCTCAGACATGCTCTTAATAGCATTATTGTGTTAGTCAAATTTAACAAGAAAGAGAATTCAGCAGATGCTGTGAGGAGAGACAAGTTACTATATTTTAGCATTCTGTCCTTTTAGCAATATCATGCGATTTATTTAGTGCTAGTCAGTCATGTCTTTCAAGGACTGAAAGTCTTCCTGGAAGTGACAAAGGCATTGTGTTACATTATTTTTGTACTGTAAAGCAATTTACCAGGCATGGAGCAGCATAGTAAAAGAAAATTACAGTAATTCTCAAATTGACAGGGATGAACGTGCTCCTACCTTAAATACACACTGAGTATCACTGAAAGGAGAGCTCTGAATTCCAAACAAACCTTGACATGCCTCAGCCTGCAGCTGAACACACCCTCCTTCCTCTTCGCTCTTACTCAAAGGTGCTATGCTGGAGTTACCCCAGGCTAAACGCTTTGCTGGGGTCAATTTTGTCTTACTCCAACAAGGCTATAATGTAGGAAAATTTTAGTTTTCAAATTGCTGCAAGTATAAACACCACCCTGTTTTTGCAAACAATAATGTAATTAGACGCTATTATAAAATAATCAACTCTGAACCATAATTTCGCATGTTTTCACTAAAAATGCACAGACTGTCATTTTTAAGTACTGTAATTATTGGTTTTATCATTCAAGTAACGTTTCATGGAAAAGCTTCACTAGAAGCAGATTCTGAAAGACCCAATACCTTGAACCTGCCTGTACCTTAAGATTTTACAAAAGAAATGTGCTAAAAGCCTTGAAAAAGACACAGATGGTGTTTTATATCAGTATGACTCAGAAGAAAAAATTTTTAAAAAAGAGAAAAAAAAAAAGAAAAAAACCCATAGGCTAAGGAGTCATTTTAGGCAAGGAACAAGGCTGTTTACACTGGTAATAGACATCTTTTAACAGTTTCTCTCAAGCAAAACCTTTGGGTTGACAGTGGACAAAACTGTATGTCATATCATACAGAGGATCCAAATTAGTGAAAACTTTCTGACAGACCAATCTTTAAAATATGTAAATGTATGTTAATGTATGCCATAATTTACTTTTGCTTGTAAGAATTTGAGAATGGACTTTATCTCACACCTTCTTTTCTTGCACAATCCAATACTGAAAATACAATGGAAGATATGTACCTATTCCAAATCCAAGGACTTAACTGGAATGAAACTTGAGGCCTGAAAGGTACCTACAGCTGAGGAATGAAGCAGCTACACAAAATATCAGATGGAAGGAAATACTATCAAAATATGAAGTTTCATAAAATCACTAGAAATTAGCAAATTCTGAATCCTTCACTTTCTGGGAAAGCCTATACAAAGATACTCAAGTATCCTATAATTTGCACCTATAACTTAATCTAAATTTAAATATAATCTACACTTACCTTAAAGATTGTATCTTTAACTTTAATGTACAAATAGCAAAGCAGTCCAGAAAAGTACTACTCCACAGTTAAACCCTAAGCCTTCTGGTTTTAAGTGAGAATTGAATAGATGAGAACCACAGTCTCAGAATCCTATGGCCCAAGGCAGATCTCCCCAGGAAATAATTGCCACAGGTTTTCCTCATGCTGACAAGTGGCCAAGAGAATAGAGTCACTGTGAATAACTGGAAATGAATTTGAAATTTAAAGGGGAGATTCATGAAATATTTGTACATTTTATACTTACAAAGGTACCACATGCACTGAAAATAATTTAAAAACACGTAAGCAAAACTACAGAAGGTAGATTTGAGAAATATGACAGTGATAACTATGAAGATTTGAAGGGAGTTTTGCCATTAACTTCATTGAAACTGAAAATTTTATTGAATTAAATTTATAAATGTTCCCTTTATTCCTCTATTGAGATCAAAAGTACATCACAGGATAACAGTCTTCCATCTCTTTTTAGTAGCAATATCTGGCAGCAGCATGAAGAGGATATTTTGCCACAACACTAGGCTTAATTTATTTCATAACAAAGTAACTTGTCCATATGTATCTCATATTGTGACCAAAAAAGCTGGACCTCTTGCTTACTTCTGACAATGAATTTCCTTCAAAATGTAGAAAAAACAGAAGACATGAAGTTTCCCATGTCTGAGCACTCACCTATTAAAGCAGTGAGCCTGTTGTTCACCATCCATGCAATGGCTACCTACATATAGCACAGGGCAATCTTGAAGCTGATAAGACAGCTGAGTCTGCCTAATCCTCGTACAGCAAGATGAGTTCTTACAATATTTTGATTTGTATGTCTGATGGCAGCAAACACAGAGGAGCTATCAGAGCAGCAAAAGAAAACGCTGTGTTAGGCTACTACAGTGCACTGACCTTTTATGTGGCAGTAAAAAGTGGTTCTAATGCCTTGCTGTGCTTTGTTTTAATAGTCATTGGGAACACTTCATAACCAGTAATTTGATTTTAAAATCCTAACACTTTATGCATTTATGATGTACAGATCTTAATTAATATCCTTGATTTAATTAAAAGCCTGGCCAAAAGATAAGTTTTCAGTACAACTACACACTTGGCTGCTGACACTATCCAATCTATGGCCACATGGAAAGAACCAAGCATAGAGTAAACAACACACCCGCACTCTCTTCCTCCTGAAAAGGACATTACAGCACGATGTGGTGCACGCACACAGTGACAAATTGCATCTGCTATTATCCTGTTCCTCTTGCTTATTATGCCCTTTCTCTGCCTTGACTTTTTCTGGTCAATAGTGCAAGCTCTGAAGGGACCTTCTACCAAAGTGTCTGCAATGAAGCTTTTGCCAAGAAGACTGCACTGATTCCGCATTTGGTTTGACCTTAAATGCAACTTTGTCAAGGAGAAACCTGATCACCAGGCAGGTAGAAGAATTTGTTTAGAATAGAAATTAAAACTGGGCAATGCAGAACAGCTGCCCCACATCTTCTACAAATACTGCCACTGCTCTTACGTCTTTATGTGTATCCACACATTCCAATTCAACTTGCCACAAGCTTTTTTCTTTTTTTCTTAAGAACCATTATAGTTGAGCTGGTCATTAAACTATTTTTACATAAAATGCGGGGGGAAAAAAAAATTATGTTTAATTTCCTGCACATTCCATTTATTTTTCTCTTTTTCATATCTATCTTATTAGAAATCTTTCTCCATTCTAACTATATTATTTCCTTTTCTTCTTATTTTCCTTTGTTATACAATCCTTTATTGCTCCCAACTACCATCGTTTCCCTATGTTGCAGTTGCTGTGCCTATCACTAAAGCTATTTCAATCTCACTCTGTGTCTTTCCTGAACATCCCTTTTCTCTCATCCAGCATGCATATGGTCAGAGTCCTTCCTTTCTTCCATTAGTATTTCCTCCTAACACTCTGAAAATATGATCCTACTTTCACATTATCATGTATTTTTCCTACTTTTCAGTTCTCCCAAATCTAAACCAAACAATTCTAGCAAACTTCAAAATAATCCCTGAATTTCTTGTTTGTACTTATACCTTTCCTTACCATGTGCTAGAATTTAACTCTCTTCCTTATATCACTCACATGGTGGCTACAGCACCAAAGAAGAAAAGCACCACAGGAATCCCTCAGGAAAAGTACAGATCTCCTTAGCAGAGTCAAGAAGAGAAAGGCTGAATGAGCCCTTCTCTCACCATGCTATGCTACAGCACATCCTGTGATATCCCATGGGGGCACAGATAATTAAAGCAACAGACAATTCAGTAGGACACAACAGGGAGCAAATAAAGTAGCATGCATATTACTCAGCAGGCATTACTGAGTGAGCCACAGAGAAAGTATTTTGGGATACAGAAAGAAAACAAAAAGGGGACACCCTCCGTTGTACACAGAGAAAGAATTTATTTGAATATGAGGGTGTCTTCTTCCAGTTGTAGAACATGACATGACACTAACGGGCAAGAGCAAGCCCTGTCCTTGTCAGATTTCCAAACTAAAGGAAGAAAAAGAGCTTTCACTTTTGTTACTGCTTTTACTGCACTGACCATCACTGACATAATTTGGAAAAGGACAACTTGTGAGGGCAGTCTCCTGCTATATTTTAACTGCTGTTCTCATGTGGCTGATGAGAATAATTTCCTAGAGACACAATTGAAGATATTTTCAGAATTATTTGAGTAAGATGCTGCTGCCCATACAATTCTCACTCCCAATTCAGAGCATGAGCAAAGTCCCTTGAGATCAGCTCAGAGAAAACACAACGTTCCCAGAGTTCACCTTGTGGTCTGGCAGAGAGTTAAAATTTGCTGCGCTTACTGTAAGGAATTTACAACTGTCATTTAATAGTTTCCATATTTCAGTTTCTACTATACAAAGGGAAAACATCAAAATTAAGGATAAATTTCGGTTTTTTACATGCTTTTCAGATTATGAATTGTTTCCAGTGTTTCTAGAAATGCATACTTATCTATGGCAAATACCTATCTTTCCTCTCATCTCCCTTCATATATATAATTGAGGAAGAATATATGTTTCTGCTGCTAAGTCTTTTAAGTACTTGTGAATAAAAACCTTTCAAATGCTATAACACAATACATGGCTATAAGGCACTGTAGCCTTAAAACACATGACAAGCCAAGCGGAAGGAAATTTGGGTTGGAGTTTGGCTTTCTTTTGTTTTGTTCAAAGGACAAGCATAAGAATATTTACAGGTTGGGCCATTGGACTTAATTTCATTTCTTGTTGGCTAGAAAGAGAAAATTGCTTTATTTCATTTCATTTTCAGCAACCTAGCATTTATTCAGAAGAACACAGAAGAGCTGCAGCGCATTCAAAGACAAGCCTTCAGCCTCTAAAGTGAGGTCGAAAAATGTGAGTCTTCCATTGTAATGAATTTATATTCTCTTTTTTTAGTAACTAGCACCACCACAAGAGACTATATAATACACAGTTGCATCAGAAAACCATCAGGATTATTTCCTTTCATAACTTATTTCAGGTAAATATTAATGGACACGTGTAAAAAAAAAAAAAGTTTAAGATTCTGGTTCAAAACAGAGCTGAGCTGTGATACAGTCTGTGTGCACATGGCTATGAGAAAA
Source organism: Aquila spilogaster (assembly GCA_024606505.1). Taxonomy (NCBI): domain Eukaryota; kingdom Metazoa; phylum Chordata; class Aves; order Accipitriformes; family Accipitridae; genus Aquila; species Aquila spilogaster. Next base: position 16,209,795 of record JANHGO010000073.1, on the reverse strand, counting down.
CAAGCATGCAAAAACCCCCAGATGTGGATATCCAAGCCAATAAGAAAAGAAATGCATCCCGGTGAGCACCAGCAATAACATTCATATGTACAAAGTGTAAAATGTTCATTAAATAACAATGTGTTGCACAGTCAACTTAATAGATAGGGTTTTTTTTCATTATGTGTCACATTATTTGCATACAATATTAATAATATTTATTTTACAAATTCAACTTTTTTAAAGGGCCTCCAGGAGAAAGTCAGATTTACAGTCTAAGACCTTGAGCACTGGCTACCTCACTTTTGGATATTCGCCTTTGAATAGATTTTACAGCCAAAACAATTCCATTTCTGTGCATTCTTGTGTCAAGGATTCTTGTCTCTCTGCCTTGTGTCAGATTTAGTGAATTATGCAACTACGTGGTGAGTTAGTTCAGTTGACTCATCCTGTGGAAAACTAACTCTGCCAACACAGAAAAATAGAAGGAAAGTTTTCTGATGAAGTATCAACAAGATATATCAACTTACCTTCTAGCGATAAAATCACTTGATCCAGCACAAAGTAGAGAAGTGGGAACACAGTGTTGGGGTAGGAGAGCAAAAAGACTGTTCCTTTAGTAGCCGCTTACCACAGGGTCAGCTGAACCATAACACCCTTCACGTGTCCCCACTGTATGGGTCATTCCTTAGATTTTACCATCCCAGATTTCTTCCTTGGCTATGACCTAGCAGTACTTTCATACTCCTTTTTCTGGGGAAGGTGAGATTGTGCCCAATGACCTCAGTATGCCTAGAGCACTCTTTGTAAATGGATGAGTTTTTCTAATGCTGTTGTGTGTATGTTATTTAAAAAGTTGGGATACCTCTTCCAAGTTATCCATGATTACTTATCTTTGCAACTTATCCTTTGATAAGTTCTTAAATGATATCTTAGGAGGTGGACGAAGTGTGGAAAGCACCTGATGAGGAGTGCCTCATAAATTTGGAGAGGCAGTATTATTAAAAGAGGTCTTCCTGAAGTACTCCTTGCCTTCTAGTGACTGACACTGAAAAAATAGAGGTACGAAAGGCAACCATGTACTCCAATTCCTCTGAGAGAGACCTTGGAACAATAGGATCATTTAAAAGAACCTTTTTTGAAAGACATTCACAATCCAGTGAGACTTAGACATTCAAGGCCTACAGGCCTCCTGAAGAACACAGGACACTGAGAATAGATGATCTGTTGCTGTAAGGAAAACGTCCCCCTTTTCACCCTCCGAAAATGGCTCAATGTATTGCCTCCTCCTATGAGATCTGTGATGGAGAAGTGACTGGAGAGAGCACCCTGGCTTCTTTTCAAAGAGACAGATGAAACAGAGACAAAATCATCCACTGAGGGCCTGGATCTGCAGAGTGCCAATTTTACCTCATACTGTTTTAAATGGAATTGGAGCTGGTAACTACCTGAATATCATATCTTTCATGAAGTTTCGTAGTGCAGATTTCAACACTGAACTAACTCATAAACTTGGCCAATGTCCTGAGCAGCCTCAGTGATGAGATGTTCAGTGCTGAGCTATGTGGCCTGATGAGAGGTGACTGGTGCTAACACCAAACCTGTGGAAATCACAGGTGTCTGTGTCTGAGATGCTGCAGAGGAGAAAATACCAGAGGCATCATAGTCCTTCAAGAAACAGAAAACATTCATGCTTACAGACACAGGCCTTGGAATAACGAGCCTAGGATCAAGAACAACAGCCCTTGACAATAGCAACCTTGAAGTTTTTCCTGGTTTCTCAGAAACAGTTGGTTTGGAGCCTCGAGCAGCAATAGCTTCATTGTTCAACTGTCTCCAGAGCTTATGAAGCCACAAGAGTGTTTGTGGGCTGAAGAACATGGCAGGCAGGCCTAAAAGCCAGGGCACTAGTGATCTGCCACAATGACTAAAGCAGCCTCTTGAAAAGGGCAGTTAGTAGGGAGATACTAGGTGTACAGATAAATGTGAAGTTACTGTTTTTTCCTTCCAAAGACCAAATTTATAAAAGCCCAACGAATAGGAGAAATAAAATCCAATCACAAAATGAGAATGCAACTGCCGTTCACATAAGTAAGCTCTGTCATAGAAGAGATGGAGCACGTGGCCAGCATTTGGTCTCACACTAAGCTTGACTGTTGGTCTTTTGTTGTGGTCAACAACCATTTCTTCACTGTGATGTACTCTCACAGTCTATGCGAACATTCATGTGAGAACAGACAGACATTTGAGGAACACACACAGTTACGAGTCAACTAAGCAAATTAACACAACTGAAAGGTGGTGACTAATTCTCTTTGAAGTTCTTCTCTCTCCTGAATGTATACTTCACCACAAACACTACGGTAGTCTCATAATTGATTTGTTTTCTCAGCTCAAAGCCTTTGGTTAGTATATACTGAGACTGATTTAACAGGGTTAATTCAAGGGGGGATTTTAGGATCTTAAAATATTTTGTAGTCTTCCCTGCAGGACTACTTTTAATTATGCTGTCCTTGCATAACTTCCTCTTCTGAACTGATCGAATACCTCTAGCTCCTCTTTTGTTGCTTAGGTAACTGGCAGCAAAAGTCCCATTTGAGAATCCTTCTTCTGTGTGTACTCAGCCCAATGCAAATGAAACCCTCAATTACATCCAGTACTGAGGAACATCTTAGTATGCCCTCAGCATTTGACATGTTCATGACAGTGAAACTCCAGAATCCAGCACAGGTTGTGCTACTCCAACAGCTCAAGGTGTTGAATATGGTGACTGTACAGAATCCGAGACTCAGGGAGAAATGCAAAAAGTATAGTATCATTGCACTTCAAGTGAAGTGAAAATCAGATCTGTATTTTTCCTCACAACTAAAAGATGAATTCTCTTTGAAAGTGAGAAGACAGATTTCATTGTCGTTTGCTACTGATCTGAGAAGAGGGCAACCAACATAGATAAAGCTGGTGACCATTTTGATCCTTTTTCTGTTAACTAGCATTGGGACAGCTGACCTGGGGAGGTTGAAATATGCCCTCAGCTTCTCTGGCCATGAGACTGAAGTCATTGGACAATGCTGATAAGTGGTTGAAGATATGCTGCACATTTTCTGTGGCGTGTGCAGCAATTCCACAATCTCCAGACCATCTCTGGATTTAGATTTGTCTTCTCATGTTGGATGTTCACTTCCACAATGACCAGTGTACATTCCTTTTCACAGCCTGAGAAGGCTGAGGGCAGCATCACTAAGAAGGGAAGAGAGAAAGGAACAGAGGACTGCCTATGAGAAAGTTCTCTGGATTTGACTATGTGATTATACAAGAACCTATGGTCACTGAGGTAGCAGATGAGATTATAGGATAGTGCAGATGAGGACAGACCAGTTTTTTGAGGATCTGAGACACTACCTTCTGTCAAAATGCCTAGCTAGGACTATCTTATCAACAACTTTGCAGCCAGCACATAACTACATTTGCTCTGAGTAAGGATTTTGTCAACAGAAAGCAAGTTTTTAGATAAGCAAGGGTAATCTTATGCCAGGAATTTTCAATAACAGTAGCATCCACAGCCATAATATTTACAGTAGTACTCAAAATAAATCTAGTCTCATGTACATGAGTCACACATGAACCAAATATAGAATCTTTGTAGACATTCATTCAAAGAAGAAACAATAGAAGAACTGAGTTACCCATATAAATAGAGAAACATCAGTCATTGGTTCTTGATGCTAAGAAAAGAATTAATTCATACTTTCTCCAAAAAAAGGAATATTAAAAATAGCCCCAAATGTAAAAGTATAACAACAAAATCTACAAGTTTAAAATAAAAAGCTATAAGAAATTTGGATTGAATATTCAAGAATAATTTTTCATTCAAAAATACCACAAGGCTGCCACAATGCTGCCATAGACATTAGCATTAATGCATGGATATACTGCATATTCTGACCTTTAAATTTAAAATTACCTAAATCATTGCTGATTGTATAATGTCTACAAGATGCTCCTTTTCCCATCCTACTATGAAATTTAAAGTAAAGAAAAACTAAAAAAAAAGAGAGCAGGAGTTAGACTTGGTAATTTTGCTTGCTACTGGTCTTTTTCATACTTCCTTCCATACTCATTTTTTAGTATCTACATTTTGGATATTTTAGATATGCAATCTCAGCAGACCTCCTGAATGCAGGGGAAAGAATTACGGAAAGGAGAGCAAATTACATGAAGAGCAGAGCTATACCCAATAGTTAAGGGAAGAACAAACATTGTAATGATACTACATATTATTGTGAAACTATACAGAAAAAATCATCAGGTAATTTTCCATTATATCAAAGAAAGCATCTACTTTCTATACAATAATTATGTTTTTTATTCAGAACTCTCTCTCCTGAAAAAACCTGAACTTTTTAACAAATCATACACAATTTCCACAGGAAACAAAAATCTATGGTTTTGACCAGTTCTAGAATTAATTACTCAGTGCTGCTGTGGAACAGCAGCAGAGACTACCTGTATCCCCAACAGTTTGAAAGGGCACTGCTGTCATTCCCCTCATGCCTCATAAAAGAAATACTAGATGAGTACTGCAGGTAACACCATTAGATAAAACACGGGATAGTTTTCCTGTTGTAGCCAAAGTACTACAGTGCCGAAGTTCTGGTTTTTAGTTGGCAATATCTAACTATGAAGGAGGTGAGGGTAATGGAATAATATGACTAAATAACATAGATATTGTAGGTTTTTTTTTGTTTTGAAAGCCTACAATATTCAGCAGAGGAACAACACACTTATGGAGAGAAAATTCCGTTCATAAGAAATGTCAATACATCTTATTACAGTGACAGCGCAATAGCATGGCTTTGATATTATTAAATTCACAGCTTTGATAAACAGCCTACAAATTACCTCTTGAAGGGAGCTGCATAATAATACCTGAAGCGTAACGAGAGGAAATGGAGTTTAATTAAGTGTTGCCCAGCTAAATCACACCAAGAAAAGTGTAGGGAGATGGGAAGAATACTGAGGACTTCAGCTCTGCATGGAGGTGGTAAGACAGAGTGGTCAGGCAAAAAGCTGTATCTGAAAACATGCTGAAGCTAGAGTGGGTTACACATCAGTAGTTTCTGATGAGCAAAAGCACCCATTCTCACTCCTCTCCATGTAATCCCTTTCAACATGCAACATCCATTTTCTCCCCTTGTACACAGAGGGAGAAAAGCAGTATCATAAAACAAGGAAAAATTAGCAAGGCTGAACTGCATGTGTTCTATTTCATATTTAATACTTAAAAAAATACAAAGCTGTAGTGCAATGTGCATTTAGTAGCCCAGCAGGAAAGTCCTGGGGGAAAAAAAAAAAAACAAACCAAAACACACCCACCCCCTCCCAAACACATAAAGGCAGATGGAGCCATTGTAGAGAAAAGCTGCCGGTGTTATACTGAGGTTGGAAAGTGATGGTACTCAAACATTTCTTTGCAGAATTGCTGGGTGTTTTAAAAGAATTAGTCAGGATTGGCATGATGCTAAATACTAGCATTGTACATTGTTTTCCTTAGGTATCGCAATTAATTCTCCGAGAGTACCACTGATCATCTAGAACTATCTAGCTGCCCACTAAAATCAAAAGCAATGTACCCTAATACATTTGGAAAGTATACATTATTATCTTTCATTTTTTAGGAGTCCAGCTTCTGTAGGAACAGGTAGATTCACCAAAAGCATGTTGCTGCAGTGCTCCAGTACTTACTGACATCTCACAGATTAAAATGAGCTTGCATTCAACTTTGTCTCTCTACTAACAGTCCTTGACTCAGACCATTTCATTTTGCATTAATGCTCTATTGCCCTAAGTAAATGAACTTTCAGAAGCAGACAACAGATTAACAGTGTCCTAAATTTAGTGGCTTTTAAAAAAATTACTTTTGTAAGCAACAATTCAGCCATTTGATAGGATATAAACTTCTAGACATTTATGACTGTGAGAAATAATTCCAGCTCTTGCTTTTCCCTACTCTGATCATGTGCTTTCAATATATGCGAGTGTGCATACAATGCCTAATAGTTTGAAAGTGGAGTCCAGACATGAATTTAATATGTAGCTAACTTCATAGAAAGACCATCCCTATTGCAATGCACACTAATAATCCCAGCAAGCTTGCATTGAAGTCAAGGAATGTTTTGCAGCTGACTCCAAAGCAATGCACTTGCCCTTTACAAACAAGCACAGGCAGATATTTTAACATCTCTTGCAGTTTTGCCTTTGCTTAATTAATGAATAATAGCTCTTTAAAGTGTTTCATGCAACATAATCCCACAGAAATATTTCTTCACAGAAATTTCATATTTCTTGAGAGTTTCGATTGGCCAAATGCTAACCTAAAGCTCTGAGAAGGCAACCGTTATACTGCTTGTGCTTCTGCAGTGATACTAACTCTTAACGGGAAACTGAGCAGTCAGAAAAGTTCAGCAGCAAATTGCCTGTGCTAATAATAGAGACAAGGTATCATCTACTAATTAACACACCAATAATTGAATATTGATTAGAGTTTGTCACTTTTAAAATAATTGAATCCATCTCGCTTCTAACAGCAAAGAGACTGTTAAGGATTTGTAATAAACAAAGGATCTTCAATTCAGGAATGCTTTGTCAGCTTTCCTATTGTGTTCTGTACACTGAAAGACGTACTCAAAATATTTCCTGCTATTTGATAATTTTCCCTGTTTTTCAGTTACCAGAGAGAAAACACTTTGGATATCCCAAGTGCATAAAATTAATGCATACCATCTTGTTCCCATGTACAAAAGTAGATCCAAGTACAAAGGATTTAAGAGAAGTAAGACCTGGTGATACTGCTAAATGTTACATCACTTATTGGAAATTTAGTATAAAATTATAAGGGTTGCACAGCAGCTATGAAAGGTCAGTAACACAAAACAAGGTTTTTTTCTGTTGGTTCCCCCCCCCCCGGTTTTTTTTTTGGAGGCTGAATTTTCAGAGATGGCTAAAGTATAAATTGTGCATCTACCAGAAGCTTTTATGTGATTCCATGGAGCCATCGAATCCTGAGAAATGGCAGCACTTGAGATAAACTGGAAGAATAATGTCTGGGAAGGTATCTGCACAGTTAACAACGGTAACGAGTTAAGGGTATAATCCTGTTCCCTGCCTGGGAACGGAAAGGCCATTAATCTTCAAATGTTTTCTTCCTGGGAGTAAGAAGAATGTAAGGATATGAGACCAAAACCCAAGCCCAAACAGGAGAAATGACAGTAAATGGAATACTATTCAGAAATATCTCCTTTGAGTGTTTTTAACTCTTCATGAGTTCCCTCAGTTTCAAGTGTCTGTAGTCCTTAAGAGTAAGGCCTCACAAAACATAAAAACAGTTATAAAACAGTTGCTTTTAAAATAAGAACAATGACCTTACTATATTCTATCTGTTTTTTACCATTTCATGTTTTCAAGAGAGGTTACTTTCTTCGTAAGTTAAAAATTCACATGTGAGAATATATATGTCATATATATACACATACACGTGTGATTTGCCAAGATAATTTTAAAAGGGATGGATATTAATTTAATATTAAAGTTTATAAAAAAATTGAGTTTTTTCTACAACAGGGATTCAAGAAATGCATTTATTTAAAAAAAAAAACCCTCATCCTGATTCTACCATTTTATATTAAACCAAACCATTTTGTGATATTTGCTTCCCAGATGTTGAAGTACAGGGAACCTGATAACTGAAACTGCCTGTTTACACAAGTAACTTCTCAGATCCGTATTCTCCAACCTGAAAGAAGCGCAAGGGCTTAACCAAACCATAAAGCACGAAAAGCAATTTCTATGGTTAAACAGTACTTTAGGTGTAACAAAATGTGGTGTTACTGGTCAAATAAATAAATAAATTTATTTTAGCATGTTTAACTAATGGGTCAGTCCATAGGTATTCCTTTGCTATTCCACGTTTCTTCCAATACTGAAGTGAGGGGCCCTCTGCAACTTACGCAGCAGCTGGGGAGACGTGGTGACATATATCCCACCAAATACCCCTTTTTCCCCTCACAGAAGGTTTCTTCTGTGCATGGATTTTGGGGGAGAATATTCCGGATGAAAAAGTCAATTTTTCATTAAAAGTCACTGAAGCTCATCTTTCAATTGGTGCCAAACCCAGCTCTTGCATTGCAACCTTTTTTGTGTCCAGATTCATCACATAGGGAATTTTTACAGCAAATTCTACATCTGCTGCAAAGCACGGTTTAAAATGGAAGCTCCAACACAACATTAGCAATGGCCATGCTATGATAAGAGAGAAGAGAATACAATAATTGTTACAGTTAGCTAAGCTCCACCTGGAGGACCTGGTGGCTAAACAGATTACTCGCTGACTTTTCACCTCTGGGATTCCAGCCCTGACTGGAGTGACTGAAAATCATTCTGATCAGTCAAGTGAAAAACGACCAAAGTGAAATTAGACTGGTGGTTTCAGCTCGGTTCCCTCAGTGCTGTACTTCCAAATCACAAAACCACAGCACGTTGAACACTGCTAGCAGGGGAGAAAGTGAGAGGCTTTGAGGCTTAATGAGCATGAATCCAGCTGCCTATCCAGCTCGCAAACACCTTAACATAGACTATAACCACCCCATACAAACAGGCGCAAAGTAGAATAAATGACTGGATTACCATACAAATTAATCAGAAGCAATCCCTTGTGAATGTGTATTGAAATGTTGGTATTGCATAACACAATAATATAATTGTTAATCATATTAGATTAACTCTGACAGCCAGATGATACTTTAGTAAATGTTTAAAGAAAGTCTCTAAAAGTATTTGAGTTATTTCTATTAAAAAATATATGCCTTTCTATTTTCATTGCACTCACAAACACTAAATAATCCTAGCATATCCCATGACCTATGTGTGTAAGAATTATTTCAATTTAAAAATAGAGAGACTGGGTAACAGAGAGGTTGAAGTACTTTATCCATGGATTTTTAAGGCCAGAAAAGGACATTATGATCATCTAATCTGACATTAAACTTCCCACCGTCTCTGTGCAAAGCTGAACAGTGAGAATCAATAAAGAGAACTGCTGTCAGGATGCAGGAATTCAAGATTTCAACCCCCAAGCTCAATTCTCTGTTAATTTATAGAACTAGGCATAGAAAATTTGCCTCAAAGCCAGTGTGTTACTGCAGATAAAACAGACTTGCCCTGTGCTCCTGTCTTTAGCTGTAGCTCAGCCAGCAAAGACAGACAAAATCCTGCTTCCTCCAGTGAGACAATTTAAATGGGAAAGAGAGCTGGCATACATTAAATGTGTATGGAAACTACCTCATTAAATTACTGCTTGGAACCAATCAGGAGAAAGACCTCTATCATAGTTTGAATAATTCAAGGTTAGGGGGGTTTTTGGTTGTTTTTTTCCCTTGTCTAAAATAATTTTATAAGACCACTTCTTTATGGCAGAACCTGCAGAAAATACTCATTCGCTACGTGAACATGAGAGACAGCATAGGTATGGAAGAAACTGTGATTTTGTAGACTGGAGTTAAGATGTCTCAAAAATAAGTCTCATAAAGAATGCTGCCTATAAAAATGAACATTTTTATTTATGAGATTATTATTTGGGGGCATCTAGCACATTGTCATGATTTTCATTGAATGAAAAATCAATTGAGGAAAAAACAGAGCCTGTGAATTTCTCTAGGGAATGGGGTATTGTTCCTCACTCAAAAGCGATGTTGGTTTTGCACTTTCGAGCTTTCTCAATTCTCACATCAGGGCAACAAACAGAACAGGAGTTCTTATAAAGCAGCCACAGCAGCTGAACTTCTGCTCACAGAAGTCTCTGACATTATTCTCCTCCCATACCAACTATCCATCTTCCATGCTCTGTTTAATGAGATTAGGAAATATTAGCAAATATGCAACATTGGACTGTTGTGAAAATGTGTGAGAAAAATTTAGAAGTCAATTGAAACATCCTGTGTACGTGGAGAGTTTTCAGGTATGGCTTACTGCAGAAGACTTGATTAGCTAGGTATGATTGCAATCACTAATTCTCTTCTTTAGGGTCATATGACTGCTCTGATGCCCAGGAAATTTCAATTACAAAGCAAATAGGCTGTGTGTGCTCCATGACGTTTACTAACCTAATACTAAATAGCCTTCTTAAATACTGTATTTGCCCATAGCTCATATGAGGAATTTCATGCTTTAGAACTATTTGTCTTTATTAATAATAATTGCTTTATAGGATTTTTCTTGGTTTATTTTAAAATGGCATACAGTATAAAACTGCTTGTAGAACTTTTCTAAAACTTACATTTGATGAAACAGTATGCCAAAAGACCTTCTAGAAACCTGAAAACAATTAACCTGATAGCTACTTGGTTATTGGCAAAATACACATTTTTCAAAATTAATTTATTTCTGTATTGCATATACCTCATACTGCAAGGCCTCTACATGTCTACTTTTCCGCTCACTGCCGTTTATGCTGTTGAAAGGAGACTGTATCCATATAGCGGACTTTCTTTTTTTGGATCAGTCTTTGACAACTGGGACCTGGATTACTTACTATAGTTTATTGAGTTAGGCTGCTACTGAAAACCATGTGACATTATTTTCTGGCAAGACATACGCATTATAATAAAATCTGGTTCAGTGAGAACCTGGGTAAAACTAGTCTGAAATTAATTGGTCTCCATACAGACACTAATATGAGACAAAAGGACCTGATACACTCTATCATAAAGGAAAGATCAGATTTGCTAATGGCATTTACTGCTGTGCAAAATTAAGGAGTTAGATACAAGTTAATTGCATCTGATGTTCCATCTATTTCATCGAAGAAACTCTTCATGTGTTCTGCCTTAGAAAAGCACCACTATAGAAAATTACGTTATCTTTCTTTTGATGTATCACCAGAAATTGAAAATGGCTTTTTAAAGAGTCTATTGGGGAACCAACATATTTTCCACAATTTTTTGAACCTTTATTTCCCCAAAATAGATTTTCTTATTGATTTTGGAGCTATCATACATTTTAGTTCACAGTAGCCTGGCACACTGAAACGTTGCTGGGCACATCTATTTCTTTTGCTCTCTGCTATTTAGATTTTGCATGATATAGTCATTCATCTCCCAGTGTGGAAGTCTGCATCATTTCCATCTCTAAAATCTATTAATAATTTTTAGCTATACTGTCACATTAACCCTTTTTCTTACCGGGGTCAGTAAATCTTAATTAAAAATAAAAATCTAAAAATCTACTCAAGATTGTTTTAAGTAAGCCTATAACATTTTGTTTCACGTCAAGAGGAACATACTCGTTTAATTCCTATTTTCCTACTTTACACTTGCAGCATTATCCAACAAAATACTGCTGCTCCAACAAAACACAGCTAATAAAAAAAATGTTCTTCAAAAATATTTCTTCCAAACACAATCCCTCTTCAGAATGGCCATCAAGTCCAGTTTCATTCAAGAGCTAGTAATGAGTCAGATACATTTTTCTCATTTAAATGCATGCTTGTATAAAGAATCATTATCTGTCTACATTTGTACAGAAAATGTAATTCTCAGAGCATGAACAACCTGAGCTGTGAGCTACTGCCTGTGAATCAGATGGAAGGGTTTACCTTAGAATGGGCTAACGCTGCTGCAGGGCGTTACTAAAATGTTGAGACCTAGCTGCACATTCTTCTCCCTGCCTGGATGTGAGATTACAACCTGACACCACATCCAGGTTTGCACTTCTAGAAGTTAGACATTGCATTCAGTAGTCCTTCAGTGATATTGTTAAGGCATTCTGAATGACTCTCTTCCTCTTCGGCAGAAGAGCCATGGAGGGAAGAGAATGCAACAGCATCCTTGGCACCTTAGACAGATTTGGGCATGTAACAAGACCTGCATCTTCAAATCAGGGCTCTATTGAGCAAAAAAAGGTGTAGGAGAAAGAGTCTGTATTAAGATTGGAACCCAGCTGTGATGTCACACAAGTGTCCTAACAATGTGTAACACGATGTAGCAGAGAGAGAAGTATTTAAAATGAGTTAATCAAAAGAATAGAAAGAGATGAGCTTGATTTTCCTGTATTTTGCAATCTCAAATTCTAATACATACGTTAATAACATATTTACTGTGGTCTAAGTATTAACATCTTAATTTTATGTGAACATTCATCTTTCTTTAAGGATTTTTTTTATTCATCCTTCCATACCTGCAGCTGTGGTTAGCTGGGGAAACAACAGCTATCACAGTACCCAACACCAAAGTACAGTAGTCAAAAGCAGTAGGCAGTGTGGGAGGGCTCCTGCGCAGAGCTGCAGCGGCTGATGTGGCAACAGGTAACTCAAGGCATCATTCAGAACAAAATGCCTTCCAACAACCAGCCTCAGTTACAGAGTCCTTAGCGAGCAGGGAGAGTGGGAGAACGCCTAAACCCCTGTGTTTGTAGCAATACCATAACATTTTTCCTAAGGGAGCCTTTTAGTTTATTTACAATTCTTTGCAATATATATTAGCTTTTCTCCAGCTTCTTTGCGCAGTGGGGACGGTAGGCAACCAATGGTTAGAAGCTCCCATTCCCTCAATCTCTCACGACTATGATGAGGCGCTTCAAGTAGAGGCATAAAAGTTAGCCCCATCATGCTGCAGTGTCACTCCCACTGGGTTTCTGAGAGGTGTAATTATCGTCTTTCACAAAAAAACCCACCCCAATAAAACACATTTAATATGCCAAGAGACCATCTCCCTACCAGCTATCTTTACTACAAGGGCCCTTGAGCACCCTTGAGTTCATTTATGCTGCTGATATTGGCAAGGCTTTGTTTTCCTCTTACTGGTGATTGTTGCTATTTTAGGGGAAATGCTGTTCGAAACAAAAGCACCTGTAATCACTGACACTTCATAAAGTGCCCTCAGGCACAAAGGCAGCCGAACAATGGATGCCTCCTCATACATTTGCATATGTTGGGTCTCTTTATTCAGGTGAAAACTTATTAGACATACATAATGTTTGAGAATGCCAATATATAAAGCTAACTGCATGATATATTTAGTCTCCCCCCCCCCCAGTAATACTGCTTAGAATGGGTATTTTTAATATAGCACAAACAGAAATTTCAACAAGACTAGGCTGTGATGAACAACTGAGATTACAGCAGCATATCCTATAAATAACAGCTCAGGCTGGTAGATGTCCAGACATGGTCCCTAACCGATCAACTTTTCCACCACTGGTAACACCGCATGTACAGCTCCAGACCCCAGGTGCTACCCTGAAAACTCTTAAGTCTCTCTCACTAAAATAACAAACTTTTTTTTAAATAATAGCAACTTCTGGTTTTTTTTTTCCTGAGCAACAATACATTTTTTACTCTGTTACTGACCTTCTCCCTCTAGAAGTTGCCCAGTTATCATCAGATCATTGTACAGGAAAAGGAGACCATAACTGGTCACAAATTCCCTAAAAGCAAGTGTTCCTAAATTCTCAGCTTCCCCAAATAATATCTCCAAGAGCTGCAAAAGGTAGCAGCACCCAAAATAAGACTGCCAAATTAATTGTGGTGTTGAGTATTATCTCACTACTAGAAGTTGGGAAATACTTTTATTTGGTAAACTTTGGCTAACCTAATATTATTCTTTTTATACCTGTATGAACTTCAGAAATCACAATCCCCAGAACTACTGTAAGATTAAATAAAAAGGTGAGGGGGGAAATACAGCATTAAATATTATTATGTATTAAATAGGCTATCTTAACACTCTAATTAGAAATACACAAAATATTAATCAACTTAAAAAAAAGGAAAATTGTAGCCAATTTATAACATAGATCTCATACAGCCTATACAAGAATTACCATTTCGTAGTTGTAATTAAGAGCATATAGGTTTTATGCAATTAATTTCACTGTGAACACACAAAGAATTTGTATTTCTTTTTTGGAATATAAGCTCATGCTATACTCAAGTTAAAATGAAAAAAACATGAGTCCATGGGGATATTACTGTTTTCCCCTGGTATGAAAACAAATAAGCCTAGTTTTATTTCAAAACTACATTTCATCTTTGAAAAGGGTCGGCAATAAAAGTGGGAAAACACTGGCATTTTATAGAAGGTACTTTGCGTCACTCAAACTTGATTTTTAAATCACAAAGATTTAATTAATAATTAAATATAAAAAAAGGTTCTTTGCATTGTTTTCACATCATTTGTTCAACCTGATGTACACAGAGATTTTATTCTTTAGCACTAGAGGATCACTGAGTGTTTGCAGCTTCTTCCCAGTACAGCTTAACCTGAGAAAACTAAAGACTACTGTCAGTATTGTCCTGAATGTGCTTAATGTTCAAGCTTATTTTTCTTTGAATAGCCATATAGTTTTACACATTCTTCTAGACAAAAGTAAGATAAACCCGGAAGGGACAGCCCAGGGAGTGCAAGCAATTCCATCTTTTAAACTTGTGCGCTGATCACCAGTCCTTTCACAGGTCGCCACTGATCCATTGTAAAACTAACCAGTTTTTTTGCTCCCTCTGCTGCTTTTGGCAGGTTGCTCCAGAACCCTCTCTGTCTCATGGTGAGATATCTCCCAAGCCAAACATATTCAGGGACAGTTACATTCATTTTGCTCTTGTGCTACCTCTGCCCTTTAGCTGAAACAGTTATTTCACTTCCTTCTCTGGTGCCTGCCCCTGAAGGAGTAATCACACTCCTCAGCCTTAATTGTACTACATTTAACAAGCCAAGCTCTTTTTGTCCCCTCTGCATGGCAGGCTTTCTATTTCCTTAATTACCCTAGCTCCAGCTGTCCCAGTTCAAATTCATTTTCCATGAACATGGCTAAACAAAACTGTCAGGGGAGGTCTCTCCCCTGTCCTGCACAACGTCATGAATGCTCTTCTATCTCTACCAAAATGCACTGTTTCCTACTGGCTAATACCACAGCCTGATTTATGGACTCAGCATGCAAGTACCTCTGGTACATGGGGTCCTTGCAGGTCTTTTTTTCTTACTTGTTAATCTGTGATTGAAGGGAGAACCTCAGTGCAGAAACTGGTAGCCTGTAAGGCTAAAGAAAACAAGTCCCAGGACTTCACTATCCCTAAAGCCACATACACACTACACAGCATTAGAATCTAAGACTGGGCATCTTTTGTGCCTCTTGGACCCAAGGACATGATGACGGTGACAGTGACTACCATTGTTACTATTAGTATTATTACTATTGTTGTGGGGGTTTTTTTCCAGTTCAAAGTACCTGAAATAATGAGAGCCCACGTTGTAGCCCACCACTGTAGTATTTTTATGCCACAAAATGGAGGTTATGTATAATGTGCAGAACAAGGGTGCAGTATGAAAGCATATGGGAACATTTGAAAGTGAAAAGCCTGTGAGCTTTACGTGGTGCCAACACTGATATTGTCTTGTCTAAACTGGCTGTCAGGAATGGTGTTTAGAGCACACTATTCCCTGAACCACTCCTGACCATTGTCTTGAAGAGGGCTAGCTGGCATGGCCTAAAACCACATCAGGGAGCATGCTAAAAATCAGGGACCATGCTAAAAATTAAGCAGTACAATCTGTAGTCACTACCTGATCTCATGACTTATTCTCCATTTTATTTAGCAGTCTACATGTAATCTACAGGAATGATCCTGCATTTTCTAAAACTGAATTTCATTACATTTCTGCTATTGTAATCTTCAAGTTCATCTGTTTCTTTCCATCCCACTATCTCAAACCTCTTTCTCTGTGGTCAGTCCCTCTTAAATTTATATCAACTTCAACAGCAGAGCACTACAACTTGCTACAATATTACTAATGAAAATACCACTAACTCCAATAACTTCTTAGTCTTTGGGAAATTCCACTGCTTTTTCCCCCTCAAGCCAGTACTTTCTTTTACAATACAATCCACTGTCATGTCCCATTAGTCAGCTCTTCCGCTTCCTAATATTTCACATACTAACTCCCATCTTCCTCAGTTTTGTAAATAGTTTTTGTCATTCCTCACAAAATAATTTGCTATGCTTCAATATTATTCCTGTTATTGTAGATTCCTTCAAAATTATTAATTCCAAACTGACAATCTTATTTGCAGATTTCCTCAGAAATCTGGGGTATAAACTATGCAGTTCTGTAGAACTGAGCACATTAAGCTCCGGAAATTCAGATGCAGTAATTCCCATTCTCATGCAGTCACTCCACAGCTCCTTGTGCTTAAGCTTAGTGCAGCCTCACAGTGTAGAAAATCCAATTCTTCATTACTGCTTTATTTACAGAGTTAAAAAACTTATTTTTAAAGTTTTATAAGGATTTAAAAGTAGTGTAAAAGTGCCAAAATGAGTCTTTTACAGTACTATGACTTCACTTTTATTACACCTTCATGGCAGAGTGTCTTCAGTGCTGTCTTAATACTCTTCAATTAAATAGTTATTTAAACATATGCTTTTGTTCAGAACCTCACAATAATGGTAATGCAGGTTCACAGCAATAACAAATGAAACTTTGAGCTTTTCAAATCCTGACCCTCCTGATGAGCTGCTAATGAATCCAAATCCTACTGTTAAAATAATAACAGAATTTAACTTGGTTTTAACTTTACATTTATATTGATATTATTTTAAGCATGCTTTAATGAAACAGCTATAATACCTAGTAGCAAGAAAGTATTTAGGTTTAAGAATTCTTGATTTGACTAGAAGTGTTCTCTCCCTTAAAAGTAAATAGTATCAAACATCATGCTATCAATTCTTTATAGCCTGTAACTGAAAGGCAGATTATTTTCTTTCCATCAGTTAGGTTTTGAACAATTAGATGATTACAGTATTTTTTTTTTTAAATAAGCATTCTACTATGGAACAAACTTCTCAGCTATTCTCCCCAGCTATTTCCAAAAGCTCCTAAATTTGACATATCTCTAATACAAGTAATTGAAAAAATGGAAGGTGAAATATAGCCTCTATCAGAGGGAGAGAGCAGATAAGGTCATATACTGATATAGATGTTTTACTATTTTACATCTGTGAGCTTTCCAAAGATCACTGGCTACAATGAAGTGGTGAACTCCTGATTCATTCCAGGATGTACTCCGCTTCCTGGCAGTTCAGACAGGTTATTTTTTTCAGTTATTTATTTGCTTTGTGGAAAAAAAATCATATATGTTCCATTTTTCCTGAGAGGAATGGGTTCAACCGTGGCATATCTCCAAGAAGTACTGCTCTCCTCCAGCAACTCTCAAACTGGGACACCAGATTCAGTGAAACTTTCTTACTATCCTAAGTGCATTTGTGCTGGACACATTCCAAAACAGACTATACAAAGGTGAATTTAAAGAGTTTTATGCCTCTAGTTATGTGGTAGGGCTTTGGGGTTGGGTTTTTTTTCCTAACAAGAGGAGAGGATTTGCTTTTTCTTCATTCATTGAGTTGTATAAAAATCCCTCTAAGAATATTTTTTTTTCTTCACCTCTTGTTCTCTCAATTAAAAGACACAGTTTAACAAAAAGCATATTCTGATTAGTATTCCACAAAATAACCAACCCCCTGTGCTTATTCTCCTCTCAACAGCTGAAAGAAAAAGATAGGAGCTAGAGCCTTTTTATCATAAAAAGCTGTCTTTCTGTGCAGTCTAAGGGGCAGTTTATTTTTTATTTGTACACTCTTCCATTCATTCCAGCAGCCCCTTTGACTGTAAGAATTACTTACACCTGCAAGATTAACACAAAAGCTGACGTTTAAAACTTGTTCTTGGTCCCTCCTTTGCCAGTACCTCTTGACCCAGCTTCCTCTGTCTCTCTGGAATTAAATGAAAGCCATATGCTGAAAACACGTAACTTGAACACTCTTCCAACATTAGCAATCTTATGACTTGCACTGACAGAACAACGCTTAAAGGGAAAACCAGCTACTGCAGTATCATCTTTTCAGAAGCACTGCACACATCCTGACCTACCGCTAGTATGTAGAAGCACAGAAAAATTGGTTTTGGAGACAGACCTACCAAGTAATCTGACGGATGTTCCTCCCCCTCTCCCAAAGACAGCTAATTGTAGGATTCTTTTGAAGAAGAAAAAAATATTCCCACGTTTATATAGAGATGAAAACATAGTTTATTTATGGTCTGACTGACAATATCCATCTAGACAGAAAGACATACTGGACCTTGCCAGATTTATTTTCTGACATCAGATGCAAAGCAATGATGTGTGAGCATGCAGTTTGCACAGGAGGAACGCTTTAATAGAAAAGAACAAGCAAAAAATGCTTCAGCATGCTCCATCTCAGCAATACAGTCCAACAGCACAATGATTTCTGAGAAGTATAAATGCATTCTCACCCAAAAAGACTGAGGAAACTGAACCTTTTATACCAGAAAGCTCTGGCCAAATTCAAATCCCTCATTTGCAGGATGGATTCAATCATAAACAAACTCCTAAAGAGAAGTCATACAAGAGCGAGTTATGGCTTACAGAATATTTCTTTCCTACTTTAGCAGACAGCCATTTTAGGTCTGCTCCATATATCATAAAATTAAATTCCATTTTTAAAAAAGTCATATTATTCTACAGAAAATGGAAATTGAACTCCTACCAGGTGCGTGAACACTTATTCTTTTGAAGTGTCGTTTCCTAAAGTGAAGATTTGCACATAACCTCCACTTCTACTAGAGGTGGTAGTAACGCTGGTGATACTCTCAAAAGTTTCATCATCCGCATCTATTTTTAAAGAACATTAACAACTTCCATATTATGTAACTCCAACAAGTAAACATATTTTAAAAAAACAAACCATTTTTTGCCCAAAGATATGACTAGAGAAAATTAGAGCTTCCTTATATAGGTTGGTGTTAATGAATTTGCATAAATATCTGGTCATTATCACCTACAATTCTTCCTTTGTGGTTCACTGTATTTTAGCTACAGTTCCCAACCTGCTGAGAATGGATGCAGGTTCCCTTCCCCAGAAGGTGATCCAAAAAATCTAATTTTCTTTCAGTGAGAGCTTTTCTCACAAATGACTTTTTGCCTGAATGCCCTTCTCTAAAATCTCAATAAAGCTTTTCACAGGCAAAATTATCTTTCACCATTTATAGTTTCTTTTCTTTTAATTAATAACCCAGGATATAATTGCAATACGACATTTCAGAGAGCACAATTATAGTTTAATAAACCACGCAGGGCATTTAAAGGCAAAGTGTCCTAGGTTTTCAAGTACTCTGCATTATTTGCATACTCTTTGACATGCTTTGTGGCTTAGTCTGATGTGGCTTTTCTAATTAGAAATAAACTGAAGTTAATCATTCAGGAGGCACTGGGAAGGGGAGAGTCAGAAAAATATACCTATTTTGCAGTTACATTTTAATTCCATTCAGTAATTTAGACATAATTTATCCTTTCTTTCTTTCTTTTTTTTTTTTTTTTTCAAATAGACTGAAGAATTAGAGTGAGACTGACAAGGGGAAAAAACCCAACAAATAATTTACAAAGGTTAAGGCAGAAAAAAAGTTCTGTTAATATTTATTTAAAAGTTTATTTATCACCTCTGTCCACACTGGGTTTGTTGAGCAATAACTTGTAGTGTTGTTCCACAGGGAACAATAAACACAATTAGTGAAGCAGATGATTCAGAAAAGAAGAATTTGATAAGAATATCACCCAAGTTGTAAATGGAATCTGCATGACTCATTTGTCACTTAAGAAAGTCTATGGTATCATTCCATTACTCATTTCCTAATATTTTGGGACTGTGTAACTCCAGTGGGGATAATTACTTGTGGAAAAAAGTACAATCAAATTATCTAGGACCAACGTCAGATATCCATACAACCCAAAGACTTTATTAAATAAAACAAGTGTTCAGCTGCTGCCTTGAGGAAGCTCGGAAAAGATAAGGAAGTTGTGTGCATGCGAAGATACTGACACACTTCATAGTACTGAGTGGAAAACACTTAAAATAGTCATCCCAGTAAATAAATTCTGGTTTAAGGTATGTAATTTCACCCCCACTTTCAAACTGTGCTATTTTCCAAAATAAGTCATGACCAGAACTGTCAAGGTCTTTGGGTGCTCACTGCTATGGACAGGCATCTCAGGACCTTCTCAAAATTACTAACTTTGATAACAAGTCCTCCTGAAAATATGATCTTTCCTACTTCGGACTACTTCTGAAGTCAGCTATTTTTACAACAAATATTTTTTGTGATGAATTATGCTCTGAATGAGGAGAAAATGAAGAAACAGGACCAAGTCACTAAGGAAAATCATCAGGAATCTGATCAAAAAGAGAAAAAAATGTTATTTTTATTATTATAGTAAAGACAGAATAGGAAACTACATATTATCTATTTTTTGCAGTTCTCTACTTACCCTTTTTGTAAAAGCTTACCTTCAAATATTGATTTTCAACTATTATCCAAATAAATTTCTGTTCTTACTAAATGTGTGTAAATTAGCAAGCTAAGGGTTCTGTGAAGCCTGCAGTGTGTCTTCATTCTTGCTGTACATATATTCCAGGTGCATTAACTTTTACTTATTTGACTACTACTTTCTTTTTCTTTTTGTGTATTTAGTATTGTGTGTGCTTAAGTGTTTTGCTAGAATGGGCCCCCAAGGAATAACAATTATTCACTTGGGCCCTCAACATTCTCACTACTAATTCAGTAATCTCAAAACAGAGAATTGCAAGGTACGGTTAGTTATGTTCAGCACTACGCGTATTATTCCATGTAAAGAAACCTCATAGTAAATATACCAGAGCCTTGAAAGAGCTTTGTTTCACTTTTTTTTTTTTTTGCTTTGTTTTGTTACTCTCATTTAATAAAGAACCTTTCAAATGCAGCGACTTTAAATCCACAGCTGCTAGGAGGACTACAGAAAAGCCCCTGACCACCAGGTGCCTACCTTATGCTTGAACTGGGAGACTTTCTTTTGCTAAATTCCCATAGAACTTTTAATGAAATATTTTGATTCAGAATGTAGTCGGAAGTGGTTGGCATTTTTATAATGAGAGAACAACCCCCAGTTCCAGTAAACGGAAACTATTCGCTATATGTGCTCATCTTCCCAGCACCTGTGGGAGCTGCTACCAAAGCAGATGGCCAAGAGGAGGATGAAAAGAAGACGGATGAAGGAAAGAAGGAACCAGACGGGCAAGCCAAGATGGTATTCATCTAACTCTTCCCAGTTCTTTTTTCCTGTTTCCTCCCTTCTGTCTCTCTGTCTGTTCCAGTCTGAAAATCAGTTGCCCTTCTTCAGGACATTTTACAAGTTTACAGGCAAACTAAACGAACATATTAATTCTGTTTTTACAGGAATCCAAATAGTGAGCAAAATAAATGTTCATTTATAGTGGCAAAAATGCTAAACAAAACATGTGTTACGCCTGCAATAAAATGGTTTTCTGATTATGTGACTCTCCCATCATATAAGCAAAAAATTGTTTCACAACAATTCAAAGACATTTCTAAATCTATCTTCCTCAATTCCTGATTGCCCCTACATTTTACCTCTGTTTCTCAACCTCCTTACTCCATTCCTGAAACCTCTTCTAATACACACGTAAACCATTACTAAAAAGCATATAATTAGACTTAAATCAATAGCTGGATATCTGGGTTGTGCAGTGGCAAAAGTCAGGCAATTCCACAGAAATAGCCCCTGAGGAATATCCTCTGCTGCTCTACGAGGTTTTAGATTTTACTTTCTGCATTTTGACTGATTAATGTAAAATGTACCTTGGCATTTTTGCTGCTTATAATGCAAAAGGTTTGCAACATTCAGCAAGATACACTTACATTTGCCCAATATTTCTAATACAAACACTGCCTTAAATTTTCTGAATTACAGCAGCAGATTTATATTAGGCTTTTTTTCCTCTGTTGGTAAAAGCAGTAGCTATTTAATGTTTTTTAATGAGAATTAAAAATCTGTTTATTTGATTTAATCAGCTCGTTGAGCATTCTCTTTGTACCTCTAATCCCTTGAATGGGGATGTCAAGGCATGTGATAGCACATAGCTGTGACAATAATCTCAGGAGGTTTTCCATCGCTGCCATTTACAATAAGTAATGTGTTTCAGTGCTAAAGAGACAGCTATATTTGTTATAGGGGAAATCTGCTCCTCCCTATGCATAAGAGCAGCAGCAGCAGCTGGCTTTAGGCAAGGAATTATGGAGGCCTTCAAGGTACAGAACCCATTTCCAAAGCAGGAGCTGGCTCTGTAGCCCTCTGCAAAGGCCCTGCCACTCCCTCACCTCTTTTCCTTCAGCCTCTAGACTAAGGAGCAAATGATAGTTACCGCTTACTCAGTTTACCTCCAGAGCTTCGTTCTGTTATACCACATTCAGAGGCTGCCATGGACCCACCACTCTATCACCCAATAGGAAAAAGAGCCTTCCATATCCAGTTATGGATAGCTTTCAGCATATACATGCATGTGGTATATATAGGATTAGACTCTGAATGAATGGCTGTGTGCATAAAAAACACACCTATTTTTACCTCAGAATTGAGCACCTTCAATTAGCCATCCCTGCAAAAGAAACTTTTCAGAGGTGTTAGGTAATGGCTCTAGCAAAGGCTGCCAGAACCTCAATCAGAAAAAACCTATTTTAGCTGTTTCAATATGATTTTAGTTTCTTGCACTGAAAATTGAATATTGTTGGCCACAAACTGTAGATACACATATCCACGAGCTAGGTTAGAGAAAAATATGCTGCAACAGCAAGGAAAATTTTTCATCTGGAGACAAAAACTTGACTGTCCCACTTATCTTATTAGGTACAAAATGTTTTTTTTTTTTAACACTCAGTGTCCACCCGCTCCAGTCTTCCATTCACTATAATCATTCTTCCTGATACTCACCCTGCTTCTCTTTACAAACTCATCAGTGCCTGAAGTTGTACTTCATGATGAAAAAAAAAAAAAAAAATCAGCGACACGCTTCAAAGGATTGTGCAATGCTGACTAGCATTCATTTTAATGACATATCCACTCAACAAGGCAGGTAAAATAAGTCAATAAGGTTATCATGATTGCTCAGTCATTCTGTCTCTGGAAAACTACACAATCATTTCAAGTAACGCAATTTTTGCGTCTTTTCTTAACTTACTGATGAGCCATTACCCCTTTTACCTCAAAGAGAGAAGATGACTTGGTTTTCCCACTAAATTGCAGCTCCAAACTTTCAAAGAACAATGAAAAACCAGACTGCTAGCGATAGCATAGAAGGACTGTAAAGTCTTTCAGGGTTTACCACTGTCAGGTTTGAACTGCATTTTGTTATTTTTTCAAATGCAACAGTTACTTGCATTTGTAACACTTTTATATTCTTTTACACTTTGTCTTATGTGGGACATGTGGTTGCCTTTAACTACACAACTGAAAATGCTCCTGGGATTTCTACTGCAGCTTAAGTCTGCTGCTGTTATTTGAACATGCATATTTATGTTTAAGCTTTACAGCTGCAGAAACACTGTGAATATCAATCACAAAATTCCCATCTCAAAGAAGCAGCACAATATAACCTCTGTGAAGTGACTAGATCCTTACTAATTGTCAGCTTGAGGTAGCAGGACAAGTTCTGTTCAGCTATGTGTAGAGGAACAATAAATTCCTTAAATGCAGCAGTTACCCAAGAGTCCTACTCAGTGACACTGAGATCAGAACACAACCATAAATAGCAGCAGATGAGACAGCGTAGTATATGCAGTGATGCTTCACTTTTTGCACTAGAGTTGACTCTGATGTAAAAGATGTATTAGTCCAGAACTGAAGAACTAAGTCTGAAGAACTATATCTAAATTCCCATTGACTTCTCCTATAGATAAATCTCAAAGGCTGCAGAACCAGACTCACTTTTTTTATGTAATAAATGGATGTTTTTAAGCCTTCATTTGCTAGCCACATGATCACATAGCCCAAAGAAGCAACCAAGGATACTACAAAGTATTTTACAAGGAAAGGATAATTTCCATACTATGTTTTTTGAGTGACATTTAATGGCTGCTCAGTCATCAGGCTGAAACTTGACTTTGATCTGATGTCCACTCCAGGGAAAGCATTTTTGAGAGTGCATCCCCTTCCCTCTGCACAGGCGATTGCACTGACTAGAAAAAACTGTAACTCCCCACCAGAGCTGGTTCAGGAATTCATTCACTATATTGAGAGAGGTAGGTTTGAAATCAGCCTGGGACCCTGACTCACTCCACTAACTAAAGTTAAGACACCTCCTGGTAAAATATCAGAGCTTCTTGAGCAAACAGAAAAATTATGAAAGCAACTAAAGACAGCTCAAGTGTCAAGTTAACCATGATGTAGTCTAGTAAGAATGGAGTATCTCACAGATACCTGTTGTACCCCCCTCAAAAGAACCCACATGCATGAGAAAGCTTAAGGTAACAAATTTAGGTGGGTAAAAGTGATAGACATCACAGTTGCCTTGTGCAGTGAAGCATGCAGAGAGAAGGAGCTTTTTCCACCAGCTGTAATGAATTCTGTGTAAGCACATTAACAAGCTGCTTGCTTCTATTCTGATTTATCTTTGCCATCAATTAGATAACTTTTATTTATGCCTTAGGGCTGTGCTGTGTTGGCACTTGCTGTGCACTGTTCCCCCAGTGAATTTATTAGCCAAAGATGTAATTTAATCAGTGATTTCAATTTACCACCAGCAAATCACATTTACCATCATTATTTCCAATAATATTGTTTTTAAACAATGTGGTGCTTTGTTGTGTCTCACTTTTAAATAGTGTCTTCAGTATTGTCAATCTAGTCACATTAGGCCTGCAAAACCTGCAAAAAAGAATGTGCTAGTTCCTCCGAGAAGTAACTCTATTTTTCCACAGCATACCACACATGTCAAAAATATAATCAAAATTTAAACTAATGCCTCAGGATGGTTGCTTGTCTACCTTTTCCTGCACGGTTCCCATATATCCTAAAAAGCACTCAGATGCAAAAGATTGAATCAGAGCGTCATATGTGCACTGATGATTAAACTACTTTCATACCTCAGTTACAGTTCTGTTACTTTCTGGATACTGATCCCGATCGTCTCAACAAAATAACTCAAGAGAAAGCAAACCACCAGATCAACTAAACCTGTGTGAGTATAGCAAGAGTGACAAGAGCTAGAGGAGCCACTGCTCTGTTTGAGCTCTTCCTCAGGCACATTTTATCATTACTTTGTGATATTAACATTGCTTGTCAGCCATGGGCATGTTTAGGACAGGAGCTGAAATAGCCAAGGAGCAGTTACAGTAATAATTATACCATCTGATTTCCACGGATATCCAAGTTGATTATTCCAAAGAGCCCCTCAAGTGGCTTATATCTTATAGTAGCTACAGTAGGAAAGATTTCGTGAGGCTCCCACCTACTGATGCTGCTAGAAACCTACCATGAGGAATGGACTGCAAAAAGTGAGAAAGGCCCTAAATTCACAACAAAAGAAGTCCCTACTACGGATCCTACATGGTCTTCAAAAATGGAAACAGGCTTCCTCAGAGATTTTCTTGGCCTATAAAACTGAAGACCTGTGTTTGCGGCTTAAGGGTAATTCCTTGCCATCCTTAAGGCCTTAATTCCTTTGTTACCTGCTTTTCTGTGGCGTGGGGAAACAAGGATCTTTATGATTTTTTTTTATACATAAATAAAACAAAACCAAGGGAAGACTGAAGAGCTTCCTCCAAATGTGACATTTATAATTTTTAAAATGCAGGCCAATCTGAATATCTGACAGTTTTGCATATAAGCTCAAGGCACTGATCAAAAAGGTGCTGCAACAATGGTCTTCAAAAGAAAAGAAAGAAAAAAGACAGAATGAATGGTCAAAGATGAACAAGTAATGAATTAATTAGCACTTAAAAGATGTACTCACTTATTAAAAATAGGTTCTCTCATTCCAACCATTCATGATTCTCTTTAGCTGATATTAAAATGAAACCATTAATTACAGATTATTATTTCTAGATAATTTGGTATGTGTATAAACTCTATAATTCAGATGTCAAACATCAGGCTGTTACTGAACAGTATTTTGTGCTTTATTGGTTGTGTAAACATAAATTTTACTGTGGTTTTGTATACTCTGTGTAGGGTTAAAAGTTAACATTTTCTCATCCAGTGCTAGGGAACGTGGACTTCCTTAAAATTACTGGCTGATATGGTTAATGGGTCTCAAAAACCTCACATGAGAAATAAACCTCTGTGAATAGCAGGATTTTATACCCTTTTTTTTTTAATGAGTAAAGACTGTTAATAGCAGCACCCAACTCAATGAGCAAAAGTATTTGTAAGTATTAGTCTCTATTTGTTCTACAATTTAGTTCTTCACATGTATATTTATAATTAGCAAGAATGATGGAAAGCAAAGAAAATCTAATGCCTTAGGTATCACTGAACTGGAATATGCTTTTGCTGAGGTTCAAAAGGCTTCTTAACATGGTACAAATAGGTGAGGACTAAAAATCCCAATTCTTCAGACTAAAGAGATGTTCAAATTAATTTAGGGAATGTGCATGTTTCCTGTAAACAGGATTTGAAATGTGAAAAGTTCCCCCACCTACTGCAGGTCTCCACTCTTTCAAGTATATGCACTCACACCCCAAGAGCTTCACAAGGCTCAGTCTTATTACTTTAAATAACCCGGGTCAAATCCTCAGATGCAACAACCTGCCTTTTTGGCAGGTCAATAGGGACAGATTGTAGGCAGATTGTCCCACCTGGCATATCTAACCTTTACCTGTCTTTCACTAAATATAACAAATATGTTAAAAGAAATAAGATAATATGGTCAGGGCTCTGTTTTACTAAGTATTGTAGTCAATTTATACACAGAACAGACTCAAAAAAGACCGTACTAGGCCCACATTGGCTCGGACTTTCATCAGAATCAGGAACTGCGGCCAAGCATTTCTGAGCAGCCAGAAATCCAGGCCACTGTCTTTACTTGTCTTTGTAAGTGGCTTTGTGTCCTGGTTTTGGCTGGGATAGAGTTAATTTTCTTCGTAGTAGCTGGTACAGTGTTGTGTTTTGGATTTACTGAGAAGAATGTTGATGACACACTGATGTTTTCAGTTGTTGCTAAGCAGTATTTATAATAAGTCAAGGATTTTTCAGCTTCTCATGACCAGCCAGCAAGAAGGCTGGAGGGGCACAAGAAGTTGGCACAGGACACAGCCAGGGCAGCTGACCCAAAGTGGCCAAAGGGGTATTCCATACCGTGTGACATCATGCCCAGTATATAAACTGGGGGGAAGGCTGTCCAGGGGCCACTGCTTGGGAACTGACTGGGCATCAGTCAAGGAGTGGTAAGCAATTGCATTGTGCATCACTTGTTTTGTATATTCTAATTCTTTTTTATTATTATCATCATTATTATTGTTTTCTTCTTTTTCTGTCCTATTAATCTGTCTTTATCTCAACCCACAAGTTTTACTTTTTTTCAATTCTCTCCCCCATCCCACTGGGTGGGGGGAGTGAGCAAGATGCTGCATGGTGCCTAGTTGCCAGCTGGGGTTAAACCATGACACTTTAGTTATCTGCCTGCTGTCATCACCAACCTGCAGCATATTCACAAAATGAATTAAGGTCCCAGGTTATCATTCTGTGCAATAATAGAGTAAAATGAGCTTTCCTGTGGAAGATCCCTTAAAGTGAACTAAACCCAATGGGGCAAGAATGAAAAACCTTACAAGCCCTAAGAGGACAAACAGTGATACTTTCTGAAGCTAACTCCTTAGTTCACAGCAAACAAAATAGTGTTATGGACTTGTGCCTGATTTGCTACAAATTTATTTCCTTACTTGATCTTTTCTTTCATCTGTAACACAAGAATAAATTTCTTTACATTATATTTAATTTGTGCTAGCACTCATCTTCCCATTGAAAAACTAAATAATTTGTTTCTAAGCTAACCGAAGCTTGAGTCTTGCTGCATTTAAAGAAGAAACACTGAATTAAAACAAACAAACAAACCAAAAACCCAACAAAAAACCCCAGCCTCAGAACTTTCCAGATATCAAGATGGGACTATCAGTTGGGCAGTGAAATGTTCCTGCATTACGTGCCTTCAAATGTCAGAAGACAAAGGCATATTACCACACAGTATAGCCTGAATCATCTCAGTGCTAACAAATAATAAAGATTGCATTAGAGATTTCAGAGGTATTATCACAAAAAATAATCCTTCGTGCTTCATCACTACACTGAAAATAACATTTATAGAGATAATTTAGGTCTGCAGCTCTCAGAGGAGTGAAAACAAATTATATTCCATTCTCAGGAAAATTTGGCCAAGAGTCCAGTGTTGATCAAAGGTCCTATGTACGTAGGGTTTGCATATACATTATGAGTTATCTGAGGGAGCTGCATTCAATACCAGTTAGGCCAATAAAGTGTGGACTAGTATAAGGTTACCCACTTCGGTACTTAAAAAAAGAAAATGGTTTAATCAGAAGTCATCAAAAGGCAAAGCTAACACTACGACTCAGCAGCTAAATAGTTCATGACTTCCATCTCTATGCTGCCTTTTAACTTATCCATTTGTAGTAGAATTATTAGAATAATAATACACTGCAAGGCAGCACAAACCTTTCAAGGGCATGAAGAGCCGTTATCTCCCAGTGAGGACACTGTGAGGTGGCAGTGCTCTGCACCTTGCAGGGTCACGCCTGGAACTTTCACTTAAAGCCAATGGGAACGGGACTGTCCTAAGACACTCCTCCTTAGATAGTTAAAATACAAAGGCATCTTTGGACAGGGATGCAGTGAAAAAGCTCAGATCCTTTTTTGATGAGAGGAATGAGGGGGAATGAAGGGAAGCATCTGTTCAGATGAAGACCAAACACACTCAAAATACATAGTCTCAGTCTGCCAGAAACAAAGAATATATGAAGACAGCATGCTGGCTTCTAGATTACTTTTTGAATATGTTACAGCAAAATGAAAAACTCCACAAATTAATTTCCTTGAAGGGTATCCAAAAACTTGGGCTCCCAAAGGGTAAGATCTACAAAACAATAAATGTTCTTTTTACAAAGTGCTTTCTAAAGACGTATGAAAAGGAAGCTCAGCTTAATTCACCATTTAGGCGGTTAAGGAGTGATTCTTCCAGCACTCCTCTGTGGCCTGTGTCAACCTCATTATTCTTAATAAGATAAGGATGCCTTAATACATGTTTCATTTTCTGTAATAGTCAAAATTGGTGATGCTGGAAAAGCTTTTCAGGCACATAACCTTCCTCTACATAACTGCAAGTCAGCTCTTGTTTACAAGTGCTGGTATTGTGTTATGCTCGTATCATTATCTATATTACCTGCCGCATAAATTGCATTATAGATCTCATTATTTAATGACTTATTTTTTGGATGAAAATTCTGTTTGTATGATACCACAAAAAACTCTCCAGGCAAAACAATACTGGCAGTTTTTAATTTTTCCATTAAATTTTTCCATTCCAAAATTTTTAATTTTAATTTTTAACTTCATAATTCTGCCACAAGTCATCTGCTGGTACCCAAGTGCTATATAAAAAACAGTAATTAATTATGTTTCTCAACATGCTGGTGAGGTACCATGGCTATTATTTTCATCATACCAAGAGATTAAATGACTTGTTCAAGGATGCAGAAACAAATCAGAGATTCAGACAGAAGGTTTCAATCCTAGGTTCCTGCTTTTAATGGTGACCATCACTTCCTTTCCTTTCACTGAAGAGAAGCCACGACAAAAAATTTAATGAGTAATCTGTTAAACATCTAATACTGCATTATGCAGACTATCAGTATCAGTGCACATAAATACATGGTCTCCAAGTGTTTAATCTTCATTCCAAGACAAATAACTTCAACAATAATGAAAAAGGAGATGTATCAGAAAAAGAGATCAGAGGTTAATTGTTATCACATTAAACTCTAAAAATGTACTCCCCTTTAACACCTTATGACAGATGCCAGAAAAGCAGACAGAATCTGTCACAAGGGAATAAAAGGTGTTAATTTGCAGATAAGTCAACTATAGTCTACAGTAATAAAGTCAGTTCTTGTTGTTTCTTAATAATGAGCTGTCAGATGGCAGGATTATAGTGGTTTGACACCAAGCTACTTCTCAGAGAGCCACAGCATTGTGATGATGCTCACCTCCTTCACTCTGCTGGGATATTTCAATTCCATTACTTATAAAACGGAACCCAATTTCCTACGTAGTACAAACCAACTTTGAAACCCTTAACGTAATTCTGTGGGGCGGGTGGGCATGAGAGAAACCACTTCATAGGCAAACAAAATCACATTACTAGAATATCATTTCTCACAAATAGACTCCCTGCCCTGCCTGGTACCCTCTTTCTTTTTCCCCTTGCCCCAGGGCACAACACAGTACTGTGCAGCATATTGCCTTATGAATCTTCTTCAAGTACCCAATTATCCTGGTGCACCAGACTTGTCATTACCATGACAGCTGCGTGCAGTATGCAGTACATGCTGTCAGAGGTGAAAGATTGTACACAGGCATCATGCATTTCCATTACAATGTGGAAAGTGAAGGGGAAGGAAGAGACAGACACAAACACACACACACCCTCAACAAACAACTTTGCTAAAGATGCTGATTAAAAGCAGAGGTTAAGATCATTTTTTTAAGTGGTAATATAATTGCCAGACATTCTGGTGCTGTCTCTGCCTCCAGCAAAATTCCTCCTGTGTATTTTTTGTCATGATAATCAATGAGGTGGTGTAAGTACATTTTGAGCACTTTTAACAGAGTTGAATAAAACAGTCCATCACCCCGTAGTTTCTCCAGAAGGAGAATTAAGCTTTGTATTTTCTTCCTCTGACCAGTTTCCTTCTTTTTAAAAAGTAAACATCCCATCACCACTCATACACAGAGAGCCACCCATTCACCAAACTCTGAGGGCTGTCACAGCAGTAACTGAGCTGTGCTGGCTCAAATAGGCTCCCAGGCATAGGAAGGGGTACAGAAGTGATATAGAACGCTCACCCTCTAGGTGAACAATGCTGGCTGAGCACAGAGATCTGACCCAGGACACATCTGGGAAACCGCATTGTGATGGATCAAAGCTGGCATTCACATGGCGGGAGGTAACTGATGTTATCCCTCTGAGCATATGTTCATACAAGGTGACATATGCCCTCAGTTCCCACTAATATCAACAAGAACTGCACCCTGCAAGCATCACGTTCAATATCTCGCAGGATCAGGCCTTTAAGGACAAATACGCAATGCAGATGAGTGGTCACAGTTCATAAGAACATGCTGCAGATTTTCTAATTACACACAGTGTTCGGCACTTATGTTCTGTGTCTCACTTCCTCCTTCCTGAATTATCCCCAGCAGGCCTCTACCAAATCTTCATGTGATCATGCAGTTCATTACAGCTGTAAATATAAACATCCTTTTCTCACAACCTACCATTATTAGGAAACCAGATGGAAAAAAAATATCCAGATTAACAGTAGACATACTGAGATTTCTTCTTCCCTTAGTAATGCATTTTCTATTTTAAACTAATGATTAATAAGCTTGTAGAAAACAATAATTACAGTATGTAGAGCTAAGACAGCTAAGGATTCTGCCTAAAAACAAGCAGGCAGAAAAGGCCATGTAATTGAAATAACTCATCATTCAAAATTAAGTTCACCTACATCAATAGAGACAAATGGAAGCAACCTGAAACCTCTGGTCAAGTATTCTGAAATCGGCACTCGAGGAGATATATCTTCACAGTTAGAAAGGGAGAAGGGGAGCAGCTGCAGAGAGAGAAGGGAAGAAAACAGAGAACTCCCACCTCTCCTTTGCAAACTAGGAATGAGGTATTTATTACTCAGCATCAGCTGCTTGCTTTTCATAGGATGATGTAATACATGAAGCTCCTGAACAAGATCTAGAGTTAATACCCTGTGCAGACACTCAGCACATTTGTCTAGCTAGAGGACCTGAGAAGTTGAGGTTATGGAGAGTCAGTGGAGCCTAGAGAGACACCTTTTGCTCAGCTCTATGTATAAATAAAGGACAAACTTTGGTTCCTTGAAAGAACTATACGAAAGACTGCTCTCTGAAATCAGCATCCTATCATAAATCATGATAGTAGTGGTGGTGTGTTTCGAAAATGCCACTGCTTACAGGACAATAAGCAATCAGATAAGCAATCTCACTCTTATTTCAGTTAACACAGAAGACAAAAAATGGGTAGACAGGGCATAAGCACTGAGAGGTAAGGATTCAGAGGGATGTTAAAAAAATAGGAATTAAAACACTTACTCTTTAATATCAAACATTTACTCTTTCATAACTTTGCTCCACTGCAAAGGCCCAGGAGTATCACTCTATCTATCACCTTCTTAACAGTGTACTCACACCAGTTTCAACAACAGACTTAAGTCTGTTTGAAAAAAGATCTTTGTAGATGGAGTGGGAATGATTACAGTGAAATAAGGGAGTGGAAAAGGGGGAAAAAAGGAAAGAATAATAACAGTAGCAATAACTGAATAAGTTTTAAAAAGATGAACTTAATATTTGTATCTTGTCTTGTAACAGCAGCTCTGACAAGAACCAAACTCAGCAGTTAATCTGACAAATATAAAATATGCATAATTTCTACCAGTTATGAAAAGTGCAGCTGTTTTATAGCAGAAGGTTATAAATTTCCATATGGTTTAGATTATGATAATTTCTTTAAAAGTCTACAGCAAACTAACAACCAAGTGTAATTCTCATCTCTTTGATAATGACGTTTTTCTATGTAAAGTGAATTGCTTTCGCTTTAAATGAAGCACTATCATTTTTTTCACAAAGACTAATACTTATAAAAATTTACAAATATGTGGTTTATCACACATTCCTAAAGTAAACATCCTCTTATGAAGCTGCAAGGTCAGAGGCATAAAATGCATACACGACAATGTTAATGTAAGAAGGGGCTATAAATGTCTTAATTTTATTACTAATCTTCCTGACAAGCTCCCTTCAATTTGTTAAAGTTACTGAATCTTCTTCACATTGCTGAAGCTTTGCAAATGGGAGCACTACACAGCCAGAGGACGTGACAACTTTTCAGTCATAAGGATATGTTTCGTAATACCTGGACAGCACCTATGCACTTGAGGAAAGGCAGAGAGCTCTAGTCTTCAGCTTTTTAAAGGCATTTAGCGTGACTAAGTTCTAGTTCATCTTAGTTCTACAAAACGACTCTCATGCTTAATTTTTTTTTTTTTTTAACATCTATTTTCCCTCTTGGCATTTCGGTACTTCTGAATGTTAAATCATTTGCAATTTTAGCTGTCAAAAATAATTTTGATAGCCTAGGATTAATAGTCTTGAATGACATTGTGCACCTTGCTAAATACGTACAAATCTCTTCCTAATGTGCTATGTAGGAAACCAGAAGTGCTAAACACAGCTCCCATTCTGAAAAGCAACACTGTAAAATTAGGGTATACATGTCCAAGTCTTTCTGAAAGGCAAAAATAATGTACTATCTTGATTAACAGAATGAGAAATTCAGAAATCACTTGGTGATAAAAAGATCTATTTCCTTGAAAGGAGGAGGAAATTGCTCACTGGATGTGTGCCTCTCTGCACACACTTATACCCCCAACAACAGAAATTAAAGATACTACTCTGGGAGATGAAGACTTCAAGTTACCAGAACTTGTGGGACTATTTCGAGTCCATAAACCACTGATATCAGCAGGCTCTCCACATGTACACCAATCAAGATGTATCACAGCTCCCTTTCAAGAAGTTTTCTTATTTTAATTCTGATTAAAATCGAGCCTTCGATTTTGCAGGCAAGCATATTATCCCAAACCTGCACTTCCATTACTATTACCATCATTCAAATTACTACTGAAATTTCAAGATCTAAAGTTATTCTTAAAGTATACTTTAAAATCATTTAATACAACAAAAGCAGTTCAGCAACAGAAAATATCACCTTTTTGATTTGAAGAAGGAAGGAAAAAAAAGCATGTATGATTAAATTTAAAAATATCTATAACAGTGTTTCCCCATTATCTCAGTACATCTGTAGGACTATGTTGTATTCATATCTTAAGTTAGCTGTAATTATTATTTCTGTCAATATAAAAAACTTACAAAAACCCCTAATAGTGGTTAGTGAAAGAGGACAAAAAAATTGTAACCAACTTGTTCTACTTCAGTGAAACTGATCGTGAATACCCTGCTTGCATAGAGAATTAGTTTGAGCCTTTCAAAATCCTTCTGTAGAACATGCAATGCTGGCAGACTGTGGTGCTACTCAGTGCGAGATGTCAGCTGTTCCCGCTGATCTTGTACTTCAACAACAGAAATGGCTACCTTTTGTTGACTTCCAATTTCTTTTCCTTTAATCTGCTGTTATGTTTTATTTCCATATTAGGCCTCCCCTACATAAACCCACCCAACTGATACCTGTAGGTCACACTCAAGAGACTGGGAAATCGCCCAAGGAGTGTTTCTAGAACCAGCTATTCTAATAAAATGTGTATATACAAGTGATAAATTCTGGCTGATTTATCAAACTGTCAGAAAATGCCTCACCATACCTGGAATCCATCATCTGTTGTCTAAATAGTAAAATTCATCTCCCACAGCAAACACAACAGAGAATCATTAACTTCCGAAGATGATGTTTGCACACCTAGAATGTATTTGAGGAACCAGCAATAGTTTGGGGGACTAGCATGGCCAAATTGCAGAAGTACCTACTGCCATGGAGGACTAACAGGTGGAGAGCCTTCACCACCATCATATGCCACTGAGCCCAAACAAAGCAATAACAATGCAAACTACTTCTATTAAGGGAACGTTCAAAACATGGAGTTTAGTGGGTTAGGACTGAGCCAGAGCTGCTATCTGAGCATTCAATAGAAGGAGCTCTATACTGTGACAGTACGTGCCTTCAAATTGAGGTAGCCATCTTGTACTACAGAAATAGGAAGATTTTGTTCACTAAACCTATGGTGAAACGTACCTGAGGGTCAAAGCCTTAAAAAAAATTATTTATATACCTGTAGGGGAAACACTGCTGCTACCTACTGCTTTGCATAACATCAGGAACTGAAACAGTCTTCATTTTTTCATCATAATATGGTAACAATTTGAATTGGCAGAAGTTTAAAAAAAATGCCAAATGCAGCATCATATTAGAAAGATTTGAATGTATTAGCAATGTAAGTCTTCTGGAAAATTGCCTTCACGCATCGACAGTCTTGTAATTTCCAGCGTTTCTGTTCTTCTCTTATGTGTCTTTTAATAATGTGGCATATTTAAACTGCCACGGGACAAAAACATTTATTAGCAGAAATACTTGATAGTAATAAAGCTAGGATGAAAGTTATCTTCCTTCCTTAACTGTGTTGCAGAGCAGCAGCCCCTTGGTCTCTCCCATGCCCCAACTCTGTAGAATGGCTACTAAATTTTTGTAGGAGCAGATCTACCGGTTTTCCTGATCTTCTCCTGCTCATTGTGACCTCCATCTCAAACCCTGCTCTATGGGATTGCACAGACATGTCTGAAAAGATGGTCTGTTCCTTGCAGGGACACTCTGCATAAGCTTCCCAAAATATTTTAATCTTCCAATGCAGGAGCATAATATAGACCCTTATCAACATGACTGAATCAGGGGGTGTGGAAGAAAAAGAAGAAATTGCTCTATCTGCAGTAAAATTTCACTCTCCAGGCTACATCTATGCTCTCAACAATGTTTCAAAGTTTTTTAGTACATCCTTCTGAGTAAAGATATTCTGCATTTGTTTCTATCAGTCTGACATTTAAGAACACTTACAGAGGCAAAAAATGCAACCCTGTTTGATGCAACTGATAGGCAATAAAAGTAAAGATCATTTATGAATTTTGAATCTAATCACAGGAAATTGCTAAGATGACTGACATAAACTAGGACATAGCTTGCTTGGCTTTTTAAGATTTTTTTCCACCCCATTTACAGTAAACAGCAAAAATGTCTTTAGCATTTAAGGAACACTAAGGTTGTCTGGGAAAGTGTTCTCAATTTAAATTCTATTGCCATTATAAAAGGAGAGGTGGGGGTAGAAGATGAATTCTCCATATCAGTGGAATTCCATTCAACAAACGGCAAAACAAATTGTGACATGTAGCACACGTTGCCCAATTGCTTTTCAGTCACGGCTTGGGCCCAAGCATCGCTTGTCTATTTGTTGCGCACTAACAGCTGGACACACTTATCCATGGTAAAATGCTTTCCTAATGAATTACGTTTAACACCACAAATTATAGATCTTTTCCAAAACCAAAATGGAGACGCTACAGAAACTTGAGATGCATTACAGGCAGAGACCAAATTTCTCTTCTTCCAAGGGCCCACACAATGGAGGTGTGCGCAGTGAGTACTGGCCACATAAGAGAAGATGGGCTGTGCCAGTCCTCTCCAAACGTGGGGAGGGAAGACAAGAAGCCTTCCAGCAGGACTTTCTTCAGCATGGGGCTACGCTAGGAATCACACACACACTGCAGCAGTCTCCAAGATAAGAGGCAAATGTATGAGCTTCTCTCTCTGGTATGTGGGGTCACAGACTGAAAGGAAGGCCAGTGCCATCCTTCAAACCTGCAGGATACCATCCTAGGTTGGGAGAAGCTGGACACGGAAGCACATCCCACATGTACTAGGTTGGGCAGGACTGAGATGAAGCTGTGCATTTAAAACAGTTTGCAGCTGATGCAGAAATGGTGCTGCAGAGGTCTCGTCACAGTGCCTATGCAGACACTGTACGTGTCTTAGGCACAGCACTGAGTGATGTTGCTTCTGGTATGCAGTTCCCCTTGGGGGTCTAATACCCCTTCTCTCCCCTCATGGCCATGCATGCTCCTACTTCACTGCAGTCTGTAATTTAAAGATATACTTCAGGACATAATATCTGAGTGTAGAAGAATATGGCAACTATTCAGCTTTCCCAAATACATTCTGCACATTTCAGAACTTAAATTCAGTTATACACTGGGAGCTGGGATGTAGCTTCTACTCTTTTGCAAGAAAGACTTTATTAATTTGCAACAGTAATTGTTATGGGGTTTTTAGTTAATAATTTTAAGGACATCATAAAAAGATAGCATAAAAATGGAGACCATTATTGTCAAAAGAACCTGAAGGTCTCAAGGCTTCTTTATTGGTTGCTTCCGAGTACTCAACTCTGAGTCCTTTAAAAAAATTCAATACAATGCATTAGCTATCTACTAGATAGCAATGTTGGAAAGTTTGCATAACTCAAAATCTCCAAAGAGGATGACTTTTTTTTTTTTTTAAACAATGTGCACAGTGATACATGAGTTCTAGTCCGTGTGTGTGCTCTGAAAAGGGGTAACACTCAGTGAGGACGTTTCTTTTTCTGAGCAATATTCTCTAAAAATAACACAGAACAGATTGAGAGCAGTAGCCTAAAGACGACTTACTAAAAGTACTCCTTGGTTACACCTACAATAGTAAATTTTACAGTGCCAAGGAATGTTCCTGGGTACCAAACCTTAGTTGTCTCTACTATTAAATCACTAGAATATGACTTTGGGCTGTGATGACCAGTGTGCTCCCTAACAATTTCCTGCCACGGTTCAGGGGTTAGTATACACTAGAGACTGTTCCTAATAGGCAGTCTGCCTACAGCCATGCTGCCTCTGCTTTGGAGGACATGAAAAGAGTGTGAAAATGTATTATGAGTGTATGGATATGCCATAACAGTTCTTGGCATGTTTAATTTAGTAATGACAGTGTGCGTCAGTTATAGCAGATCCCAGAGGTTGATTCAAATACATTCAGAGCAAGCTGTTAATAGATACTATGTTCAGCAAAAGATAAATGTTTTAATTTTTTAAAGTACATGTTTACCTTTGCACAGCTGGTGTGTCTAAATGGCTGCCATAAATGAAAACAGGAGACACAAACCATTACTAAAGAAGTAAAAATTACCCCAAATTTGCATAAAATTTAGAGAAATACCAAGTGCATTAAACTACGTTTCTGGGCTCAGCCAGTGAAGTTTTATTTGCAAATATAGTTAAGTTACTACAGTGGGAAAACATAATTTCGGAGTAAAGATCTTTGTTAACAGAAAGGAGGTTCCTACAGTAGCAATCTTCTTTGTATATTGTGGATACACAAACTGAGAAAAAAGTGCATTGTGCTCATCTGGAATAAACCAACTAGTGTAATAGTGATTGCCACGAACTTTTTAAGGTCACTACTTTCTGAGCACTGAGCGAAAATAACCAGTGTAAAAACAGAAATTCAAGTAGTGTGCAACTCTCCGCTGCTACCAGATGTATACTGTCCGCGTTGTTTTTACTTGTTTAGGATATAAAGGAACTTTTGTTCTTCAGAAGAAAAGAGAATTGGCAACATTCCACCAAACACTCTTATGTGCTGCACCTCAGGGGTCCAGCCAGTAACTTTATTTTGCTTTTGTTTTGTCTTTACATAAGGACCTCCATATGCTTTACCAACATATCCATATGCCTTTTCTTTGTGCCTCCGAATAAAGAATTTGGGGTTTTCTTTTTTAACTAACAAAGATTTTGTTAACATTTACCTGATGTGAAATGAAAGCATGGAATGGAAATTAAAAAAAAATTTAGAAATCTAACAAGCTTTCTTTTCACCTCTGGAAGCCCACAAATGGCTAATCTTTTGCTACTGTTCTCAATACTCAGAAGTCAGTTCTAATACTTGGAATGTAGCACATGATCATGTATTTCAGGGAATTTGGGACAGAGCCTTCTAAACAGTATCTCCTCAAAACATATGGCTAAATTCCTCTTCCAATAACATGCAACAATTTGAAAAAAGCATATATATCAGAAAAAAATATAGTATACAATTTTGCTTGAATTGTCTATCTTTATACATACTGTTTTTGCTAAAACTTTAAAAGCAATGGTCTTAAAAAGTTACCAGTAACTACTATATTGTGGTTTATTACATGCAAGTGTACTTTTTTCCAGGTCGCGGATCTGCTATTCCTCTTTTTTTTGTAGATTTGCAGACTACTACTACATAAAAAGATGCAATAGAATAATCGCAAGTAAAATTCCTTTCTCTTTCAAGGTCTCTTTTTACTGCTGCCTCTTACTTAAGTCCATCCAAATAATATTAGTTTGGACACAGAGAAGGAACTGTCAAGTGTTTACCAGAATATACAAATGATTGGAGATTTTAGAATTTAATATGGAGAATAAAGATGCAAGTCTGGGCAGACAGACCTCCTTGTATGGAATAACTTCTCATTGTATAATTTGGGTTTCGTGTTTTCCACATCTCTAAAGTCCTTTCTAATATATCACCTCCTGGTTTCTACCCTTTGTGGGTTTGGGTTTTTTTGTTTGGTTTTTGGTTGGTTGGGTTGGGTTTTGGTTTTGTTTTTTTACAATTCCTATACACGCAGCATTTAGCCATCTTATTATCCAGTGACATTTTATATATTTATGTATATATGTGTATAGCCACTGAAAGAGATAGATATCATGTAAAAAAAAGATTGCCTTACTCATATATGGTGAACATCTGAAGCTGATCACCCATACACTTAACAGCAGTAACTCTTGTAGACAGAGAAGTTAAAATACTGTATTGGCTTTGTGTGGCAAGGTTTTGGTAGCAGGGGGGGGTTACAGGGGTGGCTTCTGTGAGAAGCTGCTGGAAGCTTCCCCTGTGTCCGACAGAGCCAATACCAGCCGGCTCTAAGACGGACCCACCGCCGGCCAAGGCCGAGCCAATCAGCGATAGTGGTAACACCTCTGTGATAACATTTTTAAGAAGGAAAAAAAAGTTGCGGGACAGACACAGAAACAGCAGCCGGAGAGAAGAGTGAGAACATGTAAGAGAAACAACCCTGCAGACCCCCAGGTCAGTGCAGAAGGAGGGGAGGAGGTGCTCCAGATTCCCCGGAGCAGAGATTCCCCTGCAGCCCATGGGGAAGACCACGGTGAGGCAGGCTGTCCCCCTGCAGCCCATGGAGGTCCACAGTGGAGCAGATCTCCACCTGCAGCCCGGGGAGGACCCCACGCCAGAGCAGGTGGGTGCCCAAAGGAGGCTGTGACCCCATGGGAAGCCCTCGCTGGAGCAGGGTCCTGGCAGGACCTGCGGATCTGCGGAGAGAGGAGCCCACGCTGGAGCAGGTTTTCTGGCAGGACTTGTGACCCCGTGGGGGACCCACGCTGGAGCAGTGT
>JANHGO010000073.1:16128675-16169489 GCA_024606505.1 Aquila spilogaster | reverse complement strand
GAAGTATTGGTAATGGTTGGACTAGATGATCTTCTAGGTCTTTTCCAACCTTGATAATTCTGTGATTCTGTGATTCTATGGCAAGGGGGCTAGAACCACATCATTTTTAAGGTCCCTTTCAACTCAAACCATTCTTTGAATCTACATACGCTGATGAAGATGTACCAGAGCTCCTTTTCAGGAAGTTTTCTTATTTTGATTCTGATTAGAATTGAGCTTTTGATTTTGAAGGAAAGCTTGTTATCCCAAACCTTCACTTTGATTACTATTACCAGCACTGAAATTAGTGATAAAATTTTCAAGATCTAAAGTTACCTTTAATGCGCAGTTGAAAACTATTTCTTACAACAAAAGAAATTCAGCAATGGAAATCATTACCTTTTTTGTTTTGAAAAATGAAGAAAAAACACTACTACCTTCTGTTGAGTTTCAATTTCTTTTCCTTTGGTCTTCTGTTAGTTTTATTTCTACATTAAGGCTCCCCTACCTCAGTCTATCCAACTGTTCTAAGTAACTGCATATTTACAATTGATTCTTTTTGGCTGATTTATAATACCGTTAGTAAATCCCTCAATGCACCTGGAATTCAATATCTCTTACCTACACAGCAGAATTCACCTATCATAGCACGCACAACAGCATCATTAACACTTGAGGATGATGCTTTCACAGCTAGAATATCTTTGGGGAGCTGTTAACAGTTAGGGGGCCAAATCACCATAGAAAACTAATAGGCAGAGAGCTTTCACCATTACCACATGTCACTGGGACCAAGCAAAGCAATACCAAAGTAAACAACTTTTATCAGTGGACTAGGAGGGAAGGTTCAGAACATGGGGATCAGCAGTTAGGAGCCATCCAGATCTGCTATCTGAGCATCCAATAGAAGGAACTCTCATCTACTCCTAGCTGTGATGGTATGTGCCTTCACATTGATTTAGCCAAATGTACTAAAGAAATAGGAATTTTTTCGGACTAAGAGAGCCAAAGCTACCTGAGGGTCAAAGCCTTAAATAAAATCACTTCTATACCTGTAGAGGACACACCACTGCTACCTACTGCTTGTGATAACACCAGGCACTGAAAAATTCTTCATTTTTCATTTGTATCATAATAATTTGAACTGGCAGAATATAAAAAAAAAGTACCTAATGCAGCATCATATTAGTAAGATTTGAGTGCATTAGCACTGTAAGTCTTCTGGAAAATTGCCTTCACGCACAGACAGTCTTGTAATTTCCAGCTTCTCCATTCTTCTCCTATTTGCCTTTTAATAACGTGGCATATTTAAACTGCCATGGGACAAAAATATTTATTAGAAGTAGTACTCAGTAGTAATAAAGCTAGACTGAAAGTTATGTTCCTTCTTTAACTGGGTCACAGAGCAGCAGCCCCACTTCCTCTCATGTACCCAAACCGTCTGTACAATGGCTGATAAACTGGGGTAGTAGCAAATCTACCAGCTTTCCTGATCTTCTGCTCATTGCAACCTCCAGCTCAAACCCTGCTCTATAGCACTGCACAGACATCTAAAGAGCTGGCGCTCAGCATAAGTTTCCCCAAACCTTTTCATCCTTTAATACAGTAGCTTAACATTGATTTGATCATGTTGGTGAGGGGCTAAGAAAGTGGAAGAAAAACAAATTCCTCTACCTGCAGCAGCATTTCACTCTCTAGATCACGTCTATGAGTTCTCAACATTTCTTTGCAGTTTCCTAGCTCCTCTCCTCCTCTCCCTGAGCAAATACGTTGCCCATTTGTTTCTAACCATCTGTCTGACACTAAAGAACAGTTAACAGAAGTAAAAAATGAAATGCAAACCCATTTGGTACAACTGACTGGCAATAAAAGTAAAGATCATTTATGAGTTCTGAATCAAATAGTAGCAGATTACTACAATGACTGACGCACTGAGACAGAACTTCCTTGTTTTTGTTTAGTTTTTTTTCTACTTCATTTATAGTAAGCAGCAGAAATGTTTTCAGTATTTAAGAAAAACTAAGGTTATCCAGGAATTTAAATTCTATTGCTATAAAAAAAAAGAGATGGGGATAGAAGATGAATTTTTCATATCAGAGGAATAACACCTAATAAATAGCCAAACAAATTATGAACGTAGTATGTAATGTCCAGTCACAGCCTTCTTTTGTTGTTTTTTCCTCCCAACACACAAACAATTGCACACATTTATTCATGGGCAAGCTGCCTTCCTAATAAATTACATTTACCAACATAATTATTAATCTCCAACACACAGACAGTACAGAAACTTGAGATACATTACAGGCAGATACCAAGTTTCTCTTCTAACGGCCCACAAAATTGAGATATGCACAGTGAGTACTTCTGGCCACATAAATGGAGATGGGCTGTATCAGTCTTCTCTGAACATGAGACAAGAAGACAAGATGTCTTCTAGCAGAACTTGGTCCAGCATGGGGCTACACTAGAAAACATACAGTACTGCAGCAAAGTACTGCAGTCTCCAATCCAGTACAGATAAGATGCAGATGTGTGAGCTTCTCTCTCTGGTGTGTGCGGTCACAGAATGAGAGGAAGGCCAGTGTCACCCTTCAAAAGTGCAGGATACCATCTCAGCTTGGGAGAAGCTGGACCCAGGAGCAGTTCTCGCATGTATGAGCAGAAGCTATGGGCAGAACAAATGAGCCTGCATACATTGAACAGTTCGCAGTTGATGAAGAAATGGTGTAACTGAGTGCTTGACACAGTGCCCATGCACACATTGCATATATCCTAGCCTCAGTTCTAACGGATGCTACTTCAGGTACGCAGTTGCCCTTGGGGTCTAACAACTATTCTCTTCCCTTGTGCGTGCCCACACGTGTTCCTACTTCACTGCAGTCTAATTTAAAGGTATACATTGAGACACAGTATCTGATCATAGCATAATATGGCAGCTATTCATCTTTCTCAAATACATTTGTCACATTTCAGAATTTGCTGTCAGTTATACACTGGGGGGTTGCAAAGAACAAATTTTATTAATTTGCAACAGTAACTGCTAAGAGTTTTTTTGTTGTTGTTTTGCTGATTTTTTTTTGGTTGGTTTTCTTTTAGTAAATAATTTTTAAAGTTTTCATAAAAACAGACTATTATTGTTGAATGAATGTAAAGCTGCCAAGCCATCTCTATCAGTTGCTGCTGAGTATAGAACTGAGTCCTTTAAAATATTCAACATTAATCATCTACTAGATAGCAATGCTGGAAAGTTCTTAAAGCTCAAAACCTCCAAAAAGGACTTTTTTTTCCCTCCTCTAATTACTGTGTAATGATATTCAAGTTCTAATCTGTATGTACTTTGAAATCCATTAACGCTCCATGAGGAGGTCCTGTGTTTTCTGTCAAGCAATATTCTCTAAAAATTACTCAAAAAACAGAGTTAGCTGTAGTCCAGAGGCAGACTTACCAGAAGAACCTTTGGGTTATATTTGCACTTGTAAACGTTACCTTGCCAACAAATGTTCCAGGATACCAAAACTCTGCTATCTGCACTTTGAAAGCACTGTAACG
The DNA here is from genome assembly GCA_024606505.1 of Aquila spilogaster. Classification (NCBI taxonomy): domain Eukaryota; kingdom Metazoa; phylum Chordata; class Aves; order Accipitriformes; family Accipitridae; genus Aquila; species Aquila spilogaster. The sequence goes on along the minus strand of JANHGO010000073.1, from coordinate 16,165,958 downwards.
TGGCTTTGGGCTGTGATGACCAGTGCACTGCCTAACTACCTGCTATGGTCCATGAGTCTGTATACGTGGGAGACGGCACCTGATTGACAGTCTGCCTACAGCCATGGTGGATCTGCTTTGGAAGACAAGAAGAGAATGTAAATTTTTATTATGAGTGAATGCATGTGATATGACATAACAGCTCTTGACATGTTTTATTTACTAATGACTGTGTCAGTTACAGCACAGCTACCAGAGGCTGATTCAAATATGGTCAGAGAAAGCTATTAATGTGTAAATACTATATTCAGGAAAAAAAAGGATATTTTTTTAAAGTACATGTTTACCTTGGCACAGCTGGTGTATTGAAATGGCTTCCATAAAAAAAAAAAAAGAAGTTGAGACAGAAACCATTACTAAAGAAGTAAAAAATACGTAAGATTTGCATAAAATTCAGAGAAGCAGTAACTGCACTGAACTATATTTGTGGGTTTCGCCAGTTAAGTTTTATTTGCAAGTGCAGTTAAGTTACTACAGTGGAAAGACATTACTTCAGGGTAAAGATTTTTCTTAACAGAAAGTTCCTATAGTAGCAATCTTTGTATTGCAGATACACAACCAGAGAGAACTGCACTATGTGGAATAACCCAGCTTGTGTAAAGAAGTAATTGCCATTAACTTTTTAACGCCACTGCTTTCTGAGTACGAACTGAAAATAACCAGTGTGAGGGCACAGACTGAAGTAGTGTGAAATTCTCTGCTGCTACCAGATGTATACTGCCAGTGTTATTTGTCTTTACTTGTTTAGGAGATGAAAAAACTTTTGCTCCCCAGAAAAAAAAGGGAACTGGCAACATCCCACAAAGCTTCAATGTGCTGCACCTCAGGGGTCCAACCAGCAACTTTATTTTGCTTTTGTTTTGTCTTTACATAAAGGTCTCCATATGCTTTACCAGCATATCCATACGCTGTTTCTTTGAATCTCCAAATAAAGGATTTGGAATTTATTCTTTTCTAAACTAACAATGACTTTGTTATAATTTATTTCATATGAAATGAAAGCAAGAAGTACAAACTTAGAAAATAATCTCTTCAGCTTTCCTTTTGCCTCCTGAAGCCTACAAATAGCTAATCTTTTGCTACCTTTCTCAATACTCAGCAGTCAGCTCTAAACATGGAGCGCAGCACGTGATCGTATATCTTAGGGAATTGGGGACAGAGACTTCTAATCAGCATTGCCTCAAAACATATGGGAAAAAAATTAACTCCCAAGAACATATAAACAAATTCCAAAAAATCATATATTTCAGAAGATGCAGCACGTTACAAAACTTTTCTTGAATGTCTCTCTTTATCAGTACTACTTTTGCAAAAACTTCAGAAGTCAAAGCCTTTAGAAATTACCAATATTGTTTTTCAGATGACAAAAATGATATTTAAATACATAAAATATAACTTAGTATGACAAATATTTATTATGAATGTACAATCATATGGCTGTGTGTTTTCCCTTCCTATGCTGTCCTCTCCAGGACACTTCCAGAGAACGGGACTCTAAAACCCACTAAGACATCGTTACTGAGTACCATGACAAGTGAGTTAATATTACCTGGAAATCTTCACTGTGCCAGTGTGAAAGCAAAGAAGTGGCCATCACAAGGAACCACCTGCAATTCTACATAGTTCATGCAGTGAAAACACAGTGTATATGAACAAATGCTTTAAGCTCCATTTCTCTTACACAGTGATTGGTACATGTTGGCAAAGTCTCTGCAACCTTATCACAATAAAAATCCAACTGAACATGTTCACATTCAGACCAGCCACATGTCCATACAGCTCCAGCCCGCTAATTTTATTTGTGGTAATGCCAATGACTCCCAGGAAGCCTGTGGTTTCTAACATATCATCATTGCTATGATATCACTCTTTCCTCCTTCTGCCTCTGGTACATCATATCCACCATGCAGTAGATACTCCATCTTGAAGGAAATGTTCTATTATTCCTGTCCCATCAGCCATTAATTTCCAAAAAACAAAAAACCAAACAACATGAAAAAAACTGTCACTTTCCAGTCACCACAAGCAAGCAAAACACGTTATGTTTATAAAGTAATATGAATTTTTCTACTCCTAGAGAGCAGCAAGTCATAAACACCTACGACAAAGTGAACTACAGCACATTTTACTACGAGATCTCAGGCAAGAGATTTTCTGCAGTAATGGGAGAAATTAAAAGCCTGTGTGTAAGGCCACAGTAGAAGAGAGCATATTTCACTCTAGTCTAACATTCAGCCACCATGTTATTTGGATGGTGATATAAAATTAAAATGTGTTTCATAAAGCTCAAGGCTAAGAAAAGAATCACAAAAAAGACAGGCTGACAGATCATAACTTTTGTTATGCAGTAAGACTGGTTACAATTATCTGTCTTTCCATATATTCTTATGTTGGCAACAACTTATTTTGCAATATCTTTACATACTATCTGACTGTTAATTTGATTTTTCTAGAAATCCCCCCCTCTTTTTTTTTATTTTTTTAAATAACATATGATTATAACTTGCAAAGAATCATTTCATTCACAGACCTCATATCCTGTAAATTATGCAATCAGGACAAAAGCATACAGATAAATTAATTGAAAACACCCACTTCATTAGTTTCAGCTGTTCCTCTGACCTCAGCCAAGAAGAAATTGCTTCAAACAAGCAGCTAAGGGGTGAAATGGATAAAACGTGCATCTTCTCCATAGGTACTGCCTAAAAATTAAATGTCTATCACATTGGACAACCCAAAGAGTTAACTCCTTTTGAAATAGGGCAGCTGGGAAGAAGGGAAAGAAACTCACAGTAGCAGCTATTATGCCTACAGTGATCAGACTGCTCCTGAGGCAAGAAACCCACAGACACAATGTCACCGGACACAACTTCACTCCACCATTTCATTGGGGGAAAAAAAAAACAAAGCAAAACAAAACAAGGCAGAAAAACCCAACCTAAACAAAAGCCAGCCAACCAAAAGTACCTATACACAAGCCTCGAGTTAGAGAAGCAAACTGATTTAAACTCCAAAGGATGAGAGCGCAGTCAAGCAGCAGCAATGTCCTTTGCTTACTCCTTTCTCATCCTATTAGCTTCTGCAAGTCTACTTTCAAGAGGAAATGGAGGTAGGAGCTTTAGATTGCTTTTGTAGGTTCTTCTAAAGTCATCTGAAAACTCTTCTGATAAGCTCTAACTTTGAACCGTCCTCAAACTAAGGACAGCCCTGACTTTCAAGCAGACCACTTCCAAAATGATTCCCTTAACAACTGTTCCTCTGTGTGCAATCAAAACATTAACTAAAGAAGAAAATCAGCTACTAATAGGAGGAAAAAAAAGAACAACAGAAAAACACAACTTCTGAAAATAACTAAACTGCTGTCATTTGTACCAGCTCATTTCTTTTGGTAAGGCTCTTGGTTCATCAGGCTAGGGTGCTTCGAACTGTACAGGGAAGATAGCTGAAATCTTTTAGAATGTGACATCTTTACTATAGCCCTTTCTTCATCCTAAAAGCCTAAATTTCACCTACATACACACTTCCTCTCTATCTCACTAACTCCTGAGTGGGACTTGAAAGAAACTTTTCTCATCAGTAAAATTCACGTTGCTTTGTCTGAGAGGTTTTGAACCCAGTCCACATCAACTGCAATTTTCCGTCTTTAAATTCCTTCTTTGTCTTACATAATGTACATTGCTCAGCTCTGCACTGTCAATGACTTGCTCACAGTGGAAGATGAGCCTTGTGTCTCTGTCCTACAGCCTGAAAAACTGAAGTGAAAGATGTTTCACTGTATAATTTCATTTTGCAATGTCCATTATCAAAGTATGTGAATATTATATAACACTGTCACAACAGTAACAACATCTTTTCTCACAACCATTGCTTCTGCTTTCCAATTTCTTTACCAAAGATGACAACTCAACTGCTTTCACCATCATTTACAATCTCAGAGTTAATTTTCACTTTTTCCTCTCTTCCTGTGCAGCTGAGTCGCACTTAAATTCTATGCCAACTTAATTCCTAACATCTCCAAGATCCTGCTGATATTTCCTATAGCCAAGTCTCCCAACTCAGACCCTCATTATATCTCATCTTCAGCAGTGGTAAACCCTGCCCCCTGAGTTGCCAAAAAGACTCCCCTCATCCCATGCATTGCACAGCTGCAACAGCCATCTTCTTCTTCAGCCATCTGTCAATTTGATCATGTCACATCACTCCCTCTTTGAAGCCTTCCACTTCTATCACGTCAAATTTAAGCTTCTTGTCATCACCTTCAAAGCTCTAAATTGTCTGTCACTGTTTCCCCATTGCCTTGACCCTATACTGTGAGCTCCCTACAGCTAAAGATGTCCTTCTTCAACACTTATGAAGTGATTAGCTGTATGACAGAGGCTATTACCACAAATAAAACAATAAAGATTGCAGCAAATCTCATTGGTTGTTTTCCTCCTGCAAACTAATTGCTATAGCTCAAACAATAGTGAGGTAAATTTCACCTCCTGGTTGACAACAACAAAATTTTGACATTATTGGCCTCAAAACCTCTCTTCCCCAGAGTAACAAAATTGCAGCTTGGAGACTGAAACGAAAAATGTGCAGAAACAAAACACAGAATATAAAGAAAGTTTTTCACAAACTCAACTGAGAGCAAAAGGACCAATAAAAAATATCTTCAAAGGATGCATACACAGCAACAAATAAATGCCCTTCTATAGCTAACTGGAGGGCCTACAGAAGGGTGGTATGCCTCTATGAATATCATGTTGCACCAGGAACTAATTGCTTTTCTACATGCTACTCTACAGAGAAGCCCTCTGTTTCTCGGGTATGCCAAACATGGAAGAAAATCTCATGCTACTGCTTTAAAAGAATATCCCACACAACAGTATACCTACATTATGGACTCTCTCATCTGCTCTGATATGAAAGTCCTATCTGAGAAATCCAAACAAATACCATAGAAGTACACTGCTACGGTACCAGGCTGAATGGAAGGAAAGCCCTTTCAAAACTGTAAGAGCTATGAATCTCCTTGCTGTTTTCTTCACCAATTTAATTTTAACCGTTTCCCACCTTGGTACAGATACTCAGCACAAAAACTTATTTTAAAAAAGTTAAAATAAGGTTTAGCAGATAACCAGATTCCCCAGCCATAAGTGCTGCCAAAATAGAGATGACTGTGTTTCAACATCCAACTCTTCTGCACAAAGGTATGTCATTCCGGATCAGAGAGGAGAACAAGCTGGCTCACCAGTGGAAACTGACCACATCTGCTCTAAAGAGTTTTTCTCTTTGTATGTTTTTCATCTTTACATGTTAATTGAGACAAGCTAGCTCTCCACTAGTGTCATAAGCCTGCAACTTGTCAACATCTGTAGCAGATCTAGTCCCTTCTTCCATAGCCACCATTACATCAAATACATGCTATACTTTGATCATTTCTCCACTTGCACATGGTGGATTCAAACACCCATGACAGCTCAGCACAATGGGACCATTCAAACTTTCATGGATTCCAGGAAATGCCACTGGAAGATCTCCTTAGGCCACCACACTGTCCTACAGCTTGTGCATTGCCACCTTGCTAGTGAAAGTATCTGTTGTTCTTACTACTATTCTCTTCTCCTTTTATTCTCGAATAACTCAACCTCACAGTGAAGTCAGGGAAGGCAGATAAATTGAAAAGGGAAAGCTTTCCATACAATCGATTACCTTCATTTTTTCTGTAGCAGCTCTAATTTTCAAAACCCCACCACAAGTTCACAAAGATCATAAAGAGCAATGACAGCACAGCCTGGCAGGCACAGGCTTCCTGAGCTAATTCCCAGCACCCCACGCCTCTGATTCCTGAGGTATGCTTCATCTGCACCTCCAGAGAGGTTGCTGGGGAGAGGTGACGTTTTAAGATCCAAGCTGATTTGGTATAAGTTGCTACTGAAGGAGGAGCACTGGGTGTGACCAAGTTCCGCCATGATCTCAGTCACTCCATCTACCCCAAATCTTCCTCTGCACCACATCAAGCACTCACCTGATTTTGCACTAGGTAGTCATCAGAAAAGAGGTCTGAGAAAAGCAACCAAAGAATTTTCTGTTGAACTAGCAAGCTGAATGGACTAAATGAGAAGTCCTGTGAAAGACACAGCTGAAGCAAAGGCAATTGGTAAACTGTGTCATTAGCAAGAGACAGGAGGAGCAAGGAGAAGAGAGGAGGACGCCTCTTTACATTGCACCATGAACTGTAACATGTAACTGCACCTCCGGGCTGAGGCTCTGCAGCAGGCTGAACAAAACCAGCTACTTGCCCTAGTGATGTAGGTTTGGTGAATACCTGAACTGGTGCAAACAAGTGGGACGGGACAGTTCAGCCAGTTATTCCACCAGGTTAGATTCCCGTTAGGTGCTAAAAGGATTTTCAGCAACTGGCTCTCTGAACCAGGAGCTTCTCTCACCTGCATTCTTACAACATCCTGAATTGTGTTGAACTGCACAACTTCAAACTCCATCAGGCCACTAAGTGCAATCACAATAGAAAAACACAGTAACAGATAACATAAGATGTGTAAAAGTGAACATGCTTCTTGTAACATTTGCCGAACATTTGTATTTACTCCTTCACTGGCCATATCCTTAGCAAATGGTAGCATCAGATGCACTGCAGATTTTGCATGGAAAATACCTCAACACATTTGACAGACCTCCCACAGATTCAAAATGACAGAGTCCAATAAGAAATACTTACATTTTTGAAAGATCTGCAAGCATCAGGAAGAGAGCCATAAATCCTTTATGCTTTGTAAGACAAATAGGAAAGATGGATCAACCTGAAGTGCAGCAACATGTGAGACCTTGCTTAGCAAACTGATGCTTTGTGACAATTTCTAACTCTTTCTGTAGCCTCCCCAAAGCTTAAATAAAATCCGACAGTTTTCTTCCTACCATATGTAGAGATAATGAATCTACCAAGTCTCTTGAGGCAGCCACCAATTATCACTGACATAAGACACAACACACATTTACTCACACAGGCATAATTTTAACTATGGGCAAGAATAATTAAAACTTTGGAAGTTAGAACAAAGGACAGAACAGCTCGTGAAATGAAAGATCACTACAAATTGTTTTTAGAACTGCAATGCACTGTTTTCCTCCTAGCTGTATTAGTGGTAGTTAAGGATGTTCGCTAGAGACATTCAGTGCAATAGTATGGCCCAGCCCACCTCTGAACAGCCTGTCTGCAGATCCACTAGCACTTAACAGATCCCCTTGCTTTAGATCTCATGCACCCCTCTCCTCTGAATACTTTGGTGCCAGTTTGAGCTCACTCTTCATCAGTCCTTCCCTGAGTGCAGGCTGCTCTTGTTCCTACCTTTACCCATTCTATCTGAAGAAGGGGTTTATTTAATCACAGCCATCATACCCCAGAGAGTATGGAAATTTTAAATCAAATATAATAATAATGAAGGTGCTGGGGTTGCCAATTCCCGCCTGATTTCATTGTTTTCCAGGTTTAAAAATATGTTATGTTCTTGGGCAGGCAGTGCGCCACTTCTGTTCTTATTCTGAAGTCATCTTTGCACAGAGATAACCAACCATGCCTTGAATGCAGACTGCCACTCTGCAGTGTATTAAGGCTGAAGAGCATCAGATGTCATCAGTTATCAGGGATACTTGCACAAAACACCATCAGTTATCAGTGATGCTTCCACAGAAAGTTCACTGTCCCAGCCAGCTGGGCCAACTTGTGAGAGGCAAGTCAAGCTGGTGTTCAGATTCTCAGGGACAAAATGTCAAGGGCTTCTCTCAGCAGTTAATCTGTCTGCAGCACACTGTCTTGGGCATGGCTCTTGCTGTAATAGAAGTCAGAGAGCATAGTGCAAGATGGAGTGACAGTTTGACACAGGCATTTCATACCATCCTTCTTGGGAATTGGTAGTTTCAGGCCTACAGGACTTACAGCTAGACTGTGATTTCTACTGTGCAACTCAAAAGAAGATTCCCATCTCTTCCTTTTCATCTTTATCTGGACTATTAAGTTCCCAGGCCTGCATCACAGGAGAAGTTTGGACTGCCTCTCCTCATTATTCCTCATGGAGCAGATGGTTACTGCAGATAGGCAGAACTTTGCTTCCAAACTGCTGTGTGTGCTAGCCAGGCTTGCTTAGTGAGTAACACACACAGCTTGTATAGGTCAGCAGTTACCTGGAAGCAAAGAGGAAGCAGAGTAAGACACAGCTGACTGATGTGCCTGTCCCTGCTCACATCACCTCTGGCAGTTAGGCAGCAGCAGCGCACCACACTGTAGTAAAGGGCTGAGTCTGCGCAGAGGAAAGCTGGGGTCCATTTTCACAGTAGTGCTATCGTTGCTGCAGGGCAAACATCATACCTTTGGATACACAGGGTCTCTACAGGATGGATTCAAATCAGGAGCCTGACACTGCAATCAAAAAGAGCTACAAAGCAACAATTTTCATGAGACAGCATGCCTACACTACAGCTGAGAAGCACAGCTCCATTTTAAATTATTTTTAATTTCCCTCACCCACTCCCTAGAACTCAGGAGCGCTGGAGACCTCTGAAGTCAGAGTTTCCTGGCACTGAACACCGAGCCCGCCTGGGTTGTGCTCACTTTGGAAAGCCCCTGATGTCAGCATGATGGGAGCTTTTCAGGCTTGCTTGAAAAATGTTAGTCTCAGCTCTACTACACAAACTCCCCTCAAACCATTCCACAATTATAAACCCATCGTACATTTGAAATAAACGTGTAAGTCAACATTCGCTTCATAAGTTCGCTACATCTTCAGAAGGGCAATTTTTAAAATCTATTTTAACCACCTTTAGGGCTTCCTATTGTTAGAACATGATGAAAGTGAGCAAGTTTGATGCGTAGTATGGAGGTGTGTGCTAACTTATGTTCTAACCTGACACAGTGACTAGAGGAAGAAGCAGAATGGTAATTAACAAACTATCTGAATGTTGCGGCAGCGCTAATTAGATACTGCAAAAGCTGATTTAGCTCCACAACAATTTCCATTGAGGTAGTCACTTAAAGCATTTCTTAAGAGGTCTTTCTGTTAATTATGTAGAAAGATTCCCGGTTTGCTCCTTGATATGTTTTTTTTAATTCATGGTTGTTGTTGGTTTTATTTAAATTGTCATAATATAGCTAAAAACTTGCCAGACAAAAGAATAAAAACCAAGCTGCTCCTTGCCTCATTTTCTCCCAAATCAAAACAAACTCAATGCTTGACAAGTCAAGCTTACTTAACTCGTGCAGAACACATCCCAGCCACATTTAATTGTGGAGTGATTTAATACACTCATCCACAGAGCAAGACAGGAGTTCAGTTGCTGCTTCCACTCAATTTACAGAAATGAGCTATGTGAAAAACAGAAGTTTATGAAATCCATGTAATTCCCATAGGAAGAGAGAAGGAGGCAGGATCCAAGAAAGCAAGACAGATTTCTGTGAGAGAATAAAATTGTCAGACTTGTCCTAATGTACCAATCGCACAAGATATGTCATGTCCACAAATTGTTGCACTTGTAGCTGGTATTTTAGAATGAATTAGGTGGGTGGATGGTTAAATGACAACAAATACTGTATATCTTTAGCCCTCAAGGAAGACACTTCTTTAGATCCCTTTATATGTCTTTTTTTTCCCCCTTCTTTTAGGTAATAAATTTTTCCAGGAAAAGGTCAGGCCACTGTGACAGAAAATCATTCTGATTTGAAAGCTGTTAGGAGTCAAAGTAACACATCCCGCTATATTCAGCCTGGCTGGATGTGTGCAGAAACCCTCACAACGCAAAAACATGGCGGGTGGGGGGGGACAAGAAGAGATGGAAAAACCCCCACAAATACAGTTCTGTAAAAATACAGTCAAGCATGAGAGGAAAAGGAGACAACATTTCTCACCGTTAATTACAAATCCTCTTACATCTCTGCTAGTCCCATTTCCTACCATAATTTCTGACATGAAAATATCTATTTCTGTATTTTGGAACACGTTGGCTAAATACATTTCTGAGCTGCAGTAAAGATTTCGCAAAGCACAGATGGCCCAATTGTGAGGTGCCCTGAATCTGTTCCTTCAAAACACACTGACCACAGAGGTGAGCTGACGCAGAGGGGAGATAAGCAGCAGGGGTTCAAAGCACGCGATAACACACAGCTCTAGCTCCAGGACACGTTCAACAAAGCTTCTTCAAAGACTTATTTTGCCACATTCTTTACCAAACAAGGAAATCTCTTCTATTCTGCAAGTAAAGGAAATGACAAATGCGTACAAAAAAAAAAAAAGAGCTGGTTGTAGACTATTCAACCTTAGATTATATTACTCTGAACTGTTAATTAAACTCTTTTTATAACGCTCTCCTGAGTCTGCCTGGGGCTATACCTTTAAATTACCTTTTAATGGGAAATTGATGTGAACAGCATGCAGCCACAAGACCCGGGAAACGTGTCCCCATTCTGAGGATGTCTGCGGTACACATCAATGGACAAGCACAGTGCACGTAGGACCGCTGTCTCTATTCTGGGCCACGTGAGGAGCAGCCAATTAATGGGCTGTCAGGAAGCGCACGCAGCCCTGTGACACTCAGATGGAAAAGGGAAAAGCATGCAAATCAGAGAAAAGAATACAAGACAAGCAGGTCAACTATCACAAAAGCATGAAAAGGAAGAAACTGCTACTAGAAGTACATGAACACAGAAGTTTATACTTCCAGTTCACTGCAGATATATGCAGGTGAGCTCGGCCAACATGTTTATAAAATGACATCCATTGCATCGATGCCTTTTGGAAACATTACCAGATTTATAGTTAAAAGGCAACCACTGGTAGCAGACAGCCACTTGAAACCATGACAGAGATTGTTGAAGTGATAAACTGCTACGAAAGAAAACCAAGACAAATAGCAACGACTTTATTTTATATCTTTAAGCTAGGAATGTAAGGGTAATGCTGAAAGCACTTTGTTTCATTATCATGGCTGCCCCTTTTTGCAATAAATACAGATCTGATACAGCTTCAGCACCTTCCAGCTTTTCTGTCAAAGATGGTGTTTTCCACCCAGTCTATCCTCTGAGAAAACCCAGGTGAAATGTAAAGGTGTAAGAAACAAGGTCTGACTTCGTAGATATTATGCAAAGCTGTCTCAAACAGGACACTACTAGGACAAAACAAAGTTGAGCTAAGTTCTGCCCTTACGTTATATCATAGGAAAATCAGCTTTCACACAGTGCACAAATGCATTCAGGAGAAGAATGACTCAGAAAAGAGAACTCACAGGAAATATTAATAATTCTATAATTTAAATAAAAGTATCAGACTTTTTTAAACAAAAAAAATAATAAAAAACATATGAGAATAAACACCATGTGTCACTAATAGTAGAAGTCTTGATTGAACTTCGGCAGCAGTGTAAATCAGAATAGCTATGATGGGGACTGAAGTATTGACAGAATTACAGATCAGGTCAATGTTCCACTGCTTAGACATTCCCAGTGCTGAGGAAGCAAAAATAAAATAGCTGAAGCAATAATTCCGAAACCATTTCTTAAAGTACATATTCAGGTATAGGAAATTCTCCTATCCTTACCTGAAAAAAACTACTACATAGACTAAAAAACCAAACTAAAAGTTTATGATCTTTTTTTCAAGGCTGCAGGGCAGACCTTACCCTTTACTAATAAGATTACAAACCTAAAAATCTTCTTCCTGTTTGAAGCCTATAGCAGTTGATATTCAGACAGAAATCATAATAACTCCATCAGTGCAGCATCATGCTGTGCGCTTCTGTTCTTAGTCATTTCAAAATCATCACCATGATTTTAACTAAGAAGCACAAAGCTAATCACGGACACTACAACAGAAGCAGGCCAAAGGTCACAAACCTGAGCACCTTGGTTCTGCAGCAGCAATGGTTATAAGGTAAAGATGGCTCACAATGAAAAAAAATCTGCTTCTTCAAACATGTCTGACATGGTACCCATATCTTCTTGTGTTTGAAGACACAAGTGCTGATCATCAAATAAAAACTACATAAATCAGCATTTTACATCCAAAATATTTTTCTCTTCTTTAAGCAGAGCCAGCAGGAGGGGGAGTAATGATCTGCTATTGTAACAGGGTTATCAGCTAATTGCTACAGTCTTAGAGGGATGCAGCAGCAAGGAGGGAACTGTAGGGATGGATGGGTTGCATCCTGCTGATTCAATGCAGCTTGAAGAAAAACACTTTATTTTGAAGCAGGAATGGAAATGTTCATGATGGATAAATTCCTTCCTATTTCCTCAAAGAGATGCGATAATTGCATGCAAACAGCATCCTCAGGAATGATCACTTTCACACTGTATTTCAGGATGTTGACATCTTACCTGATCTTTAACATTCCTGAATATGACCTGGTTGAACCATATTTGTCCCTACTGATGTTGCACAGTAATGGCCAAACAACAGCATTTCACTTGAGAGAACCTCAGCAAAGCTAATTGCACACCATGCAATAAAAAAGCAGGGGCCAATTCCCCCTCCTCAGAACTTGCCCTCCTTCAGACCTCCCTCCACCGACCACCCAAAAACAACAAGAAAAAGTAGATGCAGTTGCTGAGGGTTTAGTTTCACCCAGTAATTTTGAAGCAGACAAGCGGAACGTTTTACTGCACTAAATCTACAATGCACAGCTGGAAACGAAAGAGTAAGTACACAACATTTAAACTTGCAAATGATTAAAGGCATATGGAAACATCAACGACTACGTAAACATATCCTGTCAGACTTGAAGAGAGGTAATCTAAGAGGCATCCTTTCACAGATGGGTTATCTGTATTGGAGTTTAGCTCTGAAACGACATGATTTTGCTGCTCACGATCATGCCCACTAATGCTGAGAAAATGCCAGGAGAAGAAAAGGGATCTTTATAGCAAGCAAATGGTTTTACCAATGACAATGCTAAGAAAGTAACTTTCAATAGACCATCAGTTATAACTGTAACAAGTTTTTTGGACTCAGATCTAGTTTCAGATTACTTTAAAATGTAATCAAGCATAGTTAATTACCTTCAGTTACTTTTCTTACACTGTGCATCTGTACACATTCAAAACAAAGACTGCTGAAACACGCAAATTTCTCCCTTGCTCTCTTCCCCTGGAAAAGAGGAAGATGCACAGGGACAGAGACTGCTGCTGGTTCCAATTGTACTGCATCACTGCATCATTCAGCTGTACAAATACAAGCTACAAAATGAAAAAATATTACTGATATTCCCAGTGCACCTAACTGGAACATACATTTCACTTATATACATTTTTCTTGGTTTTGAATGCTGACGTCCACAGAGGCTTTACAACAGGATTTCAATTTGTTTCCCTCGTGGGGAGAAAGAGTAGGGAAAGGAAAAGGAGGGAGAAGGGACACACAGACTACGAAACTAGAAGCTTACCATTTCATATTGTTTTTAGTCAGGATAAATACAGAGCACAAGATTACGATATCAACATGATATTTGGGAGAAATTTCTCCAGCCTCCCCTGCCCACCTTTATCCACCCTCTTCTCTAAATCCCCTTAAAACCCTCTGCTGTCACAACTACCAGAGCTTGACAATAGCACAGACAGAGCATTACTGCAGCACTATTCATAGCCTTGGATTTCACAATTCATTATAGAATGTTGCTAGGCATATACACTGATTTATACCTTTTTTTCTGCCTGTATATACTACTACTAATAAAATTTATTTTTGAGGAAAATCTACAGATACACAGAAAACTGCAAAACATGTATTTAAAAATAATATTTAAGATCTTTAGAACACACACAGAATCAAAAAGCTGCCTTCAGAACAGACCATGCGCAGGGATGCCTCAGTCTGACAAGGAAGGAGGATACGCATTGCAGGGCATCTTGCATGGCACACAGATGTACTCTGTTCTCCCCTCTCCTCCTTCCCGATGCTGTCATAGATGCTCAAAGTTTGTATCCTCTTACTATGTATATGTGCACATATGTGGTTATGCAGACAGCTTATGGATATCTTATTTCTATGTAATGATGTTACAAATTGTTTTGGGATGCCATATACCTTCAGCCTCCTACTTGTAATAACTTTATTGAAAAAACTAACTAAAAAAGTATCAAAGGGGGAACGATGACCTGAATTTGAAGTGCCCACATACATTTTTGAATCCCTGCTGTTCAATGTATGCAAAGAATTTCTGAACATCTCCAGGTTCAAAAGTGCTCACAAGTACTACACTTTTCCACCCGAGGTTTAACATGAAGGAACAGTTTTCTGATTCATAGGCTATGAAACCCTTGACATTAATTAAAAGAATATATTTAGCTTAAGTTTCTTCTATGTTTTATCTTAATGCATGTTCTGACTCCTTCTGCTACACACACAAGGGGAAAGATGAGGGAGGCACGCAATACTTGACGTTATATCCCCATTTCATATTACTCATTTTAAGATTGAGATCTGAGGGATTCAAGTAACTAGATAGTAAAACATGGCAGAAAGCCCAGCAAAGCTTTGCCGTTACAAAAAAAATAGTCTTAGTCACTAGAGGGAGCGTCTGCCTTTATAGTCAATGAACAAAAGTTTCTATATGCCTACAATATATATATTTTAATATCTTCAAATATAAATATTAAAATATTCTATAATATACATATATGTATATATATTAAAATAATATATACATTAAAATAAATTTCACTGTTATGTGGCATAAGCTCTAAGTCATACCCTTCTCACTTTTTGAGCAATTATCAAACAACCTAATACCATAGCTTGCATTGCTCAGGAAATGACAGCAATGACATTTTATTTTAAGGACACAGCTTCAGACTACTACAAAGCAGACAGATCCACATCTTGGCTAGCTGCCTGGACTCGCCATGAGAGAAGGGCATTGCTGGGCTGTGATTCACCTGATCAGCTCCAGACATCTGCCAGAGGATGAACATGTGAATCATTTTCTAGAAGTGCCACTTCTCCAAACTGCAAAGGTGGCTGAATTCAAATGTGGATGCGCACACCACAGATGATTGAATCACAGGATCCCCACCCAAAAACATACACAGAACTTACTAAGCAAAAACGCGTGACAACACTATAGTGAATATAAACTGTGGGGAGAGGGAAGATGAGAGGGCATATAATGTTAGGTCCATTAAAATGAAGTAAGAATGCTGAATTATCAACACTAATGTAAATCGTTCAAAATGGAAATGACTTTCTTGTGGGACAGCTTTAAGAAAACTTAAGAGCCTTAAGAAAACTCAGTGACCAATTCATGAGCATCATCCTTAGCACTGGACTGTGTCAGCCAATTACCCAGAACACAGAACACAATGACATCACAAACCAGTGGCAGTGTTTCCAGTATTACAAAGCTCTCCAATATTGCTACGTGCAACAGACTCAATAAAGAAAGTAAAAGCAAAAACGATAAAGCAACAATTCCTTATTACATACTGTAAAAAACAACTGAATCTAAACACCTATCAGGTTTGTGTTCAGATCTATTTGAAACATCAACAGTATTTTTTCCCCTGAAAGCAACAGAAAACAAAAATTTTCTCCTACTTGTGCTTCTCAGCTGTGCTATGAGCCACTCTGCTTACTGACAGACAAGCAGGCTTACCTCAAGGAAGGCAGCCTTCAGCTCTCTGTCTGGATGCTGATACTTGAAACACTGCTGAGAATCATGGCTTAGTTACTCTCTATATATTTTAGTAACCGTGGTATTAATATCAGGCATTACGCTCTCAGACTGTGTGCCAAGCCATGGAACAGGAAATTCTATTTTCAGTTTCATCATGATGATATTGCTGCAGTCAAGGACATTAAATTACATAAGTTTTGTTTGTTGTGCTTTTCTTCCCCTCTCTACAATCATCAGTCACATAAGACAGGATGTAAGTTCTGAGAATAAATGTTATCTCCACTTATGCCTTTGAAGTAAAGTACAATGGCTAAGATTGTCTCTCCCCTCAATATGACAATATTTGTTCACTTCTAGACAACCACACAGAGCAAACGCTCTGCAGGACCATTTACAGTTTTCTTCCCAAATGGGGAACTCTGGTCTATCCAGTGCTGAGGGGAGAGTGGATCAGTTGTCACTCTCACCATGGCAAAGGTGTCTTCATGTCAATGGGAATGGTCATTGTTAAATCTGATACAAGAGTACAGTGCACAAATTCCTATAAATTCTTCTGACTGACAACTGTTAGCAAAGTCAACACATGAGTTTTGCTGAAACAGTAGGACAAGAGGAGCCTCCAAAACTCTTAATAGGAATATGTTCAAAGCTGGAAATGCAATCCTGATACTTCAGGACCTGACAAAACTGAAAAGAATTTATTTTATAAAGAGGATTCTGAACACTTGTATATTTCTGATCTCTTTTCAAGTGTTTCTCTCTGCCATTTGAGCATTTTTGCAGTAGTAAAGTCACTAGGAAACTAATAAAAACACTTACCATTAAATTAATAATAAAAAGAATAAAGAAAACCACAAAATAGACCTTAAAAAGGTAAAACTGTTGAGATGTAGCAGATACAGAGGGTTTCATAATATAAAAATACTTCTCTTTACAACTAAATTTCCCTTGTAGCCCCATGGTTATTCCCTGTGGTGCTGCTGTAATAAGGCAGCCAGAGATTCCCACCTGCACTGAAACTTGTTAGTCACGCAGACTGTCTGAAGTGCAGGGCACCTTACCAGAGCCCATGTGAGTTCTGGGAGAAGATGAAAAAAGAGCAACAGAAGTAGGAGGAATTAGTGTGGTCTAGACTTGTTCCAACATGAAGCTGGGACACTCAGAGACTCTAATTCAGTGATGAGCAGAGGTGAAGAAATAGCCTTTCATCTTTCACACTTTCTCTGTTTACTCAGTCTGAGCTTCAGCAAAGACAGAAGAGCCAGGTCCCTCACGTTACATCTGCAGGAATGTGAAATGCATGCATGATGAAAATATATTTTAAAAGTGCTGTGTGAGCTTCATTAAAGTCATATAGCTAATAATGATCTGAAACATTATCAGCCACTGGGGTGATTACTAAAGCTCTCCTTTTTTATTTTGTCTTCTACAGAGTTTGGTTTCATGTACTTGAAAAGTCAATACATTACCTGTGTGTGTGATCAATAATGTGAATCCATTCAGAGACTGTCCTTCCATATTCTATTACAAACAAGCCATCTCAAGTCAACTAAAGTAATCTTATAAAGGGTTTCACAATCTGAGATAAATTATATTGCTATCTAGGGCCTAGATTCACTAGACAGAATGTGTATAATCTCATCAACCAAGACCCACAGCAGTCCAAATCTCTGATTAACTCCTGTTTACATGAGATCCATCCTGTCGGTCACGGTATGAAGGCCTGAGCTTGAGACGATCACACTACAAGCATGAATCCCTAAAGAATCAGACAACTCCCATTTTCTTTTCCCTTATAGAAGAGCAACAGAAAATTTGCTGCAATCAGTAATACTGCACTATGAAAACAGAACACTAAGTGTAGGAAATGATCGTTTCCCATTGCTAGCTGCTTTTAAAAAGTAGGCACAACTTCTTTCTGTAATAGCTCCCCAGGGATCTGCTCTTTTTTTTTTTCCTCTGGTCATTTTTTGTTGAACTCTTTCTAAAACATGCTAATATAAAGAGAACAGACAGAAGGACATATATGAAAAGAGTTTGGTTCAGATTAAGAAGCTGAGTTCTGTTTAACTGGAACTGCAGAAAATTATCCATGAGCTGTGCTGGGTGAATTAAGAAGTATACTCGAGCGGACTCAGTCCAGGAGAAGGAAGGTGCACAAGTCACCCTTCCATTTCCTAGAGGTCTAATAGCTTACAGGCTGCTCTGTAACTCACAGCAGCTCCTTCCTCCAGTGACTATAGGTTCATACTCAAAAACAACCAGAGCAATGCCACCGTACAGTCCACAGCCTTCCCCACAAATACAAGGAACTGTCCAATACATGAGTGTTAAGTCAATTACCCATATAATGCGTGCCTTTTCAGTTCTCCTCTATCCCTTGTGCTTTGGGGAGAGAGGAAGAAACGCATCTATTTCAGTGCAATTGAATTCCTACCACATATATAGAACAGGCTGTCTCTCCTCAGAAGAATGATACAGATATTACATTTCACCAAACTTTGAAAACTAGAGTAGAGCCCTTTGAACCATTTTCCATACAATGCGTAAAATGCTTGCTATCTCAGAAGCAACTCATAAGCATGTATTACCAGTTAATGAATATATATTGTATTACAAATGAAGAAAACAACTGAATAGAAGAACAGAATTGGTGGGATTTATTCTAAAATAAATATATAAAAAAAGGCAAATTAGCTAATTCCACAGGGAATTTCTTTTTATGTAAGAAAGCAAAAAGAGCAGAATAGTTTCTACTTCCTCATATTTGAATGTAGCGTTTGTGTTTGGACGATTTCTAAGTTCTGTAATTTACAAACCAAGGTACAAGTATAAATAAAGGAAGGAGGCAGAATGAGCTGTCTGGGTTGTTGGGAGAGAAATGGGAGCTATGACTGTTCTGTATCCATTCACACACCTATACAATATGTATACCCTACAATACTCAGCCTAGAGCACATCATACCTTGATAACTTATTTCTGTTTAAGTCTGGTGCAACAGCATTCAGTTGTGACCACTCCCCTCAGGCTATTACTTCAAGCATGCCTTCCTCCATGTCTCCTTTCAGACTGTATTGAAAGAGACAACGTTAGAAACACAGATATCTAATTTATGCAAGTTCTTCCTATAAAGCAAGCTGATCAGCTACTTAAGCCCTACCCTTATACTTTGAAATTCATAAACGTAAGAGAAACAAATGAGCTAACCTGCCTTAAAAATATGTATTTTGTTAAACCTATTCTGTCCATTCAAAATGTTCCTAGTTTAAAAAGGCATTCACAGATCATCCAGGGACTGCACACTCGTCAAAAAACAATGGACACGGTCACTTGGCCAAAGAATCCACATCAGCTCAGCATCACAGCTGACTGTATACTGATATGTAGCTGTCAAAAAGAAACACACTAGTCTTTTATTTTAGGCTGTTGAATCCTGGATGTTTAGTGAAAAATATCAGGAATCTGAATCAAACAAAGAGGTATAAAAAACTGAAATAAAGGGCTACCTTGGTAGAAATCTAAATATCAGCAAAAGCCACTAAGCAAGTGAAATCACATTTACTTCCATTTGTGGAAGTAATACTTTCAAAATGTTACTTCCATTCTCTATCTCAGGTAGCAGAACTTCAGACTTTCAAGCTGGTTGACAAGAATGCACTTCACCTTTCAGCCCCTGGTGTGAACTGAATGGTAGGAGACAAAACAGGTGATGAGCTTTAGTACAGAACGTAGTCATAACACATAGCACAAGTCATAAGAATAATATCAGTAAATACAACAATTATTTCTGATAAAGATAGTAATGAATGAAGTAAATACAGCTAAATTATTCACTATGAATATCACACGTACTTCAGATTACCTACTGGATTTTGTCTTTGCTGATTGTAGGGAGCTTTATCAAAAGCATGTTTTATAGATAGTGAAAATCCCAAACCAATTGTAACCAGATGTGTAGCAGGAAAGTTCTCTGAAGTTCAGAGTGCAAGGCTAAGATCCGTAAGTGTGATACATAAACAAAGATTTAACTGGAATCACCTCTGTGCCCAAGGACATGATCTTCATATCTTAGCCTTGTGCTTCTGATACTATTCTACAGGTTAAACCTGAAGAATGTCAAACACACAAGGCAGGTTTTCTGACACAACATGATGATCCAGCTCAAAGCGCAATAAAGAGAACTGGAAGAAGCCAGATTACTTGAATCACAGGAGAAATATAGGAGTTGTCCAAGCATCCCCATGTTGAAATCACCTTTGCATATATATGGTGAAATTTCAAACAGAAAGGAAAAATTACATAACATCCATTGTTTCTTCATTATCTTTCCACATACGAAATTAATACAGACTGAGAACATTCAAAGAGTATGCCTCAAACTAGACAGGTTACAGAAAAAGGCACACACTGAGGTTGTTGCAGAAAGTGACAGTCACAGTCTGCAACTATATATCTTCCAAGTAATACGACACAGGAGTACAAAGGAAGCAGGAAGCCACAGCTAAACTCGGACCATCTATTCTTTCAAGGCAAGGGAAGAACAGGGCCTTTGGTCGTATTTCTTTTCTTTTAAGGAGAAAAATGGTGCTGCCATGTGCATATAACGTATCACTGTTATTTAATGTTCTGCAATTTAAATGAAAACAAAAGCAGACTTTGCAATTCAGTAACGTGAGGATCTGAATTAATGACAGTGAGATGATGAAACGGGAATATAAATGAACGGGTTCAGTACTAGAATTCCTATGAATAAAGATCCAAATATTTGTGAGAAAATTTCCAGAAGCATCTGACTATTTCACTCTGTTATCCTTCAGTAAGGATTAGAAATATATTACCATTTTCTGACAATCCGCTAATGTATACCTTTAGTGAAACTAAGTATTTTATTACAAAATGAAAACATAATTTCTTACTCATAAACCCCTGATAAATTATTTTACACTTTCTAATCTCCCTCCCACCCAAATATCATAAATGTATCACTGCTCTCCTGAGAGCACATCTCCAGTGGAATATAAAGACGGTGCTTACAGCAGCATTTTGAGTCAGTTAGCAGTTAATCATATGTAGAACCGTTAAAAACTAGGGGACCAAATCATTTTTAAACCTCCCTCGTGCACTCTGTAATTGTACCATGGGAGTCTGACAGCCTGATGAATACTGGGTCAAAATTGTGCACAATGCACAGTGTTCAGGTGACTGAGAAGGTAACCGTAATAACAGCATGGAAATTACAAGGGGAAAAAAAGTCTTTAAGAAAATAATTCTGACTACAGGAAATACAGACATGTTAAAGAGCATATCTCCTGAAATTCAGCTCTCAGGCCAGCAAGCAGAACCAAGGGTTCTAGAAATCAGATACCTGTTCAGACTGGCAGAACACAAAAGGGCCAACACAGAAGGCTGTATTTAACACAGCTCCTTACTGTCATACTAGAATGGAATGCAAGTGTCTCCAGTATCTCATTAAGTCTAAGTCTCTCCTCCATTTCTGTTTTGCTGTTGTTTTTTTTCTGTTCACCTATTGTGACTGTTTCTTAACTTCTGGATTCCCATTTGATAACTGTACATAGGACCATATGTACACCTATGCTAACGTTAAAGGAGGACCTCTGTGCTCTGAATATTTCCCCTCACAGAATCCACTGCAAAGTTTTTCCTCTTTTCATCTTTTAAGCCATGGCTTTAGGTACTCAAGATGAAGGCAGGAGAAAGGTACCATGGAGTTAGCCCTATTACCATACCATGAAAGCTGTTACTCATCATATAATCTTGCAGTAAGAGAGGGAGGTGTCTCAACTGATGATTCCACATTTCATTTTCAGAAGTCTTACCCTTCTAAAATAGAGTAACAAATCCTCAAAAGATGAGTAAAAAACAAGTGGGTCCAAAATCCAAATATAAAAAGGTGTGCAAGTTGTGAAAAAAACTGCAGTGCCACAAAACAAGAGCTACAGTGGCTCTCCTTTGGGAAAAATTACCCAAAGCCCCACAGTTTAGACTCCTTGCATATTTCCAGTGTGAGAAACCAGCACAAGCTGGGTTTTCCTGCTCTCATTTCAGCACACTGCAGTTTGCAGGGCAGCTCCAACAGCCTGTTGTGAGCAACCTTCCATGTCTTGGCTGCCAATAGATCTGTATGACTTCAGCTGTCACAAAAGCCTCACTGATTCCTCTGCTGCATCAAATAATAAAAATACATCAGTATCCTCCTGAATTCATCTAGATTTGAGCATAATTTGTTTCTAGCCTGTTTTCTGCCACCAGCTTTCTACCATTTTAGCACTAATTGTCTACAGATACTGTAAATCATATTCACTGCCTTGCTGAAGAAGAGACAAGGGTGCAAAAGAAACCTAAAATCAAAACTACTTCACTTTGGAGTCCTGTCAATGTCACAGTGGGAGGTTCTGCAATTATTAGCATAGCTTTAAGTTTAAAGCCATATAAATCTGTTTTTTTTCCTTCCACATTACATAACAGTGTAATAAAACATGGAGCAAACCCATCAGTTTGTTTTTCCTGGATATCCATTATTGATCTTTTTTGCACAGTACCTGGCTATTAAGCGTAGAAACTTCCTTTTCAATTTTTACAACATTAACAAAAATGAAACAAACAAACAAAAAAACTCATTAATGTTACTTACTCTTTACTTTTAACATTTTGGAACTAAAAGTAAGGAAAAAAATGTTGACAATAATATTCAAAGCACTATATTTCATACTTCAGAAACTGAGAACAACTCTAAAATCTGACCATGTCACACAAGTGAGAAAACGTGTGTACTTACTACTCAGCTGGCAAAGCTGCTTGTGCGAATGCCAAAGAAAATTAAATAATATTCATTTGGAAGCCATTCAGGATTTAGTTTCACATGATTATAATGAATTAAATGCAGCCAGGATTCACAGCATCAAAGTATTCAATCAAAATAAAACAATGAGAAAATAGGCGAGCGAGCTTGATGATTTAAATACAAACAATTATATCACAGAGTAAATAGTTTTCAGTGACACAGCCAGGGAAAACAGGTGAAACCCTACATTATGCATTTTGCCTTTTGGTGTTTTTGCACTTACTGTAGAGCAAACACCATTTGTTTGAAAATATTTAATACCACATTAAAAACTGGAGTGGAGTTGATTGACAGAGAAGGACAGGAATTAGAATCCCCAAGGTTTACTAGCCTAAAGGCAGTCATGACAAACTGCTGCCAGTCGCCCAGAGTCTGCACAGCTACTCGAGCACACAACCCTCAAAATAGTCGTATGTGGCTGAGGACAGTCCCTGCTGTGCAGAGCTGAATTTCAAACTGGGCTCAAGAGAAGGGAAAACATCAACACAATCACACACCAGTCACTCACATCTTACATTCATTATCAGGTTTTTCAAAGGAATCCCCAAGGTGGCTATATTTCACAGAACTGAAGATTTAAAAGAAAGGAAAGGAAAGAAAAACAAAGCAACCCCCCCTCTCCATTCAAAAGTGTAGTCATGCTATTTTATAAAAGCACAATAAACCATAAAATAAAACTGCTTAAGGTAGATTATAAGGGGGAAAAAAGTTTTTAGAAAGAGAAAAATGAATACTAACAGACTAGATAACTGAAAAATTAAAAATAACACTGCTACCAGGCTAAACAAATGCCATCCAATACATAACTAAAGTAAATAGCATTCAGCTGAGAATCTTCTGTGTATCTTATCCTACAGGAAAACCTGCAAAGAGATTTTGACTTGACACATAGAAAGCACAGCTACCTGTCTTGTCCTCTCTGCTGTGAAAAGTCTACATATCACTGCAGCTAAATGCACTGTATCAGCAGTAGGATGTGATATGTTAACATGCTCCAGTTCCCAGTAGTTCAGCAGAATTGATGCGTGAATAAATTTCAGCTCCTTACATCGGGTTGATTAATAGAGTCTAGAAACATAAAATACACAGTTGGAAAAATCTTTTTGAATTGAGAGGAGACTGTAGACAGGAAGACACCTTAAATGATCTATTTGCATATCAACAGTAATTACTGAATTTTCTGAACTTTCTGGTGTCAGATTGAGATCTTATTTACTGTGGTACCCCAGAAAGAAAGGGGTGAGAAAAGATAAAGACTTCAGAAGAGTTCTAGCGATGTACGTACAACCTATTTCTCCGAGAAAGCCCACAGCAGTCAAACAAGGCTACCACTAGCTCTTGCAGATAGAAGGCAAGCCAAATAAACACACATCTGTGACTCATACTTCAGTGGTGTGCATGAGAACAGAAGTACAGCCTTGGAGCTGCTGTTTGCTTTCTCTTGATTTTACCGCAAGGCATGAACAGCCCAGCTACAGCACCGCACTGTCCTTGTGAGAACCTTTCCTCTACATTGCCCTTTCTCACCAGTGGGAAGTATTTCAGAAACAAAGATCAGATTTAAACGATTAAACAGATCAGACTGGTTAGTGAGACTGACTGCTGCCAGCAGTGTAACTGTCACTACTCAAATCTATGAATCGCCCGTCACTCTCACAAAGGACACAACCAGGCCCTGTTGGTTGCCACATTTCAGGCACAGATGGGAAAGCTCGCTCTTTCTGCTAATTGACTGGGAAGAAAACTCATTAAATAGCATTTTTCACCTGTCACAGTCCACGAGCAAACTCAGCAGCCCTATCATCTGCCCACCTGTTGGGGAGGGCACGGCTGACGCTACAAAGGCTTCTCTCCTGCTACCAAACAAATGCCCTGTTGCTTGACATGAACAACAATACATCTTCCCTCTGACAATTAAGGCCCTGTAAATCACAATGTCACATGCATCGTTAAGTTCCACCTCCACCAGAGAAAGTATTCTAAACCCTGATTTTCACAGGCAGTAAATAAGAAATAAGCTAGAACACGAGTTCTGCATTTTGTTGAGGCTTTTTTCCCTTCTCTCTTTTGAAGCACTGTCAGCACACTGAAGCGTTATGAAAAGACTTCTTTTTCAAAAAAAAAAGAAAGAAAATGCATGAATTGTTTTAGTGCGACTTTTTTTCATGAAGCAGGCCCATCACTATTATTAGGAATTAATGGAAAGCAATGTAGAAGTTAATACTGAAGGATTTTATTTCTGTTTTGTGCTCTATTTTCTTAGCATGTTTAATTTAACAGCAACATAATTTTGCTAAGTCACACAATCCAAAGGCATCTATGACAATAGCATAAATCCATGCTCAGCCATCAAATCCTTAATTTCCGTGTTACGCCAATAGTAAATGGAGTTTGGTTTGTGGCTTTGCTGGAATGATTAAAGTAGATCCCAGACACCTGAGTTTCTTCACTGGGTTGTAAAAATGGACAGCAGACTTAAAGGGCAGTAAGCTTAAATGCCACATCGAAAAATACTGAGTGATGTGTTAGGTCCAAATAGAATAGATATACTCTACAAAAAAGAACGTACCATCATAATTGTATATTCTCTCAAATGAACAACACCAGGAAAAAGACAACAGAACAAAACTAGAGCTAGAAATGTCACAATAAATTGTGAGAAGAATCAGCAAGAACATACAGTTCCACTTGAGGAACACTGTGAGAAAGGACAGTGAAGGGCTTCAAGCAATCTCAGAAGCACATGGGACAGCCCCTACCACAAACCCTGAAAATACAGTGCTAAAGAAAATTCCACCAGTCCCCCATCAATTAGATCAGTGAAGTGGGAGACTGGGCAAAAGGTGAATCTACAGTCAAAACTTCTCCCACTGCTGCCCTTCTCCCACTATCCTAAAGAAAAACAACCCCCCTGAATACTTGCCTGAACTATTGTACATCCTGGCTGGTCTCTCCTGCACACAGACCTGTCCTAGTGTGTTAAATTAGCAGAGTTGTAGGAAGAAAAGAAGTCTGCTTCAAATGTGTGCTGCTTTCAAGAGCTGCTTAATGTCCCACACGTTTTAAGATCTGCATGCCAGCCCCTAACCACAATATAATTTTCTCTCATAAGCACTGAAAAAGATTTTTCAGGATATTGACACTGAAATCGAAAGAACAATCAAGAAAAACTGTCCTGAAATAAATCCTTTTGCAAATAGAGGTGCCATGCGACATGAGGTTTTACAAGGACTCGTCCCAAGACCTCAAACTCTTTTCTACTTCAGTGTTTTTTCCTATGTCTTGCTCTCCTTATCCTTCCTGCTAACAAGGGCTAGTTCACTTTCTGTCTAGTCATGGGTCAAGATCCTGCTGTAGAAAACAGAATGCACAACACAAGAAGATCTCCTCCCTTTATATTATTATCTACAGAAAAAGAGGGGCAGATGGATTAGAGAGATGGAAGTCCGATAAACAAAGAAAAGAAGTTCAGGGGAAGCAGTGCTGTTCAGCCCAACAGACCTAGCAGGTCCATTTTCCATTAAGGAAGGATGTGAAGGAGAGCAGGGAAACAGTTCTGCAGATCTTCATGATGAACTCCAGCCAAGTATGGAAAGTCACACATGAGAAACTGCTACGGGTGCTCCTGTAAGGATCTCTTAAGTAGGCACTGCAGATGGAACATAGGAATACACGAGGGAGAAGATTATCACCCCAGGAGCAGTTTCATGTTAGACACACCCAGTGTAAGAGCAGTGCCAAAAGGGAACAAAGACAAGCAAGGCAAAAAGACAAGGATAAGTGCCTTAAAAAAAAGAATGCAGAATGTGCATTAATTTTGTCCTACTTCTTTCTGCCAGCTCCAGCAGCTGCTGAAGAAACACTGATGGAAAACAAATAAGCAAAACATGAAGAGATATCCCTTACTTCCAAAAATGTTATTTGTTAATTCACACTTCTGTTTGTTCACAGGGTAGAATCCAGCCCTAAGCTGCTTTCCCTCTTCTGAAATTTCTTTCAATAAGACATGATGGTAACAATCATAAGGTTAGATCAAGTTTGTTGCATAGATGAAATCTGCCTGTTTTTTTTTTGTTTGTTTGTTTTTTACTTCATGTGTCCTACATCAACTGACAATACTCCGAAGAAAACTACTGTATGAAACTGGGGTTGTTTAGTGTGGGGAAGAGGAGGCTGAGGGGAGACGTTATTGCTCTCTTCAAACACCTGAAAGGTGATCGCAGGGAGAGCGGGGTTGGTCCCTTCTCACTGGTGACAGGTGACAGGACAAGGGGAAATGGCCTCAAGTTGCGCAGGGGAGGTTTAGGTTGGATATACAGAAAAGCTTCTCTACAGAAAAGGATTGTTAAAGTGTTGCAGTAGGCTCCTCAGGGAGGTGGCTGAGTCACCATCCCTGAATGTGTTTAAAATCCATTTGGATGTGGCACTCAGGGACATGATTTAGCGGTGGGTTGTTAGAGTTAGGGTAGTATGGTTAGGTTGAGGTTGGACTTGATGACCTTGAAGGACTTTTACAACCTGAGCAAATCTATGATTCTATTGTGTAAGCCCCTTGGTTTGGTTAAGATTTGTGAAGATTACCACAATGTTACAAAACATCTAAAAAGAATGCAAACAAAACCCCATATTGTTAAAAGTTATTTGATCACTGCCATCCTATTTGAAATGCCTTTTTTGCCCCCTTTCTTGCTTCAGATGGAGCAGTCCCATTATATGTTCAGATGTCAAACATGGTTAGTGAATACAATAATGTCAGACTATTTCAGACAAAGAATTTTTTTTCCATAATGTGTTTTGTTTGTACAAAGAACTGTGCCAGGGATCTGCCTTGTTATATCATATCCTTCAATGAAAGTAATTCACAAGGAAAATGAATCATAGGCAAGTCAAAGAAGATATCAACTCTTTCTATATCCACCCTGTTCCTTCCTGTATCTGTGCCTGGAAAAAACAAGCAACAGAAGTACAATAGACTAACCTCAAATCTGGTGTAATATCATTGAAGTCAATGATGTTGCAGCATGAATGAGTTTGGCACAGCATCAATTCAATTTTTAGGAATGTTGAAGCTAACTCTGGCATGTGAAGGTTTGCCAATTACTTGGCAAGGTGAAACTTTAGCTTTGGTGTTGAAGCACATTATGACATTTCCATGGAATTTGCAAGTAACCATGAGGCAGCACATCACATACTTAAAGTCAATGGTGCAGCAGAACAAGGCAGTAATTGCTATAAAAAAAACCCTGCATGAAGGGTTAACAGTAACAGCAATGTACTGCCACAGCCAAACAAAACTCAGTCATTTGCTATATCCAGTAGGCAGATTATAGTATCAGAAGAGCAATGTTGTAGTTATGACTGAGAAGTCATTTTTAACATTAGTCCTCATGTCAGGCATTTTCATACATTTTCTTAGGAAGGTCATTCTTCAGGACAAAGTTTCTTATGCTTGAATTATTCCTATGATTTTGGAGGGTGCCTGCCATACTTGTAAAATTGTGTATAAAAAAAAAAAGGAAATCATATACACCTGACCATAAAAATCCTCAATCATGTTTCAAGATTATACAAACTCATTTTTACTTCCCACTTCAGTACCTCAAGCGTAACACTTTAAATTGCCCACCAGCATTATTTACCACCTATTTGATCTTCATCAGAAAGATGTACCACAAACCAAAACATGAATAATGCCTCTCTGATTCATCTTTTCTGCAGTGTCTCACTAGTAAAATGCATATTCCCACTGAAGCCAAGGATTCTTCATACCTCACAAGAAGATGCAGCTAGAGAGGACACAAACACTGCTGCAAAAAGACGATGAGATATATGTAGGACCAGACACAAAGACAGACAAATGATGAGACAAAAATTTCTCCTTTTAGAAATACTTAAAGAGATGTATGTTCCTGTAATGAGTAGCAACAACAGTATATATGTAGATAGAGATTAAATATATATAAAACAAAAATATATTTAAAATGTATATATACACATATATTCATATATTATATATGTATTTTTTTTACTTCAGTGAAGACCATATGGATTCCCAGTCCCCTATCCACCACTCACACATTCCCCTTTGCAGCATACTGAAATGAATTCTATTTCTAGTAGGTAATACCCACTGCTTTAATTCGGTTTTAGAACAATTCTATGTCAAATGCATTCAAAGCTTTATAAATCTAAATGTACATTTGAAGCATCTCTGAAAATACTGTGCCAGGTAGTGCCATTATTTAACATTTGTACACAGCACTGTAGTGGAGTGTAGTACTGCATCTCTAAATTACTCCGTGAGTGTAGCCTGTAGTTCAAATAATAGTAAATATATTCTTTCTAGATCTCTGCTGAAATGTGAGCTACCAAAAGCATAATCCCAAAGTATAGCACTGTTTTCAGAAACTCACCATATACTCAGACATGAAGAAATGAAGGCAGACAGCCAATGTTTACTGAAGAGAAAAAAAGAGCAGCATCTAAATCAACTTCAAGTTTGTGCGACAGAACTTTAAAAAAAACCACAATAACGCACTCAAACATCCAACTAGAAATGCTTGTGATTATTTTTACCCAAATAACATTGACATACGTGCATGTGCAAAAGAGTGAGCGGCACTGAGAATACAGATTCTTGTTTTTATGTCTTCAACTGGTACAACAACGTTCAGTATCATCTTTTTCATTCCCTAGGTATGCTGGCATCACACTTGTGAGTTGCATTTAGATTGTCTTTTGTAAAGATCAAACCAGCTTTTAAAGGTTTAGTAAGCTGCTTCACAACTTTTCCTTTCTATGTACGAAACCATTTGTTCTTCAACAGAAAATAAGATCCTCTTTCTTTAGAAGTCATTAACAAACTCAGCCTACTAAATCTTTTAAAAATAAATTTAATTGAATAATACTGTTCTGCCTATTACTTAACCATGACTTCTGCTGCATTATGAGCAGTAACTTCACTCTAATGAAACACAGCATACACATTTTGCTGAAGTGATAACAAGGGTACATATATTTTATCCCTCAGAAGCAGTCATGTATTCCTCACTAGATTTTTTCCCAGGACACATGCAGAGCTAATCTTTACCTCTATGAACTCCTTACGGTGTTCTCTTCTACATTCTTTTACCATCACCCTGGGTTACCAGAAATTATGTATTTTTCATATTCACAGTATTTATCTCTTTTATGCTCAGGATATTAGCATTATTTAACATCAAATGGAACATTATTACATAGTACGTTAGGCATAAAGCCAGTGTCTGCCTACCTGCAGGTGAGTGAAAACCTCTAGCAAAATTATATTGCCTTTATTCTAAGATAATCATCCAGAAAAATAGTTTTGACCTACTTAGTTCATTAATCCTCATCAGCCTCACTGCTAAATTCCTTCATAGGGGACTAAAACCCCATGTTTAAGCAGTATTTGCTATGCGATAACGTCCTCCTGTGTAGATTTATGCAACTAACTCTAAGAACTCCAAAGGTCTCATGGACCTCAGCTAAGATAAGCAGCCACACTGCTCTGTACCGTTAATAACTCTACACCAGTAGATGCAGACCTGTACTGTAAGTTCTCATTTATACATGAGATTCTGACCATTGCATTTGAGCATTAGCATTATGCAAAAAATCAAGCATAAAACCAAAACCCAATAAAGACTTCCAGCAGGAGTCTCTTTCTTCTTTATGCTTTCAAATTGAAAAATTGTAGATTTGGAAAAGGAGTCTTTCCAGTCTAGCCTGGCTTTTGATTGTGGATCAACCTATTTTACTGTTACTCCCCTCACTGCCTGTACTCCTCCACCCCTCATGCGCTCTCCCCATACAGAAAAGAAAAGAGGTGGTCTGGTTAAAATATAGCTGCTTAAAACAGGCTATTGTTTCCTTCCAGCTCTGAGACCACCCACATTTACTATATTGAATCTTTTTGCACTAGACAGATTAGACTAACACCACAGCTCTCTGTGGCATGCAAGGACCTGCTACTCTGCAATATATTTATCACTGTTTGCCACCATCACTGCATAAACAGAGCATTGTGCGCTGGCTAAATGCAGACACAGAGACAAGTGAGAGCTAAAAACACTGCAAAATCATAGGCATTTGGTGAGGGGCTCAGGAGAGTATGTTTAAAAATAGGCGATCTTTGCCTTTTAGGGACTGCATCTGAAGTCTTTTGTTTTCTTTATACATCTTGAGTCGTGACTCCTATATTTTCCAGCTGGGTGTTTAATTAAAATAAAAAAAAAAGGAAAAGGAAGTTATCACAATAACGTAATTCCAAGCCTTAGGACTTAGGAAAAAAGAGCCTAAAGGGCTCAAGATACAATTTGTCCTAGGTTAGGGAGGTTCATTGGGAATTAGAAAACAAGAAAGCCATAAATAGAACTGTACTGACTCTCTCAGCTCATGATGCTTCAGTTTCCCACCTAGAAACCAGCATAAAATATTGTTACTGATTTCCACTGAGTTTTGAAAGCCACAAATGACAGACAGAAACTAAGAAAAGACCTACGCTATCCTGAAAATGAGGCGAGGTATCACTCAAAGGTAGAAATTACTTAGGAGAAGGATTTATCTATCTAGTTTTGGTCACAACCACAGCAACAAACAAACACCAAAAAAAAAAAAAAAAAACCAAGGCAAACTCTTTGAAAGGGTTGGAAGCATATTTGGAGGTAGGTATGAAAAAAATTGCTGTTCGGAGACACTCAAGATAGGAGCCTGTCCAGACAGATTTAGGCAACTCAAAACTCCTACTAGACAACAAAATAATGCAACAGTTATATGCATACAAGTATATTATGCTTCAGTCAAAACATAACACAGGCACCGATTTTGTACTTCATTTTATCACATCTAGCATAATCAATTTCTGCTGTGATCAGCTGTACGTATTCTCTGCTAATTATGAACTTGCAACCCCACACTTCATGCAACTGGCACAGAAAATACACCAATCTCAGCAGCTGCTTAACAGGGAAGCCAAAAGAATCATTGAGAGAGAGCAATTCAGTTATGATAGATATCAAGGACCACGTAAACAGGTGAACTGAAGATGCCATTTACTTTATCTAAATATCACAAAAAAGAAGCGTACACTAGGCTCCTGTTATTAATAACC
This sequence comes from Aquila spilogaster, assembly GCA_024606505.1. Taxonomy (NCBI): domain Eukaryota; kingdom Metazoa; phylum Chordata; class Aves; order Accipitriformes; family Accipitridae; genus Aquila; species Aquila spilogaster. Next base: position 16,134,269 of record JANHGO010000073.1, on the reverse strand, counting down.
TACAGCATAAATGGATGTGGGTTATATTTTTAAATACTACATTAGAACACGCATTTTTTTAAATCATGAAAATATCAGACTGAAAATTCTTGCTCTATTGCTACTGATATTTAAAGTGACCTATAAGCAAAATGCTGCTCCTCAGATGTCGACTTGTATTCTTAATTTCCCATTCTGAGTCCTTGCAAAACCACACAAGTCTGCATGCGCAGCCCTTGGAAATAGGCTGCTTGTTCTTTCTTTCCATTACCACCAGCATGAATGTGATAAACTGGAACACATAATCAAAGTAGGGGCAGTGTTTTCTAAGAAGTACAGTGAGACAGGATGAGAGACAATCACACGGGCTGTAATACAGGAAATTCCAATGAGGTATGAGGAAACAAGTTTTCACAAGGAAAACAGTCTAGTACTGAAAAGGAAGCCTCATTAAGTTGTTGAGCATTCATTGCTAAAGATGCTCAAAACAGGATTGGACAAGGCCTTGAGCAACCTTGTCTAATTTCATCCAGTATGGAGAAGAGTATTGGGCCTACACCCCCAGATGTTCCTCCGAACCTACAAACCTCTCTGACTCTAAACCACCTTTCAATATTTTTCCTTTCTAAATGGCTACTACTCTTTCTAAGCCAGTTAAAACAACTAGATAGTATTCTCAGTGTTTCCATCATGCATGTTTCCCCATTAGCTGTATTTCTGTCTTTCAGGTGGGGAAACAACCTATTCTCCAGCGACCTGAGAAGCTGCCTTGAAGTTCTTAAGCATGCTATACAAAAAAGTCATTTCTTTCTCATAGCCTTGGCTTGCTCCCTCTGCCCTCCATCCCTACCCCCAGCTGTGGCTTATAACAGGCTTTCTGGCATTAGCTCTCTTTGATAACTACATCCTACTTTTGCAGAGCTGCAGTTTTTAATGAGGTTTGCTGCTGCACAGTTCCACAGAGTTCTGAATCCCTCTACACGCACAGAAAAAGTTGTTTGTGCTTCTGTAACTCAAGTTTAACTCCTCAAAGCTATTCATTTGGATGATCTATTCCCAAAAATAGATCCCTTCAATATAACAAAAAAAAAAGTGGTTGGTAGGTTATTTACCACAATGGTGGCTACACTGGCTTATACTAACTCTCCAATAAAATCATACACATATCCAGAATCTCTGGGAAATGTTGGAACACTCAACATTCAATTTGGTTGTAATTCAGTAATATAGAAGGAAGAAGCTTACAGGCAGACACTGATAACCAACATCAGATTACAGTAAGGGTCAAATAGTAGTCTTCATCACGATAATTACTGCTATGCTATTCATCAGCTACTGAACTTTTGCACACTTCAGGGAAACAACAATTGCTGTTATGTTACATATACCAAACTTAGCTGTTTCTATTTACATGAGCAGGGAAATACAAAATAAGCTGAAGGGAAAATTGAGTGATAATAAGCAAATATAAACTACGAAAAAATGCTCAAGTGGACAAGTGGCTGTTGTTTTCAAAATATTTTTAAGGCTAGAGCATATACAAACATATTCAAACTCTTACGACTTTGACTTCGTGGTCTGAGACTTAGCAGCCCTTTCATGTCATTTATAATGATTTTTTCTTTCATCTAAGAACTATAGCCTTACCATACTTTTCCTGCTTTCACGATTTCTAATACAAAAAGTTAGCTCAATACAATATTAATGTTGTCCCGAGATGAAAGCTGTTTTGTTGCCACACAGTTTCAGGTTTTTTTTCTTCCTAGCTATGGATAAAATGTCTGAATTCCAAATATGGCCTCAGGACAAAAGCTTATGAAAAAATAAATCCTAAAATCAGATTAAACATTTCATTCTGGTAACTGCAATTTGTATTAGAGGAAATTGTAAATACATAAATAAAATATTTTGCCAGTGATGAATGAACAAAAGCCTGCATGCCCCATTTGCAAAAATCTGCACCAGAGAAGGTGACCCACTGCTTCAAGGCTGCCATGGACAGCTTCACTGCCCATTACCAGTTAATGACGCGACCCAGGCAGCTGCCACCTTCAGTCTTGTATTGGTTCAATAGGTCCTGACTAACTTGCATACAGTGTTCTTTCTGCTACTGCATGCACATTTGTGGGACCCACCTGACATTAACTTTGTGATATTCCAATGCTGCCCCAATGCAATAAACTGAAACCAATATTCAGCTCTGTACATGTTCTCTGGTCATAATCCACTAATGTGCATGGATGAACTGACAGAGATGCTCTTCATTTCATGATGTGACAGCTGTGCATGGCTGTCCGGAATGTTGCATGTCTTCCAACAACACCGTCACCACTGCTGAAATACAACACCCACCACCTCACCGTACTCACATGCACTGTTTGGTCTCCAGAAATGTTCAGGAAGCATCAATGAATGTCAGTGGGTGCCATTCTTTCCACCCAGAGATATTCAGTTTCACACCTTTGCTTCATACACACTTCCATGTCAGACACTATTTTGTCAGACTGCCCCTCTGCTGCTATCTGTCACGTGGCAACAAAAAGTAACGGAATATTGGTGGGAAGCTTCAACTTCTACTGCCATACCACCAACATCCACCTCTGACATCATAAGCCAACAGAATAAAATAGGAGGCATTGCTTTCAGAACAGCCCTTGTACTGCACCTCTCATACAAAGAGATCTAACCATTCTGATAAGAAAAGACGGTGACCAGAACACATAGCCTAAAATGAAGTATCTGAATAAGGTATTTAGTTCAGAGAAATGCTTTTTTGCTTCAGGAGTAAGAGAAACAGTTCCAGTTTTTCTGTTCAAGTCAATATCACAGCAATTTCAGAACTTAAGCATTTCAAAGCAGGAAATTCCTGACCACTTCCTAGTAAGGCTTAAGCCAGGAAAATTCTGGTGTCACTTGCTGCTCTGCCAGGCCTTCATTAACATTACTTGGAGTATTCCTACTACAGAACCACAGCATAGAGATAGCATTCCGAACTCAACAGTATTAGAAACTGCAATGAGCTGTGCAATACGTTTTAGGAGCTTACACACAATGTTTTAAAATAAACAGTTGTCAGCAAATCAGAAGAACTTAAAAAAAGACAAACTGCCTGTACATAGGTTAAGAAGCAATATTACAGTACCTTATTAATTGATTTTTAATTCAACAATTTTATCTATACAGAGATTATTTGAAAAACGAGTGAAAAGCTGGTGAACTTCTTTCATACACTCTGGATTGTGAGTTTATCTCACACTGAACCACGCACAGTAATCATGAAATACAACAGAAATGGATGTTGCAGATCTGTGGCCCAGCACTGAATGAATTACTCTGTCCCTGAATCCCCACATTTTGAATCCCCACATTTAATCTTCAGATGAGTAACAGCTGGTCTCAAGATTTACTATTAATTCTTCAGATGTACAGGATTTAAAAGCTACCGTGTTTTAAAGAGGACCATCTGAGAAAGTAAAATCTTTGGCTTCTTTGACCACTGTGTTACACACAGAGAAGCTTGGGACATATGGCTGCTTTTGCTCCAGAGCAAAATTTTTTTTGCAGTTTTTAGATGTGGAAATGGCCTAAACTAATACTAATCATGAAACCAATGCATTTAAGTAGGCTTAAAATCCTTATTTATGATGGAATTGTACAGGTTATTTTCCTTTTAGACAGATGATAAACATGTACTCTGGAGAGAAAGCCAGCCACACCAGGGCTGAACTATCTTCTAGCAGGATTGCATCACCAAATGCCATCACAGTAGCCTCACAGTCCTGGGATGTGAGCTGCTCTCTGCATTCACTAGGAAAGGAAGTTCCCCACAGGGCACCTCAGAAGCCAACAGCTTGAATAAGCAGGTGCATAAGCATTAAAAAAATCTAAGCTCTTGTTTATCGTTTTTTGAATTAATGTGTGTATGTCTGTACAAAAAGCAGTTTCAACTAAGGGCTGCCTCTCAGCTTAGATCAGTGTCACCTGCAAGGTAGAACACTTTCTTGGATAGCCTGCACTAGCACATTCTCCAAAGGTAGGAAAACAATCTGTAACCTTTTGTGTCCTTGCTCACTCCCCCCCAGGTGGGTTCAGGGAGAGAATAAGAAATGTAGAAGTGCAAGAACTCATGGGCTGAGATTAAGACAGTTGATGATGAAAAGCAAAGTAGCATGTGCAAACAAAGTAAAACAAGGCATTCATTCACAACTTCACTTCAGCACACCAGCTTTCATTCACTTCTGGGAAAGCATGGCATGTAACAGTTTCTTGGGAGGACAAATGCCAGCGCTTTGAATATCCCCTTCATCCTTCCTTACACCAGCTTTCATTGTCCACATGATGCCTCCTTTTGGTCAGTCTGAATCAACTGTTCTGGCTGTGTCCTTCCCAGCTCGTTGTGCACCCCCAGCTCCTTGCTGGCAGGGCAGCACAAGAAGCAGAAAAGTCCATGGCTCTGTACAAGCACTACTCTGCAACAATTAAAGCATGGATGTGTTATCACCAGTATTTTCATCAAAAATCCAAAACACAGCATTCATACAAGCCTCTATGAAGAACATTAACTCCATCCCAGTCAAAGCCATGACAGATGGTTAAATATATCTTAAGAAAATATCTAGTTTTAGACCCACGAGGTCTTGCTTGTGCCTCAGCCTTTGCTGAAATGCACAGAAGTGGAAACAGAAGGAGAGAGAATGCAGAAGAGAGTTCATCAGTGAATGTCTCACATGTGCACAAACGAGCACAAGATGCTCCAAAATGTCCAAGACCAATAGAGGATATTTTCTAACTCATCATGACCCACAGGAGAATCTTTTGCATGTTTCAAGAGTTCATTACATACTCTTCAGTGATTGCCAAACATTCTCTCACCTGCAGCCACAGAACAATGCGAACCTGAGGCCCAAGGTTGTACAACTTCTACAAGTCTTCCAGGTCACAGCATGAACCTTTCTTACTGATCTCCTCAGGTTGTAACTGAGCTGTTTGGTAGCTTTACAGACTCACTTATGTCTTAGTTATCAAATACTTAACAGACATACATAGAACAAAACAAAAGATCAGCCTTTAAGGAAACTTCATGTTCTGGAGGAAAAAGCTTTCTTGACACACGACCATCCTCTGACATTTGCTTTCATTGCTTCATTTTGTCAGTGGTGTTGTTTTGGAGGCATTGCAGCACTGTTTCATAGCACTACTTAGAATAATTGAGAAATTAACTTCAATTATCTCAAGCCACTAATAATGAACTTTTGTCCCATCTAGATTTTATAGCAGAACAAGAACAGCATCAACAGCTACACAAGTTTATTGCAATAGAGGCACATTACAGGGGTGTTCAAAGACATGCCACATTCCGACTACTTCCCTACCAAGTTATTCCCTTAGAAAAACTAGCAAACAAACCACCAATTCTGCATTTCTGGAACTTTTGAGGGGAGGAGCTAGGTGTCATTTTTGGGAGCTCCTTCCTCTTAGCTTAACTATAGTGAGGATGAAATAAATAGTTTAAAACACTGAATGGCAATTCCAACAGAATTGCCACTGTGAATTATCTACCCCCCCCTCCCCCCCCCCCCGTGGCATGTTTACTAAGCTAAGTATTTTCTACAGAC
>JANHGO010000073.1:16076806-16128575 GCA_024606505.1 Aquila spilogaster | reverse complement strand
TTCTCTCCCCTGTCCAGCTGAGGAGGGGGGAGTGATAGAACGGCTTTGGTGGGCACCTGGCATTCAGCCAGGGTCAACCTGCCACAAATATCAAGGGTTTTTCTCTTGAATCATAATAATATCTGATCTTTGCTATTGTAGACAAGCCCCTACATTACATAGTGCTGTTTCAGTCTGTCTGCATTTTAAACATTTTCTTTTCAAAGGCTAAAACCCCTGCATATTACATTTACTTTGTAGAAAAATGCAAATATATAAGTACACAGAATATGACTTAGTATGACAGATAGATACTTACTTTATTCTGAACATACAGCCATTTCCTTGTGAGTTTTTCCTTCCCATGTTGTCCTTTCCAAAATGCTTCCATGGAAAGGGAATATAAACCCTACAAAGACATCGTCACTGAGTAACGTGACTTTGTAAACTGAAAGCTGGATCATGTAATCAGGTAGCTACACTGAGAGACAAGAAAAAGAACAAGCGAGTTAATAATACTTAGAAACCTTCACTGTGCAAGTTTGAAAGTACAGAAAATCACCACCACAAGGAAGCACGTGCAAAGCTACATCATTCTTGCAACAAAAACACATAGTGTATCTGTATAAATGCTTTAAGCTCTGTTTCCCCTTAAAACGTAGTTGATGGATGCTGGCAAAGTCTCTGCAACTTTATCAAAATAAAAATGCAACCAAACATAAGTCAATACAGCTCCTGCCCACTAATTTTATTTGCAGTAATTGCCAATGACTCCCAGGAAGCCTGTGATTTCTGTCATGACAATGATGATACGTTACCTCTCTTCCCTCTACCTTTATGCATCAGATACTCTGTCTTAAAGGAAGTTTTCTGTTAGTCCTGTCCCACTGGCCACTAATTCCTGTGAAAAACTAGCACTTTCTGGTCACCACGAGCAAGTGCAACATGAAATGTAATGCTGCTTGTGCCATTACAGTAGCAAAGGGGCTATCTGCCTCTTCCATTACCCTACCTTAAGGGTTATGTTTGTGAAGTACTGCAAACTTTTCTACTTCTTAAAGCAGCAATCCATAAACACCCGACAGCCAGAGAGAATTGCAGCACATTTCACTATGAGAGCTCAGACAAGAGAGATTCTGCAATAACAGGAGAATTAAAAGCCTGTGTGAAAGCCCGCAGTAGAGGAGAACATATTTCACTCTAGTCTGACATTCAGCCACCATGTTATTCGGATGGTAATATAAAATAAAATTAAAATAAATGTGTTTCATAAAGCTCAAGACTAAGAAAATAATCATGGAAGAGACAGGCTGGCAGATCATAATTTTTTTGTTATGCTGTGAGACTGGTTAAAATCAACAGTGCCTGGCTTTCCATATATTCTTATGTTGGCAACAATTTTAGAGTATCTTTAAGTGCTATCTGACTGTTAAGTTGATTTTTGTAGGTTTCTTTTTCTTTCTTTCTTACTTTTTTTTCATAACATGCACAATTATAACCTGCAATTTTTGTCACACACTTCATATCCTGTAAGTTAAGCAAGCAGGAAAAAAGTATATGGAGAAATCTAGAGAAAAAAAAAGCTTCATAATTTTCAAATATTCCTGTGACATCAGCCAGGAAGAAATAGTCCCTTAAACTTCAGAAGAGCTAAGAGGTGAGATACAGACTGATGAAATGGGCATCTTCTCCATAGGTACCGTCTAATAATGAGATGCCTGCCCAAAGACAACCCTTCTGAAGTAATTTGGTTAGAAAACTCTCCTGATAAGAGTTGTGGCTTTGAATCCCAGTCTTTAGGATGCTTCCAAAAAAATCTCCTTACGACTCAATTCCCCACACTCAAACAAAACAAAACAAAAACCTAGGGAAAAAAAATATCAACTACAAGCAACAAGAAAAAACAACTTTTAAAATTACTGTGCTGCTGTGATTTGTGCCAGCTCTTTGTGTTTGATTAGGGTTTTGCTCCTCCGAAAACGGTGCTTCTGGCTGCACATGGAAGACAGCGAAAATATTTTAGAACTTGACATGAGATACTAAAATAGTTTTGCTTGACTTTGAGTTTTCTATAGCCCTTTCTTCAGCCAGAGAGCCTAGATTTCACTTGAACACAGCTTCTCTGTATCTCACTGACTTCTGAGACTTGAACTTTTTCCCATCAGCAAAATTCATGTGGCTTTGCTCTGAGAAGTTTTTAATTCAGTTCATGGTGAATTAAATTTTCTTTCTCTAAACTCCTCCCGTGTTTTCCACAGTGTACACAGTTCTGCTCTGCACTGTTGATGACTTCCACAGAGTGGAAGATTTGCCTTGTGTCTTTGTCCTATAGCCTGGAAAACTGAAGTGAAAGACATGCACTTCCAATTTTATTTTTCAATGGTCCAGTAACAAAGTACATAGATATTATATAACAGTACCACAACATTATCCACATCTTTCCTTACAAAGATTTTTGTTTTCTTTTTCCACTTCTTTATGAAAGATGACTACTCAACTGATTTCACCATGGCTTATACTTAAAATCTGAAGAGTTAATTTTCACTTTGCTCTTTCCTCTACCACGTGGCTGAGTCACACTCCAATTTTACTGCTACTTCTTTCTCAACATTTCCAAGATCCTGCTTGTGTTTCCTATAGACAAGTCTCTTACTCTGACCCTCATTATATCCCACCTTCAGCACTGGTAAATCCTGTTCCTTGACTTGCTAAAAGACTCCTCGCATTCCATGCAAAACACAGCTGCAACAGCCGTCTTCCTCACCTGTCGATTTGATCATGTCAAGTCACTCCCTCTTTGAAGCCTTCCACTTCTATCACATCAAATTTAAGCTTCTTGTCATCACTTTCAAAGCTTTAAATTGCCTGTCACTGTCCCTCCATTCCCTTGACCGGTTTTCCTTATGCTGCGAGTTCCCTAGAGCAAAGAACATCCTCCTTGAACACTTGTAAAGTGATTAGTTGTGTGACAGAGGCTATTACCACAAATAAATCACAAACAATAAAGATCGCACCAAACCTCATTTTTTATTTCACTGTTAACCTCACAAGCTAATTCCTACAGCTCAGACAATAGTAAGATAAATTTCACTTTCTGGATGACATCTGCAGAATTTCTAAGTTATTGGCCTCAAGAAGTCTGTTCCCCAGAGTAACAGAGAAAATTGCAGCGTAGAGAGAGAAACAGAGAAACGTGCAGAATGCACAGAAATTTTTTCACTGACAAAATTGAGGACAAAACAACCAATATAAATTCTCCTCAAAGGAGGCTTACACAACAAACAAATGCTCTTTTACTTCTAAATAAAACACTACAGAAGGGTTTTATGACTCTCTATGCACATTACATCACACCATGAACTAATTGCTTTCCTACATGCCACTCTGCAGAGTAGCCCTCTGTTTCTCAGGTGTGTCAAACATGGAAGAAAATTTCACACCTGCTTTCACTGCTTTGTAAGATTATTCTGCAGAGTAATATAGCTACTTTATGTGCTTTCTCATCTACTTTAATATAAAATTCATATCTAAGTAGTCCATATGTAGTAGTAGTACACGTGCTTGGCTGATTGGAAGGAAAGACTTCAAAACTGGAAAAGCTGTGAATCTCCTTGCTGTTTCTTCACCAGTTTTGATTCCCACAGTTTCCCCAACAGTTTGCTACAGATATTAGGAACAACAATGTTTTTACAAATGGGCTTTTTGTGGATAACCAGATTCCTTAAACTTAAATGCTGAAAAAATGAGAGAGAATTGTGCTTCACCATCCAACTCTTCTGTCCAAAGGTATGTCGTTCTGAATTTGAGACGAAAGCAAGCTGGCTAACTAGCTGAAAGATCCCATATCTGCTCTGAAGAACTTTCCTCTTTATATGTATTCCAGCTTTCTGAGCGTTAATTAAGACAAGCTAGATTTCCACTTGAGCTAGCTGCAATATGTCAACATCTGTAACAGATTTAATCCCTTTTTCTGTAGCTGCCATTACGTCAAATGCATGCTATATTTTGATCAATTCCCTGCTTGCTCATGACAGATTTAAACACCCATGACAGCTCAGCACAAAGGGAGGATTCGGGCTTTTGAGAATTCCAGCAAGTGCCACTGGGAAACCTTCTTAGGCCACCACACTGTCCTACAGCCTTCACATTTCCTCTGTGTCAGTGAAAATACCTGTTGTTCTTACCACTACACACTCCCCTCCTTTTATTCTTAAATATTTCATTCGCACACTGAAATTAGCCTGTAACATTTCTAGTGCATAAAAAAAACCCAACTCATCAGTATCTGTTATATTCATGTAAATATTTCAGGGAAGGCAGTGGGATGCAAATGGTAAAACACCCAATAATATCTATTGTGCTTTTTTTGTGCAACAGCTGTAATTTTCAAAGCCCTGCCACAAGTTCAAAAAGATCATAAAAAAGCACGATGACAGCACAGCCTCTTGGGTGCAGGGCTCCTGACCTAATTCCCAGCTCTCTGGTACTACTGGCTTCTTTGCACCTCTGTTCCCTGGCCTTGGCTTTACCTGCTCCTCCAGTTATGATGCTGGGGAGAAGTGACACATTATGACCCAAGCTGATGTAAAGTACGCTGCTACTGAAGAAGGAGTTCCCAGCGTTGCCAACTCTTCTGCTATTTCCCCCCTTGATCCCAGTCGCTTCATCTGCCCCTCATCTTCCTTTGCACCACATCAAGCGCTCAACCAATTTTGCACCAGGCAGAGTCATTCATCAGAAAAGAAGCCTGAGAAAAGGAACTGGAGAACTTTCTGCTGAATTAGCAAGTTAAATGAATTAAATGAAAAGTTGGCGAGAACCAAAGCTGTGGCAAAGGAGATGGGTAGAACCCTGTGGTTAGCAGCAGAGAAGAGGAGCAAGGGAGGACTCCTCTCTACACCTCTTGATGAGCGCAGCTGTAACATGTAACCATACCTCCAGGCTGAGGCTCTACAGCAGGCTAAACTAAACCAGCTACTGGCTACTTCGACCAGTGTTTTACTGGTGTGGTGTGGTGAAATGCAGGTTTGATGGATACCAGAACTGGCACAAGTGAGTGGGATGAGACCGTGCATCAGACAAAGGAGGAGAGTGGGACTATGTAGCCAGATGTGAGATCAACTTAAATTCTCATTAGGTGCTTAGAAGAAGTTCAGTTACTTTTCTGAGACAGGAACTTGTCTCATCTGCATCAATACAATACAACTTCAAACTCAATGAGGCCATTAAGTGCAGTCATACTGGAAAAATACAATAAAATAGAATAAGAAGACATCAAAGTGAACTTGTCACTTGTAATGTTTGCTAAACTGGCCATATTCTTAGTAAGCGATAGCATCAGATGCATCACAGATTTTGCTTGGAAAATACCTCAGGATATTTGACAGACCTCCTACAGACATTCAAAACGACAGAGTCCAACGTGAAGTGCTTTCATTTTGGAAGATCTATGGGCATCAGAGAACGAGCCATAAATCCTTTATTTTTTGTTTCCAGACTATTTTTTGTAAGACAAGTAGGAAAGATGTATCAACTTAAATATACTGCACTAATGCAGCAATGTGTGGGACCTTGTTTAGCAAACTGATGCTCTTTCTACGTCGATTTCTAACCCTTTTTAAAGGCTCTTCAAAGCTTAAATAAAATATGACAGTTTTCTTCCTACCATATGTAGAGGTAATGAATCTATCAAGTCTCTTGAGGCAGCCAGCAATTATCTCTGACATTAGATACAACACACTTCCATTTACCCACACAAGCATAATTTTAACTATGGGCAAGAATAATTAAAACTTTGGAAGCTACTATGAAGTAAGGACAGAACAGCTGGTGAAATGAAAGAGCACTGCAAATAGATTTAAAAACTGCAATGTGCTGAATTTCTCGTGATTGCATTTGTGGCAGTTAAGGACGTCCATCAAACGATGTTCAATGTGACAGTTTGGGCCAGTCCACCGCTGAACAGTTAAAACATCTGCAGACCCCCGAGCTCTTAATAGATCCAACTCTCTCCTGGTCTGACATACACCTCTTCTGAATATTTTGGTGCCCCTTTAAACTCACTCTTCCTCAGTCCTTGCCCTGACTGCAGGTTCCTCTTGTTCCTAGTTTTACCAATTCTGTCTAAAGAGGGGAATTATTTAATCACAGCCACTATACTCTATTAGAATTTCCAAACCCTTTAAAGTACTGGGCTTGCCCACTCTTGTCTCATCTCACTCTTTCCTGAGTCTGAAAATTTCTAATGTTCTGGGGCAGGCAGAGTATCTCTTGTTTTCTTGTTCTTCAGTCATCTTTGCACAGGTATGATCAACAAACCCTTGAATGCACTGTCTCTCTCTGCCACGTAGGAAGGCTGAGAAGTGTCAGGTGTTATTAGTTATTCGGTGATGCTTCCACAGAAAATTCACTGTCCCTGCTAGCTGGGCCAACTTTTGAGCAACAAAACAAACTGATGTCCAGGATCACCTTGCCAAGGCTCTCAGGGACAAGCCGTCAAGTGCCCCTGTCAGCAGGTAAAATGTCTGCAGTACACTGTCTTGGGCAAGGCTAGATGTGTTCTTGCTGTAATACAGGATGGAAATCCTAATACAAGATGGAGTGACAGTTTGACACAGATATATCTTACTGTTGTTCTTGGAAATTGGTAGTTTCAGGCCTATGTGAGTAATAGCTAGACAGTGATTTCCACTATGCAACCTGGTGAGAAGCTTCTCATCTCTTCCTTTTCATCTTTATCTGGGCTATCAAGTCCTTAAGCCTAAATCACAGGAGAAACTTGGACTGCTTTCTCCTCATTCCTCTCAGAGTAGATGGTTACTGCAGATAAACAGAACTTTGTTTCCAGGCGGCTGCACATACTAGCCAGACTTGCTTAGTGAGTAGCATATATGCTGTTTGCATAGGTCAGCAACTACCTGTGAGCAAACAGAAAGCTAAGAATAAAATGCAGCTATTGATGTGCTTGTTCCTGCTCACGTCACCTCTGGCGTCCTTCAGCAGTGGTACAAGTCAAGCACTAGACCTCTCCCACAGCAGTGCTCAATCCTGCAATGAAGTGCTGAGTATGCATATAGGACAGTAAAGTCCATTTTCACTGTAGTGTTCTCATGTCTGTATGGAAACATTATGCCTTCAGATATACAGGGTCTGCTGTATAGGACATACAGATCAGGAGCCTGGCATTGCAACTGGGCAGGGGGAGAAAAAAATTCACCAAAACCCAGTAACAGAGTGACTATTTTCATGAGACAGCATGTCTACGCTACAGCCGAGAAACACAGCTCTATTTTTAAATTACTTTTAATTTCCTTCACTCACTCCCTGGAACTCATGAATGCTAGAGACCCCTGAAGTCAGAGTTTCCTGGCACTGAATATTAAGCGTGCTTGGGTTATGCTCACTTTGGAAAGTCCCTGTTGTCAGCACCATGGGAGTTTTTCAGGCTTGCTTGAAAAATGTTGCTTTTAGTCTCAGCTCTACAAGATGGACTGACTCCCCCCCCAACCTTTCCACAGTTATAATTATAAACCCACCATATGTTTGAAATAGACATGTGTAAATTAACATTTGCTTCATAAGCTTACTAAGCCTTCAGAATGGCTATAGTTAAAAATTATTTTGATCACCTCTACAGTTTTCCATTGTGAGGGTATGATGAAAATTAACAGATTTGATGTGTAGTGTGGAGGTGCATGTTAACTTTTGTGCCTACCTGACACAGCAACTGGAGGGAGAAGCAGAATGATAATTAACAAACTATCTGGATGTTGTGGCAGTCTTAATTAGATACTGCAAAAGCTGATTTAGCTCCACAACAATTTTCACTGAGGTAGTCACTTCAAGCACTTCTTTAGGGGTCTTTCTGTCAATCATATTAAAAGATTCCTGTTTTGCCTTTTTTTCCCCCTAAACTGTCATAACGTACTTAAAAACTTGGCACACAAAAGAATAAAGATCAAACTATGCCTCATCTCATTTTCTCTGCAATCAAAACAAACTCAATACTTGACAAGTCAGGCTTATTTAACTTGTGTAGAATATGTCCCAGTGTAGCCATATTTAATTGTGGAATGATTTAACATACTAGGCCACAGGGCAAAACAAGAGTTCAGTCACTACTTCCACTCTATTCCTCAGAGGTGATCTATGTAAAAAACAAAAGTTTTTATGAAATCTACATATTTTCCACTGGAAGAGAAAAGGAGGCAGATCTAAGCAAGCAAGACAGATTTCTGTGGGGGAATAAAATTGTCAGGCTTGTAGACTAACGTACCCAGCACGCAAGATATGTCATGTCCACAAATTGTTGCACTTGTAGCTGGCATTTTAGAATGAATTAGGTGGGTGGATGGTTAAATGACAACAAGTACTGTATATCTTTAGCCCTCAAGGAAGAGAGTACTTCGGATCCCCTTACATATCTCTTTTTCCTTCTTTTAGGTAATAAATTTTTCTAGGAAAAGGTCAGGCCAGTGTGACAGAAAATCATTCTGATCTGAAGGCTGTTAGGAGTCATGAAAGTAACACATCCTGCTATACTCAGCCTGGCTGGATGTGTGCAGAAACCTGCACAACACAAAAACATGGAGCGGGGAGGGGGGAAGAGAGAAAAACAAAGCAAAGAAAGTTTTATCAAAAATACAACCAACAAAGGGAGGAAAGAGAGACAACAGCACTTGCTTTTGAATACAAAGCCTCCTATATCTCTTCTAGCCCCATTTTCTACCATTTTTTTCCACATGAACATAGCTATTTCTTCAGAGTATTTTGGAACAAGTTGGGCTAAATGCATTCTTGAACAGCAGTAAAGCTTTCAAAAAGCATAGAGGGCCCAACTGGGAGGTGACTTGAATCTCTCCCTTTAAAATGTGTTGACCAGAAGAGGTGAGCTAATGCAGAGGGGAGATAAGCAGTGGCAGGTTTAAAGCTCGTGATAACACAGTGAGCTAGTTCCCAGACACATACAACAAAGCTTCTTCGAAGACTTATTTCACTGCGTTCTTTACCACACAAGGAAACCTCCTCTAATCTGCAAGTAAAGGAAATGACAAATGTGAACAAAAAAATGAGATGGTTACAGACTATTCAACCTTAGATTATATTACGCTGAACTGTTAATTAAACTCTTTTTATAACTCTCTCCTGAGTCTGCCTAGGGCTATACCTTTAAATTACCTTTTAATGGGAAATTGATGTGAACAGCATGCAGCCGCAAGACCAGGGAAATATGTCCCCATTCTTAGGATGTCTGCTGTACACATCAATGGACATGAGGGGGCCAGGTAGAACTGCTACCTCTATTCTTGGCTGCGAGAAGACCCAGCCGATTAATTGGCTGTCAGGAAACGCATACAGCACTATAACACTCAGACAGAAAATGAGAAAGAGCATACAAATCAGAGAAAAGAATACAAGATAAGCAGGTCAACTATCACAAAAGTGTGAAAAGGAAAAATAGCTACTGGAAATACATGAACACAGTGGCTCATACTTCCAATTCACTACAGTTATACTGAGGTAAGCTTGGCCAACATATTTATACAATGACATATATAACACTGTGATATATTCTGGAATATCTCCAAAAGCTTGATTTACACTTAAAAGATAACCCCTGGTAGCACATGTCAGTTGAATGGTGTAAATGAGATTATTGATATGACAAACCATTACAAAAGAAAACTGAGAGAAATAGCAATGGGTTTGTTTTATAGTTTTAAGTTAGGAATGTAGGGTAATGCTAAAGGTTTGATGGACTTTTGTTTCATTCTTATGGCTGGCACCTTTTGCAGAAAATATAGGTCTGATACAGGCAGTAGCTTTAGCATCTTAAAGCTCTTTTATCCTAGACAGCATTTTTCACTAGGTCTATCCTCAGAAAATCCAGACGAAATACGTAAATATAAGACACGAGATAAGAATTTATATCTATAAAAAGGCAAACTGCAAACTGTGTCAAATAGGTCACTATTAGAATGAAATGAAATCAAGCTAAGTTCTGCCCTCGTGTTGCATCATAGAAAAATCAGCTTTCACAGAGTGTACAAATGCAGTCAGCAGAACACTAACTCAGAACAACAGGACTGGCAGAAAACATTAAGAATTCTACAATTCACAGTAAGTTAACAGTCACCTTTTTGAACAAAAGAAAAACTACTTGAAAAAAATCACTACATGACATATAAATGGTTGAGGTCTTGGTTGAACTTCAGCAGTGATATAAATCAGAATAGCTATGATGGGACCTGAATTCATGACAGAATTACAGGTCAGGTCAGTGCCCCACTGCTCGGACATTCCCAGGACTAGGGAAGCAAAAATAAAATATCTTCAAAGAATAATTACTGAAAACAGTAATTTTTAAAATATATATTAGCTACATGAAATTCTCCTATCCTTACCTGATAAACTAGTATACAGTATAAAAACCAAAAGCCAATGCATTTTTTTCAGAATTGCAGGGCAGACTTTACCCTTTACTAATAAACCAAAACTATAAATCTAAAAATCTTGTTAAAGTTTGAATCCCATAGCAGTTGATGTTTAGACAAATTATAGTTATAACTGTAACTGCATTAGTGCAGCATCATGCTGTGCACTTCTGTTCTTAGCCATTTCTAAATGAACATCACAATTTTAACTAAGCACAAAGCTAATTGCATGCAATAGAGCAGAAACAGGCCTAAGATCACGAGTCTGAGCATCTTGGTTCTGCAACAGCAAAGGTTATAAGACAACATTAAGGATAGATTACAATAAAGAGACTACTTCATTAAACATTTCTGAAATAGCACCCATATCTTCGGTTTGAATACACAGGGGCTGATCATCAGATAAAAAAAGGAGATAATTCAGCATTTCATATGCAAAATCTTATCCTCCTTTTTTCCCCTCCTTAAGCAGAGCCAGCAGGAGGGGGAGTAATAATTGGCTATTCCAACAGGTTATCAGCTAATTGCTATAGTTTTAGAGGGAAGAAGCAACAAGGAGGGAACTGTAGCAATGGGCCACATCCTGCTGACTCAACGCAGCTTGAAGAAAAAACCCTTTATTTGAAGCAGGAATGCAAATGCTCATGATAGATAAATTCCTTCCCATTTCCTCAAAGAAAAGAAATGTGATATTCGCATGCAAACGGCATCCTCGTGAATGATCATTTCCATACTGTATTTCAGGATGTTGACATGTTACCTGATCTTTAAAATTCCTGAATATGACTCTGTTGAACCATATTTGTCTCTACTGACATTATACTGCAATTGCCAAGAAACAGCATTTCTCTTAAGAGAACCTCAGCAAAGGTAATCATGTAGCACACAATAAAGTTAGGGGCTAAGTTTCCCTCCTAGGAAAGATGTGCCCTTCTTGAGAAGGTCAGTGACCACCCAAAAAACCACAATAAAATATAGACTCAGTTGGCTACGGGTCTAGCCTACCTAGTAATTTGAAGCAGATAAGTGGAACATTTTACTGCACAAAATCTACAATGCACAGCTGGAAACAAAAGAGTAAGTGCACAGCATTTAAACTTCCAAGTGGTTAAAGGCATATGGAGACATCAAACAGGATGTAAACATATCTTGTCAGAATTTAAGAGAGGTAATCTAAGAAGCATCCTTTTCATGGAGGGGTTATCTGTAGTGGAGTCTAGCTCTTAAATAACATGATTTTGCTGTTTACTGTCATACCCACTAATGCTGGTAACATGCCACCACAAGGAGAAAAGGAATCTTTACAGCAGGCAAATGGCTTTGCCAATGGCAACACTGAGAAAGTAACTTTTAATAGACAATCAGTTATAATTGTAACAAGTTACTGGATTTTTTTTTTTTTCTCAGCTCTAGTTTCGGACTACTTTAAAATGTAACCAAGCATGTTTAATTACTTTCAGATACTTTTTCTTACCCTGTGTATTGGTACCTGTTGATAAGAAAGGTTGCTAAATCACGTGGACACTTCCTCACTCCCTCCCCCTGGGAAAGAGGAAGATTCAAGGATCCAGGAAAGAAGAGAGGCTGCTGCTGGCTGCTATTTCAAATTGCACTGTATCACTCTTCCATTCAGCTGTATAAATGCAAGCTACAGAATGAAAAGTATTACTGATATTCCCAGTGCACCTAAATAGAATATGCATTTTACTTGTATACATTTTTCTTGGGTTTGAATGCTGATGTCAACAGAGCCTTTACAACAGATTTTCCATTTGTTTTCCTTGTGGGGAGAAAGATTGAAGGAAGGAAAAGGAGGGAAAAGGGACACACAGACTACCTACAGAAATAACAGAAACCCCCTCAAACTAAAAGCTCACCATTTCAGACAGCTTTTAGTCAGGATAAATACAAAGCACAAGAATATTCACTCACTATCATACTTGGAAGAATTTTCTTCAGAAACCCCTACCTATTCTCTTCCCTCAAATCCCCTTAAAACCCTCTGCTGTCACATCTACCAGAGCTCGATAATGGTGTAGGCAATGCATTACTGTAGTAATATTCATAACCTTGGATTTTACAATTTATCGTGGAACGTTGCTAGGAATATACATTGATTTGTACATATTTTTTCCCTACGCATACTATTTCTAACATAATTTATTTTTAAGCGTGATTTACAGATACCCACAAAACTGTAGAATGCGTATTTCTAAAAATAACATTTAAAAAATTTAGAATGCACACAGTGTAGAAAGGCTGCCTTCAGAAAGAACTGTGTGCTGGGATGAATGCAGCCACAGCCTAACAAGCAAGGAGGATATGCATCTTCAGGCATCTCATGTGGCATGTGAATATATTCCGTTCTCCCCTCTCCTGCTACCAGATACTAGCATAGATGCCCACAGCTTACGCTTTCTTACTAAACTGGTATATGGCTGTCTAGATAGTTCAGCCATGTCTTCTTTCTACATCATAACAGTGATGTTATATACTGGTTTACAACACATCATATAACTTTAGTCTGCTACCTTCAATAGCCATATTAAAACTATCAGCTAGCAAAAATATCAAAAAGGGAACAATGACCTGAATTTGAGATTAGTGTCCAGGTACTTTTTGAGTCCCTCGTGTTTGATGTACACAATAAACCCTCCTTATGTTCAGAAATGCTCACAAGTACCATCATTTTCCCAGATGACATTTAATTTGAAGAAACAGTTTGCTGACCTGATAGGCTATAAAAAAACTTTACATTAATTAAAATAATATATTTAGATTAACTTTCCCATATGTTTTATCTTAATGCATTATCTAACTCCCTCTGCTACACACAAGGCGAAAGATGCAGGAGGCATGCAATACCAAAGGGTTTATCCCCGTTTCATATTACCTATTTTAAGATTCATACTTGAGGGACTCAAGTGACTGGATAGTGAGACATGGCAGAAAGCCCAACAAAGCTATTGACATTACCAGAAAATAGTCTTAGGCACTAGAGGGAGCATCTGCCTTTACAGTCACTGAACAAAAGTTTCTATGTGCCTACAACATACTCCATATAATATGCAAAAAATATTTTGCATATTATATATAAGGTACAAGTCCTACTTTTCTCACCAAAATCAAATGAATAAAGGAAATACCAATATTACTTAACCATCATTTTAAATAAATGCACTTTCTCATCTACTTAACTTACTCAGCCATCATTTTAAGTGATTTTCTTAAAGTTCAGACTCTGAAAGTAAACTTTTTGTGCAATTATATAAATAGCCTAATAGTGTTAGAATGCCATAGCTTGCATCGTTCAGGAAATGAAAGCAATGACATTTTATTTTAAGGACACAGCTTCAGACTTCTGCAACGCAGACATCCACATCTTGGCTAGCTGCCTAGACTCACCATGAGAGAAGGCATTTCTGGGCTGTGATTCACCTGACCAGCTCTAGACATCTGTCAGAGGATGAATGTGTGAATCATTTTCACCAAGTGCCACTTCTACGAACTGCAAGGGTAGCTGAATTCACATGTGGATGTGTACACCACAGATGATTAGGTCACAGGATCCCCACCCAAAAACATAAAGAGAACATACTAAGCAAAAATATGTGTAACATTAGTGAATATAAATGGGAGGGGGGGGGAGGCAGGGAGCGTGAGAGCGCATATAATATTATGGCCATTAAGACTCACTAACCTTGCTGAATTACCAAGACTAAGGTGAATCGTTTAAAATGGGAATGAGTTCCCTGTAGTACTGCTACTGTGACAGAGTCACAAAGCCTTAAAAAAACCCAGTGGCAACCAAAGAGTATAATTCTCAGCAGAGGATTGTATTGGCTGGTTACCTGGAGTGTGCTGGCACCATAAACTCATTGTACATTTTCTAGTACTATAAAACTCTTCATTCTTGCTACATGCAACAGATTCACTTAAGAAAGTGAATGAAAGAGACAAAGGCCAGAAATCCCTCATTACAGCCTGTAAGAAACAAGAGAACCTGAACACCTACCAAGCTTATGTACAGATCCATTTAAAACATTAAAAGTATTTTTTCCTCTGAAAATGATAGGAAACAAAAAATATCTGCCACCTATATTTCTCTTTAATGCCTCAGCCATGCTATGAATTCCCTTGCTGACTTGCAGGTATACATGCTCACTTCCAGATAGCCCTCAGCTCTCTGCCTGTCTGGATGCTGATACCTGAAACACTGCTGAGAATCATAGCTTAGTTTACCTTATGCAGTTTAGTAGCCATGGTTTTAATATCAGGCATTACGCTCCCAGACTGCGTGCCAAGCCCCGAGACAGGAAATTCCATTTTCAGATCCATCAAATTGGTACTGCTGCAGTCAAGGATATTAAATTATGTAGTTTTGGTTTGTTGTGTGGTTTCTTACTTTTGTCCACAATTATCAGCAACATAAGACAGGCTGTAAATTTTGGGAAGAAATATTATCTCCACTTATGTCCTCTGAATAAAGTACAGTGACTGTGGTTCTCTGGAATTTTCATTAGAAAGCTCCTTCTTCCCCTCAGCACGAAGGTCCTTGCTCATTTCTAGACAATGAGGACTGTGCAGTGCAAAAGCAAAACTGAATGGTATCTTCAGTTATCCTCCCGAATTAGCAAAGCAAAGTGATGTCCACATATGACTTTTACTGAAACAGCGTAAGATACCAGCAGTCTCCGAAATCTTAATTTTCTGATACTGCTAAGTACATTCAAAGCTGGAAGATCTTGCAAACCCCCTAGTTTTGACCTTGATAAAGCTGAATAGAAATTATTTTACCAAAAGAATTCTGAGCACCTGTAAATTTTAGATCTTTTTTAAAGCATTTCTCTTTGTATTTCGAACATTTTTGCAGTAGTGTAGCAAAGCCTCCACAAAACTAATATAAGCACTTATCATTAAAGTAATAATAAGAAGAATACAGAAAAAAAAAATCACAAAAATAGAGCTTAAAAGGTTAAATGTTCATGATATAGCAGATATACAAAGTTTCAGAATATAAAAAAATATCTCTATATATAACAAAATTTGCCTTGTAGTCCTATGGCTAGCTCCTTTGGTGCTGCAATAACAAGGCAGCTGGAGATTCCCATCCGCACCGGGGCTTGTTAGTCACAAAGACTGTGTCTGAACTGCAGGGCACCTGACCTGAGCATGTGTGGGTGCAGGGAAAAGATGAAAAAAAAAAAAAGGGGGGGGGGGGTGGTAAGAGAAGTAGGAGGAATTACTGTGCGGTCTAGACTTGTCCCAACATGAAGCTGGGACATTACAAGACTCATAATTTAGAGATGAGCAGAGGTGAAGAAACAGGCTTTCATCTTTCTCACTTTCTCCATTCACTCAGTATGAGCTTCAGCACAAACAGAAGTGCCCAGTTCCCTCAAGTTATGTATGCAATATATTCCTCATCCTGCAAGAGGAAAAGCTGTTTTTGAAGTGCTATGTGAACTTAGATTCATTCAACAGAAGATGTGTATTCTGAGCAACTAAGACCTGCAGTAATCCAATCTTTGATTAACTCCTATGTACGTGGGAGACATGCTGTTGGCCACTGAACCGAGCCCCGAGGCAGAGATGATCACTCTACAAGCATGAATCAACTGAGGAATCAGACAACCCCATTTTTTGACTTTTGGAAGTGAAACACAAAAGTTACAGTGATCAGTAATATCACACTATGAAGGCAGAACATTTGAAGTCTAGGAAATGACTCCTTCCCATTGCTATCTGCGTTTAAAAAGCAGGCACAACTCCTTCCTGTAACAACTTCCTAGGGACTTGCATATTTTGTTCTCCAGTAATTTTTTGTCCAACTCTAAAATATGCTAATTTTAAGAAAGCAGCCACAAAGACTTATATCAAAAGTGACTGGTTCTGATTCACAAGCTTAGTTCTGCTGGGTGAATTAAGAAGTACAGCAGAGTAGACTCAGTCCAGCAGAGTGAAGAAGCAAAAGTCACCTTTATGTCTCCTAGTTGTATTAAACTGCTTCGTAACCCACATCAGCTCCTTCCCCCCCGCTACCAGAGGACAGCTTCATACCCCAAAACAGCCAGACCAATGTTTCCGTTTGGTCCATAGGCTTCCTCCCAAACACAAAGGATTGTACTACATGTAAGTGGGAAGGCTACAGATTACCTACATCACTCCTTCTCCATTCCTTGTGCTTTAGGGAGACAGGGGAAAAAGAAAAAAAAAAAAGTTTCAGGGCAACTGCATTCCTGCCATGTTTCAAAAGCAAAGCCTTGGCAGCTATATAGGCATGCTCTAATTTTTTTTAATTTAACAGTGAAATCTGCTAAGGCTGTATCTCTTCAAAAGAAGGTTACAGATACTGTTATTTTTCCGCAAGCTCTGAAAATTACATAGTAGAGCCCTGTGAACCATTTTCTATACAAACTGTGGAATACTTGCTGTCTTAGAAGCAATCCATAAATATGTATTACTAGTTTATAAATATGTATTGTATTACAAATGAAGAAAACAACTGAATATAAGACCTCATAATTGGTATGATCCTTTATTTAAAAATAAAAAAAATAATTACATAATTCCACAGAGAATTACTTTTCATGTAAGCATGGAAAGATAGTATAGCAAAATAGTTTCTAGTTCTTCGTACTTGAATGTAGCATTTGTGGGTTTGGAGGTTTTTTTGTTTGGTTTGGTTTTGCATTTTGTTTTGGGTTTAGTTCTGTGACTTACAAACTGAGGCACTAGTGGAAGTAAAAGGAGGCAGAGTGAGCTGTCAGGGTTGTTGGGAGAAGGAAGGAAGATAGGGCTGTCTTGTATCCATCCACGTGGCTGCAATGCTCATGCAAGCCCGCAGCATCTTGCATCTTGATTATTGTACTATTGTTCTTTCTAAGACTGGTAAATGTAACAGTGCTCAGTTGTGACCATTTCCTCAAGCCATTGCTTTGAGTATGCCATCCACATTCTGCATCTCTCATTTTCTATTGCATTGAAAGAAGCAAGTGTGGAAACATGACTGTAATTTTATGCAAGTTCTTCCTATCAAGCAAGCTGATCAGCTATTTGAAGTCTGGCCATATACTTTGAAATTCATAAATACAAGAGAAAAAAATTAGCTGGTTGAAATTCCCTTAGAAAAATATGTATTTTGCCAAAACTATTCTGTCCATCTAAAATGTTCCAAATTTAAAAAGATATCCACAGATCAGCCAGGTACTGCACACTCCTCAGAAAATGCTGGGCAGGGTCATTGCTGAAAGAATCTCCAACTGCTCAGCACTCATCTGACTGGGTACTGATGTCAGCTGTTGGAAGACACACACACAGTTCCATTAGTTTAGGCTGTTGAATCCTGGATGTTAAGTGAAAACATCAGGAACTTGAATCAACGAGAGAGGAAGAAAAAGTCTGAAGCCAAAGACTAGCCATCTAGAAAACTAAGCTTACCGACATTCTGTTTTACTGCAGTATTAAAAGGCATAAGAATGGACTGTGTATAATTTTTAAACAAAATTAAACAGTGATAATAACAGTAAATATGGCAATTCTTTCTTATTTTTAAGAATAGAGAGAATAAACAAATTAGGATTATAATGATTGAAAGAGGCTCATTATTCACTGGGAATATCACCTGTACCTCAGTTTATCTATTAGACATTATCCAACTGTATGGAGCTATAGCAAAAGCATGCTTTATAGATATTGAAGATCTCTAACCAATTGTTACAAGACGTGTTGCAGGCTGGTTTTCCAAAGGTCAGAGTGTAAGACTAAAATCCGTAATATAAGCATGGTACATAGATGGGGATTTAATGAGAATCACCTCCGTGCCCAAGGACATGATCTTCAGACTCTTTACCATGTGCCTTTCATGTCATTCGTAAAGGTAATTTTACTTCCATTCCCAGGGTTAAGCCTGAAGAATTTCAAACCCACAAGGCAAGTTTTGAGCAAATATGATGCTGCAGCCTGATGATCCAGCTCAAAGTGAGCTGCTCCACTCTGGAAAGAGAACCAGAAAAAAGCCAATCATTTGAATCAGGAAGGAGATTGAATCTCCTTCAGCAGGAGAAGCTTCTAAGTTGTCCCAATGTCCTTGTGCCCAAATCATCTCGCATCCATGTAGCTTTATGTATGAAAGGTGAAATTTCAGAGACAGAAAGAGGTCTCTAATACTTCCATAGCATTCATTACACTTTCATTATTTTTCCACACAAAAAATTAATCCGGACTAGGGAGCTCTTCAGAAAAGCATACTAAAGACCAGCTAGGCTATGGAGAAGGCCCATCACCTAGAATGTTACAAAACGTGACGCAGTCACAGACTGTGACCATAGCTTTCATGTAAGACAACACAAGAGTTTAAAGGAAGCAGGTGGCCAGGGCTGAGTGAGACCCTGTCTTTCTATGGGACCATCTATTCTTTTGTGGCAGAGGAAGATTTGCGTCTTGGGCTGTACGTCTTCTATTTTCAGGAGAAAAATGGCACTGCCATCTGCGTATAACATACCACTGTTGTTTAATGTTCTGCAATTTAAATGAAAACAAAAGCAGACTTCACGATTCAGTAACTTGAGGTTCTGAATTAATGAAAGTGAGATGATGAGAGGTGAATATAAATGAAAGGGCTCAGCACTAGAATACCCAGAAACAAAGATCCAAAGATTTGTGAGAAACAATTTCCAAAAACATCTGATTATTTCACTGTTATCCTTCAGTAAGGACTAGAAATATAGTGCCATTTTCTGGCAATCCCCTGACATATGTCTTTATTGAAACTAAGTATTTTATTACAAAATGAAAAGATAATTTACTAGGAGTTTATGAGTAAGAAATTATTTTACACTTTCTAATCTCCCTCCCACCCAAATACCATAAACGTCTCATTGTTCTCCCAAGAGCACCTCTCTGGTGGAATATAAAGATGGTGCTTACAGCAGCATTTTGAGACAGTTAGTAGTTAATCATATGTAAAACTGTTAAGAACTCGGGGACCAAATAATTTTTAAGCCTCCCTCATGCATTCTGTAATTGTACCATGGGAGTCTGATAGCCTGATGAATACTGGGACAAAGTTTTGCAGAATGCAGAGTGTTTAGGTGACTGAGTAGGTAACAGAGTAGTAACAGCATTGAAATTACAGGGGGAAAAAAGGCTTAAAAAAAAAAAATATAACTACAGGAAATGTAGACACATTTAAGCATGTCCCTCAGCCAGCAAGCAGAACCAAGGGTTCTAATAATCAAATGTCTGGTGAGCCTCGCAGAACACAAGAATGGCAAGCACAGTATGTTGGATTTAATATACCTCCTTACTGTCATATTGAAATGGGATGCAAGAGTTGTCTCCAACATCTCATGAGATTTAAGCCCTTTCTCCATTTCTTTTTTTCCTCTTCATCTATCGGGACTGACTGCCACTTCATTTTTGGATTCTTTGGATTCCCATTTCATTCTTGTTTTGGGCTGATGTTCATACCATTCAAATACATGCAGCACAGCCTGCAGTTCTTATGTATTCAAACGCTATTAGAAAACTAAACTAAGTGAATAGAAGGGAAGACATTCTTTCATAAGAGCACATGTACTATGTTGACCAGAGGACCCATGTCAATTATCATTAAAGGATGACCTCTGTTCTGAACAAAGCCTCTGGATTTTGTCCCACATGGAGTCCATTATGAAGGGGTTTTACCATTTCCCTCTTTTAAGTAAAGGCTTTAGGGACTCACCCATTCTCAGACTCAACAGGAAGGCAGGAGACAAGGAACCTGGCATTAGCCCTATCGTCGTGTCATGAAAGATGTTGCTCATCATATAATCTGCTGTAGGGGAGGGAAATCCCTCAACTGATGATCCTGCATTTCATTAAAAAACAAAACAAAAAAACAACAACAAAAAACCCACCCCCAAAACAAAACCCAAAACCCCACCAAAGGAACAAAAACCCAGACTCATCTTCCTACAATAGGGTAACAATCCCCAAAAGGAGGGGAAAAAAAAATAGCGCCAAAGTCCAAGTACGCAAGCTTCATGGGTGGTGAAAATGATTGGGGTGCCACAGAACAAGAGCTACATTGACCTTCCTTTGGGGGGAAAAAAAAAAAAAAATGCTGCAAAGCCTCCCATTTTAGACTGTATGCCTATTTCCACTGGGAGAAGCCAGGAGAGGATGGGTTTTGTTGGTTTGCTTATAGCACACCACAGTTAGCAGTGCAGCTCCATCAGCTCACTGTGAGCAACCTTTGACTTCTTGGCTGCCTGCTCCTTTCAGATGTGAAAAGAATTGTATGATTTCAACAATCAAAAAAGCCTTTGAAAGCCACACTGATTCCCCTACCACATCAGGCAATAAAAGATACCTCAGCGTCCTCTTGAGATCACTTATATTTGAGCACAATTTATTTCTAACTTGTTTTCTATGACTAACTTGTTGAAATCAAAATTCCAACATTTTAGTATGAGTTACCTATAGAGACCGTGAACCACATTCACTGAGTTGCCGAAGAAGGAACAAGGGACAAAAAGAAGCCTAAAATCAAAACTAATTCGCTTGGAGTGTTGGAAGTCCTGTCAACATTACAATGTGAGGTTTTGCAACTGAATAACATGGCTATACACATAAAGCCATACAAATGTCTTTTTCTTTTTTCCATATTATATAATAATATTTTTAAATGTGTAGCAAACATCAAATTATTCTTCCTGGACATTCAGTATGTCTCATCATCTTTGCACAGTACCTGGCTATTAAGTGTGGAAACTCCCTTTTCATCTTGTACAGCTCTGAAAAAATTGTTAACACCATTTATTCTTTACTTTTCACATTTTGGGACTAAAAGGAAGGAAAACTATGAATAATAATATTCAGAACAGCATATTCAGTACTTTGGAAATGCAAAAGAGAACAGCTCTAAAATCTGACCATGTCACACAGAAGTGAAAAACGTGTCTATACTTACTACTCAGCTGGCAAAGAAGCTGCTTGTGTGAATGCCAAAGAAAATTAAATAATATTCATTTGGAAGCCATTCAGGGTTTAGTTTCACATGATTATAATGTATTAAATGCAGCCAGGATTCACAGCATCAAAGCACTCAATCAAAATAAAACAATGAGAAAATAGGCAAGCAAGCTTGATGATTTAAATATGAACAATTATATCACAGAGCAAATCATTTTCAGTGACACAGCCGGAGGAAAATAGGTAAGCCCCCTACATTATGCATTTTGCCTTTTTGGTATTTTTGCACCCACTGTAGAATGAACACCATTTGTGTGAAAATATATAATACTACATTAAAAAGTGAAACAGACTTGATTGACAAAGAGGGACAGGGATTAAAATCCCCAAGGTTTACTAGCCTAAAGGCAGCCATGACAAACTGCTGCCAGTTGCCCAAAGCCTGCACAGCTACTCGAGCACACAATCCTCAAAATAGTCATATGTGGCTGAGGACAATCCCTGCTGTGCAGAGCTGAATTTCAAACTGGGCTCAAGAGAAGGGAAAACATCAACACAATCACACACCAGTCAGTCACATCTTACATTCATTATCAGGTTTTTCAAAGGAATCCCCAAGGCGGCTATATTTCACAGAATTGAAGATTTAAAATAAAAGAATAAGAAAACCAAAGCAACTCCCTCTACTCAAAACTGTATTTATGCTAGTTTATAAACCCACAATAAAACATATGACATAAAATTGCTCAAGTAGATTTTAAGACAAAAATAGTTTTAGGAAAGGGAAAAATAAGTGCTAAGAGTGTAGGTAACAGGAATAATACTGCTACCAGGCAATTGAATGTCATCCAGTATATAGATTCTTGGCCGAATGCTATATATTTATCAGAACCTTACTTTCCAGGTAAACCTGCAAAGAGATTTTGATTTGCTGTACAGAAATCATAGCTACCTATCTTGCCCTTTCCTTTGTGAAAATTCTATGTATCACTGCAAGTAAATATAATGTATCAGCAGTAGGATGTGATATGTTAATGTGCTCTAATTTCCATTACTTCAGCAGAACTGATGTGTGAAGAAATTTAAAGTCTGTGCATTAGAGGGATTAATAGAGTCTAGGAATGAATAAAATACGCAATTACAAAATTCTGTTTAAATTAAGAAGAGAATTTGCAGAGAGGAAGGCACATTACATTCATGTGAATGGTAATCTACTGAATTTTTCTGTGCTTTCTGGTGTCAGACTGAAATTTTCCTTACTAGGGTACCCTGAAAAGGGTGGGAAGAGATTAATAAAGACTTCAGAAGGATTTATGTATATTTTTTTGATGTGGGTATAACACACTTCTTCAATAAAGCCAGTAGTCGTCAAAAATAAGGCAACATTTACCAGTAGCTCCTGCAGATAATAAGAAATCCAGAGAAACATGCATGTCTTATTGATACATTACATGTACAGATGAGAATGTTAAGTACAGTCTGGGAGTTGCTGGTTGTTTTTCTGTTTTACTGCAAGACATCCGTAGCCCACATACAGCACTGCACTGTCCTAGTGAGAACCCTTCTTCCACATTGCCCTTTTTGACTAGTGGGAAGTATTTAATAAAAAAACCCTGAGATTAAACAGATCAGAGCAGTTAGTGAGACTGACTGCAGCCAGCAAAGTCTTGTCATTACCCTATTCTATGAATTGCCCATCACTCTCACAAAGGAAATGTGGCAACCGGCAAACCCTGTTTGTGTCAGGCACAGATGGGAAAGCTCCCTCCGCCTGCTAATTGACTGGGAAAAAAACTCATTAAATAGCGTTTTTCACCTGTCACAGTCCAAGAGCAAACTCAGCAGCCCTCTCGGCTGCCCACCTGTTGGGGAAGGCATAGCTGATGCTACACTGGATTCTCTTCTGCTCCTAAACAAATGCCCTGTTGCTTGACACAAAAGAGCAACAGATCATCCCTCTGACAATTAAGCTCCTGTAAACCACAACGTCATATGTGTCATTAAGTTCTATCTCCACCCCAAAAAAACATTCTAATCCCCGATTTTCATAGGCAGTAAATAACAAATAAGCTAGAGGATGAGTTCTGTATTTTGTTAGGGCTTTTTCCCCTCCCTTTTGAAGCACTGTCAGAACAATGAAGTTTTATGAAAAGACATTTTGATTAAAAAAAAAATAAGAAAAATGCATGAATTGTTTTCATGTGACTTTTCCTTTTTTCATAAAACAGGCCCATCTATTATTTACACTTATTAGAAAAGAATGTAAAAAATAATACTGAGAGATTTTATTTCTGCTTTGTGGTCTATTTTATTAGTATGCTTAATTTAACAGTGGCATAATTTTGCAAAGTCCAAAGAACTGAAGGCATCTACAGCATTACTGTAAATCCATGCTAGACCAGCAAATCCTTAACTTCTGTGTTACACCGGTATAAAACAGAACAGGATTTGGCTTGTGGCATTTGCTGGAATAGTTAAAATAGTTCCTAGACACCTGTGCTACTTCACTGGGTTGTGAAATTTGCCAGTGGATTTAAAGATCAACATGCTTAAGTACCGCACCTAAAAATTAATATACGATTGTAATGTTAGGGTCAGAGTGGATATTGACACTCTATAAAGGAAGAACCTACTGTAATGATGTATACTCATATATAGACAACACTAGGGAAAAAGAAAAAAAAACAACACCACAACCCCAAAACCAGAGCTATAAATCTCACAAGAAATAATACATACAGTTACTTCAGAGTACAACAGCAATCAGCAAGAACGTGCAGTTCTCATCGAGGCACCAGTGAAGAAAGGATAGTGAAGGGTTTTAGCAAACGGCTTTGTGCAACCTCAGAAGCACATGGGGTGCCCCATCCCCAAAATACAGTTTTGAAGGGAGTTCCACCAGTTTCCTGTCAACCAGATCAGCAAAGTGGGAGAGTGGGCATAAATCGAATCTATAATCAAAATTTCTCCCACTGCTGCTCTTCCCCCACCTCTCCTACCCCAAAGAAAACCCCACTAATGCTTATCTGTACTGCTATATATCATGGCTGGTCTCTCCTGCACGCAAGCCTGTCCTTGTATGTTAAATGAACAAGGTTGCAGGAGGAACAGAATTTTACTTCAAAGCAGTGCTGCTTTCAAGAGCTGCTTAACTACCAGTCTGTTTTAA
Organism: Aquila spilogaster; assembly: GCA_024606505.1. Taxonomy (NCBI): domain Eukaryota; kingdom Metazoa; phylum Chordata; class Aves; order Accipitriformes; family Accipitridae; genus Aquila; species Aquila spilogaster. The sequence goes on along the minus strand of JANHGO010000073.1, from coordinate 16,104,038 downwards.
TTTTAAGATTTGCATGCCAACTCTAAACCACAAAATAATTTTCTCTCACGAGCACTGGAGATAGATATTTCAGGGTGCTGACACTGAAATTGAATGAACAATTAAGAAAAACAGTCCTGAAATAAATTCTATTGCAAGGAACGGTGCCATGTGGCATTGGTTCTAAAAGGACTGGTCCTGATACCTCAGCCACTCTTCTAATTTAGTGCTTTTTCTGAGTGTTGTTCTCCCTATCCTTCCATTGTGTCCTTCCTTAGTGCAACATGCTAACGAATACAAGTAAGATGACTTACTTTCTGCCTTAACCACGGATCAAGATTTCACTGTTGCAGAAAACAGAATAAAGAACAAATGGATAGTCCTTCCTTTTAATAAAATATTATCCATAGGGAAGGAGGGGAGATGGATTTGGAGAAGTGGAGGTCCAGTAAAACAAAAAGTGGGAGCAGTGCAGGTCAGCCCAACAGCCACATGCAAAGTCTGTTTTCCATAGGCCTCATCTTGGGGGACAGTTTAAAGGAAGGACATGAAGGAAAGCAATGAAGTAGTTCTGCAGATCTTCATGATGAGCTCCAGCCAAGTACAGAAAGCTGCATGCGAGAAACTGCAATGGGTGCTCATTTCAGAATCTCTTTAGTAGGCAATAGAGACAGAGATCGTAGAATGATACAAGAGAGAAGATGATGTCCCCAAGAGCAGTTTCATGTTAGACCTATCCTGTGTAAGAGCAGGCTGCTGCCAAAAGGGAACGGAACACAAATAACAGGCAATGACAAGTGTCTATGTAGTAGAAAAGAAGCAGCAAGTCCACAGACTCAGAGCGGCACAGTCAATGCAACAGGCCAGGAAAAGGAAATACCATGCACCAACCTGAAATGAGGTAAGACAAGCAAGCTTCATTTACAGTGGCAAAGAGAACGATGAGTGCCTATAGAAGAGACAGGATGAACACTAAGTTTGTCCTCCTTTCTTCTGCCAGCTCCAGGAGCTGTTGAAGAAATGATGAATAGAAAATAAATAAGTAAAATATGAAGAGATATTCCCCCAAATGTCATTTTCAGATTCACAATTCATACTTTACTGTTTGCCCACAGGGTAGAATCCAGGACTAAGCTGCTTTCTCTCTTCTTAAATTTCTTTCCATAAGACATGATGGACAATCATCAGGTTAGACCAAATTTGCTGCATAGGCTAGATTTGCCCATTTTTCTACTTTGTGTCCTACTTTAACTGACAATACTCCAAACAAAACTATTGTGTAAGCTCTTTGGTTTGGTTGGGTTTTGTCAAGATTACCACAATGTTATAAAAGATCTAAAAGAATGCAAACAAAAACCCATATTGTGAAAAGTTATTTGGTCACTGCCATCCTATTTGAAATGCTTTTTTTGTTCCTTCCTTGCTTCAGATGGAGTGGCCCCATTATATTTTCAGATGTCAGACATGGTTAGTGAACACAATGCTGTCAAACTATAATGGACAAAGATATTTTTTTTTTTTCCATAATGTGTTTTGTTTGTATGAAGAACTGTGCCAAGGATCTGCTAAGTTATATCATTTCCTTCAATGAAGCTAATTTACAAGAAAAATGAATCATGGGAAAGGCAAAGAAGATATCAACTATTCTATACCCACCCTGTTCCTTCCTGTATCTGTGCCTAGAAAAACCAAGCAACAGAAGCACAATAGACTAAACTCAGACCTGGTGCAATGCCATCGATGTTACAGCATGAATGAATCTGGCATAGTATCAATTTAATTTTTAGCAACACTGAAGCCAATCCTAGCATGTAAAGGTTTGCCAATTACTTGACAATATGAAGGTAACTTCTGTGTTAAAAGCACAATATGCTGCATCCATTCTAACTGGGAATTTGCAGGTAAGCAGGATGCATACTGTATACTTAGAGCTAAGTTAATGCTGCGCAAGAACAACAGAATAACTACTCTAACAACCTGCATGAAGGATTAGCAGTAATGGCAGCAGTGTATTGCCACAACCAAACAAAATCCAATCTTGTTTGCTACATCCAGTACACAGACTTTGGGATCAGAGTGACAATATCATAGCTATGATTGAGAAGTCATTTTTATCATAAGTCCCTATGTCAGGCATTTGCATAAATTTTTGTAGGAAGGTCATCCTTTGGGACAAAATTTCTTATGCTTGATTTGTTCCCATGATTTCTGAGAGTATTTGTCATTCTTGTAAAATTGCATATTAAAAAAACAACCAAACAAAACCAATCAAACAAACAAACAAAAAACAAACCTCAAAAACCACACAAAACACCCAAACATAAGAATCCTCTATCACCAATTTAAGGATTATACAGATGCTTTGTTCTCCCTACTTCAGTGTCTCAAACATGAAATTATTTTTAAACTGAAATTTACCACCTATTTGATCTTTGTTACAAAAGATGAACCACGTACCAAAAGCCTGTATAATGACTCTTCGATTTATATTTTCTCCACAGCGTCTCACTAGTAAAATGCATGCTGCCACTGAAGTCAATGATTCTCCATAGCTCATGAGAAGGCATGGGTAGAGAGGGTACAAATGCTGTTGCAAGAAGAGAAGATGAGATGTATGTAGGCCTGGATCAAAAGTCTTTTTACTTATTTTGGAATTACTTAAAGATTTTCGAAGTGCATTCTTGTGATGAGGAAGCAATAAGACTAGTTTTGGTTTTGTTGGTTGTTTTTTTTTTTTTTTTTACATCAGTGAAGAATACATGGTTTCCCAGTCCCCCATCCACTGCTCTCACATTCCCTTTTGCAGGATACTGAATAAACTCCATCCCCACATAGACGATACCCACCGCTTCAATTCGGTTTCAGAACAATTGCATGTCACCTGCCTTCAAAGCCATATAAATCTAAATGCCCATTTAAAGCACCTCTGAAAATCTTGTTCAAGTACTGCCATTATTTAATGTGTGTTCATAGGGCTGTAGTGGGATACAATGTTACATCCCTGCATTGCCCTCCCTGAACAGTGTCGCATGGCAAACACCTCTCTTGTCTGAGCTGCAGCAACTGTGTTTGCCACTGCTATCTAGAGCTTAAAATCCCACAATACATAAAAACTTCTACTCCACCTTTTAAAATTAAGCTTTTATATCCTTATTCTTGAAAACTGATTTTATATTAAGAATGTGTAAGCATAAAGACTATTATGGAAAACCATCAACCTTTGTCAAACTGTAAAAAAGTTTTAAAATTAAACTAACAGATAAGGGAGAAACAGAGGTGGATCAGGTACAATATAAAACCGAAAGACTAAAAGCATAAGACAATGACTGATTCCAGAACATGGACATATATTTAACAGCATTAAAGAAAGAAAAAAAAAAAAAAAAAAATCTTTCTTAACATAACAGGAACAAACAGACCATTCACACAGTGCTCTTATGTGTCCAAAGAGCACTTGAATCAATCACACTTTCATTGACAACAGATGGGCCAAACAGAAGGTAATGGCCTATTGTACTGCATGTTGGGCTGATGCTCTGGAGAATAAGATTTGCCAATGCCTCACTGATCTAGACATATAACTTTGTCACCTTGTGCCTCAATTTCCCAATCTTCAAAATGAAGGCCAATGGCAGTAACCTTACTGAAGTGCTTTCAGATTTCCTCTGGACAAGCACTACAAATGCTAGGAGCTGGGTGTTGTTGCAATTAGCAGTATGTCACATGCTTTCAATTACACAAGCTTTACCACTTAGGACTAAAATACAGCCTTGTGCAGGAGGGCTCTGCAAATAAAACTGCTCTGGTCCCTGTTAAGTGCCTAAAATGGCTTTTTTCTAAATTTGCAGTCAATGCAGGTCACAAGCAAATAGGACGCAGTTGTGCAGTCTCAGAAATAGTCTAAGAGGGAGACTGACTCAGTTTGTATTCCTCTCCTCCTCGTGCTCCAGAAGAGCATAAAGCGTACCAAGTCTGTATTGTTGCAATATATGTTCCCTAATGCTCCTCTGATGCATTGCACTGAGGAGAGCACAGCACAAACTCACGTGAAAGTATGTGCTATATTATTGAATTCCTTAGGTGGAGGGCTGCTTTCTTTTGTAGGTCCAGTTTCTATCCTTGTTTTCCTACCAGCAACTCAAGTAAGCGACAGTCAGCTGTAAAAGGACACCTCTATCCCTTTCCCAAGAAGCCATTCTCTATTTGCTGTTTGCACAGTCTCAAAAAACAAATCTGAGCCATGCAATGAGTGCATAACAAGGGCTGTAGTCCATCACTTTGCTTACTATGATACGATAAAATTTAGTGATTGTACTTCAAGCAAAGGAGTGGATCTAAAGACTGTGCCTAAAAAAGAGAAAGCAAAGCCTGAGGAAGGGAAATAGAAGAAATTAAAGAAATACATACAAAAGCGAGGAATAAACCGGAATAGTTATGGTTCCAGATATTTTTCAGGGACTGCCAAATAAAAAAAAAAGTAGGAAAAAAATTGTTTTTAAATTGATTTCATATATATAATGTGACAAAGTATACTATATTACCAATTAAAAAAGGCTACAGCTTAATTAAAATAATAGTAAATATACTCCTTTCAAGTCTCTGCTAAAACAATGTTTGAGCTACAACAGCACGATTCCAAAGTATAGCACTATTTGTCCAGGAACTTATCACAGGCACAGACATAAAGAAATGAAGGCAGACAGCCAACATTTACTGAAGGGAAATAAATAACAGTATCTAAACTGACTCCAAATATACACAATGATTTAGCCATCTATTTAGGAAAAAAAAGTAGCTAATCAACACTTACAGACAGCTTCAGCTAGAAATCTTGGTGTTTACTTTTTACCCATATAACATTTGCATATGTGCACGTGCAAAATAGTGAGTAGTACTGAAGATACATCATGTTTTCTTCAACTTGCACAGTAACATACAGTACCATCTTAATCATTCCCTAGGTATGTTGGCAGCAGGGCAACACAAGTGGGAGTTGCAATTGAATTTTCTTCTGTAAAGACCAAATCAGCTTTTAAAGGTTTAGAAAGAAAAAGTCCTGAAGCAGCTTATTATGTATGAAACCATTTGTTCTTCAACAGAAAACAAGTTCCTTTTTATTTAGAGGCCATTAAGGAACACAACTTATTAATTAAATTCATTGTTTAGAGGCTTAAATTTAATTAAAATACTCTCTTAAATATTGCCTAATGGTGATTTTTGCTGCATTATAAGCATTGAGTTCACTTTGCTGAAATGAAGCATATACATATGCTGAGGTGATAACAAGAGTACATATATTTTATCCCCCCCCCCCCCACACACACATTGAAGTAGTTATGTATTCCTCACTAGATTTTTTTCTCCCCAGAAGAACACACACAGAGCGAACATTTACCTCTCTGAACTCCCTTCTATATCCTTTTAACACCATTCTAGGTTACCAGAATGATGCATTTCTCATATTTATTGTACCTATACTTGTTAAGTTTAGGAAATTAGCATTATTGAACACTATATAGAACATTGTCACATAGTATATTAGGCATAAAGCCAGCATCTACTTACTTGCAGGTGACTGAAAACCACTAGCAAAATTGTATTATCTTTAGCCTAAGATAGTCATCCAGAGAAATAATTTTGACCCACTAACTCAATCCTCATCAGCCTTACTGCTAAATTCTTTCATATTGGACCAAACCACAATGTTTCAGAGGTATTTCCTACAGTATAATGCCCTGCTGTGTAGACTTACTGCAATTAGCTCTAAAAACACAAAAGCTCTCATTGACTGCAGTTCAGGGGTAAGCACCTGCACTGCTCCATATTGTTAATTACTCCACACCAACAGATGCACAGCCTTACTGGAAGTTGCCATTGATCCAGGAGAGACTCCCACCATTGTAAAAAAATATAATACATTTTGAAAACGAGCCCTTCCAGACTTGTTTGGCTTTTGATGACAGATCAAATTATTTCACTTTTACCCCCCACTTTCCCCCCGCCCCCGGCAAAAGCAAGGAGGTGGTCTGCTTAAAATATAGCTACTTAAAACAGGCTATTGTTTCCTTCCCCTCCAAGACCACCCAGACTTTCAATACTGAGTCATCTTTGCACTAGACAGATTAGACTACTACCACAGCTCTCTGTACAAAGACCTGCTACTCTGCAATATATTTATCACTATTTACCACCATCACTGCATAAACAGAGCATACTGTGCTGGCTAAATGCATACACATAAGGAGACAGTAAAAGTTAGGGGGAAAAAAGTGAAATCTTTGGCATTTGGGGAGAGCCAGGACTAAGGCCCTCTTCAAAGCTCAAGAGTTTATGTTTAAAAATAGGCTTTCTTTTAGAGACTCTATGTAAAAGCCTTTATTTTCTCTACACATTTAGAGCTTTGAGTCTTATATCTTCAAGCTGGGGGTTTAATTAAAATTTAAAAAGAGAATGGAAGTTATCACATAATAACCTAATTCCAAGCTCGAGCATTTCTGGAAAAAAAGAAAAAAAAAAAATCCCTAAAGGACTCGCATTACAGTGTGTCCTAGAGGTTAGGGCAGTACCTGGGGAATTTGAAAATACAGATTCTAATTATGGTTTTCTTGTTATCTGCTTCTTCTCTCAGCTTATGATGCTTCTAGTTTCCCACCCAGAAACTGGTATACTGCTACTAGTCTCCACTGCATTTTCAAATCCACAAATAAGAAGTAGAAGGTATGAAAAGAGCTACGCTATTATGAAAATGAAGCTGGGAATCACACAAGAGATAGATACTGCTTAGGGGCAGGATTTATCTATTTAGTTTTGGTCAGCTTAAAAAAAAAAAAAAACAAACAAAAAAAAACCACAATCCAAGCACGTACTCTTCTTTTGTCAAAGGAAAGAGTAGAGAGCATCTTTGGAGATAGGCAAGAAAAAAATAAAAAAAATCACAGTGTGGAGATGCCCAAGACTTGTGCCTTTCCAGACAGCTAGATTTAGGTGACTTGAAACTCATCCTAGGCAACAAAATAAAGCAAAATTACATGCATGAAAAACTTGTCAGGCATTTGTCCTTGGCCCATCAAAGCACCATACTGGCACCAGTGTTGTACTGTATTTTATCACATTTAGCATAATCAATCTTAACTGTGATCAGCTGTACATATTCTTTAGCAATCATGAACTTGCCACCCCACACTTTATGTAACTGACACAGAAACTATCCTGTAAATCACAGTAGCTGCTCAACAGTGAAGTGGGGCAGGCAAAGGACTTTCTAAGAGGATGATCAAGGGAGGGCACTTCTTTCTGCTATGATATGTATCAAGGAGCATGTGAAGACAAAATTATGTTTGAACTGAAGACATGTAATTATTAAATCTAATTAACTAGTATCAATACAGAGTTAGACCGGAAATCATAAAAAGGAAGAAAGGTGTACACTAGACTCCTGTCAGTAATAACATGTAGAGTCTATCTGGATGTGGGTTATATTGTAAATACTATTAAGATATGCATTTTTTAAACCAGGAAAAAAATCGGATAGAAAATTATTGCTCTGTTGCTACTGATATTTAGTATGACACATAAGCAAAATGCTGCACTTTAGATATTGGGTTTGTACTCTTAATTTCTCATTCTGGGTCCCTGCAAAACTATGTAAGTCGGAATGTGCAGCTCCTCTTGGAAACGAGGCTGCTTGTTCTTTCTTTCCATTACAGTCAGCACGGATATGATAACACGGCAATGTAAGCTAGCTAAATGGGGGGGGGGGGGGGGAAGTTCTCAGACGCGTACAGGGACAGTATGAGTGACATTGATGTGGGCTGTAATACAGGAAATTCCAGTGAGGTATTAGGAAATCAGTTTTCACAATGAAACAGTTGAGCACTGGAACAGGGGCCCAGTCAAGTTGTTGAATGCTCATCTTTGGAGATAATCAAAACTGGGTTGGATGAGGCCCTGGGCAACCTGCTGTAGTTCATCCTGCTTGCAGTGGAGGACTGGACTTGAGTCTCCAGAGGTCCCTTCCAACCTAGATTACTCTGACTCTAAATCACCTTGAAATATCTTTGCTTTTTAAATGGCTACTATTTCTAAGCCATTTAAAATTACTACAGTTAACAACAAGGTACTATTGTCAGTGTTTCCATCATGTGTATTTCCCTAGCAGGTGTATTTCTGCTTCTCAGGTGGGCAAACAACCCATGCACCAGTAACATGGGAGGCTGCCTTGAACATTTCAAACTTGCTCAACAAAAAGTTATTTCTTTCTCGCAGTCTTGGCATGCTTCCTTTCCCCTCCATCCTTATCCCCAGCTGTGGCCTATAACTAGTTTTCTGCCTGTAAAATAATCAGTGGCATTAGTTCTCTGTGATAACTACATCACACTTCTGCCAAGCTGCGATTTTTAACAAGGTTTGCTGTTGCCCATTTCCAGCCTGGACTTTGAATCCCTCCACACGCAAAGAAAAATATTGTTTGTAACTCAAGTTTAAACTGCCCTGAAATAAGTTATTCATTGGGATGAGCTGTTCCCTAAAAGAGATGCCTCAAAATACATTAGCATACAGCTAAGAAGGAGGTGGTTGATTGGCTTTCTACCACTCTGATGGCTACACTTGCTCATACTAACACTCCAATAAAATCATCCAGAATCTATGCAAAATTTCAAAACAACAGTATAGTTTCTGGGGTAGACAGTTGTTCCTCTTCTCCACTTTAGTACCAATACAACTTCAAAAAAATCATCCCAGCAGTAAAAGGTCAAATGGCAACAGGTATTTCACAAAGTTGGAAAATATGAGTGAAAATGTTCCCACCATTTTTTGCCAACTCTCAATTTGCTCCTAACTTCGTAATATGGAAAGAACAACCACCTCATAGGCATCTGATATTGACAACTGCATCAGATTAGGCTTGGGACAGAGTAATAAATTAGTCTTCGTTATCATCATGATTGCTACTATGCTGTATATTCATCAGCTACTGAGCTTTCGCACATTTCAGGTCAGCAAGAATAGCTGTAATATTACAAATACCAAACCCATCTGCACGACCAAGGAGACACAAAAGGAGCAAAAAGGGAAAACAGATATTTAAACTGTATGAGAAAATGCTCAGGTGGAGTGGTGGCTGTTGCTTTCAAAATATTTTAAGGCTAGAGCATATACAAACTTATTCATATATTTATGACATTGACTTTGTCAATTGAAGGTTAGCACTTTTTTCATGTCATTCGTAATGATTTCTTCTTATGTCTAAGAAATATAGCCTTCCATATTTTTTCCTCCATTCATAGTTTCCAATACAAAAAGCTAGCTTTAACACAATATTAATGCTAGACCAGGATAGAAGCTGTTTTGCTGTCACACAAAATTTCAGATTTTTTTTTCTAACTATGAATAAAAAGTCAAAAATCCAAACATGGCCTCAAGCCAAAAGTAATCCTAAATCAATTGAAATGTTTTGTCAGCTACATTTTTTTTGTCTTACTGTAAATTATTACAGCTTTTGAAATAAGCACTAAAGAATAAAGCAGAACTATTTAATTTAAACAGTGTTAAATTAGAATATCACAACAATTTCAAAACTCCATCAAAAACATTTCAAAGCAGGAAATTCCTGACCACTTCCTATTAAGGCTGAAGCCAGGGAAATTCTGGTGCGGTTTGCTGCTTAGCCTGGCCTTCGTGTGGATGACATGAAATATTTCTATTACAGAACTGCAGTAAAGAGATAGCATTCCAAACTCAACCATTTTAGAAATTGGAGTAAACTGTGAGGTGCGTTTTATAAACATAAATGAATTGTCACTGAATCAGAAGAGCTTAAGTAAGGAATAATAGAAAAAAAAGAAACTGCCTGCATGTAGCTATAAGAAGCAATATTATAGTATCTTATGCTTTAGATTTTTAATTCATTGCTTTTATCGGAGCAAGAAGTATTTGAAAAATGAGTGAAAAGCTAATAAGCTTCTGTTTGACTCACTACACAGAGTATACATCTCACACACTAAACCATCCACAAGCATCACGAAATACAACAAAAAGGGATGCTGTAGATACGTGGCTCAGCATTGAATGAATTATTCTGTCCCTGGATCACCACATTTAATCATCAGATGTGTTACAGCTGGTCTCAAGATTTACTGTTAATTCTTCAGATGTACAGGATTTAAGAGTGTTGCTATGTTTTAGAGAAGACTATCTGGAAAAAGTAAAATCTTTGGCTCTTCAACCACCATGTTATATGTGGACATGCTTAGCACATGCTGCCTCCTTTGTCCTGGTACAAACTTTTTGCGGTTTCTGATGGGGAAATGGCCTGGGTTAATGCTAATCATGAAGTTGCAGTGTTTAGGTAGGCTGCAAATCCTGACTTACAAAGGAAGTTTACAGGTTATTTTCTCTTGGACAGAGGATACAACTTGATAAATACCTTCTCTGGGGAGAGACACAGCCCCTGCACAGCTGAGCTACCTGCTGCCTAGATTTCATTGCCAAATTTCCAGGCACTGTCCTTACAGTCCTGAGCTGAGTACCTGTGCACAGCGCTCTGCACTCACAGGGAAAGGAGGTGCCTCCCAAGGCACCCTCAGAAACCAGCAACCTGCCCAGGGAGATGATGAAGTTAGCCAATGGAAACCATAAATGCTAGTGGGGAACCTAACAGTGCATCTTCAACCCAACTCCCCCTGTAGCACAAGCAGCAATGTGCCCATTTAAACAGCTTTGAATGTAGTCCAAGAGTTAGATACATAAACATTAAAAAAAATTTAAACTCTTGGTTATTGTTTTTAGATAGGTATCGAATCATTTTGTGTGCAAAAAGCTGTTTCAACTGAGGACTGTCCCTCAGTCCAGATGAATGTCATCTGCAAGGCAGCATACTTTCCTGAGTCTCTGGGTTTGCACATTCCCAGATGGAAGACAGAAATGATCTTCAATCTTCTGCATCCTTGCCGAACTCTCTAAAACAGACATAGGAAGGCTGCCCCTCCCTCATGTTTTGGGGTGGGGTTTTTTTTCCCCTCTTTTGCAGCCCCATTGTGATTTTTCAGCATAGCAAAATGACAGGAATACTCACATGGATACGGCAGACACTTTAATGCCCAGGCAGAAACAGACCTTCCAGCTCTCAAAATTTTAATAATGAAAATCAGAGGACTGATTAACTTAAGACATGTGTGTGGTTAGACATATCTTGAGAATGTATTTAGGCTTCTAAATTTCTTTTTCTATCTAGTTTTGGGGCCAGTGGGGCTTGGGTCCCAGTACTTCACAGGAATGCATGAAAATGGAAACAGAAGGAGCAAGGCAGCAGAAAGGAGTTTGTCAGTTAACACTTCGCAAGTATGTACAGAGTGCAAGATGCTCTGCAGTGTCCAAGAGTAACAAAGGACATCTTCTGTCGCATCACATCCCAGAGCAGAATCTTTTACATATTTAAAGTGTTCAGCATTATGTACGCTTCAGTGATTCCCAAACACAAATGCTTTCACTTGCAGCCTGACACAGTCCTGAAAGACTGGGAAATGGAGGCCCAGGACCGCATGACTTTCAAAAGTCCTGTCGCAGAACTAGGACATCATTCACATCTTAAACCTTCCTTAACAATCCTCAGGTGATGTCTAAGGTGTTAGGTGGTTTTACAGAATTCATAATGTCTTAGTTATTTAATACTTAACAGATTTATTAGAACAAGAGCAAACAACAGCTTTTTAAGAAACTTCATGTTCTGGAGAAAACAGCATTCTTCATACTTGACAGATCTCTGATATTTGTTTTCATTTGCTTCATATTGTCAAAGAAGTTGCTACTTTCTAGGCATCTTTTAGTGCTAAGGGGAGTAGTTGAGACATTAACTTTAGTTGTCTCAAGCTACAAGTAATGAACTTCAATCCCACCTAGTTTTATAGCAGAACAAGAACAGCACTGATGGCTACAGGAATTTACTGCAATAGAAACACATTGCTGGGGTGTTCACAGAGACTAACACACTGTGCTCCTACTATTTTCCCAGAAAGTTACTCCCTTATTAGAAACAAATAAATAAACAAACCAACCACATATTCCGTATTTCTGGAACTGGTGGGGGGGCGGGGGTGTTTTTGGTTTTGTTTGGGGTTTGTTTAATTTTGTTTGTTGGTTTTTTTTCCCCTCCTAGGTCATGTTTTGGAGAGCTCTTTCCCCTTGTTTAACTACTGCAAGGATGAAATAGGTAGTTTAAACTGCTGAATAGCAATTCCAACAGAATTGCCGGTTCATGTAAATTACCTACCCCCTGTGGCACGTTTACTAACCAATCAAAATATCTTCTTCAGACAAAGCACTGCAATAAATTTAAATGAAAATAAGGACAACCGCAACACAAGACACATAATGAGAGATTTGTGCACAGCATGGAAAGTATCTTATAAGTAAGAAAATTATGTTCATACTTTACAGTGCAGAATTTTCAGAATAATATAGCATATTTGTCATTTGCTGCAGTACAGTTATTTTCAACAACTTAATGAAAAAACTCCAGTTATAAGCTGCTATTTGACTCACTGGGAATAAAAAAACTAATCTGAGCAAAGCATTTGAAAAACCATGCATACTGTATCAGACCAGATCTTTTATTACAGTCTTTACTATAAAGAACACTTACTGAAACATACATTGCAACCCTGCAAGAAAATTCAGTCCAATGATTTCTGGGGTCCATCACAAGTGTAGATAGAGTATAACACAGCTCTCACCAAAAATTACGGTACAAGGCACAAATACCAGCTGAACAGAAAGGATTTATAAATACCCTGCAAAATAACTTCACATCCCTTCAACAGACTGATGTTAAAGACCCTCATTGCTAGCAAGCTCAGAAAGTCTTTCTCTTGGTTTTCTTCCACTTACTACAGAAATGCCACACCCAGAACGGCATACGGAACTTCACCTTCGGAAAATGACACCTATCCCAACACGGGGTAGAAAGTATTGCATAAAATACCTCTGCATCTTCTTTTAAGGGGTACAGTCCTTTGGTCTGCTTTGGTCTATGAATGACAGTCCCAGCACCTTTCTGTGCAGCTTTTCCCTTTGACTGAATTGCTATTTCATATAAAAGAACTTGTACTGACATCCTGAATCAAGATACAATAAAGTTTCATGCTTCTTCACATCCAGTTTTCCAATATGTTAGAATTTGGCAGGACTCCTCTGCTGCCACAGTGCGAGACTGCCTCTGTTCAGACTTTTCGGCGCAGGATCCTCTAAGTTGTGCAGCTGACGTAGACAATTGCCTACAGCAGTAGATTGCTGGGGGCACAAAACCAGCCCTGTCCCTGCTACCTGCTTTCCTGTGGCAGACCTCTGAGGCGCCGGTGATGCCGAGGAAGGGTGTAAGGCATGGCAGCGAGTCCTGCCTGGGGGAGAAAGAGCCAGCCCTGCCTTCCTGGGCAGCCAGCCTGCCCCAGCTCCCTTGTCTCTCTCTGCCTCTCCAGCACATCCCCTCACCTTCAGAGAGGAAAAGTTCAGTTTCGCTTGGAGGGATGATCCAGTTAGACCTGGAGACCTGCGGCCTTTGCAGGCCTTATGGCAAAGCCTGGCAAGCCCCCCACCTCACAGGCCCTGCCCGCCCGCTGCGTGCCTCCGACAGGCCCCGGCACGGCTGGGTCTGTCAGGCTGGGCCTCCAGCCGTCTGTGACAAGCCACCAGCTGCAAAGCCATCTTCAAACACAAGCAGCGTTCGCGTTGCCTCCAGAAAAAAAGGCATTTCTATGTGAAACTGTTGATAACGCAAAGGCTGACCATTGTCTGCAGGTAATCTAGGAAAGGGCTCAGACAAGTCCAGCCAGCATTCTAGCTTGATTCTCTGCTTTCCCTCACCAAAAAGGGTCATACTCTCTCCCAAGCAGGTCCCTTCCCTCAGCTTGCCACCACATTGCCACCTGTCCCCATCCTGTCGCTTGCCACTAACGGTTCTCAGACATTTGTCCAGAAGCAGTTTACCTTCTGATACTCATTTTCACCACTAATTTTTCCTCCAACAGCTCCCTGCTAAACTGAAGCTGCATATTCAAACAGTAAACATATCAACAATATACCAATGTACTTAGTTATGCAATCCAGGCTCACTGGAGAGCAGCTTAAATTCATCACCTCTCTATCACATCTGTGCTATGAAAATGAGTACACCATGAAAGAGTAAATTGCCACAAGTAGCTGACAGGCAAGATACAGAAGCCAGCTGGCCCAGCAATTCCCAGCCACCTCCATTACGTGTCCAGCCAGAGTGCTCATCCACCCAGCTGCTCCACCTCTTGCCCAGAGAAGGCCAAAGGTTTGAGATATTTTAAAATACAGAGGACATAATGGAACTAGTGGGGACAACGCAGAGGCAAATAAGAGGCATATGCAGCTGGGAGTAATATGAAGGGAAAAAGGGAGAGGCCGTACACACAGGGAAGTGTACGATGATCGGCCATGGTCCATCCACCAACATGACCTGTACCATTCTGATCTAGAGAAATGAGAAAACCTAGTAGCACGAAACTGGAGAGACTACAGTTTTAAGTCTTTTTGCTTTGCTCAAGCAAAAGAATAAGAACAGCTAGGATATAAAAGTAACATAGCAATTGTATAGAGAAGTTAGAATCAGAGTCTCGCAATACAACAACAAGGAGACATGCAATGAAACTGAAGGCAGAGAAATTCAGAAATAAAGTGATCAGTAGTGTTTTACAGGAAGAAAAATTCAAAACAAGAGCAAGGATATATCTAAAGTTTTGACAGCCATGCATAACTTGCACAGCTGCCAAGGATACTCAGATTTTGTGAAACCAACATAACATTTTGAAAGGCTATCAAAGTCTCATGTTTTATGGTTTTAAACCTGTCTTTAAATATCAGTAATCAGGGTGAAAACAGTTGTGAAAAAGAAATTATCTGCCTACTGTGCCATTTTTACAACTTCAGTTATCTGATGCTGTCAAATGCACTGTCAGAGCCAGGACACCAGCCAAGGCAGCACTGGGAACTGGTATTCCCACAAACAAAGGGCTCATTCCTCATTACTGAGGTTTCCCATAGCCATGGTTCTGCAAACCCAGTGGTTCTCAAATAAATCAGGGTTCACAGACCTAAGGAGCAACTGGAAAAAAAGCTGTGATGCTGGAACTGGATTCACAAACAGCAGAAAATTGGAAACCACTGATCTGCATGCTGTACTTCATTAAGTGTGCTGGATTTTGGTTAAAAGTTTAAACATGAAATTATGGTATACAGAACATAGAAAGGATATATTTTGGAAAAGAAAAAAAAACCCTTATGTTTTTAATTTACTCTCCCTTATTTCACACCCCCCCACCCCGAACCAGGGAACATTTAAAAAAATTGTATACAACATCTTTGGCTTAAATAACTACTACAACATCATGACAGCTCTAGCTATTCAGTTAAAACAAGAGCTGTATCATCCAAAGTGAAAATCAAGCCCAGAGCTGAACTGAAGAATTCTGCCTTGGAATAGTAAGAAGAAAAACAAAAACACTAACTCCTGTCAGGTCCTGAGGTTTTTATTTTTTTAATATTATTAATTTGTATGGAAACTTACAATTACCCCAAGCTTCTTTTAAAGACTGAAATTTGTTTGTGCATTATCTCCAACTACAGATACAAGAACAAACCATTTCAGTCCAGAAAGTTAATGAGAAATAAAATAAGCCCTGTCCTTTTTGTATTATCAATAGTCAATGTTTTTACTGAATCTTGGCTGAAACCTCCTCACCTCCACAAAGACAAAAGGTTAACTTGAGTCTGGATATCTTGAATCCTGACTAGCTAGCACAGATGACAGTGTGGCTTAGAGCCCACTGGTTTAAACCAAGTTAGCACTTGCCCATTTTGCAGAGAGAATACAAATAAAATAACAGTGAGAATCCTCCAGTGCCCCTCCTGCAGTCCCTGTTTCCCAGTAAGAAAGGCTAGTTTTCCACATCCGGCTGGGATAACCTTAGGGCATTTCAGGTCTGTGGGACATACCTGCAGACATGTGCTCAGTCCACACTGTTCATCAACCAGTGCAATAGCTACATTTAAAGAAAAAGATAAACTAAAGCTTCAGGTTACAAGCACGAACTTACAGTACCTGAAATCTGTGTTTCCCAGTCCCCATTACCTTGGATGAACTAGTTTGGCTATCTGTATTTTAAAGTGTTTCTGATTAACTCCATGCATAGGCATCCCTATTGCTAGGGTCTGGATGTGGAGCTGATCACACACAGCTATTACACTCTAAATTCACACTCTGCTATAATGAGAAACATTTGGGAGGGGAGCTAAAGCTGAATTTTCAGAAGTATTGAGACCTGAGGTGGCTGACAGCTGCGATATGACTGAGATCAGCCAGCAGGAGCTCCACAGCTCTGAAAACTGCAGTAGGTGGCCAGCTGTATCTGCAGACATGGACGTGGGCTGACTGGTCAGTAAGTGGAGATCCTACACATCCTTTCCCATCTCACATAGGCAAGATAGGGGAATTTGGAGCAGTGCTGGGGAAGCAGCAACGCTTGTCCACTTTAGAAAAATCCATGCCTGCCTAAAGGCTTGCCAAAATGGGCACCTGAATTTCCATATAGGTCCATTCCTTATCCGTGGAGCTCTGTACAGTGCTTGCAGTGTTCAGCTTTATTAAAGAAATAGAAGTAAGGTGGATCCAGTCAGTATCTTTTCACTTTCCTTTTATTTACACTGTTTAGGATTGTACATGTTCCTATTTCAAGCCCTCCAGTGGCTTTTGAGGGGTAAACACAGAAAAAAACCTGACCACTTACAGCACTACATTAACTTTAAGAAGGGACTGAAATCATACAAACTATAAATAGAAAATGTAAAACCTAAGAAAATATATAAAATCTCAACCATTTTTATTGTTTAATATGCTTATTAAAATAAGTCATATACAGTAGCTTCTAGTTTTCATACCAGTATTTACAAATTACTTTTCACCTTCCGTTCCCTTACCATGTTTTAATCTCTGGTTAAGTACAGCATCTCATAAACTTCAATAAACTTTTCCTTCCAGATATCTGTCAGGCTGGGAAGTGCTATTCTCCCATGCTTCATAAATGTGGTTCCTGGAAACTCATTATTAAAACCATTTTTGTGAATGCTCCAGTTCTAATTCATGACTTCTCTGAACTATTTAATGAAACCAAGATGTCTGATAGTCAAGAAAGTTCTTCCAATGGGCATGAGCAACAGATCTTTCACAACCTGTTAGAAGATGTGCCAAGACTAGTTCCTTTCCTGTGTAATAGAAGCCACAGGAATCAAAGTTTCTGATCAAAGTCCAACACCTCAGCACTGCCAAAAGCTGACAAGCCCTTTTTCCCCCCTCTTTCCTGAAAACAGCTCTGTAATCACACTGGATTTTAATAGGATAACTATCTCTTGGACTCAGGCTGAACTTGGTTGTATTAAACTATGATTAAACCATATGACAGTTGCTACATATAGCATTACTTCATATATTTATTTTTAAAGTATGCTGAGATTCTTATGCAACCAACTACCACACTCCAGGGTGCTTTTTAATACAAAGAAATGGTCCCTCTGTCAGGGACGTTGTATTAAGCATGGAATAAAATATTCAAGCAGTAAAGTGACAATTCTGTTGTATTTGCTGAATACCAGTCCTAAATTTATATACTGGATTTGATGAAGCTATTCTGTTTTGACCAGAATAACTGAAGAGATTTTAACACTTGGAAACAAATTATCCTGTACATTTTTTCACACTGTGGAGCAGTGCAGAATAACCTCTCCTAACCTTTCCAAAGCCACAGCTCTTGGGAAATTGTCATGGCTACAAAATTCCTGCACCAAGATTTAGGGACTGAAATAACAAACTGACCATGCAGAAAACCAGTACAGGTCTAGCAAAGTTTATCTGTTGATGTTTTGCATTGCAGCTCACGGACAATATACTTCCAGCTCACCAGTGAGGCACACCCCACTGGTGGGGGATGTAACCTGAGACCATGTGAAGTCTTTAAAATGTGAAAGTGGTGTAAAACTGTTCCTGAGTAAGTAAGAACCAGCCTTAACAGGGTCTCATGTAGAAAACAGAAAGGAGATTTAAATGTAATATTCTGTACAGCCATTTCACACTCAAGCCAGAGCAGGGTGTGGGGAGGAGGAAGGACATTGAGAGCTATGCACACAGCTTTGCACAGCTATGCTGATGTAGTACTTCCCTCAGAGCGGAGGCACAACCACACACGCAGACTGAGCAACTCAAGCCTTCACTGAGGAACTCACATGGACAAGTGCCACTCCAGCCAGCCAATGTCCTGCATCAGGAACACATCCGATTTTCTTAACTAATTTCATGCCACTGAGATCCTTTAAAAATGTAAGGCTTCTGTCAGTTGTTCTCATACAAACTGTTAAAACTGCTTACCAGTTTTGGATGTATAGTTAACCTTCAGATGTTATTTAATTAGATGTATTGGAGGAAGTAGTAGTTCAATAGTAACGTATGGCACTCTGGACTTCTTATCTCACGTATTACTGACTTAATGCGCAGCCACGGCAATACCGCAGAGATTCTTGGTGCTTCACTTACCAGGAGAAAAAGTAAAACACTGACCCAAAAGGTCTAATTGTCCTCCAAAGGAAGGACAGTAATCATAACATATAGCATAAGCCTAAGATGAAAAGTCTGAAGGACTTTAGTACACACAAAACTGCTCTTTTCCTCAGGGGGCAAAGAAACAGTTCCAGTTCTTCTGTTTGAGTCAAATCACTGTTAAATGCCTGTGCCAATGACCTAATTTTGTTTTCTAAAGATGTATTACTTACGCAAGAGAGACCGTAACAACCTCTTCACAACTATTCCCAGTCAATTGCAGAGTTCCATATTTGCAATACATACACTGCATAGTGAAACTTAACAGTGAAAAAACATGCAGAACCCAATTTAGCAGAGGGATTATAACAAGTTAATAGAGCCTCAGTTACATCTCAATTCAGTAAAAACAAATCTATCAGATTTCATGCCACACATTTATGGAAATTTTAGCACCTACAGAGAAGTGAGTTAGCTTCCTGAGGCACTGATATTTTCAAATTTAAGATGTTATGGAAGCATAAAAATACCATCAATAAAGGATAACATAAACCTCTAATTTAGCGTCATTTTTCTTTTAAACCTACCAGATGGGGGGAGAACCTATTTTCTTTCACAGCTCTCTCCACTCAATACTTACTTATATGCCCACAATATTCAACTAAATAGGAGCTAACAACTTATAATAGTGGAATCATCACAGTTAATATTTTGAGAGAGTTTCTATAGGAAACTTAATTTTCACTGTATGCTTGGACTTGTATTAAGAACACTTCTTGTGACTCTAACGTTTTGTGTTGATTCAGCTGCAAAATGCTGACATAAAACATTACAGCTTGCTACACTAGCTAAATTCTCACCAAGGACTAAATCACACCGAGGTGTAACAGGTTTGGCTATGACATACCATCCTCTTGAATTGTGATTTTGTGGCAGACCTGGTAAAACTGTCATTGCGACCTAACCTAAAGATAACCAGCGTTTTTATGCCTGCCTACACCTACCCATGAGTTGCTTCTTATGGGCAGGAATGATGTGAACATGCAACACTCCTCTGTATCTGGTGATATTTAGGTCTGTTTGGGACAGTTCCAGTCAGCCCAGGGCTTACCAGCGTGGGGCTGACACATACAACCTCCCAGCAGTCGTCGTGTGAGAAAATGCCGTGGGCTTGGGCACAAATGGAACCAGCTTGGTGTCAGAGCACGGTTCATTTTTTCCTACCCATTATTAGCCCGATACTCTTCCCAGTCAAGTTCATGAGGTTTTTCCTACTGATTTCAGCAAGAGGAGAATTTTAATCACAAAATACTCTCATTATTTTAAAAAACCTTCACATAAAGGTAAAACACCCAAGCATCATAAAACTGGAAAAAGGGGTATTTCTCACTCTCTAAATGCAGAAACCTGATATTAACAGAAACAATTTGAAAAAAAGCCCAACACTCTGAAAGTTACCACTTTCAATGAAAAAGCTAATGTACATTGCAAACCTGAATGGGCTTTACTCTGCATGTTATATCTAAAATGTAGCTGTTCACATCCTGGCACAACCCAACCAGCCAGAAAAATGTCTGTGCTTGGCTGTTGTGCCAACAGTTACTTTACAGCTTGAGCAGGTATTTAAATTGCTTCTTATTAGCTCGAGTGCTAATTTAGCTGAAAAACCCAGCAGACCAAACTCTTCTCTTGGTGAAATGGTCTTTACTCACCCCACCCCACCCCACCACCACATACACACACGCACCAACTCCTTTCCCCTTCCATGTGATGGCTTGGAAATTCTTCCCAGTGTAATCCTAGTGTGGGAGAAGCAAAGCGGATCCCTCTGCCAGCATTGCTGCTTGGCCAGCGTGCAGGAAACAGTTCCCTTCGCAGTGCTTAAGAGGAGGCAGTTTATCTCATGTTATTGCCAAATGGGGGAAGTTAAAGTCACAACAAGTGATCATGTGCTTGATAATGTTTGTACACATGATGATCACACTTCCTAGTAAACTAATTAGGGTATTTTGGCATGCTTACATCCATAAATGTGTCACAAGACATCTATGCTTAGATATTTATAAGAGAAATTACCTGCCATCATGAAAAAACACATACAGCTAGAAAGAATTGAGGAGACAGGGAGCAGTTTTCCAAGTTACTGCCATTAAGAAACAAAAAGGTTAAAAAGAAGAGCTAAAAGTTTAGGTACGCCTTGCCACATACTTGCTTTACAGCCAGGCAGGAATCATTTACTAACCTAGCAGACAATGTAATCCTGTAATCCCTGTGCTGCAACCCAAAACCGAAGTGCCAACAAAAGTACATAGCTAACTCAGAACAGAGGACCACTTGGTTTTCCACAAGACCAGACATTTAATGTCAGTGCTGGATCTTCCTAACTACTACTTTGTTGCAGTTTACTAAAATAATGTTTGAAAGCGAGATGTGAAAATAAAGACTTTTTAAAATTCTCATAGAGTGTTAAAAGCCCAGACACACTCATTCATCATGCCTTGGAATTAAAGCTACCATTATTTATGAGGGTTCAAATAGGAAAGTACACTGGTACAGTAATGAACATGAAAGTGGATAAAGACTGCTTATTTGATGTACACAAGCAAAAATAGTGAAATTGGTATTGTGGAATGAACAGTGATTAAAACCGTTTTCCTCCATTTTTCTTCAATTGCACGATGGGGAGAATAGCAAAAAAAAAAAAAAAAAAAAAAAAAGAAAAGGGTTGAAAAGAAATGGGGTTTTTTTTGCCAACGCTAGAGACCAATACTGTATCTCACATTGCATAGTTCTGAGATTAGATGGGGGAGTGAAGGAATATTCATTCATGGTTACAGTTTTCTTGAAACCTTACTGCCCCATAAAGCAGCAGCAGCACTGCAGTACGTCCTTCCTCACACATAAATATTAAAAACTTCCAGATATAGAGAGATGAGCTCGTTAACAAACTGAAGACAAGTAAGATGAAGCATCCCGAACTGCTTGTTTTCCCATTAATTGTTTTGACATTACAAGATAAAAATCTGTGAAGAGACTTTCACAGCAAAGCAGTGTCTGTAAAGCATTTTGTAAAGATAGCAAGTCTTTACACATCAGATTTTGGTCTGGTTCCCCAAGATGCCACCTATTTCAGTTTGTCAAATAAAAATAGATAACTAAATAGCTAAGAAATTAAATCAGCATTAGTGTATGCTTAAATTTTTAAGCTCTGAGAATTGTTATAGATGTAATGTCAACCATATGCTTAGTATCTAGCTGAATTATTATCAGTTTATCTAATGGTAATTAAGAATTCCCATGTACATGTTGAAGAAATCGAACTATTTGCATATCACATAAACTATAGTGCATTATGGCTTAATCAAAAAAAGAAAACCCCACGCATTCCTTTTTTCCTATCTAAACAGAATTAGGCTTCTTTAAAGAGAAATGACTTCATATCATGCAGCTTTTTATCTTACATCAACTATGTCATAATATGCCTCATTAAAATATCAAGGAGTGTTTATATTTCATTGTCTAATCATTCTAATGTCTTATTTCCTCTATCAAGAACAATAATTCATTGCAAAAATGTGCGCTTCACATTTGTTTCCAGTAGTCATTCCACTGCCATTTAACTAACACAGAGATGGCCATAATCCAGTCTTGACAAGTACTCATCTCATTAATGCCTTTTTAATCACCAAGGATGACATCCCTGTCAAGTTCTAGATAAATTAAGTCAAAGAACATTCAACACACAAAAGCATCATTCTCTCATACATTTGAGTCTAAATGGGTTTATTATGGAAATATGAAATTAAAAAGCAGTGGGCAACAATACAGGAAAAAAGTAAAAGAAAACATATAAAAGCAAGGGGTTTAGTGCCATGTTGAAGAACCAAGGGGTTTTTGTTTGGGTTTGGTTTTTGTTGTTGTTTGGTTGGTTTAGGTTTGCTGGGGGTTTGTTTTGCTTTTCCTCCATTCCCTGTCTTCCCCTGTGTCACAAAAAAGATATGAACTATCAGGATTACTATTTCTTCTTCCTCCCACTGCTGTTGTTCCACTGCCACTGAAATGCTTCAGCCCTGCTCCTTCCCTCTTGCTTTGCACGCTCCCATCTGACAGCTCCTTCCACAGCGTTGCCTTAGGGCCAGCATGGGGTTCACCAAGAGCACAGCAAGACAGCGACTAT
Organism: Aquila spilogaster; assembly: GCA_024606505.1. Classification (NCBI taxonomy): domain Eukaryota; kingdom Metazoa; phylum Chordata; class Aves; order Accipitriformes; family Accipitridae; genus Aquila; species Aquila spilogaster. The sequence goes on along the minus strand of JANHGO010000073.1, from coordinate 16,081,281 downwards.
GATTTCAGTTTCAGTGCTAGTTCTTCAGCCAGGAGCAGCAATTGCAGTAAAATGAATCCAACTTTAATGATGTAGCTCCAGGCTAAACTATGTTAAGTATCTCAGGGGCGTTGATATGTGCACAGACCGGTCAGCACTAGCAGAACTAAAAGGTGCAGCAAAATGCTCACACACAACTTCAGAGAATTCAAGAAACCTTAAAAGGAGTATTCACCAAGGCTAACTTCAGTCAACTGAGTTTTCTCTCCCTTGACTTCCTCCAGAAGTAATGAAGGAAGAGAGCAACTCAGCAGGAACCTAACTTTGATCCTTTGAATCAGCCCTGGAAGAACTTGTCTGCTATTAACTACAGAGAAGATTAGCCTTTTTCAATACCTCCCTTTTGTCTCTATTCAGCCCATGCAAGCAGACTTTAAAAGTTTAAAATTTGGCAAAGGAATAACGAAAGACATAGCCCTGACAAAAAGGCCACCTGCTCCTAAATTTCAAGGCTGTGCTCCCAAGTCAGTTATGGAAGTCAGTAGATAAAGTTAATAATAATAAAAGCTGCAGGAATTATCTTAAGTGTAAAACATTTTTTCTCCTCATCTCAATTCCAGAAACTATGCAACCATTTTGTCCAAAACTTTTAAAAATACTAAAAATAAAAATTCAGCTACAATGGAAAATTTAAAACACACGTGTGTACAAATGTGGTGCTCAGTCCCATCAAAAATATTATGTCTTGGCTCCCATAGGTTATTCTGGTGAGGTACAAAATTGTCTCAGGTCAAACAATGGCAAATTACCTTACCTCCAAACACATGCCATATCGAGGGGGGAAAAAAAAAAAAAACGAAACCAAAAAAAACTACAGGGATTTACTGAGGATTATTACATACTAAATTATAACACCACACAACGGGAGGAGTCGTGTGGAACAATCCATTCACAGGGGTCAGTCTGCAGCCCTATTAAATGTTACTGTCACTAACCTCATAGAATATTTTTTGACCCAGACCCTTATCTTCAGAAAGGAAACTAAAAAATGTGAAGGCTGAAAGCTCTGCTAAATGTCCATCCTCAAGATTTGTCCCAATAAAACCATGTTCTTCCCCATCAAAAAAAGCACCTCCCATAAAGCCCGCAAACCTACCCCCTTCCTCACTTCCCCCCTGCCCCAAGAAAAGGAAATAGCATTGCAGGTATAAATACTAATTTAGATGCATTTCACCAGATGCTTTCTAGGTAAAAATTTGTAGCTTGATTACTGCTGTTATCACAAAATGAGACCATAAATATATTCAGACCATAAAAAATTGTTACTCAACCCTTAATTTTAGCAGTTTCTGTATTCAAAAGTTTAACCAAGTGCATTTTATGAAGACATGCTTTTTACTGTTTTTCTAAATGGATTAACTGACCACATTGAAAATACATTTTTAAGATCTTAAAATGTTAAGAGACTTTTATGATGAAAATTTTACAAAAAGCTGTCTAGACTAGTCAAGGTAAAGCAAGACAACAAACACAACTGAAGGAAATTTCACATAATGTTTTCAATCCTTTTCTATATGCCACTTGTTTCAATAAAGTGCAGCTAAGACATAATTTGACTTTTCTGATAATATCTGATAAAACAAACTTTCTTGCTATTATCTGTGGCTGGCATTTGGAAAAGTTCATGGGGGAGCCAATGACCAAGTAGTAGCTTTAATGTATTTTATTTTTTGAAACATTAAGAAGAATAACATCGTTAATACATTCATATTCACTGAAAGGTTTCTAGGCATGCCTTTGAAATAAGGTTTTGAACATCTGTCAGACAAGTAAAATTGCCTATCTTCGCATCATCTCATCTGACTCATACTGGTTACGCATCTACTCTTCTCACTAACACTGTAACTGGAATTCTACCACCCAGGCTTTCTGATTATCATCCATAACTCTCCCTTCCCTCCCCAAGAGATTATAACCCTTTCTTACACACAAGTTTTTCAAAACAGAAAATATTATTTTCTTATATTTCACAAAGATCAGGAGGAAAAGAAAATCCAGTTAAATATGTTGATACTAAAAAAAATAATCGACTCTAAAGAATTCCTGCTTTTCCAGATATCGCCCCTTTTGATGTTTATTAGGTTCTGTCCACTGAACTTAATGGCATTGCATGAATGTATCTCAGAAGAGAATTTGGCTAAGAGTGGTTAGAAAGTATGGCAGTGGGTCAATACTTATACTTCTCTGCCAAGGGCAACAGTGTGTTGAATATTATAAACATTCTGCTGGGCTTCAGTGTTGCCGTATGCCAAGTTGTTCGTGTCCCACATATGGGCCATAAACCTCTGGAAGCAGAGGCGTCAATCTGGGGCTTTAAGGCAGCTTACGACAGTTAGCCACTGAATGCCCCATTGACTGGGCAATTAATTCCTTTTACTCCCTCTAAAAAGCTCAGCTTTCTTGCAGTCTCCTAGCATAATAGGTGCCATACACAGAAAATAATGTTCCCATACATCAGATTTCTAAAGTTATTCAGCTGTCTCAGTGCCTAATGGGATTTTCAAAAGCACTAAGTAATTTAACATTTATTGATTTCAATGGAGGTAAGCATTCACATGATTACCTGCAGCTGTAAGTATACTAACATCTATAATTTAACTGGACTTATAATGAGATCACCTAATTGGATACTCCAATTTTGTCATTGCTAGTGGTGTGACTTCCAAAGATGCTGAGTCTTTGCAAATCCAGGTGACTCAGACCTTTGTAAATGCTCAGCACTTCTGAAAAGGCAGGCTCTAAGCACACCTGCCTTAATCAGAAATGGAAGGCTACCTTTGATCAAGTATGCCTGACACAGCATGTTTATTTAAAGTGCTGAAGTATCATGCACCATATACTGAGAGAGTCTGCCTAAACAGGAGACTAAGGGGCCCTTCCGCTTTCATTCAAAACTGACTTGACATTCCAGGAGCTGTGTTTAGGTAAGCTGGAAGAACAAAAAGCTATTCATATTTCAAGGATCCTTACCACATACATCAAAACCCAGAAGGTTCAAACTAAGTTGCCTTTAAAAACCTCTTTGTCAAACATAGTAGGACAGCATGGAGGCTACACTCTTTGAAGAAATGGGACCAAAGGTACAAATCCATTTCTGTGAAATCTACTCTGGAATTTATTTATACCTGCTTGGAAAGTTGGCTGGCACATCACTGTCTCCCAACTTTCAAAAGGATCTTGTTATTCGCATAGCAAGAATCTACTGTACTCGAGATCATCCTGACAAAGTAAAAGCGTCTCTAAACACTACAAATAGCTAGTGTCAAAGGTATGAAACAGAGCAAGGTGGTGAGAAATTCAAGCACACAGAAGAGTTTGGCAGGGAGGTAAAGACTACCATTTCTTGAAATAATCTCACCTTGGAGGTATGCTTTTGACCTATGGTCTTCAGGGAGTGCTCAACCCTAGCCAAAAGTGGAGCTCATTCCAACAAATTACCTACTTGGTCCATCCTAGGAGGAAGTTTCTCATTAAGTTGTGGAGATCACAAAACCATGTTTCTTCAGCACTTAATGTGGAAATCTATAATAGAGAACAGATATAAAAAAGATGGGGAAAAGGTTCTGTCTTATTAAAGTAGTCTTTATTAGTGCTAGTGTAAGATGCAGAATGATATAGCAGCAATAGCTTTCTGGTGCTTTTTTTGTAAGTAGGCTAGAAAGGCTGGAGTAAATATTATAAATATAGCTTCAGTTAGGACACAAAAAGGGGAAATCAAGATATTAATAGAGCCAAGACTGAAAAATGGACCTTTTGATTTCACTGCCAGGAAACAATTTCAAAGGCACAAAAGACAGTGATCTGCTGATCTACAAGACAGTTTGAAGCACAACTTGGGCACATCTTAATTCTGCCTCTGAAAACTTCTAGACCCAGGTTTTGGACCTCGGTTATCCTTGAATTCGAATCTATGAAAACATTGAGGCTGAGGTTGGATTGCAGGATTTCTCAAATGCTTTTATATTGTACATTATGTCTTAACATAATTCTTCAACATATATCCTTCCTTTCATAGGCACGGACAACTTTCCTCTTCCATTCACAAGTCATATAATATCTTTTCAATGACTATATAAATTGCTTACATAAGAGAGTAATATTGGCAATGTGGTTTTGTCTTCCTTTTAATGCGATTTTAAAATTGAAAATGAACAGGACAGTTAAAACCATATGATTAGCTAGCTCTCTAAGGATCAAATAGTTGCCATATACTTCCCAGACCACCAATAACTAGTGAACCACAGAGTGAAAAAACCTTTATGACATAGTGGAAATTCAAGATAAAAGTAGGCAAACAGTGAGTTTTGCTCATTTCACTTTACTACTCAAACAATTCTTAGCACTGTTGCCTTACATCCACAGAAAATACAAGTACTAATACAATAGCAAGTGACCATAAAATTCTAAAACTAGGTAATGAATTGAGCTGGCGGGGG
>JANHGO010000073.1:16062558-16076706 GCA_024606505.1 Aquila spilogaster | reverse complement strand
ATCTTTGGCTTAAACATCATGACAGCTTTAGCTATCCAGTTAAAGCAAGAACTGTGTCATCCAAAGTGAAAATCAAGCCCAGAGCTGAAGTCATGAATTCTGCCTTCGAACGTTAAGAATAAAAAACGATTACTGTTGGGGCCTGATTTTTGGGTTTTGTTTGTCTTCGTCTTGCTTTTATTTTTATTTTATATTTGTTGCTGTTGTTTGGTTGATTGGTTTGCTTCATTTCTTAATTATTACTTTGCATGGAAGCTTCTTTCATAGACTGCAATTTGTTTGTAAATTACCTCCAACTACAGATATCAGAACTATTCCCAAGAAGCCATTTCAATTCAGAAATTGAATGAAAAATGAATTAAGTCTTGTTTTTGTATGCTTTTTTTCTTTTGGTATTATCAATAATATTTTCCTTGAATTTTGGCTGAAAGCTTCCCAAATTCACAGAGAAAAGAGGTTAACTTCAATCTGGATAGCCTGCATCCTGGCTAACTAGCACAGATGGTAGTGTGGCTTAGAGCCCAGGATCTAGTTTAATTTGAGTTAGCACCTGCTTATTTTGTAGAAGGAACTTAAGTGAAATAACACTGAGAATACACCAGCACCCTTTCTGCAGAACCTGTTTGTCTCACAAGGCTAGTTCTACACATCTGACTGGGATAACCTCAGAGCATTACAAGTTTGCAGGAGATGCATGTACTCCATCCACATTATCAACCACAGTAACTACATTTAATGACAAACAGGTGAACTAAAGTTAAGGTTACAAACTTGGACTTAGAGTACCTGATATCTGTGCTTCCTGGTGCCAACACCTTGGATGAACCAGATTGCATCAGTGTGTGGAAGGATTTCCGATCAACTCCATGCACTGGCATTCCTTTTACTAGGGTATGGACATGGAGCTGATCACAAACATCTTTGTTTTAAACTGACACTCCACTACGATGAAAAGCATTTGGAAAGGTAGCTGAGGCTGAATTTTCAGAAACGCTAGGGTATCACTTTGCTGACAAATGGGATGTGACTGATGTCAGCCAGTGGGTCTTCCCCGTCTCTGAAAACGGCAGTAGGTGTCCAGCTGCATCTTCAGATGTAGACTGGCCTGGTCAGTAACTGGGAACATTACACAGCCTTCCCCAGTTTACACAGCCAAGACATCTCGCAGCAGAAGGTTTCAGTCAACCCATGCCTGCCTAGAGGCTTTTCAAAATGGGTGTGCAACCTTCCATATAGATCCATTTCTCACCTGTGAAATTCTGTGTAGCGCATGCAGTGTTCAGCTTTATCAAAGAAAGCTGATATCTTTTGTCTTTTTGTGACCCCATTGTGACTGCATGCGAACCTACTTCAAGTCCTCCAGTAGCTTTCAAGGGATAAACACACTAAAACCTTACCACATACTGCATTACACTGGCTTCAGCAAGAGAGTGAAGTCATACCAACTATAAATTTAATAGAAAATGTAAAACCTAAGAAAACATAGAACTACTTAAACATCTATATTATTTAATATGCTTATTAAAATAAACCATATTCAGTAGCTTCTAGTTTTCATACGGATATTTAAAGATGACTTTTCAACTTCCATTCCCTCACCCTGCTTTAATCTCCAGTTAAGTACAGTACCTCATGACCTCCAATAAACTTGTCATTCCAAATATCTGGCAGGCAGGGAAGTTCTATTCTCTCATGCTTCATAAATACGGTGCCTGGAAACTCATTATTAAAACCATTTTTGTGAATGCTCAAGTTCTAATTCATGACTTCTCTAAAACTGTTTAATGAAACCAAGATGTCTGATAGTCAAGTTCTTCCAATGGGCATGAGCAACAGATCTTTCACAACCTGTTAGAAGACGTGCCAAGATTAGTTTCTTTCCTGTGTAATAGAAGCCCCAAGAATCAAAGTTTCTGATCAAAGTCCAGCACCTCAGTACTGCCAAAAACTGACAAGATCCCTTCCCCCTTCCTGAAAACAGCTCTGTAATCACACTGAATTTTAATAGGATAACTATCTCTTGGACTCAGGCTGAACTTGGTTGTATTAAACCATATGACAGTTGCTACATACAGCATTACTTCATGTATTTATTTTTAAAGTGCACTGAGATTCTTACAAAACCTACTACCGCAGTCCAGGTTTTGTTTTTACAAAGACATTTTTCCCCACTCTGTCAGAGACTTTACAGTAAGCATTGAACAAAATATTCAAGCAGTAAAGTGACAATTTTGCTATATTTGCTGAATGTCAGTCCAGCACACATATAGCTAGATGTAGTGCATTTATTATTTCAATCAGTGCAACAGGGATTTCAACACTTGGGAACATGTTCACCTTTATGTCCCTCTATCCCTCTCATGCCATAGAGTTGCGTACAGTAACTGCTCCTAACCCTTTCTTTTCACGGCCATAGCTCTTCAGGAATGATCACAACTAAAAGATTTCTGCACCGAGGTTTATTGATACAAAGAAAATCAGCACAGCCATGGCAAAGCTTACTCATTCCTGTTTTGCATCGTAGCTCACTGACAGCACATTTCCAGCTCACCACTGAGGTATATCCCACTGGTGGGAGATTTAACCTGAGGCCAGATGAAGTCTTCAAAATGTGAATGCGGTATAAAACTCTTGACAGAAACCAATCCTAGCAGATTTTAAGTAATCAAAGGAAAACAGACTTGAACATTCACATAGCCACCTCACAATGGAGCCAGAAAGGGAAAGAGGAAGGACATGAACATCCCAATGAGTGGCTTTCCACACACAAGCTGATGCTCTGCTTCCCGCAGAGTGGAGGAACAACCGCAAGCTGAGTAACGCAAGCCTCCACTGAGTAACTCATATGGACAAGTGCCATTTCAGTCAAGCTGCTTCCTTCATCAGCAAGGCACCAGATTTTCTTAACTAATTTCACGCCACCCGAGTTCTTTCAGAAAAGGTATGGCTTCTGTCAGTTCTCACAAAAACACGAAGCTACTGACCAGCTTTGAACGTACAGCTAACCTCTGGATGCTATTTAATTAGGTACACTGGAAGAAGCAATAGTTCAGCATCAAAAATAAACTTGAGTACCAACACCCATATATTTGCACTGATCTAGTGCACGATCATAGCAAATCCCCAGAATCTGGTAGTGTTGCAGTTACCAGAAGTAAAACACCAACCAAAAGGTAATTTTTAATTAAGATTTGCAGAATACCTTGACAGCCTTGTTTAAAAATTCTCTGGAATTACAAATCCCAGGGTAGTTTAAGTTTCTGGTCACTGCAAAGGCAGCACGTTGAGTTTCATTCTGGAATTTGCATGTACAAGACTTCCACATAGTCATCAGCTTCAGCTTAAGAGTTTATGCTCTGTTCCTTGAGAGTGATTAGTTGTAACAGTTACCCTGACCAAATACATGTATACTGGAAGGAGGGAAACACATAGGAGGCATTACTTTAGGAGCAACCCAATTATTTCTATGGAAACTATAACAGATACAAAAGAGCACAGTAACAATATCTGATAGTGTTTTGTAGCTGGGAATTTGCTCTATTTTTAAACAGTCACCATCATTAGCTGTGCATTCTCCACCAGCAAAGGACAAGAGCCTGCATGCCACAATCATAAAAATCAGCACAGTGAGAGGTGACCCACCATTTTGCAGCTAAAATGACAACGTTGTTGCTGAAATGCAGCACCCACCACCTCACTGTGTTAACATCCACTGGTTGGTCTCCACAAATGTTCAGCAAATGTCAGTGGGCACAATTTTTTTCACATGGAGGAATTCAGTGACACACCTTTGCTTCATCCGCACTTTCATGTCACACAGCATTCTGTCAGACTGCCCCTCTGCTGCCATCTGTTGCATGGTAACAAATGTAAAAGAATACTGGCAGAAAGATTCAACCTCTACTGCCATACCACCACCATCTGCCTCTGATATTGTGGGCCAGCATCATAAACTTAGGAGGCATTACTTTCAGAGAAGCACTCATACAATACCTCTCATATAAAGAGGTCTAACCACCCTACAAAGAGAAGACTGGAACCAGAATATGGTCTAAAATGAAGAGTCTGAAGAAGGTCCTTAGTTCACAGAAAAACGCCCTGCGCCTCAGGAGGCAGAGAAACAGTTCCAGTTCTTCTGTTTGAGTCAAATTGCTGTTAAATGCATGTGCCAATGACCTAATTCTGTTCTCTAAAGATGTATTACTTACGCAAGAGAGACCATAACAACCTCTTCACAACTATTCCCATTCAACTGCAGTTACATATTTGCCATATGTACAGTGCATAGCAAAACTTAACTGTAAGAAAACATGCAGAACCCAACTTAGCAGAGGGATTATAGCAAATTAATAGACCCTCAGTTACTTTTCAACTCAATAAAAACAAGTCTATCAGATATCATGTCATAGGTTTACAGAAATTTTAGCACCTACAGAGAAATGAGTTAGCCTCCTGAGGCAGCAAGATGCTTAAATTTAAGATGTTATGGAAGCATAAGAAGACTGTCAATAAGTGATAATATAAACTGCTGTTCTATATTTCTTTTAAACCTATTTTCTTCACAGCTCTCACCATTTGCTATTTACTTATATGTCCATTATACTCTTCAACTGCATAGGATCTAACAACTTCTAATAGTCGAATCCCCACAGTTAAAATTCTGAGAGTTTCCATAGGAAGCTTAATTTTCGCTGTGTTCTGGAGCATGTGTTAAGAAGAGTTCTTGCAAGTTTATTTTTTTTTGCTGATTCAGCTGCACAGTGCTGACAAAAAGCCTTCCAACTCACTACCTATGTTGAATTCTCAGCAATGATTAAATTACATTAACGTGTAACAGGTTTGATCATGAAATACCATTCTCTGTGGAACTGTCATTTGGGGGCAGACCTGGTAAAACTGTCATTGCATCCTAACCTAAAGATATAAACTTTTCAGTTTTGTACTCCTGCCTACATCTACTCACATGTTGCTTCAGATGAGCAGGCAAGCAGCAAGCAGCAGAACCTTCCATATCTGGTGATATTTAATTCTTTTTGGAATGGTCCCAGTCCAGGCAGGGCTTCCAGTGTGAGGCTGACATCCACCATCTCCCATCAGTCACTGTGTGAGAGAATACTGTGGGCTTGGACACAAGTGGAGCCAACATTGTTTGTTTTTTTCCCCACTCATTATTGGTTTGACATGAATTCCAGTCAAGTTCATGAATTCCTACTAATTTCAGTGACAGGAGAGTTTTAAGTTCACAATACTCTGTTATCAACAACAACGAAGGAACCTACACATAAAGGTAAAACACCAAGGCATCACTGAGCTGGGAAAATTAGATATTTCTCACTCTCTTCGTGCAGGAACTTCATATTTGCAGAAACAATTTGGGAAAAAAAAACTCTGAAAGTTAAAATTTACACTAAAGAAGCTGATGTGCACTTGAACAGGTTTTACTCCACATGTTGTATCTGAAACATAGCTGGTCACATCCTGGCACAGCCAAAACAGCCAGGGAGACATCTGGGCTTTGCTCTTCTGCCAAGAGGTACTTTATTGCTGCAGTGGGTAGTTGAGTCACTTTCCATTAGCTAGAGTGCTATCTCAGCAGACTGAATTCTCCCTCTCTCGGTGAAACGGTCTTCACTCCTCCACACCACCCCACCCATTTCCCCTTCAATGGGAGAGTTGGCTTTGCTTGGAAATTCTTCCCGGTTTCACCCGGAGTGAAGTGGACTCCCTGTCAGCATTGCTACTTGGCTGGCACAGGGAAATATCTGTTTCCCTCACACTGCTCAAGGGGAGGAAGATTATCGTTTTATTGCCAAAGTGGGGGAAGTTAAAGTCACAACATGTGCTCATGTACCTGATACTGTTTGTACACATGACGATCGCACTTCCTAGTAAACTAATTAGAGTTTTTTGGCATGCTTACATCCATAAGTGCCTTACAAGGCATCTGTGCTTAGATATTTATACAAGGAATCACATGCTGTAATGAAGAAACACTGAGTAGGGGAGGGGCCTTCCATGTTATTGTCATCAAGAAACAAGAAAAATTAAAGGAAAAGCTAAAATGCAGGTATGCCTTGCTCCACACTTGCCTCACAGCCAGGAAGGAAGCAACGCCTCACCTAGTAGGCAAAGCAATCCCTGTGCTGCAACCCAAAACCAAAGTGCCAACAAAAGAGTTTGCCTAACTGCAGGTACAGGATTACTTGGTTTTTAACAAGACACAACTGTCAGTGTTGGATATTCCTAACTAGTAGTAAACCGCAACAAAGCAGTAATGTCAAAACGAGATGTGAAAACTGAGGCTTTTTAAAATTTTTGTATCAAGCGTTAAGAGCTCAAGCACTTTCATAGTACTGCAGAATTGAACTTAGCATTATTAATGAGGTTTCAAATAGAAAAGTACACTGGCACAGTAAACGGCAAGGAAGTGGATAAAGACTCCCCATTAGATATACACAAGAGAAATAGTAAAATTTGTGTTACAAAATTAAAGAGTTATTAAAACTGCTTTCCTGCACTTCCTTCAAACATGAGATATAAAAAAAGATTTTTTTTATTATTCTTTTGCCAATTCTAGAAAACAATCTATCCTAAAAGTACGTCCACATGTTTATGCAAAATTCCACATATGCCAAACCATAAAATTTTTCTCACCTCATGCTGGGAGATGTAGAAATTTATGGTGAGTAGAAAATGTTTACTATCTCTCACATTACACACTTTCCAGATCAGATTTGGGCAGGGAAGAAGCAATCTTCACCATTACGATTTTCTTGAAACCTTACTCCCCATAAAGTAGCGGCAGCACTGCAGGATGTCTTTCCACGCACATACATATTAAAAGCTCCCAGATATACAGAGATGAGCTTGTTGAAAGACAAGAAAGATGAAGCATTCTAAAATGCTTGTTTTCGCATTGTTTAGATGTCACAAGATAAAAATCTGCAGAGAGACTTTCACAGCACAACATTGTAATGCATTTCTTAAAGACAATAAATCTTTCCATATCAGATTTTGATCTGGTTCCCCAAGATGCCACCTGCTTCAATTTGTCAAATCAGAAAACTGAATATCAAAAAAGTTAAAGCAGCACTAGCATATGCTTAAATTTTAACCTCAAAGTTATTATCGATATAATGTCAACCATATGCTTAGTCGTTTGCTGAATTATTATCAGTTTACCTAATTAAAAATTTCCATGTGCATGCTGAAAACGAACTAGCTGCATATTGCATAAGCTATACTGCATTATAGCTTAATAAAAAACCTACGTCCATTTTTCTTGTCTAAAAGAAATTAGACTTCTTTACAGAGAAATGACTTCATATCAGCAGCTTTTCATCTTACATTGACTACTTCATGATATGCCTGATTAAAATATCAAAGAGTGCTTATATTTCGTTGCCCAGTTATTTTAATTTATTTCCTCTACCAAGTACAATCAATAATCCATTGCAAAAAAAATGTGTGCTTCTCATTTCTTTCCAGCAGTCAACCCATTGCCACTTAACTAAACATTGAGATGGCTATAATCCAGTCTTGACAAGTACCCATCTCATTAATGCCTTTTTAATCATCAAGGATGACATCCTTGTCAAGTTCTAGGTAAATTACGTCAAAGTACATTCTACACACAAACACATCACTCAAACATTTGTGTATAAATGAGTTTTTTTTACAGAAACCGAAAATAAAATTAGCAGCAAACGAGAAATATATAAAAATAAGGGTTTTAGTGACATTCTGAGGAGCAAAAAATGTTTTTGCTTCTATTTTTAGGCTTGCTGGCTTTTTGTTTTCCCGCTTAATCCTTGTCTTCTCCTGTGTCACAAAAAGATATGAGCCATCTGGATTATTATTTGCAAAGCCGTGAAGCTGCAGTTATTGCTCCTGGTTTCAACCTTCAAGCCACCTCATGCTCCCAAGCCCTGGTCTCCTTTAGCTAGGCATCTCACTTTTTCCTCCCACCACTCTTGCTTGACTGCCACTGAATGGCTCCAGCACTCCCTCCCTCTTGCTTCTAACAGTCTCTGCCCCAGCATTGCCTCAGGGCCAGCACAGGGCTCACCAGCAGCACAGCAAGACAAGGGCTATGATTTCACTACCAGTCCTAGTTCTCCAGCCAGGAGCAGCAATTGAAGTAAAATGAATCTAACTGTAATGCTGCAGCTCCAGGCTAAAACATGTTAAGTATCTCAGGGGGGTTGATAACGTGCACAGACCGGTCAGCACAAACAGAACTTAAATATACAGCCAAATGCTCACACACAGCTTCGGAGAATTTAAGAAAACTGAGTACTTCACCAGGGCTAGCTTCAGTGAGCTGGGCTTAGTCTTGCATGACTTTCTCCAGAAGCAGTGAAGGAAGAGAACAACTCAGTAGGAGCCTAACTTTGATCCTTTGAATCACCCCTGGAAGAACTGTCTGCCATTATCTACAGGGAAGATTAGCGTTTTTCAGTACCTTCTTTTTGTCTCTATTCATCATATGCAAGTAGATTTTAGAGTTTTAATTTGGCAAACGAAAAAACAAGACCTAGCAAAAAGGCCACCTGCTCCTAAATTTCAATTATAGAACTCTAATAAAACCAACAAAAGCTGCTGGAATCAGTTACAGTGTAGAACTTCTTTTTCCTCTCATTTCATCTCCAGAAACTGTGGAACTACTTTGTCTGAACCCTTAAAAAAAGATACTGAAAAACAAATTCAACTAGAGTGGAAAATTTAAAACTAAGGTGTATCAATTTGTAGCACTCAGTCCTATTGAGATCATTACATCTTGGTTCCCTTAGGTCACTCCATTAACATAGAAAATTGTCTCAAATCAAACAATGACAAATTAATGTGCTTCCAAATACATGTCTTAAGAAAAGACTCACGAAGATTTACTCAGGTTTACTGTACACTTACATCATCATGCAACAGGGTGGAGATGTGCAGAATGATCTAATTGCAGAGGCCAGCTTTTAATATTAGTGCATACAATCATTAAACATAGTGCATACAAACATCAAGCGCATACAATATTTTTAGCACAGATCTGTACCTTTAGAGAGGAAACAAAAAGATTAAAAAAAAAACAAGAAGGCTAAAAGCTCTCAAACATTTATCCTCAAATTTGTTCCAACAAAAATACCTCCTCCTCTCGCCACAGAAAAGTATCCCTCACTGGACTCCCAAACCAAGCAAATCAAGCATTTCATTAACACATGATTTTGTAATGGTTTTATAAATTGATTAACTGATCATATCTTAAAATTTCAGAATAAAACCTCTCACACTTGAAATCTTGAAAATATACTTTCTAAAAGATATCTAAGACTAATCAAGGTAAAGCAAGTCAATACACACAGAACTGAACTGAATCTTGAACAGTGTTTTCAACCCTTTTCTTTTTGCCACTTGTTTCAATCAAACAGAACTGAGAAATAATTCTACTTTTCTGATAAACTGATGAAGAAAACTTCCTTCTGTCACCTGTAACTCACATCCATGGCAAGGCTGATGGCCAAGTAGTAGGTTTTAATGTTCAAAAAAAACCACCAAAAACCAACCAATCAACCACCAAAGCACCCCCAAACATTAGAAGTAACACTGTTAACACATTTGTATTCACAGAAAGCTTTTAGGCATGTCTTTGGAATTATTTTATGAACATTTGTCAAATGATTGAAATTTCACACTTCCATATCATCCCTTCTGACTCCTACTGGCTAAGTACCTATTCATCCCCTAGCCAACACTGTAACACTATCACTCAGCCTTATTATCATCCATAACTTTCACTTCTTGTAAGGGATCACCCTTCCTTACACACAAACATTTCAAAATAGAATGAAAATGTAGAAGGACTACCTACAACCTTATACCCCACAAAGATCAGGAGAAATCCAGTGAAATAAGTCATTACTAAAATAACAATGAACTCCACAGAATGTCTACTTTTCCAGCTATTGCCCTTTTTGATGTTTATTAAGTTCTGCCCACTGAACTTAACAGCATAGCATAAATGTATCTGAATTGAGAATTTGGCTATGAGCGGTTAGAAAGTATGGCCGTAGGTCAATATTTAGACTTCCCTGCCAAGGGCAACAGAGTGTTGAATATTATAAACATTCTGCTGGGTTTCAATGCTGCTGCATGCCAAGTTGTTCTCTTCCCACATACGGGCCATAAACCTCTGGAAGCAGAGGCTGCAATCTGGGGCATTAAAGCAGCTTATGACAGCTAGCCACTGAATGCCCCATTGACTGGGCATTTAATTCCTTTCACTCCCTCTAAAAAGCTTGGCTTTCTTGCACAGTCTCCTAACATAATGGATGCCATACATATAAAATAATGTTCCCATACATCACATTTCTAAAGTTATTCAGCTGTCTCTGTACCTAATGGGATTTTCAAAAGCACTGAGTAATTTAACATTGATTGATTTCAGTGGAGGTAAGCATTCACGATTACCTGCATCTGTAAGTATGTTAACATCTATAATTTAACCGGACTTATAAATGAGATGACCTAATTGGATACTTCAGTTTTGTCATTGCTGGTGGTGCGACTCCCATAGACGCTGAGTCTTTGCAAACTCAAGTGACTCAGAGCTTCGTAGACGCTCAGCATTTCTGAAAAGGGAGGCTATAAGCACACCTGCCCTAATCAAGGAAGGTTGCCTTTGATCAAGTATGCCTGACACAGTGCATTTATTGAAAGTGCTGAAGTATCATGCACCTTAGGCGAAGATAATCTGCCTGAAGAGAAGACCAAGGGGCCTTTCCACTTCCATTCAGAACTGACATGACACATCAGCAGTGCTCTCATAGCACTGTGTTTAGGTAGGCTTGAAGAACAAGAGGCTATTCATATTTCCAATATCCTTTACATGTACATTAAATAAATAAAATGGTTCAAGCTAAGCTGAACTGTTTAAAAAATGATCTTTGCCAAGAACAATGTAGCCTCGACATTGTCCAAATCTCTGCCAAAGAACCAAAAGATACAAATCCATTTCTGTAATTTCTATTTGGAGTTACACCTGATCAGAATGTTGACTGGCATATCATTGTCTCTATGCTTTCCAAAGCACCTTGTTATTCCTATAGCAAGAATCTATTATACTCAAGACCACTCAGACAAAATAAAAGTTCCACTAAGCACTACAAATGGCTCGTGTCAAAAGAATAAAATAGAGCAGGGTGGTGAGAAACACAAGTGCCTCAAAGAGACTGGAAGGAAGGAAAAGACTATCATTTCTTGAAATAATCTCACCTTTGAGGTATGCTTTTAACCTATGCTGTTCAAGGAATTCTCAGCCCTAGTCGAAAGCAGAGCTCACTGCAACAAATTACCTACTTTGTGCATCCTAAAAGGAAGTTTCTCACTATTTGTGGAGATCATAAAATCGTATTTCTTCAGCACTTTATGTGGAGATCTACAATAGAGATCAGGAAACGAGGAAGAAAAAGCTTTCAGACAGCGCTGGTTACCCCTTAACTCTCAGTCTATGAAAATGTTGAGGCTGAGAGTGGATGGTAGGATTTCTCGAATACTTTCCTGTTGTGGACTACATCTTAACATGGTCTTATATGTCTCAGAAATATATCCTTCCTTTCACAGGGTCAGACAACTTCTCTTTTCTGTTCACGAGTCATACAATATCTTTTCAGTGACTACCTAAATTGCCTGCATAAGAGAGCAATGCTAGCAGTGTGGTTTTGTTTTCCTTTTAATGCTATTTTAAAATTAAAAACAAAAACGACAGTTGAAACCATACAATTAGTTAGCTCTCTGAGGATACCATATTTGCCGTATACACCCCAGACCATGAATAACTAGTTAACCACAGAGCAAAAACCTCTATGACACAGTGGAAAGTTGTGATAAAAGCAGGCAAACAGTAAGTTTTGCTCATTTTACAGTGCTACTCAAATACTTCTCAAGCATTGATACCTTAAATCAGTTGAACATAAACCAATACCATATCAAGTGACTAGAAAACTTTAAAACTAGGTAATGAATTGCGGGAGTTGGTGAGAGGGAGCGGGGGAAGGAAAAGAAACTTCTTTCCAGTTTCTGATTAGCCAGATTCCAAAGATTCTTTAGTGAAAGAAAATATGTAAGATGCAACTGTACGAAGCTCTCCAGCAAAACTGCCATTTGTTTTAGGGGTGGTTACTCTTCTCTACAGAACACATGCATAGTTTCTTCTTTTCTTTCCATTTTTCTTAAACCTGTGTCACTGGTGGAAAGTTTACAGTTAAACAAAAAAACTTGTCCGTCACCGGTTGAGGGTATTTTCATTTTTTTCTTTTTTAATAATGGTTATAGCTAAAAGAATTTGGTTTATAGCAATACTGAAAAAAATTGAAAATGAGGTAAATAAAGCTTTTGCCCTTGAAGCAGTCTGAGGCTCTTCCCAATTCAGAGGAAGTTTTATAGAACTTGGTTTTCTGTTTTCTTCCTTTAATAGATTCAGGATTGATTTCCACGGCTGTTTGGCATTCTTTCTATTTTGCAGTGGATCCTCTCTGCCTGGTTAGCCACAAGCAGACAACTATTGATATAGTGCAACTAAAGGTTTCTGCACGAGACAGTCCAGACAATAAACACTTAACAGTTATCTCTAGCTCAGTCTATAGCTAGAGAGAGAATTATACCACTGCTCAGTCTTCAGTTCCCAGAACTCAGATGTAAACTGAGCCAATGTTATCTCAAATCTCCCTAAAATATTAACATTAACACTAGGTTAGATGGATGGCAGCTGAAGGAACCTGAGCAAGAGGCTTCCTCAGCAAAGCCAGCTTCGCTCAGGCCTGAGCTGCTGCAAAGTTTTGTTCAAAGTGGTTGTTTCTTGCTGCCAAGAGTCCACAAAATTTGAAGCCAGCTGGCAAAACCCCAGGCCATCAACTCAGTAAAACCACCATCCTAAACAGCATAAGTCCTCAGCAAAATGTCACCATGGACAAACTTCAATTGAAAACATATGCCCTCAGCTCCTCTGACACTGTCCTCTCCCAGTGTAACACCTTTGTCAGCAAAGACACTTGGCACTTAACACACGGAGAAGCAGCCAGCTCTACATCTGTTCCAATAACACGGCAACATGGACACCTGTGGGCTAGCTACTTTTGGAGTCTCATGGCACACCAACACAGGAATATAAGTGGAGTGGATTGCATTCTAGGATTTCAAGTTGAATAAATATAGATTTCTTCAGGCTTAATTTTTTTTTTTTTTTGTACCTGATAAATAAAGAGGGAGGGAGTTTTAAGAAAAAGAAGTGAGAGGAAAAATGAAATAGGCTCTTTTTTTTGTGGAAGATAGCGTGCAAGCAAAAATACAGCTAAGGCAGCTTGAAATTTACCTTCTAGACTGTTGTAGGATGATTAGAGCTAACTGGGCAATGCGTACCTTGGCTTCTACCAAACAGGGAGGGAAGCATGATAATCAGTTCCATTACTTTTAGATGACTGAATGAACTGATAACTGTTTTAGTTGTGAAACAAAATATTCTTAATATCAGGAAATAATTAATTTTAAAACCCTGCTTTTTCTAAAAGATATTATGAACCAAGTCACTCTACACAAACACACGCAGCATATTCCATCTTTTCAGTATGCCGAATAAACTTATTTTAAAAATCAAACCCACGCACAAATAACTTCACAGAATGCAAGATGTGCACGGTGTGTGGTCACAGTACTTTCCATTCCTGGGAGATAACCAGTATCAAACAAATTAAAGCACACAGGATGACTTTTACCAGGCTTGACACAAACACTAGCCCATTTTCAAGGAGCCCTGCAATGCAGCATGCCACCAAGAACAGCCCTTCAGGCTGTTTCACTGCAACACTGGTTGGTCTTCCTACATCTACAACCAAGAACACAATCACTGGATGAAACTAGTAACTTTCACTGTCCTTGCATAGCATAGTTTGAAAGGAAGACAAGAGTAGTGTGTGAGAGGACAGCAGGCGGACCAGATCACAGAATTGTAGGGGCTGGAAGGGACCTCCAGAGATCATCTAGTCCAACCCCCTGCCAAAGCAGGCTCCCTAAACCGGGTTGCACAGGTAGGCGTCCAGGCGGGTCTTGAACATCTCCAGAGAAGGAGACTCCACCACCTCTCTGGGCAGCCTGTTCCAGTGCTCC
>JANHGO010000073.1:16038680-16057214 GCA_024606505.1 Aquila spilogaster | reverse complement strand
AGGCGTCCAGGCGGGTCTTGAACATCTCCAGAGAAGGAGACTCCACCACCTCTCTGGGCAGCCTGTTCCAGTGCTCCATCACGCTCACTATGAAAAAGTTCTTACGCACAT
The DNA here is from genome assembly GCA_024606505.1 of Aquila spilogaster. NCBI lineage: Eukaryota > Metazoa > Chordata > Aves > Accipitriformes > Accipitridae > Aquila > Aquila spilogaster. The sequence goes on along the minus strand of JANHGO010000073.1, from coordinate 16,057,103 downwards.
TTGTGCATAACTTCCTATGCTTCAGTATGTGACCACTTCCCCTCATCTTAACACCATGCACTGCTGAAAAGAGTCCAGCCTCGTCCCTTTGCCTCCCGCACCTTAGATATTTATTAGACATTGATCAGATCCCCTCTGAATCTTCTTTTCTCAAGGCTGACATCACAGCCTTGACAAGGTCACAGATCTTTAGTAATGGTTTATTACCAGTATTTTGTACAAAAGCAATGGCCTTCGGCTCAGCACCCAAGTGTATTCCCATTCACAAGTTAGGAAAATATCACAGTTCAGTAGCAGCAGTACTGTGGCAAGAACATGATTGACTGGCACAAGGTAAATATGTTTCTGAAACTAAAATCAATTAAGCTATTTATATATTTATGTGGTAACATTCATTTTTGTGAGAGCATTTTCTGGGTCACTGGAACATAATGTATTTGAATAACAGCTCCTTAGATTTTAATCACATGTTATCTATTCACAAATAAGTCAGGAGGCTGAATGGAACAGTAACCAATGGCAATTAAAGATAGATTTTTACTCAGGAAAAATATAACTCATGTAACTTTAATAACTTTAGCTCCTGTTTACTACACAATCAAACAAATGAAAGATTGTAGTTCACAGTAGTTCACAAAAATTCACCAACTACTTTTGCTGCTCAAGGGACAGTATCTCAGCAGACATCTGAAGAATCTACTGATTAATTAATAGATTCATTAGACAGCTGTACTATTAGAAGAGAATTTAATTGTTTGGATTAATTAGTAGTGTTATTAGTCTTGAAGAAATAATCATGAACCTACATAGTTGAGAAAGTGCTGACTTCCTACATGCTCATCTGTGTGATCATCTTCTCCCTAGGCCATGTTAGCTAACTGCTGACTGATGTATGAGACCCTACGTACAATGGGAACGTCAGCGCAGCCCTAAAGCCAGTGATACTTCCAGCCTCGAGCACATGAGCTAATGCAGACAGATGCCATTAAAATCATTTACCTACTTCTTGATTCTGAAGTGTTGCACGAACGTGGGAATATGCAAAAAGCAAACAGCACAATGTCGCATGTAACGTGCATTAGGCTTACAGTACATCTCACCAAAAACACAATCTGAAGAGGGAGAAATAATGAATGGGTGGTGAGAGGAATACTTGGAGAAACCCTCAATCCAGACAAACTGCTTGGGTGACAATGTAGTAGAAATAAGCATTTTAAGTTTTTGCACAACTTGAAAACAAGTAATGGGAATAATAACATAGGGGATTAGTAGAAAAGTGTGTTTTTTGATAGAAAAATGGTCATATATAGCTATAGGATTAGACAGTAGAATGGACAGTAGACTCATTAGGACATCCAGTCACATACACATTTGCACACCTGAACTGAACCTCTCCCCACCACTCGTACACAATACATGGTTCATCTTCTCCTAGTTTCTTCCCAGCCTGGGCCCAAGAAAAATGTACTTGAAGAGCCTTAGCACCAAGTTCTTCACCAGTAGATACCTGTGCATCCTACGCTCTCCCCCATGTCTCAGCTCCTGAAAGCATATGCTAGTAATTAAATAGTAGGGTGGACCACTTAAGAGCACTTGGTCTCCTTCCTGAACTCTGCAATGCTCAGTTTAAGGTTACAAAGGAAGCACTGGAAAAAAAAAAAATACAAGCAAGTCCACAATCTGATATGAGTATTCATCCACCACTCTCTCCTCTAGTACCTCTTCTTAGAGGAATTATCTGTTTGATGCAATTCACTGTTTCATACAAAATATGGATGCCGGTAACAAAACAGATTTCAACACTCAATTCTCCATAAAAGCTAACTGGCTAACCATGAGAAATGATCTGTTTAACCTTAAACTTGATGTTATAGCAACTTGCTTTAACTTTATTGCTTAATTCTCATGACAATTGGACCTAGCTGAAAAAGTTCCCTAGATAACCTGGAAAGGAAGGAGATGAATTAAGGTAATGAGATGGATCACACACTGGAGTGAAGGAAACAAAAATACCAAACAGCAATTATTTCAGGCTTCTCTTCAATCATTTACAGAAAAAGAGCAAGTTATTGTTTTTACTGACAGAAAAAGAAAAAAACTCAACGTGAGTTTTATGAACTAAGTCCAAATTACAGCAAGGTATGCTCAACATAATGTTGTGTTATGAGAAGACCCCTTGCTTTCAGTAAGTACTGCAAAAGTTAACAAATACACACTTGATGAAAAATGCTAAAGCCTGTTAGGAAAAATAATCCTCTGAGCAGATTTACTTCAGGTATATAACCCACAAATTCCTATTACATGGTGTTAGGGAAAGACATACCTATTTAGATTGCTGCAAATGTAGTCAATAAGTGTATTTCATCACTGCTCCTGCCAAAACAGTCTGTACAGAAATACATCTGACAAGCGTAAGGAGAACTAAGAGGAACTGAATGACTTATTGTTTGCATTACATTAATAACCAAGGAGTTTGGAGAAAGAGGGATCAAGGGAGATCAACTGGTTGAAAGTAAATCATTGATACAGCATTTCTAACAACAACCTTTTGCCACAGCTTAAATTCATACTTCTCATATTACTTTTTCTTCTGCATTTGACACCTTTTCCACTTGATGCCTTTGAGAAAGTATCACATATACTCAAGGATTCTGTTTACCTGGTGTGCACACACACAAGAAGCACATCCTAACATAACACTTACCAGCTCAGACATCCCAGTTGTAACCATCAGATAAAAGCATTTTGTGGGCACAGAAGAGGCCAGATGAACAGAAAAGTAATTTGAAGAAGAACATTGAACCAGATTATCTAACCTAAAAAAAACAGTTCAGGAACACTACTGGCAACCCTAAAAAGGCCTATACTGTCCCTTAATTTTTATTTCTTCCTTCTACTTCCTTGATAATTAAAAAGACACTAATTCAAACTATGTAATTATTTAGGATGGTATACATTAAGTCAATTAAGATATATGTACACACTCCCCCCTTCCTCTTAACTGAAGTGTCAGGAGAGAAAACACTTTTAGTAACGTTGCAACATAGCAGCACCCGATCATTAGCAACTGGTCAGCATCAGCAGCTGGTAGACAATCTGTCAGCTAGGTAAAGCTATATGCCCTTGCTAGTATCTTAGATACTTTTCATAATGACTTTTTAAAGCATATACAGAGAATGCTGTTACTGCTGTAAGTGGTTATTGGAATACCTCTTGTAGCTGAACTAATTATTTATAAAAACGCTCCCTCCGTAAATTACTTGCATTCTTACTCTTAACTCTGCTTAATAAAGCCCAGTAAAATCCAAATTCATCAGTACAATACATTTCTACTTGTTTTATGAGACAAATTTTTACGACAACTGTAATGGCAGAGGGACCAGCACAAATGAGATGTTACAAAAAGAAGGAAAGGAATGCTCACCCATCCCCAAGGATCTAGGTTTGCAGAAAGGAACTCCAAGAGGAGGGATCTCCAACAAGAGAACCTTCCTTCACGGCAGTCAGCCCTTAAATGAGGTCTAACCTGGACCTTCCAGAAACACAGGTGAATTGCTTTCACCTGTGCTCCCAGGGCTGATCAAGTCTTTTCTCCAGGTGCTCAATCAGTGGTTCAGGCCGTAACTCAGCAGTTCCCATACAGACAACAATATACAAAAAAAGACAACATAATTTACACAGGAGAGAAGCAGTGATCACAAAATAAAAATTTTAGAAGACCAAACAGCTTTGAAAAACAAAACTGAGGGCTGAGTATTTCACTATGTGGGAAGAGGGAAATTGAGACAATGAGTTTTTATAGCTGTACTTGAGCATAAAAATCTTGTGACTGATATTTTTAAACACAATCCTCAATTCTAATTATTTGCTTAGATACCAGAAGTGGAAGATCTAGAGGTTTGTTTCTTTATGGGTCTTTTTTTTTTTTTTTTTTTAGTTCCCCTAAAACATCGATCTCAGCCAAATCTTTTATCGTGTCAAAGTATGAGTGTCAAAGTCAACCTGCCTTCTCTGTCAAAAATATGGAGAGGATATGAGCGTGCTGCCAACTTCTACAGCACTGTCAGAAGTGTTATCAGCACTTTAGCTTTTGTAAGGCATATGGTTAAGCAATGAGCATCTATTCTTAAACACGATGTGCTTTGTAGCTGGGTGAAAAGCCTAACAAGCACAGAAGTAAAAGCAACAGACTAATTTCAGAAGTATCTGAAAGAACCGGGATTGATCTCATGATTTAATATCAATTTCCTTATTTCTCCAAGTGTTTACACAGAAGAGAAAAATAATATATATTCCAATGTTTTCACTTCTCTATACATAGTGTACATCGTACACTTGAGTACCTCATGGTTTTAAATAAAAAACGAAGTATCTCACTGCACTACACAAAATGGATTCTTATCTCAGAAGTCCCACTCTTCCATGGGGCACTCTGTCAAGGGTGTCAAAAGGAGAATCAAAGCTGCACCATAAATGAGCATGTTCCCATCTCCACAATGCAGGTGCTTTCCTTAACACGCTCACCATCTGTAGCTGCATTTTCACTGCCTGTTCCAGCTTCAAATTACAAATACACAAAAAACTTCAAAACCACCATAAGAAGTAACAACTGTGATTCCTTAATGTCTGTATTTTTCATTTTCACCGGGAAAGTTAAGCCCACACTGGCACTTGCCTGAAGAGAAGCAGCATTCTTCAAGGCTATGCTTGTATTATGGCTACACAGATCAACAACTTCTGTACATCATTGTAATCTCATTAATCCAAAAGCATTTGAATCATCTCCAGTATGTAAGACTATGACTTTCTATTCTACATTTTCACTATGCAATACTTCAAGATCAGCAGTCTGGCTTTTAGGAAGAGAGGTGTTAAAATAACAGTCACAAATATCTGGCATTTATTTCCCGATTCCCTTTTTAGTGGTCTCAGTTAAGCGATTCTTAATAAACAGATAGTAATAAAGGGGAAAAAACACCACTGGAGATAAAAGGTATGGTAATAACTTTGTTATGAGGCTACTACTACTTTTACGGGAAGTTACTCTGAATTTATTTCAGTTCAACTGAGGACAGTATGAAATCAATCAGAGTCTTCTGCTTCTTCCCACAAATTTCAAATCTCTGCACCTGCAAATCTGCTTGCTGCCTAGAAACACAAATAGTTAGATTTATAGTATATGGGGAAAAAAATGCAACAAGCATCTCCAAGACCTCTGAATCAGCAAGAAAAAAATATTAAAAAAAATAAACTTATTTCAAGACAAGTTAAATAATGTAAGAGAATGGCAGACAGCTTTTTCAATACAATTCCAGCCATTTACACTCTTGCAGCTAAGAATTTGGCAGAACTTGTACTATCTACTACCAGAATGGAAAGAAATGCGAATCTTTCACAATGACTGCACCAAAACATTATATTCCTGCAGGTGTTGTGGCACTGAAACCATGATCCTTCACTGTATCATAGCAGACTGGTGATCATTGCCATCTTAGAGCATTTTCATCCCTGTCAGTAAAACTACTGCTCTCCCACTTCATCTCATCTCCCAGTTGGACAACACAGCATTCTGGAAATGGTAATCCCGGATGGTCCCAGGTTCTGCTCAGCTGCTTTGTTCTTAGAATTCTGTAGTGTTTTGCAGACACAAATGTAGTGGTAGTGGTGCACCTCTGTACTACCCAACACTATTCCGCATTAAGTCAAGAAACACTTAGAAATCACACATTCAAGAGAAAAAAAAAACAGCAGAACATTTCAATCATTATTACATCTTCACGTTTCTGAGTTTTGTTTTGGTCTCTCGGTTGTGTTCTCACTTATTCGTGCTTCACTTTTTAAAAAAGCTAGAGGTAAAAACTATTTTGTCAAGGATCCTTTAATCTACTTTTTAAATGCTATCTTTTCTTTTCCTTGCGTTCTGCAAATCCTTTTTCCCCTTGAAGTATGATGATGACCATTCTTTATATTTCCATATGCAGCAAGGAACACAGAATGTCTATACAGAGAAATTAATCTACTTCTGTACCATACGCATTCCCATAGTATTATCTATAGAAAAAATATTTTGGAAGCAGTAACTCAGAACTTCAGTAAACTCTGAATTGAGTACATCTATCTATTAAGTATAACACAAATATTTTGTTGCTGGAAATACTTAAACCCAGGGCACTCTGTACCCCTCTGAGATGACTGCTGATAGCGCAGGAGAGCAAGTCCAAAATATTAAAGCAACGCGCTGTGTTAAGTGCTGCCAACAGTGGCCGCAAAAGCATGCTTGCAGCATGTGCCCTCTCTCAACTGAACCGCCTCATAAGCATCTGACTGACAGCTTGCTGGCTTTAATGAACTGGAAAAAACTTTGTTTCCTGCCTCTGCAGATTTGGGCAAGCTCAGCTCTATGAAAAATCACAAGCTCCTTTCCTTACTTTTGCCCTCTTCATCACCCCACTCCTTTTAATTACCCTGAGCAGACTGCTAAAAAGACAAAAGCTTGTTTTGCGTTTTGTAAGATTTTCTTTACTCCTAAGACCCATCACTCCATTTTCTCCAGCAGCTTTGTGTCATTCAGACAGAAGACTCAGATGTGCTTAGAAGTTAAAAGGCCTCACCGACAAAAGCTTTTATTCCCAAATGAAACTGGCTCTTCCTTTTTCTTAATATATTAGTACTCATTAGCAAGATGAGATTTTCCACAACTGCCTACCGAGCCTCATTCATAACATGAATACCCTACAAATAACCATGCTGAATCAGAATTGCTGGAGTCCGTGAATGTTTACATAGTGAGTAAATAACATCTTTGCACATTATGGAATAAAGATAAGTGAGTTGCCTAGCTTCTAATTTTAACTCCTTTTTTTTTTTCCTTCATGTCATGGTTACCAGAACTGCTTTGATTAAAAAAGAAGGGAGGGGAGGGGATGGAGAAAGGTGCCAGGAAAGCTGTCTCCTGAGTAAGGCACTGCAAGGCAGGATGAAGAGGTCGCTGCAATTCTCCCTTGCTGTGAAATTAAATTAGTCTCAATTTAGAGTTGTCAGAATGCTGCAAGTGGCACCACTTAACTGTGTGGAAAAATTCTAGATTTTGTAGCCCATTCTGCTTTTAAAAGGCTGCTTTCTATTTCTATTCTTTTTTACCCCTCCCTTACTTCTGCAGCTGCCACCATTCCCAAAAGACATGCTTGCACACAGTTGTGCTCGATCTCCTGGCAGCTCCTCTGCTAAACATGTATCTGCAGCAGCCCGAGAACAGTTCTTGTCACACTGCAGAGGAACCCACATCTGATGCCCCTGAGACAGAGCACTTTGCACAAGTGGCTGCAGAGGGCCACTGGGATACTTGCCAACGGTTTCACAGAAATACTGCCAGTGATGGAAGTTTCTAACTTTGTACCCTGACACTAAAATAGAAGTGGAAACTGTCATCCTTACTAGCTGCCATCTCAAAGCCTGTTTGAGTTCTAGCTTACTGGACCTCACACTACTTGGCTCCAGATCTGCCCCTCTCAGTAGTATTCCAATACTGCATGTGAATGGAGCAACCATTCTCTCCAGAGGCCCCAGTGACATCTGCTGAAACATCTGCTGCTTCAGTTTTTGCTCTGTACGATACTCATAAAGCGCATTAACTAGCTTAAAAAAAAAAAAAAAAAACACTATTTGAATTTTTTATTCTTAAAACAGAAGCACACAGCATTTGTAGACATTTTAACAACTTGTTCTCATTTTGAGAAACTTAGCAGTGCACTTGAACACTAGTCTGCCCAGTGTATCCTATGACATTTACTTTTCTCTATCAACTCCAAAGAAAACATGTTACACGCTGTGCAACAGAAAGTGGAAAAACATTTACCTCATCATAAGCAGCATTGCCAAACTAAACAATCCAGGGTAACCCAACACTACTTCTTTCATCACAACCCAACTTTAATCCCTCACTTCTCCTTATGCCTTAGCATACACTAGGAGAACACAAGGATTTTTCAAAGCTTTGTAGATTTCTGTACTCTCCTCCATCCCTAGAAATAAGATCAAAACAGTCCGTATGTTTATTACTTACTCACTTACAAATCACTGTAAATGCATGTCTTTCTACCCTCCCCCGCATTTGAGAAATTTTAGAAGTAATGCACTGATGGGAAGTCATATTTACTGATTTATTTTAAAGTAAAAGCCATAAGCAAACTTCACAGCTCAGGAAGTAAATGGTTTGCCCTTATTTTTATAAAAACCTTTTATAATAATGAATTTAGTACTTGGAAGACACAGATTTTACAGCTTTAAAAGCTGTCTTTTTACCCAGGGAGAAAACTGTCAAGTGAAGCATGTTTTTAAACTCAGTGCAGAGGGAAATCAAGCTTCCTTTTGTCCTATACAAATGAAAGCTACAAAAATTTAAGAGATTCCACATCCACTTCATATAGTCCCCTCAGATATAACTATTTTCCACTACTGACTTGGGACAAAGTTTTGAATCTCCATGTCTCAAATTAACCTATCGCTGACAATCCCTTGTTTCACCTGTGCACGTAGAAGGACAGTGGGAACAGCACAGCCTGAGATAAAGTTTGGTGAAGAAGCAGCAGCTTCTTAAAACAAAGAGTTTTAAGAAAACAAATATTAAACATTGTTTATTTAGAGGTTAGTACAGGGGACCATAGGAAAACAATGCCTTCTGCAGCTAGACATGTCTTTACCTGGACCATACTGGTTTCAGGGAGCTTTTCAGGTAGCCATGGTAAGTGCAGCCCATTAGAACTCCACATGTTCTGCACCTGCACCCCCTGAACACAGCCTCTTTTAGGCAAGAAGCACCAGCGTACTTGCTCCAAACACTCTAGGTCCTGAGCAACTTCAGTCCGAAGAGGTCTGAGGACTTCTTGGCACTGAGCAGAACAGCTCTGGTTGAGACTGCATACCAGTTTTCCCAGAGCAGAGCTCACAACACAAGACACGGCCACCACTCAGATGTAGCACTAGGCCTACACAGTGACCTAGTATTACTGTGGTCTACACAGAGGAAAACAGGAACTCTGCCACCATCTCATTTAGCTCTCCTGCTATTTTACTAGTTCGCATTTTCAACTCTTCATCCTCTGATTATGAAAAGGGATTTCAAACATCCTCAGAAGGAGCACGTTACAGCCACCATAAGGACATCAGACAGAAGCATACATGCATTATTCTATTCTCTTAAGTGTACACACATGCATTTTTTCCCCCAAATTTCCAGTGAAATTCAGTTTCATGTGTGAGCTCTCACATCCAAAACAGTATTTCCTATTACAGAACATATTGATTTTTAGCTATGAAGTTCAAGACAAATGGAGAAATTGAGTTATTTTTCAAATTCTGTTAGTAGAAAATTTTTTGAAAGTAGAACTTGATAAGTTCAGTTTTAATATAGCTACCCTTATGAACGTGATGCTCTGTTGATCTCAAGTAAATCACTGAATTATCACAGTACATCATTTAGCACAGCTTCCCACTTCTAGAGTCAAGACTTAGTTAAATTCACTAAGATGCTTTTTTTTCCCCACCCTGCTTAAAGATAACTCAGATTTATTTGGCAACATAATGAGTAAAGCACAGTATAACAAGAAATAAAATACTATTACATTGCAAGCTTCCTTATTAACTGTTTTCAAAACCTTCACATAACTTAGCAGGATTATGAAGTTTTTGACAAAGGCAAATACCAACTAATACACTTTGACAAGTGGTAGACCGGAAGAAGAAAATTTTATACATTTTGAAATACTGAAGTAAGAGACCATGCTGACAGTTATGTAAATAGCTGTATTTCAGAACGCTTTACATAGTAAATGGTTGTCATATTCACAGATTATCTCCTGAACTGACATTCATTTAATAGATCTATTAGTTCGATGCATTTCATTTTTGTAATAATTTACTTAAAGTTGCTGTAAAGATCTCAAGGGTCTCTCTCTTCTGGACTGTTTGTATGCAGCACAAGAGAATTTTAACTTCTTTTTTAAATACACCATTTTAAATATATATCTACATAGGTTATATTCATTTTGTGCCGCAGCTTCACATGGCATCCCATTTGCTTTCCACCTTACTATACAAAAATACCCTTTTTAATCAAAGTTGTGGCTTCAAATTTTTCATGAAGTATACAGTTCAAGAAGCAGTAAGATGAAGAGTTTGCAAAGAATCCAAGTGACTATTCAGCTACATTTTCTTCACTTGTGATATTTTGTCTGTACACGAGGAAGAAGATTAAAGTAGGAAAGATCGTTTGTTATTTTTATCAGTTTAAGTAGGGAATATTCAGCCACTGCTTTTCATATCATTGGGAAAAATTCTGTAGGCAACTACAGTTTGTCTTTTCAGCTGCACTCTGCTTTTTTGGATGGACTGAAATTCAACTGCTTTTTTTCCCCCCATTCTCTATGAAATTCCTATCCCCCTCACTTCACCCAAAGGAAAAAAAAAAAAAAAGAAAACTATGATTAGCATATTCAGGGCAATACAGTGCTGGAAACTCACACTAGAGTATTTCCGAATATATTTGCATTATTACAGTTCAGTGGAAACATTTAGCAAAAAGGTTGCATGTTATATCCATTGAAGCAGACATGGCTTGGTATTAGATCTTATGATCCTGAATAATATCTTCAGAGACAGCCAATATAGAAATGACTTCTGGATGAACTGTGGGGAAAAAGATAAATTAGCAAAACAATGAGGAGCTAAAAAGATAAGGCAAAAGGATGGAAGAGAATAGTGCACAGTATCCGTGCCCCAGAAATTGATCGGTGAGACAAGGGTTGATCTACACTAACACAAGACAATCCAATTTGACTGTTTTTAACATACAGCAGGAGCCTGAGAAAATATCTAATTATACTGATTGTATTATAAGACTTGCTTGGAAGAACCAATCTTTCATGACAATCACTACATGCTAGTATGGCTGAACCCCCAAGACAGAAAAGTTTTCTCCAAGAAAGAAGGCAAAGAAGGCAAAGATCTTCAGGAAGGTCAGATCACACATAATACATTTGCTGTTATTCCAAAAAACAAAGCCAGATCGAGATGCTTGATATAACAGACAACAGCACAGGGAGGTGTAATGGGAAGGTGGAGAGGCACCCAAGGCCCCAGCAATCCACACCAGCAGCCCTGCCCGGTGGGTTCAAGCCTGAGTGCCCAGGGGCTGAGTTAGCCTCTAGAATGGATCATCTGCCCCCTGTTAATCAAAAACAGACAGAAACCATTTTGTGTCATTTAAAATGTGGGTAAAGTGATGGAAAGATTTGAGGGTGGGGAGGAAGTCTCAAGAACAGCCAACATATAACATTTGAGCTTTTATTTTTTCCATCATCTGAACAGAAATGTTTTCTTCACCACAAAACCAGGATTCAGTTCCTCAGCATCATCTGAAACTGTTCTTTAATAACTGTCATCTTTCACTTAATTTTTGAAGAGAGTATTACACTGAAATTTTTCTGTAAAATTAAATATTTATTCCATTACTTCTGATTTTATTTTTCTTTCCCACCCATGAAAGCCAATGCTAGTGAAAATAACCTAAGTAATGCTTATTTATTATTTGATTTATACAATATCTTCAGATATTTAGTTCAGGGAAAAAGAAACAACGTTACAAAGTACAAATGCACTATTAAGACATAGCTTCCTTCCCACACCCCCCCGCTCCGTGTTTGTGGTGGTTGAATACACACCCTTAATTACAGGGATGCACACTGCCCCCAGGCAGCCTGAAAAATGATTGATAATCACCTCTACAATCTTTTCAGGGCTCCTTCTTTATAATTAACCTTCTAACAGTGAGGAGAATACATATTAAACATAGCAGTGTAATACTGGACCACTTTTAACGTATGAGGTCAGACCATAAATTATGCTACTGACAAAATTATATAAATCAGTGGATTTTGCAGAACATGTTTCTCTGAAAAGTTGGCTTAAGAAAATGAAAAAAAATAAAAAAATCAAGCTATATGATTTGAAAGCATCTTAATCAAGAGAATAATTTACTCCACAAGTGCTAAATGTGCAAGTTGTTCTATTTTACGTCTATTTATAAAATAGAATTAGATTAACACATATGCTCAAGCGATCAGAACTTAATATTTATAGAAGCTTGTTTTAGAAACAAAATCTGAGAATTTAATAGAAATCTTGAATTTCACCCAGCTAGCAAAGGATGTACCCAGTATAGCTAGTACAAAACAAGCAAGCTTACTCCACATTTTGTTTGGTGGGTTAGCTTTTGTTTGTTGCCGTTTTGATTGTGTGGGATTTGTTTTTTGGTGGTTTTTGTTTGTTTTTGCTTATTAGTTTTTGTTTTTAAATAGCAGCATCTACTATAGTAGGGGGATTTTCAAGATGGGAGCAAAATGTAAACCATCACTTGAAGTGCATGACCTAAAGTCAATCACATCTTAATGCGAGAACATTAAGTATGTTTTTTAAATCCTGCAAATCCCACACATGCTAAGCTTCAGATTCATTTCATAATTCTCATCTCAGTGCAACATACAGTCTTTACAATTTGTCATGGAACATTTCAGCTCCTTTCTACAGGCAGATTTTCTCATCATCTGTTTTGCATACTGGAAGGGGGTGGGAAGGGATGTAGCATGTGCTTGTAATATTTGAATGAAACAATTTATCTCCAATGTTTTAATTTTCTATTCCAATTAACAGTAATTAGTCCAGAGAGCAAAATAAATTCTTACTTTCTTCAGTAAACTGAAATTTATTGAATGCATCGCTGTTTTCTTCCACTACTTAAGTGCACTCCTTATTGAGAACCTAGAACTATTTTCCTCATTGCTCTCCATACTTCTGATTTCTTGGGTTTTGAGATTTAATTCTTCACATGGTTCTCTTCTCAATCTCTATCCTTTCCATTCTGAAGGCTGACAGAATACAGTGCTGCCTGTCACACTTCATTTATCGACCATTTCTTCAGATGCATAGGCTCTTTGAGTACTTGAAAAGATTTAGACTTCGGTTTCAAGATTTTGAATTTGTTTTGCTTTTCATACAGGAAAGGAAGGAACTTCAGATGCATACAGTTGGATAAAACCTAGCACACAGCCACAGAAATGAACATGTGGTAATGCATAACCTCACAGTGTAAGTATATAGGGGATGCCAAAGAGGTACAAATGCACAATGTTAGATCAAGCAAATCATAAAGACCGGTACTTGCAAAGCAATATATTCTGTCACTAGTTCTCCTTCTTCCTAATTATACAAATTAAGGATTGCTGTAACAGCTGTTACTGGTGTTATGAGACTGACTGTAGTTACAGCACAAGTGGCAGTTTTAACTTTTTTTTTTTTTAATTACCATTCCAGTTGGAAAGAAAACTGAAACCACTTAGATTCATCCTTAGTTAAAACCAAATAATTTATTACAGACTTAACAGAATTCTTGGGACACTGAAAGACTGGGAATTATGGTTTGCCCCCTATATATTTTCCAGATGATTCCCTCCCTACATATGTAACCAAGTAGTTTAAAATCTGACAATTTAAATATTTTAGTTTCACAGTGGACTTAGGCCTCAATCATCTGCATTTGACTGTAGAAGGACTGAGTTATGCCAAGTTAAATATACAATAATGAGTGTTAGGGAAAGATGTCTTCGATGTGGGTGAGAAGATAGATTGGGAAGATCTGAAAAGTATATGCAACATCTTATTCAGCATTTCTACTTATTTTAACACCTAAGAAATAAGGCCAAAGAGACCCATTCCAATAGGATATTGCTACTTCGGTAAAGTTGTAGCTTACACTTATTATTTCAAATAGCACTAAGGAAAACAGGAAAAATGAAGAGAGTTCTATGCTATAATGACTTTAAAGCTATGCTAAATATAAAGTACAGATCAAGTTCAGTTACAGTTCCCTAAATATCTGAAATTTAATAAAGGTTTAAGCCTTCTGATATACATAACAAAGTTAAAACAAAACAAAAGTTGATTGATGATCTATAGCTCAGAGTCATTACAGAGGAAGACAGTCTCCAAACCAAAACAACCGCAACCTCAGTCTCAGAAGGGCAGGTTCAGCAGTAGGGGAAAAAGACAAGAAAAAACATAAGGAGCAAACACATACTAAGACAAATTTAATATTGCACTGTAAGACTCACTACAGGTAGAAGACCTGCTGAAGAATTAGTCTCATTTAGACCATGCTTAGTCTTGCCGATGTGTTTTGAAACAGTAGGGGATCGTTTAACATAGATTTAGTTTGTCATTCTAGAGGAAAAGCCTGTGGTTGACCTTGTCCAGTCAACATTTTAAAATGTTGATTTCAACTTTTGGCACATGTACCTTTTTGTTAATGAACACGAGGCCTCCCACATCACTCTTGGCTAGAGCAGAAACGTAGCCGTGGACATTTCCCATGAACCCATGCCTACTTTGCTCATAAACTTATTCACAAGCATGATCTCCTTTCAATGGAAAGTCATTGAATATTCAAAAGAAACCAATAAAATCACCAAGACTTTCAGAATGTCCTCATCAACCAAAACTGGGAAGTCAATTCTTTAAATTTCTATATACAGTCATCTCCCTGTTTGTTGAGTATACAGAAGTTCTGACAGTTACCTGAAACGTGCACGTTCCCTACAAGGAACATCAAGGAAGAATTGCTGCCACCATAGGACTCATTTATCGGTCTTGCAAGGCTAAGAAGTGTTAGGCTATGGAACGGTGCAAGGCACAATGAAACTGAACAGTCACTCAAACTATACTGAAGATCCTTATTTTTATAAATAGATATTTATACATGGAATTTGGAAATACCTCAAGGATAATGTGCTATTTAGGAAAAATAATGGCATCAAATGCAGTTCCACTGCAATGACAGCTTCAATTTAAAGTCAAAAAACAAATGAATTTATGCTTCCTGAAAAGAATAAAATAAGCCACTTCAGATTTACAAGTCACTCCTCCTCAAATAAAATTTTCAAGAGGAAAATACTTTTAAGACAACATTTAAATAAAAGTGAAGACCTCACTCATTTTTATAACAGCATTTGCATTGTTGAGCAAGTCTCAATGATTTTACAGGGACTGCGCAGAATTCTGTATTCCTTGACAATTTTACAGAATTAAGTCATTAGTATATGAAATGGTTGCTAGAAATGTTAAATACATATAACCATTAAAACAAAAGCAAAACAGTGAAGCCTGACATTTGATCCCAGTGATGCACTTTTTATCCTGTACATATTTTGAAGACTGTTTTATTTCTGAAATAATAAATATTGTCTTTTTTTTTTTTCCAGATAAAAAGGCATGATACAAAATACATCCATAAAAGACTTTTCCGGTCCTAAATTATGTTTAAAAGTTTATTTCCTTCCTAATGTTCCACTGGACTGACTTTTTGGCAGAACTAGCTGGAAAGCAGAAACCAGATCTAAATGCTGAGTTTAACCCATTTGTTCCCACTTGCACATTAATACTAATAGCTACAACTTTTCCTAAAAAAATTCTTCCCAAAGCTATGAGTTACAGAAAAACCTTTTTTTTTTTTAAACTTACTTTTCTTAGTTTGTATTTTGATACCTATTCCTCTGAGAAAATTAAGGAAGATTACTCTAGAAACTAACTGAAGAATCTAACTTGTGTTTTCTTCCTCTCAGCCGGTTGGTGTGTTTCTATATACAACTATCAATAGCATTTTCCAGTGGGAAAGACTGCTGCTGGCCTGATTCTTTAGTACACGTTTATATCCTGTATTTTTTCACCTCAAGAACTGAAGAAATAGTGCTTAGAATTAAACATTTATCAAACTCTTGTGTAAATATGCTCTATTTCATAACTTGATCTGACCACAAGCCATGGCATGCCATTACTGGATCAAGCCCCAAGTAGAAAAAAAAAATAAGGGATTAATTAATGTAGTCCAGTTTAGTATCATGCTTTACAGCAAAAGTGAAGATGCCTAAGGCTGAAATGAAAATAAGTTTAAGCACAACACGTGCAACACATTAAGCCAAGAAATGCTCACAGGAACAATTTTATTCTGGGGGTGGGGGGAGACACAGAAACTCTTACTTGCCCTTCAGAAAAAGCATTGCCTTTCTTAAATGACATGCAAAACATCAAAATCTCAGTTTTCTATCAACTCCCATTCCAGAAAACAACCTCCATATGATTAACTCTTGAAACACCTGAACATTTTCTTCAGGCATATGAATGAGATGCATTTTTAATTCAAGTGAAACACTTATAGCTAAATGATCTTACATCATTAGTGTTTATAGAGCCTTATTCTACAAAGACCATTAACCGTTCAGTGTACTAGTCCTATTAGAGAACAGTAACTTTTTTCTGTACCTTTCCCTAGCTATATACTCATTCCTACAGTGGTGTATTTCACAGTAAGAGCTGCTTACAGATTTCCAAACGTTGGGTGCACCCCTCTTTCTAATCCACTGTTCTTCCTACATTACAAAAGGCGTAAATAATACAAAATGTAAAAGAATATATTTTAAATGTAAACGAGAACTGGAATGCACCTGGCTATTTACCTTTCACTACAATTCAAAGCAGTGACATGGAGATTTGGAGGAATTTCTTTGAACTGCACAATATAAACATCTCAACTCCTAGTATAAACTTTGGCATTAATTAAAAATTAAGCCACAGTCCTACTGTACATCCAAAGTATTTTGAATTAAATTCTTGCAGTTTGCACAAAAACAGGTGTATTTTCTGACTCAGAAATAGAATTAAAAATTAAAGTAGAAGTAGCAATGGTGAGCTTCCACAGAAAGACTGAAGGAACAGGCCAGTTACATTATCATGTAACTGTTGTTATGTTGTGCGTAACTACTTAGCAGGCAGACAAGCAATACGCTGTGCCTCATCAGATGTAGAGATATTGAGTACTTTCTTGCACATAAGTTTAATTTGAACAATCTTGCTACATCAAGAAAGTTGAAAGCAATGTTCTTTTTTGAATTGCACTTTCATGAAGTACATGAAATGTGTTGTCTTCATAGCTGGTGTAAATTCTCTCCAGCATCATTTGTTCTTTTTTTGCATTCCAAATGGGTTCACCTGTGCTACTGAAGAATTTCAGTTTGCGCCCCATTGCCACACTTTGCACAAGTGTTTCAACTAATGTCACACAATCTACAGCCTGAGAATGGACACAGAGCACACCTCTATGCAAATGACAGCTAGTTGAGGACCAAGATAAACCATCACTGCAGCAAAATTAATTATAGGCAGAAACTGTACATGAAATTTACATTACTCTAAGATACATCTGTGGATCCGTATGGACCACTGTTTAATGATCACTGAACAATTCTAGAATAACCACATAATTTCTAGAACGTGAGTCATACATTATGACTGTAAATCTCTGTCAACGGTTTACAGGTTGGTTTGGCCCGGTTCTGTGATGAATGGGGTGAGGGAACTCACGGGCCCACAACCTGGGGAAAGGGGAAGTGGGAAAGGGAAAAAGGGAAAAGGGAGATGGGCCTAAAAACAAAACAGCAGCAACGACCTGAGGAGGAAAGCTAATTTACTGAATATGATATCAGAATGCAAAATAACACAATATAATACAATATAATTGGAATTGAGGCTAATAAATCAAATAAAATGAGAGAAAGTGTCCGAAAACCGAAGGCCTTATACTAATGCTGAAGGTGAGACAGCAATGGAGCACCCGCTGCTGAGATCATCCAAAAGGGAGAAGAGAAGGATCTCATGACTTGCCAACAGTTTTATCTTTCCCTCTGAGTGGAAAACAGAAAAATGCAAAGCAATGCAAAGTCCTCTGGGGAACGTAGTTCTTCTTTTCTGAGGCAGGTATACCTGGAACTATCAGCAATCCATGGAGCTGGAGCATTAACTCTTGAACTCCCAGTGCCTTACATGATGTTATGATGTAGAATACCAATAACAAAAAATCATAATACCATGATATTACACCCCTCATTCCACATCACTACATCATACTTAATACATATATATACAAACAATGATTAACATGCATTAAACACACACACATAACTATATACATATATCTACACATGGAATTACTAACTACACTCCCCCAACATCAAATTCCCTTGTGGTACACATTGAACATCCCCACTCTTCTGCATCACCCACCGAGGAGATCCAGGTCCCTGAGCAAAAACAGTTCCATGGAGAGGTTTGCCCTTCCCAGAAGCTGGAAGGACCCAAACCGCATTTCCCAACATGCTCTTTACATGTACTACAGGACCTTATCTCCCTCTACCATATGTAGGGAGCTGGATTGGGCAGGACCATCTCGACTGACATATCCTTGAGTGTTGACCAACCAGGTGGCTTCTGCCAAGTGCTTCTCCCAGTGCTTAAATGTTCCGCCACCCATTGCTTTCAACATAG
>JANHGO010000073.1:15998956-16038580 GCA_024606505.1 Aquila spilogaster | reverse complement strand
TGGAGCCAGCTGGCATTGGCTCTGTCAGACATAGGGGAAGCTTCCAGCAGCTTCTCACAGAAGCCACCCCTGTAGCCTGCCCTGCTACCAAAACCTTGCCACACAAACCCAATACAGAAGTGTTCAAGTTGTGCAAAAACTGAAAACCAATAATGGTAGTAGTAATATAGAGGTTTGGTAGGAAAGTGTTTTTGGTGGAAAAAATGGTCAATATACAGCTACAGTTGCAAGATTAGAGAGTAGAATGGGCAGTAGATGACCTGTGACATCTGAGATCTCACACACAGAAAGTATACCCTTCCCTGCCACTCATATGTAATACATGGTCTATCTTCTGGTTTCTTCCCTGCCTGGGTCTGTTAAAAAGGTAATTGAAGAGCCTTAACTAGTGATGAAGAACCTGGTGCTATCTCTGCACTCTCCACCCTCCCATGTGTCTCACCTCCCAAAAGCATGTGCTAATAATAAAATTATAGGCCAGACCATGTTAGAGCACTTTGTCCCCTGTTGAACTCTGCAATGCTTGTCTGTACAATGACACAATTTCTTAGGGTTACAAAGAAAGGGGGGGGGGGGGGGGAAAGGGCGTGTGCTGGAAAAGTAAGTAACTCCACAGTCTGTGACAAAGGCATCCATCCACTGTTCTACCAATACCTTTTCCTAACAGAATTATCTTTTTTATCCAATTATTGTTTCATACAAAATAAAGACACAGGTAGCAGAATAGAGACCACAATACTGAGGACTTGCCCATTAAAACTAATTGTCTACTTGATTTAGCAATTTGCTTTAATTTTATTGCACAGTTCTCAGAACAACTAGAACTATTTGAAGAAGTCCTCTGGACAACCTGGAAAGAAGAAAAATGAATCAAAGAAAATGAGATGGGTCATGCACTGGAATGAAGGAAAAAAAACCATTATTCCAGGCTTCTTTTATACCACATTTATAGAAAACAGTAAAGGACTGTTTTTACTGACAGAAAACCAACAAAATTCTATACATGAATTCTAAGAAACAAGTCCAAAATACAGCAAAATATGTTCAAAGGAACTTTGTGTCACAGGAAACCACCTTCCTGCCTTCTGTAAGTATTCCAAAAGTTAACAAAAACACTCTAAACAATAACAAACATTAAAACCTATCGTAGGAAAAATTCTCTAAGTAGATTTACTTCAGGGATAAAACCCACAAATTCCTATTACATGGTGTTAGGGAAAGACAGATATCTATTTAGATTCCTGTGGCTGCAGTCAATAAATGTATTTCATCACTGCTGCTGCCAAAACAGTCTGTACAGAAATGTGTCTGACAAGCGTAAAGAGAACTAAGAGAAATTGAATGACTTATTGTTTGCATTACATTAATAACTGAAGTGTCTGGAGAAAGATGGACCAAGGGGGATCAACTGGTTAAGAATAAATCATCGATATTGCATTTTTAAAAATAACCTTTATCCATAACTTATATTGTGACTTTTCATATTACTTTTTCCTCTGCATTTGATACCCTTTCCCCCTGATGCCTATTTAAGAAAGTATCACGTACAGTCAATGATTCTGTTTACCTGACACACACAAAAAAAATCCCTAACATAACAGTTACCAAATCATACATTTAAATTGCAAACATCAGCTAAAAGTGGGTTATTTTCTGAGCATGGAAGAGCCTAACTGAACAGAAAAGTAATTTAAAGGAGAATGTATTGAACCAAACTACTGGAATTAAACAAATAGCACAGGAACACTATTGGTAACTTAAGTAGCACCTCTATGGTCCTTTAGCTTTCCCTTTTTCCTCCTGTTTTTTTGGCATTTTAAAAAATATATAAATCAAACTATGTAATTATTTAGTGTGGTACAGATTAAGCCAATTAAGAGACTTTTTTCCCCCCTTCAACTGAAGTATCGGGAGAAGAAACTTGAATTTCTAGCTATGTTGAAACATAACTGCATTCAGCCTTCAGAAACTGGTCAGCATCAGCAGATGACAGGTGATCTGTCAACCAGTAGATTAAAGTAAAGCTAAATGTCCCTGCTACTATTGCAAACACTTTGTGTAATGGCCCTTTTTTAAAAAACATATCTAGAAAATATTGTTACTGCTACAGTTGAAGTTATTGGAATACCTCTTGTAGCTGAACTAATTATTATTAAAACACACTCTCCTTAAATTGCTTGCATTATTATGCTGTATTGAGAATAGGAAAGTGCAATAAAACCCAATTCACCAACCCAAGAAACATGTATTTGTTTTCAGAGAGGCTAATTTTTATGATGATAGAATATACAAGAAAAGAAAGGAAGTTTCTACAGGGGAAAACAATGCTCACATAAAATAAAAATTTTAAAAGAGAGAACAATTTGGAAACACAAAACTGAGGTTTGGAGTCCTACTGTGTGGGAAGAGGGAAATCAGGGACAATGAGTTTTTATACCTGTGCTCAACCATAACAAAAGTCTGGTGACACCAATATATTTAAATGCGATTCTCACTTCTTTGTTTAGACACTAGTAATGGAAAAAATAGGGAGTTGGTGGGTTTTTTTTCTTGTTTTTTTGTTTTTAATATGCATGTCAGCCAAATAATTTAGAGTGTCAAAATATAAGTGTCAAAGTCAGCCTGCCTTCTCTGTCAAGAACACAGAGAGGATATGAGCATGTTGCCAACTCCTACAACACTGTCAGAAGTGCTATCAGCGCTTTTCTTTTTTTTCCTGAGGCATATGGTTAAGTGACAACCCAATGAGCACCCACTCTTTAATAATGTGTTCTTTGTAGCTGGGTGAAAAGCTTAAAAAGCACAAAAGCAAAAACAACAGACAAAAATTAATTTCAGAAGAACTGAAAGAATCTGAATCAATCTCATGATTTTCAGTCCGTTTCCTTATTTCTTTTTTGAGTGGTAATACAGCTGTGGTGGCCTGGAAGAGTGAATAAATGGCTGCTACACTCTCAGTAAGATCTGTGGATGGCAGTGCCCTAAACCCAGTCAGGTAGAAGTTGAAGTAATTAAGAGCCACCATAAGGGGACACGTACCACCGAAGTGGACATGGCATCAAAGTCTCCAGTATGTGTCCCTTTTGCAGATGGAAAAACACGACAGCTCCTCACCCCATCCAGCACAAAAGAGATTTACTGCAGAATCCACTACATCCCTCGTTTCATCACCCTCATTCTTACCTACAAGTCAGGTTTTCATGCAGATATCTAAATAGGCCTCTGCAGCAAATACCTCCCACTGCCCAGAACCAGGTTAAATTATGCCCACTGCTGGACCAGCACTCCTATTCCTGAGAACACAACTGAGATTTTCTGGCATGAGCATGTGACGATTTAACAATATTACTGTTCACAACCATTTAGAGGGAGATCTATTACACATACCTACATATGCGATATTTTTTCTTCTGTTTTTTAAGAGAACATAGTTGTACTCACTAGCATTACACAGTTCCTGGTTCCCAAAGAGACCATGGAGAAAAGAATTGAAACACCATCAGTAAGTCATAAGAATAGCATCCTTCCTCCCCCATCCACATCCTCCTCCTCATGGCATGAATTCTCTGTGTTCTGGGCAACAAATCTGGCCCTGCTAAAAAACAATACACATTTCCACATTTTCACTTCTTTATACATACTGTATATGAGGCATTTAACTACCTCCTAGGTTTTGATAAATAAAGCTTTAGAAAGAATGTCACTGCTCTGCCATGGATTCTTATCTCAGAAGTCCCATGTCTTTCCATGGGACTTTCTGTCAAGGTATGTCAATGGAAAAGAAATAAAACTGCACCATAAACAAACACATCTACATCTCCACAGTGCACAGGGTTCATTTAATGCGCACATCAAGTATAACTACACTTTCACCGCCTGCTCCACCTTCAGATCACAAAAGCATGAAAATATGAAAAACTATCATAAAAACTAACAATTATGGTTCTTTAGTGCTTGCATTTCTCATTTTCAAGGGGGAGGGCAGCCTGCATTGGCACTTTCCTGAAACAGAGCAGCATTTTCCACGGCTCTACAGTATGGTGTATTGCAGAGTGTCTTATACTGGATCTTACAAATCAAATCAAGAAAATGTATACATCAGTGTAATATAGATACAATTCCTTTTGGGTTAATCTCCACCATGTAAGAGTGTCTTTGCATATTTTCACTGTGCATTACTTAAAAAAAACCAACCCAAACCAACCAACAACAACAAAAAAAACCACTACCAAAAAACCTGCCACCACAACAGGTTGGCTTTTATGAATAAAGCAGATGTTCTAATAAGGGTCACAAATATCCAACATTTAATTCTTGATTCCCTTTTTAATGGTCTCAAGTTACATGATTCTTGATAAATAAGTAGTAATAAAAATAAAGGAAAACAACACATTGGAGAGAAAAGGTATTGCAATAAAAAAAGTTCTGAAGCAACTATTATATTTAAATGCACTTGCTCTGGATTTATTTCAATTCAGCTGTGGATAGTGTTAAGCCCACTGGAGTCCTCTAGTTCTTGCCATAAATTTCAGTCTCTACATCTGCAAATCAGCTTGCTGCTGGAAGTATAAATAATGAGATTTATGGTACATGGGAAAATAGCAACAAACATCTTCAAGCCCCTTGAATCAGCAAAACTATTCTCTTTTTTTTTCAGGAGCTACTAAATGATATAATGCAAAGGAACAGAAGACATCTTTCTGAGTATAATTCCAGCCATTTACATCTCACAACTAAGAATTTGGCAGACAATTTCTTTCCATTCGGGCAGTGGATAGATAATACACATAAATCTTTCACAATACTTTTTATTTTATTTGCACCAAAATATTATATTACTCCAAACGCTGTGACACTTAAACCATGATAATATGCTGTATCATAACGGATTGGTGAGTGTAGCCACCTTAGGGTATTTTTCTCCCTCTCAGCAAACCATTGTTTTCCATTTGATGTCATCTCTCTGTAGGACACCACATTGTTCTGGGAATGGTAGCCCAGGATGGTCCCAGGTTCTGCTCCAACTCCTCTCGTTAGAGTTCTTTAGTGTTTTCTACACTCATGCACACACTGTTGTTCATGCAGCTCTGTACTGCCCAGAGTCAAAAGATACTCCTCAAATCACGCATACAAACAAACCCCAGACAAAAACCCCCGACCCAACAAAACACCTCATACATTCTTACAGCTCCATGTTTCTAGGTTTTGTTTTGCTCCATTTACTTCTGTTTTTTTTTCTCTCCCCTTCATTTTGTGCTTCTCATGTTTTGGAAAAGCATGAGGCAAAACCTATTTTGTCAGGAATTCTTAAATCCTCTTAAAATTTTAACCTCTCTCTTCCTCCTGCCCTGGCAATCCTTTCCCCCCTGAAGTAGGGTGATGGCTGTTCTTCATATTGCAGTATGCAGCAGGGAAAAGGATAGATTTACAGAGAAATCATTCTATTGCTGTACTACAGGTTCCCATTGTATAAGTTATTGCAATAATTTATTCCTGGAAGCAGCAACTCACAGATTAAATGAATAGATACACACAGTCAATCCCAGGTAAAATACAGCATGTAAATTTTAGTTCCAAACTACTTAAAATCTAAGGTGCTCTGTAACCTTCTGAGCTGATTTGTGATGACATGGGAAAGTAGGTCCAAACCAGGAAGCATGTCCAAAATCAAAGCAACATGCCACTGTGTTAAGTGCTGCCAACAGTGGCTGCAAAAGCGTCTGTGCAGCACTCATAGGATTTCTGTGTAAACAACCAAGGCATGTGCCCTCTCTCAACTGAGCTGGCTCATAAGCATCTGACTGACAGCTTGCTGCCTTTAATGAACTGGAAAACTACGTTTCCCGCCTCTGCAGATTTGCGCAAGTTCAACTCAGAAATCATGAGCTGCTTTCCTTACTTTTGCCCCCTCCATCATCCCACTCCTTTCAACAACCCACTCTGGGTAATTAAAAGCATAAAGGCTTGGTCTGCATTTTGAAAGGTTTTCTTGACTCCTAAGACCTATCACTTTATCTTCCCTGTAGCTTTGTGTCGTTCAGACAGAAAATTCAGATACATTTGGGAGCTACAAGGCCTCACGGACAAAAGCTTTTATTTCCAAATGAAAGGGGGTCTTCCTTTTTCTTCTTAATATATGTTTGTATTCATTAGCAAGATGACATTTTTCCACAAAACTGCATCTACTGAATGTAGCATATCACATTCATGACATGAATACCCTACAAATAACCATTTTGAGCTGACTCAGGACTGCTGGAGCCAATATTCATATAGTATGTAAAAAAAAAACAAACAAAAAACACCAAACCCCACACCTAACATTTTTGCACATTACAGAATAAAGATAAAATTAGGTGATAGACAACTCAGTTAACTCCAACTTTTTTTTTTCCTTGTTATGGTTATTAGAACTAGGAAAAGCATTTTGATTAAAAAAAAAAAAAAAAAAAGTCAGGGGGGTGATAGGAAAGCTGTTTCCTGAGCAGGGCACCGCTAGGCAGGATGTGGAGGTTGCTACAATTCTTCCTTGCTGTGAAATTAAATTAGTCTCAATTTAGAGCTGACTAAATGCTGCAACTGGTACCACTTAACTGCGCAACAAGTCTAAAGTTCGTATCCCATTCTACATTTTTGTAAAGTTGCTTTTAATTTCTATTCTTCATCCTTCCTTTATTTCAGAAGTTTTCTCCAGCCCAGAAAACATGTTTCCAGATAGCTGTGCCCCATTTCCTTCTGGCAGCTCCTCCAAGGAGCACATCTCTGCAGTGGCCAGAGTAAGGTTTCTCCTCACAAGGCAGGGGAATCTGCTTCTGACACTCCTCTTAAAGATGGAGCACTTTGCACAAGAGCTTGCAGAGGGCCACTGCAATCCTTGTAGACAGTTTCATAGCTGCCAAAGGAGGAGAAATACTCTTTGTGATGAAGGTTTCTGAATTTGTGCCCTGACACAAGAATAAAAGTAGAACCTGCCGCTCTTAATAGCTGCAATCTCAAAGCCTTTGAGTTCTAGCTCACTGGACCTCAGGCTACATAACTATAGATTCCCCCCTCCCTTTCAGTAGTTTTCTAATGCTGTTGGTGCGTGGAACAGCCATTCCCTCCAGAGGCCCCTTTTGACATCTGTTGAAACATCTGCTTCATTTTCTATTCTGTAAAATATCCACCAAAAAAAAGCACTCAAAAAACCCAACCCACAAAAATTTGCATTTTTACACTTAAAACATAAAAGCACACAGCATTTGTAGAACTTTTAACAACTTGTTCTCATTTTGAGTAACATAGAAACATGTTTTACAGGGAGAGGAGGGTGCACTTAAACACCACTATGCCCAGCGTATCCTTCGACATTTACTTTTCTCTATCAGTTCCAAAGAAAACAAGTACATATACACTATGCAACAGAAAGTGGAAAAATGTATATCTCATCATGAGTCTACAGGTGCAACACTGCCAAACTAAACATAATCAAGGGTAACTGAACACTACTTCTTTCATCATAACCCAACTTTCTTCCCTCACTTGTCCTTATTCCTTCAGCACACGCAAGGACAAGAACTCAAGAATTTTTCAGCAAAGGTCTGTAGCTTGCTGTGCTCTGCTTCACCACTAGAAATAAAATCAAATGAATCAGTATGCTTATTACACATTTATAAGTCACTTTAGAAGTGATTCCTGTTTATGAAATTTTAGAAGTAATGCACCAATGGGAAATCGTATCTACTGATGCATTTTAATGTAAGAGTCATAAGCAAATTTCACAACTGAGGAAGTAAAGGGTTTGTTCTTGTTCTTATAAAAATATTTTCTAATAATGAATTTAGTACTTAGAAAAGATGTGGGGTTTGCAGTTTTAAAAACAGTCTATTTATCCAGGGAAAAAAGAGAATGTAGACAAATGATGCACATTTTTAAACTCAGTCCATCCTAGTGCACAAGGATCATGCCTAGGCTGTGAAGAGAAGTGAGATTTGGTTTTTTTACTCTATGGATGAAGGCTACTAAAAATGTCACTGAGATCCCACATCCTAGTCACACAGTTCCTCAAACGTGACCCTGTCTACCAGTACTGACATAGGACAAAGTTGAACTTGTGACCTAGAGGTTAAAAAACTTTCTGATTGTTGACAAACCCTTGCTTCACCTGTGCACGTAAAGGGAAAATGGGAACAGTGTAATCTGGCATAAGGTGGATAGATGAAGAAACAGCTTCTCAGTAAAACAAAGAAATGTTTTAAGGATAGAAATTACTCTTAAGAAAACACTGTTCAAATGAATTTTAGCACAGTGGAGCTTAGGAAAACAATGTTTAGCTGCAGAAGGCATGTTTTTATGCCGTCCTCCAAATTACACTCTTGCTTTTCTAGACCTGCCAAACAACCAAGTTTGACCTGGACCACATAGGTTTCAGGGAGCTTTTCAGGTACCCAGAGTAAGCACAATCCATTAAAACCCCACATGTGCTGCACTTGCATCACCTGAACACAGCCTCTTTTGAGAGCATCACACCAGGGGATGGTCTCCAAATACTGTAGCTACCTCAGCAGCTGCTGTTCAAAACAGTCTGAGGATTTCTGGGCACTGCACAGAACAACTTTGGTACAGACCACAAGCCAGGCTTCCCAAAGCACAGCTTGCAGCACGAGACATAGCCTGATGCTACTTGGATGTGGGTCCACACAGATCCAGAAGGTCTATTCCTTTGCACCACCTCACCTAGTTCCTGTTACTTCATAAGTCAGCATTTCAAACCCTTCACCCTCCCAGAACGCTACTTTGAAGAACATATGGTTCAATGCAAGGGGTGTAAGGTGGACTCTTCTCCACGCTGATTAGCATTGTGCTATATAGGAAATTTAAATAAGAAGAGCGAGAAACATGGTCTGCTGGGAAAGCTCAGCCCTTTTCAAGCAGCCCAAAGGGCTTCTATTTTAAAAGTTAGCCAGTGTTATAGCCCTTCTCCTGATTTTTAAAACAGGACATTTTGAAACAGCCTCAGGAAGAGCAAGTTACAGTCAGCATAAGGAAATTAGTCATAAGCACATAACTACGCACTATTACATCCTTGTAAGTGTATACACATGTTTTTTTTTTCCCCCAAATTCCCAATGAAACTCATTTGCAAGTGCTAGCGCTCTCTTCCGAAACAATATTTCCTACTAGAGAGCATATTGATTTTCAACAATGAGAAGAAAAAGAAGGAAGAAGTAGTTTTGTTATTTTTCAAGTTCTCTCAGAAAAATTTTGAAGAGTAAAACCTGATGAGCCATACCTCATTTCTAATGTATCTACTCTTATTAAATGGATGCAGGTGTTAAGTAGCTGTTTTATTCCCACACAACTGTTGATCCCGAGCAAATCATGGGATTACCATACTAAGTCATTTAACACAGCTTTTCATTTTCTAAATTAACATTCTTTATTAACTTCATTGAAGCAAACTGGATTTTTTTCTCCTTAAAGAAAAATTTAGATTTAACTATTAAGCAACACGTGTAAAGCATCATAATACAACATGAAATAAAATATTTATATTGCAAGCTTCCCTAATAGTTATTGTCAACAAATCCTTAAACTAATTTAGCAAGATTTTGAAGTCTTTAACAAAGGCAAATGCCAATGACTACATTTTGGCAAGTGGTA
Organism: Aquila spilogaster; assembly: GCA_024606505.1. Lineage (NCBI taxonomy): Eukaryota > Metazoa > Chordata > Aves > Accipitriformes > Accipitridae > Aquila > Aquila spilogaster. The sequence continues at coordinate 16,028,938 of JANHGO010000073.1, read as the reverse complement.
GACTGGAAGAAGACCATTCTGAAATACTGTGAGAAATAAGACACCACATAGACTGTTGTGTAAATAGCTGTATTTCAGAACACTTTACATAGTAAAGGGCTGTCAAATGTACAGATTATCTCTTGAAATACCATCTATTTAATAGAACTATTAGTTTGACGCATTTGATTTTTGCAATAATTTACTTAATATTGCTGTACAGATCTCAAGGGTCTCTCTGTTCTGGGCTATTTGTACACAGCACAAGAAAATTTTAAATTAACTTCTGGTTTAGACATATCCTTTTAACATACATCTATGCGTGCTACATTCATTTTGTGCTGCAGCTTGACATGACATTCCATTTGCTTTCTTTTCTATTATCTAAAAAGGGCCTTTTTATCAAAGTTGTTGCCTCAATTTCTAATGAAGTGTACAGTTCAAGAAGCAGTAAACTACAGGGTTCGCAAAGAGTCCAAGTCATTGTTCAACTAGATTTTCTTCACTTGACATATTTTGTCTGTGCACACAAGGGGGAGGATTGAAGTAGGAAAGACTTTTTCTTATTTTTATAGTTTAAGTACAGAATATTCAGCCACTGCTTTTAATATCATTCAGAATGACACTTTAGGCAACTGCAGTTGTCATGTTCAACTGCATCCTGCTTTCTGGGATGGATTTAAGTTCAATCACACAATTTTGATTTCAATTTTCTATTAAATTTGCTCTTATTTTTAAACTACAAGAAAACAAAGAACTATGATGAGCTTATTCGGGGGAATACACTGTTAGAGACACCCACTAGAATGTTTTTGAATATATTTGCAATATTACAGCTCAGTGGAAACATTGAGCACAATGGTTGTATGTTATATCCATTGAAGCAGACACAGCTTGGTATTAAAACTTATGAGCCTGAATAAAATCTTCAGAGACAGCAAATACAGAAAAGACTTCTGGATGAACTGAGGGAAAAGATACAATGAACAATATAATAATAAGTAGAAGAGCTAAAAGTGCAATATAAAAGTGCAAAGTAAAATAATGGCAAAGGAAAGCGTACAGTATCCATGCCACAAATTAATCAGTGAGACACAGGGATGACCTACAGTAACACAAGACAACCCAATTTAACTGCTCTTAACATACACCAGGAGCCTGAGAAAAGATCTAGTTACACCAATTGTGCTACACAATTGGTTTGGAAGAGCTGGTGTCTTTCATGATAAACACTGGATGCTAGGATGGCTGAACCTCCAACACACAAAAGTTCCCTTTCGAAGTGAGAGGACAAAGATCTTCAGGAAGGCAAAACCCCACAGAATATTCATTTTGTACTTTTTTCTTTTTTTTCTTTTTTTTTTTTTTTGACAAACTCTTGTTTCAAGTTCAGAGTCATGCACTTTTCCTTTTTTTCATTTTTTCCTACATTTGTAGGTTACTGAGTTTTTCACACCATGAATAACAGAGGGGAAAAAACCCAGATCAAGCTACTTTATGCAAGAGAGATTATGCAACACAGGAAGGTGTAAATGGAAAAGCCAAGAGGCACCTGGGCAGAGCAGTCCCCAACAGCAGCCCAGGGTGGCAGAGCCCACCCTGCCTACTGCCAGCAAGTCTATCTGCCCCTGTGGTTGAGTTAATCTCAAAACTGGATAATCTGTCCTGGGTTAATCAAAAACAGACCAGAGCAAACCAAGCCATACAAACACCAGTTTATTTCATTCAAAACCTGGGTAGAGAGATGCAAGGATTGAGTGGGGGAGGGGAAGACTTTCAAGAACAGTCAGCATACAATATTTAAACTTTTCTTTCAGTAATCTAACATCTGAACAGAAGTAACATTTTCTTCTCCAGAAAGCCATGACCCAGTTCCTGAACATCACCTGAAACTGTTCTTTAATGACTAATCATCTTTTACCTAATATTTATAGACAACATTACACCAAAACTTTTTTGTAAAAATAAAATGTCTCCATTACCTTAGAAGTTTTAAAACCACTGAAAATAACATAAGCGACAATTATTTGATATTTGAATTTGATACAATAACTTCATGTGTGTAGTCCAGTTCAGGAAAAAAACGAACACAGCTTCACAAACACAGTATTAAGACATTGACACATTTTTCTTTTATGTTTGTGCTGGTTAAATGCACACCCTTAATTACAGAAATGCACACTGCCCCTAGGCAACCTGAAAAATGATTGATAATCACATTTACAATTTGTTCAAGGCTTCTCCTTTATAATTAACCTTTTTACAGCAAGTAGAATACGTTAGACATGTAGTAGCATGATATTTGACTGCTTTCTGACTTGGATGAGGCCAGACCTTAAATTATCTCTGACATAAGATTATGTAAACCAGTGCATTCTGCAAAACATTATTTTTCTCTGAAATATTTAAAAAAAAAAACCAAAAAACAAACTACCAAGTAACACGATTTGTAAACCTCTATTAACAATCATCAAGGTAACTACTACTACTTCCACAGAGACACCTAAAAATTTTATAAGTTGTTTTTATTTTATGCCTACAATTCATAGAACAGTCAAATTATGATCAACTAATATGACCAAGTGATTAGAATTTGGTATTTATAGAAGTTACTTGTTTTAGAAACTGAATTCTTAAATTTAATTGAAAAACTTGAATTTCATCTAGCTAGTGAAGGATGTACTTAGCATGGCTCATATGGAACAAGCAAGACTAATTTAGGTTATTTTAAATAAGAGCATCCAATCTAGTGGAAGAATTTTCAGGATGGGAGCAGAAGGGTGTAAAGATGCAAACTCAACTCCTAAAACTTAAAATCAGTCACATCCTAGTACATGCATTTTGAGAACATTAACAAGTTAAACCCATGCAAAACCCCCTGTGCCAAGTTTCAGATCTTTTTGATTAAATTCTTATCTCACCAAGTAACACGCACTCTTTACAGTTTGTCATGGAGTGCTTCAACTTGTTTCTACAGCCAGATTTTTTTCCTCTCATCCATTTTGTACACTGGAAAGGGATGGGAAAGTAGGTGGCATGTGGAACAAATATTTGAATAAGACTGAATTTATTTCTAAGTTACCTTAATTTTCTACTCCAATTGACAGTAATTTGACTAGATAGCAAAAGTAAATTCATATATTCTTCAGCACATGTTCAAATTTATTGAATGCATAGCTATCTTCTCCCCTTACTTAACACACTCCCTATGGAAAATACTTTAGGTTTTGTTATTTTGCTTATTGCCTTCCATACTTCTTTCTGGGGCTTTTAGATGCAACTGTCCATGCTCTTCTCCCCTCAATCTCTACCCCTTCCATTCAGAAGGCTGACAATACATTTGCCTGCCATTTTTCCAGGGGCACAGACTCTTCAGGTTATTGAAAATATTTAGATTTTTTTTTTTTTTTTAATTTTGGTAACTTTTGGGGTTTTTTTAAGATTTTTGTATTTTCTAGTTTTCGACCTAGTGAGGCTTCTGGCACCACAGAAGGATCCACAGATGCATACGGTTTGCTAAAATGTGGCATCAAGCAATCAGCTAGTTTAAAAATCAGATATTTAAAATTTTTTTTCAGTTTCACAATGGACTTTGAGGCCTCAATCATCTATGTTTGACTCTAGAAGGACAGGCCTCGATCATCTACATGCCTGTGGTTCACCTTGTCTAGTCAAGATTTAAAATGTTAATTTTAACATTTGATGAATTATACCTTTTTCTTAATAAACACAAGGCCTCCCATATCACTGTTGGCTGGAGCTGGCATATAGCTACAGACCATTGCCACCAGCCTAGCCCTGCTCTGCTCACACTTAGTCACAAGCATGATTTGCTTTCAATGACAATTCAATGAATATTCAAGAGAAAACAGCAATAATAATCACCAAACACTTTTCTTCTTTCAGAATGTGCCCATTGTCCAAAATTTGGAAACCAAATTTCTATATGCAATTATCTCCCTGTTCATTGAATATACAGATGTCTGAGAGCTGCCCAAAGCACGCAGGTTTATTCCAAGGAATAGAGAGGGAGAATTGCTGCCACCATTGGATGAATTTGTTGATCTTGCAAGAATAAAAACAAGCTATGTAATTCTGCAAGTCACAGTAAGTCTAAACAATTATCCAAACTATATGAAAAATTGTGCTTCTTACTTGTGTTGGTTTCTCTAGCAGGACCAAGTTTCGAGATCCTTATTCTTACGAGTAGCAGCTTACACATGGAGTTTGGAAATACTTCAAAGATAAGGTGTTATTCAACGGAAATAATGGCATCAAGTATAGTTCTACTGCAACAATAGCTTTAAGTAAAGAGACAGAAAGGAAAAAAACCCAACATTTATGCTGTCTGAAAAAAATAAACAAACTGCTTCAGAGTTACAGGTCTGACCAAAAAAAAAAAAAAAAACCAAACCACCACCAAAAAACCAACAGGGAAATACTTTTAGGAAAATATTTAAATAAAACTGAAGACCCCACACACTCTTATGTAAGCACTTACATTGTTGAACAAGCCCCAGAATGATTTTTCAGGGACTGGGTAGACATCCGTATTCTTAAAGGATTTTACTGAATTAAGCCATTAGTATATGAACTAGTTGCTAAGAACGTTAAACACTGAGAACCATTAAAACAAATACAGAAAACAGTGACATGCCTGACATTTGGTCCCAGGGATGTACTGTTTCATCCTGTACATATTTGAAGGGCTGTTTCATTTTTGAAATAATAAATGTTGTTGTTTTTATAAAAAGTCATGATACAAAATACAACCATAAAAGATTTTTCCGGTCTTAAATTATGTTTAAAAGTTTATTTCCTTCCTAATGTTCCAGTGGAATGACTTTTTGGCAGAACTAACTGGAAAGTAGAAACCAGATCTAAATGCAGAGTTTAACCCATTTATTTCTGATCTGAAGTTAACACTAAGATTTATACAATTTTGAAGTCTTCCCAAAGCTGCAAGTTACAGACATAATCCTTCTTTATTCACTTTACCTGATTTGCCTTTTGATATTTATTCTCCTGAGAAATTCAGGGGAGATTACATGAGAAACTAACTGAAAAGTCCAACTTTCCTTCTTTTTCTTCAACTAGTTGACTTGTTTCTTTGTATGACTCTCAATAGCCCTTTCCAGTGGGAAAAATTATGACTAGCTTGATTCTGTAGTGCAGGTGAATGTGCCCTATCCACTGCAGCCCTGTAGTATTTCATCTTAAGAACTGCAGAAACAGGAGTTAGAATTAAATATATGCATTTAGCAAACACTCATGTAAACTACTCCCTATTCCATAATTTGAGCTGATCACCGACTATTGCATGCAGCTATTGGCCCAAGCCCAAAGTAGAAAAAATTGAGATTAACTAATATTGTTCAGTTTGGTATCACACCCCACAACAAAAGGGAAGATGCCTGAGGCTTGCATAAAAAAGCAATGTCAGAAAGCATGTGAAACACATTAGAGATGCTCACAAGAGTATAAACACACACACACAAAAAACCCCCAAAACCCAAACCCAACCCTCCCACAAACCACCAACCCCCAAAAAACAACCCCCAAACTTTTGGTCGAATCTTCCTTTCTCTTCAGAAGCATTGTCTTTCTTGTGGGATATGCAAAACTGTAATAATGCCAGTTTTATACTAACTCCCATTCCAGAAAACAACCTCCACGGGATTAACACTTCAAACATTTGAATGTTTCCTTAACTATAGACATGAATGAGAAGTACTTTTTCTTTGAGTGGAACAGCTAATTTTTATAGAACTAAGCTAGTGTCATTAATGTTCATAGACTCTTATCCTACAAAGCCAGTTAACTGCTCAGTGTATCAGTTTTATTAGTGCACAGCAACTTTAACTATATTCTTCGCTAGCTATATTCATTCCCACAGTGCTGTATTTCACCATTAAGTCCCTTACAAATTTCCAAAACCCAATGCATCCCTCCTCCTAACCAACTCTTCTTTCTACATTACAAAGGAGTAAATATAATTTTTAAAAAAAAAAAAAAAATCTATTTTATATGCAAGTAATAGCTGAAGTGCACCCAGGATTTTGCAGTTTTACACAGAGGTCCTGCAGCATTTCATGGGACTGTTAACACAAGGATCTCCAATTCTAAGCATATACTTTAGTATTAAAAATTAAGCCAGAGCTCTACTGTACAGCTTCATCATACAGAGTTGTCACTTGTTTATTTTGAATTAAATGCTGTAGTTTGTACAAAAACAGATGTCTTTTCTTTCTGTAGAAATAGTATTGAAAGAGAAAGATAGAAGTAGCAATGATGAGCTTCCACAGAGACTATGAGACAGTATCAGTCAGGTTGTTGTATGGTGTATAACTATTCAGGGCACAGTAACTATCACCTTTTCAGCCCTCAAAGTAATCTGGGGAGAGGAGAGGCAAGTTTTTTCCCCCATGTAGATTTAACTTGGACACTTTTGCTATGTCAGAAAGTTGAAAGTGAAATTCTTTTCTGAATTGCACCTTCAAGGAAGTACATAAAATGGGTCATTGCCTTCATAGCTGATGTAAATTCTCCCCAGCTTCATTTGTTCTTTTTTATGCATTCCCAAAACAACATGACCTACCAAGAGCATCACAAGCTCAACAAGCGGGTTCACGTATGCTACTGATGAATTTCAGTTTGCATCCCATTGTTAAACTTGGCTCTACTGTTTTAACTAATAATATACTAAATACTCTACCGCTTGAGGATGGACGACAAAGCACACACCTCTCTGAAGGGGATGAAGATGTTTGAGGATAAACAAGTCATTTTTTACAGAAAAATTCATTCTTGGCAGAAACTCTATTATCTTACAGTTCTATAAATACCGTGGGTATGTGTGGATAAGTGGATGGACTAGCGTTCGTAATAATAATTACTGAACACTTCTAGAGCATCCATGTGATTTCTACAATGAAAGTCGTGTGTTATATCATTCTAAATCCCTCCTATCATATAGGGTCATGTAATTAAAAAGCTCAAGCCACTTCAATTGCAATAGGTAAATAAAAAGGAAATCACACAGAATACTCCATGGCTAGTGGCAGCTGTAAGTATCTTCAAACAATACTCTATTCTAGTTAAAGCCACACACGCTGACAGAAAACAAATTATTTCTGTATGCATGATTCTCAGCAATGACTTCACACATTTCATGATCATTTCTCTGTTTAATTACTTTCCTTGGGGATTACTTTAGGTTACAATACTTTGTACTCTATTTCATTTTAAAGGATTTTGAAAGCCAGGCCTCTTCCATCATTAGGTTTCCTGCTTTTACTCCTTCTGAAAGAGCCTTACCAAGGGCTCATTCTTTCTTCCTTCCTTCCTGTCCCCCCAAAAAAGAAAATTACTTAAATACAAGGACTTTTCTTCTAGGTAAATAAACAAGTATCACAAACATTACTAACTGATAATGAAATTTGCTTCTACATTGCACTCAATTAAAAGCAGCTAAGCTAGTGAAAAACACAAAAATCCACCATATTGTATTTTATCACCAAAACCTACCATGGGAACACTGAGCATGTACTGGAAGGTGTGTAATGTAAGTTACATAAAATTATGTGCTGCATTATCATGGCATATTTATCCATGGCACTGTAATTAATAACCAGCTGTCAACATCCTGGAGTGGTTTTGGAACACGTTAAACATAGGATGCTTAAATACTTTTAACTTTTTTGTTAACTTGCTTCTTTGAACAAGCAGATTTTTTTTTTTTTTTTTTTTACATAAGCACATATTACGAATGCCTGAATAGGATTAAGAGGCTTTCTTGAAATGCAGAGACCCAGTGGATTTCATCTGCTATGTGGGAAGCCAGCGCTGCTCGTGGGCTTCTCAGGTTTCTATTACGTTCATTATCTTCAAGCACTGTTAGGTGTTGACAGTTTTAACTGCCTTCTTTGGAACGACAGCCCCTGCAACGCTAAACGCGAGCAGAATTAACGACTTACCGCCCCATCTGTCAAGGCTGAAAGTCAGCCCTTCAGAAATGTGTGTCACGGCGCGTCTCCCCCGACTCTCCTGGGGGAGATGCGAGTGGAGGGCCAGGGCCAGGGGCGGGAGGGGAAGGGGGCTGGGGCGAGGACCCCGGCACTCCCTGCGAGCTTTAACCAAACAGCCACACTCACCTTGCTGCAAGAGACCGCACAGCCTCCCAGGCACCACCAAAAGTCATACTGAGAGGCTTACACATAGTTTAAATGGCATCTAAGTCTGTGCCTCAACCTGCTGTTCTGGAGGAGTAGCATGAGCGTGTCCTTTCATAAAGATTTCCAAGAGTACAGAGACAAGAGGTGAAATTGGGAGAGATCCCTTGGTCAGTGACATGAAGATGTTGACATTATCTCGTGCTCTGTTACTATCTAAAACCCAGGATCACCTTCCCCTTATTTTACTATTAAAATCAATCCAACATATTCTGAAGTACTCAGACTTTTTTTAATTTTCTCCTTCATCAAGAACATAAGCTTTGTCTATAGACCACATCAGTTTTTTCAGATATATTAAAAGCATATTTTTATCATAATATTTTTCATTATACTACTATTGTAGGTTGCATTAAACCAACCAACAATTTTTAGGGATTGGGAAAAAAGTCTCACTTCAAATAATTGCCTGCTGGTGCCAGTATGTTAATTATGAGGCTGTCATTAGTTGATTTGGTATCCTACCAAATTATGTAGTGCAACCACAAAATGCTAGATGGATTACACAGAGAATTTTGTTCATGCATCTCTTCAAACTACTGCTTATGGTGTTTTTAAAAGAAAATTATAGCTTAAAATACTGAACTAAGGAAATTAAGAAATACAAAGGAAAAAATAAATGTTTTGATACAATACAAAAATGGCATTGTGTTGTTCCATACCAGAACGCCCCACTATCCACCTTTTACATCTTTGACAAAGGATAACCTTTAAACCACACACAAAACCAAGAATGTTTTATCTTATGTCAAGTTGATAGTGAGAGAGAAAAGTCAAATGCTGACGAGCAAAACCTTTCAAGAAATTCTAGCGGAAGTCTATAACACGCATTGTTGTATTTAATTTCTTAAAACAGGTAAGTCAAATATAAGAAAAATAAAGCCCCGATGTTCTGTCTTGAAGATAACCCTTTGAAAGGCCCTCCAGTCCCTTGGAACTCTTCTCCAACCCTATTCTATTCTGTTACAATCTTAGAAAGAAAACTCCCACACAAAAGTACACAAGGTAAGTAGCTTTGAAGTCAAACCAACAAGTCGTAGGCATTTTAAGCATTTAAGTAACTGATGATGAGGAACCCAGAAATATGATCCTGCAAAGGCTTATACTTATGCTGAAGTTTCCATAACAAGCATACTCCTACTGCTGGGTTTCTCACAGCACGCGTCAAGTCAAACATTCACACAGAGTATCACCAAAATTTTGCTGTATCAAATTCATCTTAAATACAAACCTGAAGCTATGAGTGAAGAGCAGTGTTTTACTGAAGAAGCCACAAATACACTGTTATCTCAGTAACTGAATCTACCACATAGAAATTAATGAAAAAAAAGGGAACTAATAACAGCAAGGCTTAGTGGCTGCTGGGAGAGGTAGAAAATGGATTATTTTCATCAGTCACTAAAAAAAGTTTTGGGAAGATGGTGTTTAATTTTTGAGATGTGGACCAAAACCTACTTTGGCTCAGTTTTCAATAGCAGAGGATATGCAACATGAGGGCAGGAGACATGAACAAGAGAGGACTGAGCTCTTAGATTAATCGAGGCAGAGGTTTACACTTGATTTTGGAGAAGTAGATGATCTGCATTCCGTAATTGTGAGCAGGAAAGAAAGTCATCAGGTCAGTGGGGAGATTTTTTGCACAAACCTAACAGATCACTTGTTACAGAGCAAGAAAAAATGTCCCAGTGCTTCAGACCACTGGTCCGTTCAACCCCATGTTCTGCCCCAAGCAGCAGCAGCAATGGGAAAGGGATACTGAAGGAGCAGGCACAGGAAGAGCCACTTTCTCTTCATCTCCCTCCCTGTTGTAAGGGCAGGCAGTTTAGAAGTTCCCTACTTGCTATGTCAGGAATGCTTTCTTTATCCATTTTACACCCATATCCTACAAGTTTTGACTCCTACAAGTTTTGACTCCACTGTCGTTTTCCTGTCACAAGATTTGGCAAATAGCAAATCCACTCTGCCATGTTGTGATGCTCCTGAGTTCTAACTGGCATTTCCAAGTTCAGAACCATGTAGGCCTGGTTCCCCTCAATGCACTACTTACGTATTTTTTTCTACACTAAAGCTGTTTCCTTTTTGCCCACTTGGTTTTGTGAAGCTCCTCCTGCAGTTCCAACATCACTACAGCATTTGACCACTCAAAAAAAACCCCAAAACCCACCAACAACAACAAAAAAGCAGCTCAACACCATCCATAGGATTAGGGATTTTACTGTTTCAGCTCTTCTTCACACCACTGACAAAGATACAGATCAAAACCTGTCCCAGCTTACATCCCAGTGGGAATCCTGGTGCTAACTCTTCTCCAACCTGAAAATTGACTATTAACCCCCAACCCTTTCCTTCCTGCCCCTTAACCCATGAAAGGGCCTTTCTTCCCATTTCAGGGCAATTTGACTTCTTTAACAGTGTTTGGTGTGGAACCACAGAGTCTTTCTGAAAATCCAATAAACTTACGTTCAGGGGATCCCCTTCCCTCCTTCACACACCACGTACACATTCAAAATCCTTGCTGGATTTCCCTTTACTGAAGCCACGCTCACCCTCTCCCAAAAGCATTTAGCCATCTTCTTGCTGATCTTACCCTTAATCATAGGCTCTACCATTGTATCATGGATACAAGTCAGACTTACTGGTCCCTAGTTTCCAGGGTGGCCACTTAAGCTCTTTTTTTGTAGATGGGAGCTGTACTAGCAATCTGCATGGTGGCCATCTGAAATGGGAGGTTACTCAACTCGACCAGCAGCTCAGCAATTTTGCACGTCACAGTTGAGTCCCTTCAGTCCCCTTTGGTAAATGGCATCTGGTCCTGGTGAACTGTTAACCCCTCATCTGTTCTGTCTCACATTTTCTCCACATTTACATCACATTTGCCTAGTTTTCTACAGGGACAGCAGGGTGATTAGTACATGAATTTGAAAGCACTCAGAGATATAGCTAGGTTATAATGAAGAGGGAACTATGCAACGTAAACGAGGTTGTTGCTGACGTTCTTCAATGATCAGTCCCAAGACTGATCTTATTTAGGGTTTTACCTGACATGAAAAAAGGAGCAAGTGCCATTTGTGAACGTCACAAAGCAGGGGAGGTTCACCACCACACAGGAGGGCCAGTCTCACACAGGCCTGAATGATCTCAAGGACTACTGTATGGAAAAGAGACAGCTATAACACTTCAGAGTGCAAGGTCAGTTTACATCAAAACATTAGAGGAAGAAAGACCTGAGTATATAGATGAAACTGAATTAGCTGCGAGTGTCAGCCCGACAACACCACCCATAGGAAAAGCGGATATAATTCAGTGATGGATCAGCGAGGTATATACAGTGGAAATATTCCATTTCAGCTGAAATAAATCCGAGTTATGCATATGGGGCATTTATGTTAATGATAGAAATAAAAGTTTAATCCCACTTCAGAATGACTTCCTTTGTTCTGTGCTGGAGGCCAAGAATAACCAGTCTTACAGCTTTTTCAAAAAAGCAATACTGATTTTCAATCTTAGAAAAAACAAAACAAAAAACCCCACCGAACAGACAAAAAACCTCCCAAACAAACCGCAAAACTTTATAGAAGAGATAAATCTCACTTTATACAACAAACAGATCTCCTCTTTTTTTTGTTCTTTTAAACCATAGAGATTGATGCTGTCATTGGAGAAAAGACAGATTTGACTGAATTTAAAAGTTATATTAACATTGAAGATAATTAGGAATATTAATGATACTTATATAATAAAATATAACCTTGCAGATAATTAGAACAGTGTTTGTAAAGACCCACGAGTAGGCAAGCACTATATATAGCACTATATGCACACACATATGCTACCTGTTACTATTTTCAGTAACTGCCAGCTATTCTTTTCAGGAAAAACCCTGAAATTTCAGGAAAAAAAAAAAAACTTGGCTGCACAAGGAGGTATTTTTTTATTGGAAAGAAAACAAGAGAGTGGCACAAGAAAATTGTGTTTTATTCCCAGATCTTCACCTGATCTAATGAGCACATTTGGGTCATTTATTTTGCTACTATTCATAAGTTTCATCACCTGTCAAATGGTACTTATTTCCATTGTAAAACACTTGAGATCTGCTGATGAAGACCTCTGCATAATGTAGTACTTTTATTTTTCAGTTCACTAAGTAGGCATCTAGGTCAAGAGATTACAGAACCTACAGATTAAATGAACAAAAAGAATTCACATGCAATATTAAAAAGTATTCCCACAGCCTTGACAGTATCACTGCTGAGATAATACAGATTAAAAAAATCCAAAGCCCTACTAAAATAATTGTTCCCACTTTGTAAGAAAAGCATTTTCTTGGAAAGCAATTAATTTATTCCAAAAGTCACGTATAGCCCTCTTGAAAAAGAAAATGAATCTCTCAAGTCAGCTAAAACAAATATTAATTTAGACTTGTATATGTTTTTTTACTTCAGAAATATGACTGCACTGGCTGGAAAACCAAGAAACTTGTTAACTATGAACTGGCCCTTTCTCAACTCCCATGAAACTCAAACTGCTGGAACATTAAACACTAACTTGAAACCATTGATACTGAGCAACAATGTTGTTTAGAAAAAACAAACAACAATGTTTATCAGAAACAAAAGCCAACAGTAGCACAGAGGAAAGTCATTTATAATTATATTTTACAGAACTACTGTCTTCTCATCACTGGAGAGATATTACGAAGCCTTTTCTTACTTGAAAACATAAACATAACAAAGGCATTTTGGCAATTATATCATTTATACTCAGGTTACTCTATCACTGAAGATAGTGTATAACACTCCAAAACTTTACATTTGTTAAGTGAGAAAAATAGCTTTGTCATTGAGAGGGTTGGAAACAGAAAGCAAACTGACAGTGTTTATGGGGTGAAAAGTAGAAGCAGATAGGAACTGGGAGGCTGCCAGCCAGCTCCTCCAGCCATCATTGCTACCTACCTGAAAGGGGAAACAGGAAAAATTCTTGTGTTGTTTCTGTATACTCCAAGCAAGCTTAAAAAAAAAAAATAAATCGCGTCACTTGGCACAAAGGCAGCACCAGATCACCAAACGCAGACTATGTCCTATCACAAGCGATCAGGGTTCATACATTAAGAATCAGCCACAAAGAAGAGTCCCAGAAGAAAACTGCAGGCCTGCTGAACCAAGGACAGGAGTAGTTAGGAGAAAGGTCACCATTTCCTTTTATCAATAGTCAGCATAGCTTTGAAGACAGGTTATCAACCTGGAAAATCTAGTCCCAGTTCTTGTATGCATCAGCTCTACCCTTCACCTTTTTTTCCTGTTTCATAGTTCATCTTGCCTATTCACATGGTAAGTCCAAGCGACAGTCTCCTCAACATGTTTGTAAATCAGCATGGCAGCAAGTGCTAACCTGGTACAAAGATAATTCTCATTAACAAATACAACAACACTCAGCACCAAACCAGAGATTTTTTTTTTCAGCCTGCCACCTCAGGTCACAGATTCCATAGGCTCAACTGGAGCCCGGGTGATACCTGGGTATTGAATAATAAATTCAGCAAATCTCCATTAGCTTGCAGGTCAGTTCTTTACCAGTAGTCTCCCAAACCACTCACTGTTGACTGAACTTGGTACATTTAAATTATAAAGGGTATGAGAACTATCTAAGATTTACTGCAATAAAACTCTCGCCTGCAATAATGCTACCTTGACTAATGCTGGGGTTTGGGTTATTTTCTTGTTGTTTGGTTGTTTTAAATAGCACTCGACTCCCTTTCACATTGATCACTTAGTTCAAGATCAGAACATAACCCATTTCTCCCCAGAAAGTTTCCCATGAACAGTTGGTCCACACTTTAGCCTCCAGTTCCTCCTTCCACCATCCTCAAAAATTTCTTACCTTCTGAGAGCTGCTGTTTCTCATTGGAAAGCCAACACAGGATGTACAGAACGATCTGGTGCAGACGATAGCATAAATTCTGTGCACTGATTAGCTCTGTGAAGCCCTGGGACTGAAGTAGTGCAAAAGAAAGCAAAAGAATGCACACAAACCCACATTACACAAATAGCTATTAAACATCCCATTCAACTGCAACTATGTATCTGTTTGCCTGACTCCAGGCAGTTTAAAGATGAACACTGCAGTGCCTTTTAATCATCTAATGAAACCTGAAACACTTAGAAGTAAAGAATAATAGTTAAAAAAAGAAAAGCAGCGTTCACTTCAGTAAACATTTCTCGTGTTGGGCTTTAAAACTCAAGAAACAATTTTAATTCCCAAATGCCTTGCTTTTTCACATATAAGGCAATGAGTTCAACCAAGTCTGCTATTGAGAAGATTTTTTTTTTGTGTAGAATTTAACTGCATCCATTTATCTCTGTTACAGCCCCTCTGCCATCTGTGACATATCATATTTCTTGATTTCATCATCAGGAGATGACTTGTTTCATATGTTACCTCTTTATGCTGCCGTACATGCATTCCAATCACTGATATTTTACCACTAGGAAAAGAATCTTCTGATTTCGAGACACAGAGGGAGACTAATGACGGAGCCCTCAGCAGGACACTGCATCTCCTCGACACCAATCAGAGATTACATTTCCTCCCTCCAACTGCAGCAGGAAAGCACCGGCTGAGCAGTTCAGAGTTGATCCAAGCAGCTTAGAAAAAAACCCCAGAGCCAATCACAACTGCCTACCGGACACAGCGGTTGCAAAGAACTGGATTAGTATGCAGAGCAGGAAGAAGATGCAAGTTATTTATTAACTCAGTCATCTGGGTGCCTTATTAAATAACTGAAGAGGCAAGAGACAGAATATGATAACAATAGTTTTAGAAAGACAAAAAATCCCCCTCTCCTATGACAAAGACTAAATTCATTGGCACAACTATTCAAATATCAGTGCTCTTAGACTAGTGATACAACTCCTCTGCTGTCTTATCTCCACACAGATTTCTTAGAGGGCCAGGAGGATCCAACAGTCAGCTCCCTTCCCAAGTATGCCACCCTACACAGAAAGGAAAATGCCGGACAGACTAGGGCCTGACACCCTCAGCCAAACAGCCTCCTGAACCAGAAAAGGTTGTCATCTTGTCTGGACAAATGGAAATCTTGAGAGAGGTATCATTTTTAGGTTGGGCTGTACTTCTTCATAGCGTGTCAACAACAACAACAATAAACATCTGCAACAAATTATCAAAATCAGCATATATAAAATGGGAGAATCTCATTCCTGAAACAATCGAGATGAGGAGGAGCAACATGTAGAGATTCTCTGCACATCACCTACAGAAGTCAGCTTGACTGTATAAAGAAAACCAGTTACCAGGATAACTTTAAATGTAATGTAAATTTAATGTAATAACTAGAATAATTTGATTAGGATGGAAATCTCATCATTTGAGATTCCATACAGCAGTCAAGCTCTGATTTAATTTCAGAGTTGTACAAACATAACAAGAACAGTTCTGTGCAAACTTTGTGTGATGCGCTGTATGTGCTAGCTGCAGTAGAGACCTAGTTTGTGGTGTATGAAGGAAGAAAGACAACGGGGAAAAAAGTTACTATTGTTCATCACAGATTGGAAGAGGATCTGTAAGCAATCAATTGCAACAAATTGTGATTAAAAAAAGGTTTAGGTTGTCAGAGAGACTTCCAGTTACGTATAGGTTGTCAGCAGAGAGACAACCAGTCATGCAATGCCAAGACCCAAATTTATTTTGGAATATTGCTGTGCAAACCTTAAGGGTAGGAACAAGCACACAGAGCATGTAGATGTGCTTTAGAAGATCCCAGTTATGTAAAGCAAGTCAAACAGTTACTTTCTTATCTGACAGCATTTAGCTATCACTGTTCAAACACACAGCAAGGATAACAGTATCAGGTTATATGGCAGGCCACAGCTTCATTTAATTCATATTTTATTTAATATGAAACAAACTCTCCCCAAAAGCAACCATCATCAGGCACACACTAGGTTTGGTACTTTGGCATAGGACAGCTATACTAACCTATACATCCATCTCAACCTTCTTTGTATTCCCTTTGCTCTGCAACATTCCCTTCTCAGTTTCCATAAAGAGAAGGAATAAACTTGTAACGACTCTCCTGGGTGGCCTCAGCTCCATCACATCCCTTACTTCCATCTCCCACATTCCTTAGCTTGCACATCTTGCATGAGCACCAACTAATTTTTTTATTTTGAAGGGTAAACCTATCACTTCCACTTTCCAGAAAAGAATCTCATCATTTCCATAGGAGGTAAAAACAAGACAAAACAAACCCCCAAACACACCACATTCCTTTGATGTACAGACTTCATTTAAAGTACTCTATTCTAAATTGACTATTGAAAACACTTTTAAAAACCATAATGAATGTTGCTGTTTCTTGTGAAAAACTGAAACATTAAAAAAATGCTGTAGTATCAAATCTCACATACTTAATAAAATACTGCTCCGCTAAAATATTGTCAGAAAAAAAATTCAACCAGCTCTCCTGTCCAATTAAGTATAACAACAGCTGGTTTTAAAACTTGGACAAGGAAGACACAGGCTTCTGAAGTTTTAGCATTATAATCATGTGCAGAAAACTCTGTCTAAAGAACAAACAGGGGATGCAAACTCCAAAGAGCTTATTTGGCTATCAGTGACAACTAGCAGGACAAATAAAACTTAGCTGCTCACAGCAATATACATTTGCCACAACAACAAAAACCCAAACACAATGTCTTCCCTAGTCCTTGTGAGGCAGAATATCCTGTTTGTACCACTCTTCTTCCTCATTTATATTTGGGACAAGAGAATATTAAAGCTGCCGTCTGCTTTTCCCCCCTCAGTTAATGTATTGCCTTTCTGCACACTCATGAGATGTCCTTGGCAACTAATAATCTACCCCACCTGTTTCAGGAACAAGCTGATTGTAATAAATTACTCTGGCTTTCAACACTACTTCTCCATCCATATGGCCCCAAGCGTACACTCATCACTTATCTACAAGGTTTTCTGAAACAAGTGGTGCTGGTGAAGGAAATGCTCACACAGTAAAGTAACATTTCCATTTATTTGGAAGAGGCAAGATTTTGAATCAATAGTAAGCGTTCGAGCTAAGCTTCAATACTGAATGTGTCCTAGGACTGATCAGTCACAAGTGTCTGGTTCCAACTGAGCCTCTAAAATTGTGCCTTTCAAAATTATTTTTAGGCTGATCACTGAAATAAAAGTGTCTACTACATATTATTTCACAGACAAGTGACAGCACTATTGCTGTAGGAACCAATACACCAGGCATTAATAATGTAGATGCCTACTATGATCACAAGACAATTTCAATTTCACACTTGAAATTATATAAGTCCATACCAGCTGCTGCCATTTCTCACATGTCCTCTTCATTGCTCAATCTCCCTATTTTAATAATTTTTAGAACTTATAAGTAGAGCACAATGCCTTACCTCCCTTTCATTCCTTTAGCCATATAAGCCTCAGTATTTTCGTTGCTGGTGTAGGGCATTGCATGCTTTGGTACTGCATGCTTACTGAGGAATGTACAGTACTGTTCATCCAGCTACTAAAACTACTGTTTTAGTTTGAAAAGACACACAAGACAAAACATATCAGATTCAACTCTGCAGTGACTCCACAAAAGTTTTATACATCAGGGACAAATCCCACCCCTCAAGTTTTGTGAGCAGTCAAGCAAAACAACCCAACCCTACCTACCCTCAGCCTGACAGGCAAGCAGACAGAATACATCTACACCTCTCCAGAAGCAACCCGACCTAGAAAAAAGCACCAATCCCTTGGACAGACCGAGAAGGTTAGCATGCACTTGCACGTGGTCACGGCAGCCCATTGCCTACCTGTTTTGCACAGGTACTTGCTGCGAAAGGGCACGGAGCCCAGCACGGTCCCAGGCTGCGGAGAGCAGGGTACCAAAGCACTCTGCCTCGGGTGTGCTGCTCTCAGCCAGCAGAGAGGAGATGCTCCTCTCCCATCAGCAGACTGAGTCTGCCCAGACACCCGAAATGGTAGTGAACATGGCAGCTTCCACTGCTGGTGCTCCTCAGGGCCCTGACGGCCCTTCGCAGGCACCTAACAAAGCTCCCAAGCAACCTATATGGAATTTATAATCTAAAAAGTTGATACAAGTGACTGGACCTTTTGTTGATAAGTTATATTAAACTATCCCAACAAGTTACGCTCCAATCTCATATACAGTCGCTGTAACATAGTTCAAACTCATGTTTTATAATTGCCACAAGAAAAACTGTTCAAATAAAGTTCATGTAAGTCTTCATACAAGAAGACTCTACAGCCTAGCAGACTTAAACACCTCCTTTATACATGAAGACTAACCCCACCAGTACCTTCAGTACATTCCATATCATCTTTTATTACTTCTGAGATTAATAAATAAATAGTCAGTTCATCCCTGTCTACCCTAGTTTAGCCCAGGTACTTCAAATACCCTTTTTGAGCCCAAAGACTTACCCAGCAGTCTAACTCTGCTGTAGCTAATTATGCTAATTAATTAAACTAATTAGGCTGCTTCAGCTAATGCATGTAAATGCAGCTGGTTTCAGAATATTGCATCTTAAAAGGCTAACATAATTCAGCATGACTGAAGGCAAACAGTCACTTTTATAGTTAAGTGTTAACAAACAGCAGTAGCGGGTTGTTTTGCACAGGAAACTGTTGCTGTCTTATACTCCCACAGAGAGAAATGCTCAGGGGACTCAACAGTACTTAACAAATCGAAAAGACTAAGCTCAACTCAAGGACAGCTTTAGCGTAACTTGCACATCTACCTACCGTATGTGCCTTGCTGTCCAGAAAATTCCCACCAGAATTTCACAGTTGACACTGAAGTCTAAACTGGGATATTACTGTTATCATCTAGCTAGCTTTAACCTGAAAAAGTCTGATTTTTGCCTTTGTACAGGCAGAGGTTGTGATTGTAACAGTCATGGGTCTATTTTGCCTCACAGACCACAAATACCTCATTCAAGCTTCACAAGCTAAATGTTCAATATGGAATTAGCACGATGTAATACACTTTTGGCTTACCTGTTCAATCCATTTTGGAGTAGAATATTCTAAGCACTGCAGTGTTAAAAATGTATTAACATGTCTTTGATTTTGCTAACATAAAGATTAGCTATGGATTACTACTGTCCCTTGAAGGTCCAAAGGCCTCAAATGTAATTTCTCTTGCTAGGCTGAGCTGCAAGTAATAGATTCATTTGAAGTCTGTCCATTTTACATTTTGGTAAGCCATTCACATTTGCAAAGTATACCTCGTCCTCATCTTGCTGCACAAAAGCACTCATTAAGAAGATATTAAAAAAAAATATCAATATTAGGGTGGACGAGCACAAGGCTAGAGAAAATGGAATTGCCAGAAGGAACATCCAAACTGAAACTCTGACCTATATTCACTTTGGGTAATTACTAGAAGGACAAAAGGCCAACAGTCTTTAAAACTAGTACTTGAGACCATGTATTTTGGTAGAAAAAAGGTACTGAGATCTTAGTGAGAAAGGATTCAACATGACAAGTGACAGTTATGATTAAATAAAACTAAGAGCAGCAGCATACTGTCAGTCTATCCCATTTTTGCTTGCTGTTTATATTATTTCCTTGTCATTAAGGAAATACCTCTTTTCCCTACATGGAGCTGTAGTGACATTTGACAAACTAATTAAGAGAAGGAAGATCATGATCAGCTGCCTTTGCCCTGTTACCAAACACAGTAAATACACAGTTCATGACTCCAGCAGATGTTCGCACTTTACAGACTTACTGGGAACTTAAGGTCTTACTTTTTCTGTCCTTCCTGTATTACATGGAAAACAGAGTCCAAACAGAAAAACCACTGAATTATTAGCAGCAAGTATTAACCCATCCGGCACAAGCTACTATACAAATTGACAAAAAATAACCTCTGCCCAACGGTTTTATTTCTGCAAATACAGAGCTATTTTGAAACAGGCAGGCTTGAACTCTCTTGACAAGCAGAAGCTATTTTGAGTAAAGGACTCTGTCAGGGCTGTTTGCTACTTATCCATCACTCCCTACCCCTTCCAGTTAATACTTGGCTGAAATAATCTTGCTCAAAAAATATGAATCTACACTGCACAGGACGGAGGGTCACATATTTTAAGGAGGCAGAGGCAAACCCCGACTCTGAAGAAGCATTCATGAATTCCCCCCATCCCATGTCCTTGTCTCTGCCTCTACTCTGTCTCCTAATGCTCCTTATGCCACCTGTCTTTGCATGACCATGGACTTGCCCATATCACTAGACTAATCCAAGTCAAAACTAATCCTTCTCATAGAAGGAACTCAGGAGTTTGTGTGCATGCTCATACAAGAGGAAGGTAGCACAGATTTAAAGTAAAAAAAAAAAAAAAAAAAAAAAAAAAAAAATCCTTTTTTTAGGCAGGTAAACACAACCAGTTTAAACTGCTTGTAAAATGAGAGTCTAATTGTGGTACAGGCTATTTCAGCTAACGCAGTGAAAGTACAGTAGTTAAAACTTGATTTGGCAAAAGGCATCTTTAGTCATGCAAGAATGCAATCTCACTGAGCAGCTGTGAGTGCTTGCAGGATATATGGCTCCTGGGCAAACTCCTCCTCACCCTGACAATCAATTCCTGGACTTCACACACTGGAGTGTTGGCTACACAACAGAAACCCACCTGGGCTTCACAAATATATTGGAGATTGGCTGCAGAAACTGGGGCCAGACACCAGCTAGGGATTCTCAGGTCCTCTAGTGAGGAAGAGGATGAGAAGGAGAAATGAACAGGTGAAGCTTTGCAGACCAGAGAGATTCTGCTGGAAGCCTGGGCCAAGTTTTATCAGAAACCGAAAGTTCACTCAGCCTGGAAGAACCCAAATGAAACATTCCAGGCTTTTAATTTTAATCAAAAACTATCCAACAATCTCTAGACCTGAATGCGCCATGTGGAAAAAAACCCAAACCAAACCTCTTTTCAGGTGAGGGTTTGCATTTTGTCTCTCCTGCTTGTATTTAGAAATGATTAAGTCCTTAACCATGATAAAATAAAGACAAAATCTTGCTATTCTAATTTTCCGATGCACCCGTCTCACACTATCATAACCACCTAAACAAGGTACTCACTGGATCTGCCAGAGTATGCAAACCCTAAAGCAACTAGTACTGAGGTGGTCTCCGCTACATTTCAAAACCCTTTTTCAGATGAATTTTGACAAGGAGAATTTCTAAAGGCCAGCACTTCAGGATATTTTGCAAACAGTAAGATGAATAAAACTGTTAATGCAAGACAGTGATTGAAACCTTAGTCAACTATGGATTCCACATAAAACACAAGCTAAAATAAAGTACTGTAAGTTTATTCTAGTAACACTATTGGTCAAAAAATAATAGGGGCACTCTTTCCATGAGAGCTTGTAGAAACAAACCATTGTCATCCAACAGTTCAGAAACTTCTCTAGTTTTGAGTTTTTTCAGTCAGTATTTCTAACAAACAGCTATATAATCAGTAACTATGCCAGTATATTTTACATCGTGACTTGACTGCTAATGTACCTGATCACTATCTTATCTTAGTTAAAATCCAGGTTTAATAAGAAGGGAAAAGTGCTGTTTATGCTAATGCTTGAGAACGTTCTAAAGAAACACGTTACTGTTACAATAGCTTTAACTCTTACAGTCTCAACTGCAAAGCCCAATTCAGAAATAATACTTCTTACAGGTAGTAATCTGTTCTCCTTGAGTTTTGATGCATGAAAAAAGAGGAAATATTCAGGAAAGGAAGAAAATGGACAGAAAGGAGAGATGAGAGCAAATCCCCTCCATATTCTTACCTTACTCCAAAGGTACTTAAAAATAACTTGCAGGTAAAATAGGCCTTCCTTCATTCTGTATAATTTTAAATGCTCGCAATTTCAGTATATTAACTGCATTTTAATAACTCATATACACCTAGATATGCATTTGGGGGATGGGGAGTGGTGAAGAAAAGGACTTATTTACATTACTTGCTAGACAGAAATTAGTCTGGCAGCTAACCTTAAAATTCTTGGACCATAATAGAAACTAAGAGGAAAAAAAAAAAAATTTACTCTGGCTGTTGTAGTCCAACTACTTCATTTTAGTTGTAATTGATTTCCAGCAACGAAAGAAGACACAAAGGGCTACATATGTATTCTTTAAGGTACAAGATTATAATTAATATAACGTCTGTTTTAAATTTACTGTTATCATCTATTAAAGAATAACTAATTTTACAGCTTTCTAACGTGTAGCTCTTAAGCTCTAAATCACTGACCATAACTAATAAGCAGTGTAATAGCATGAGTATCTGAAGTAAAACCACAGACTGCAATTTTGTTGATTGTAAATCATCATCATTTTTTAATGCAAAAGCAACAGCAAATCTCTGTAATTACTGGGTGCATTTTGAATCACTTTTATGATTACTGCTCTATACCCATTAAAAATCCAAAACACTGAACTGCACAGGGTATAAAACTAGAATTATGATACACTACAAGCTATAATTGAAATCCATAAATTTCCTTACTAGTGTTTGAAATTATTTTGTTACCAAGAATTGCAGCTCTACAGAATTGACTTTAAAAACATTAACTAAGACAGTGGTAGTGACAGGGACAGTAATAGTTGCTTTGGGGTATTAAAAAAAAAAGTTAAAAGTGTCAAGGATCAGATTTGGCACTCCCACTTGTTAGTGTAATACATGTGGTGATCAAAATCACCAATTTAAAAAATCTGCTCTAAGTGCTATACGTAAAAACTGAAAAGGCCAGCAGTGGTATATATGCAATTTGGACCTGTAATTAAAAACTTCAAGACACAACTTATAACACCTGGTATGACTTACCACCTACAGCACTGCCCAAGAACATTCCACAGAGTAGTAAAACACTGTATATAAATTTATTAAAAAAAAAAAAAAAAAAAGAAAGAGAGAGAGAAGAAAAAGTGCCCACACACTACTTGGGCAATCTACTGCATTTCTTTGGCAATAAAAAGAAAATTGGGTTCTAGAAATATGTGTTTTCTAGGAGGGGTGGAAAGGAAATCAGAAAAATTAAATACCTCATAACAGGAAAAGGCTTTAATGTTTCTAGATATATGAAAGTGTATGCTAGCTAGACATCTCATAGGATACTAGAATAAAAATTCATCTGGAATAAACCCACATTCCAAAAAAAATGGATAATAAAAACTTAGATGGGTGCAGAAAATGGATATCAGGATGTTCAGATATTTGGATGGCCCAATTTACAAGGAGAGCTTGAAAGAGCTTTCCTTGTTTCAGCTATCAGAACAAAGACATTGAAGAGATATGACTGTTCTCATCATGCTGGTGAAACTGGGGTATTCCTTGACTGGGAACTACTGTTGCAATTAATCTGTGCACACAAGGAGATAAACCTCTATTTGAGATTATGCACAGGTAGACTATGCACTGTGGTGGTGGGTTTTTGTTTGTTTGTTTTTTAACACAGTAACCTACTTAAACTAAAAGTCATCATGATTTAAAAAAAAAATAACAAATCAGTAATAAATGTGGGTTGGGAATTAGAAAACGGTTCCTATTTAAAAAGAAAAGAAAAAACCACAAAACCACAGTTTTAGGAATCTTGAAGTGCTTCTACTAGGATGAATGATAGGAATAAACCAGTTTCTTAAGTCAAAAAGATTCTTCCACACCTACATACTGATGTCATTGTCTGCTTCCACTGGTCACCAAAGTTTATTTTAGTGTAGGTAAAAATTGTTTTACATTCTGGTGGGGTTTTCTTAAATTAAAGACACTGCAAAAAAATCAGTAAGAGAGAATTTGCAGATCCATCCTGCAGAATCTCCAGGGACAGAATTTGAACAGAACAAGGTAAAAAGTACACTTCATCCTTTCCTTTCCTCCCCCCGTCCATCCCTGCCCCCCTCCCCAACTTTAACACAGAAATTTCTACGTGACCGGATTATAACATCCTATTATGAGCCACAGTCATGGTTGAAGAAGCATTCTTTAATCTAAAAGTCCCTTTTCACTGATTTATAGCTTCCCCTAAATTATTTCCTAATTTTTCCCAAAGCTCCAGGCTGGGAGCAACCATGCAAAATATTTCCCCTAAAAGCAATATATTGAACTGTTTGTTTTCAGGAACAGCGTGCTGAAAGTAGGCAACATCAGCATTATTTAAGAATGTTTTCAGCTATTTAAAAATAAACCGTTGAAAATGCCAAACTTTGCATAAGTATATGCAGATGAATGTGAGGTTCAGTAATTAAGTATAATCTCCAGTATGCTGCAGCTTGCCCCCTTCACCTCAAGATCAGCATTTGTGAATCAAAACATATTCAGTCCATTAGAATGATAACGCTGACAACACTTAAAGACACTAAATGGGTTCCCACTGCATTAACCAGAAGATCTGCTGATTATACAAGTAGGGAGTAAGATAAACAGCACTAGAGAGAAGCAGGCATGGGGATGCAGATGCTGGTTTTCCTCATTTACCCCTTCCCTTGCTAAGGCTTAAGGAAACACGAGAGTCACTTGGCTCTGGTTTTCTCTTGCCTGTACATTTAAGCTCTCCAGGGCTTTTCCATGAACTTGACTCCTTTCAGCAGCACATCCCTCCCCACGGTTACATTACTGTGCTGTGTTTCAGGATGCTGCGGGTATGACTGAACACTTGTTTTAGTCAGGAAAAGATTTTTTTCTCATTAGGCCAAATGCTTAAGGTATGATAGTCAACTGCTCTTGCTTCTGTCTTTTGCAACATCACAGCAGGTAGATCCTCACAACATATGGCCATCATGCAGTGCAATTAATAGAGGAAGAGCCCTTTTTCAGAGATAATGGTATCAGAGATTTCATTACTGGACCACTGTTGACAGAAGAAGAGATTTACAATAAGCCTGCTGTGGCTCTCCCACATAAGGGACAGGTTAGGTGGGTTTAAAAAGGGATGAAGATCCTAGGGATTAGAAACATGAACGATGAATTCCTTGCAAAAACAACAGCTAGATGCACAAGGAGGAAAGAAAGGAGAAGGCATCTTTTTCTCCACACAGAATGAAGGACAGTTGTGGTATGCCCTGTAAGTCTGTTCCTGTGTCAGTCATTCAATTGCTCATACTTGTACAGCAGGCTACTGCCAGGCTTTTGTCCCTGGTGTGTTGTTTGAACTAGAGCAAACTAATCAACTGGTTTCTGGTTTTGTTTGGCTGGTTTTTAGTCTACCCTCTCTAAACAAAAAAGCCCCAAACCCACAAGCTGCAGGGCACCTATCTGCCCATTGCCAGACCTACAAAAAAGTCTATGAAACTTTTTGAAGTCTTGGTGCAAGAGGAAAAATGTAGAATTACAGCGATTCCTTGGGAAGAACCAATCCACCAGTTTATCCAGCGAGAGAAGGAGGGAGGGAGATATCCTTGCAAGTATGCAGTAAAATCACAAAGGCCTGTGATCACATTAGTCCTACCCCTAGCGACCCTGAATCGAGTCAGTATGTCTGCAGGGACAGGCAGAATAGACACATTTATTTTTACATGACATGCCCAGTAGGAAAAGTGTTTCCTACAGTTTATATTTTTGAGTCAGACTAACACATAATAAAGATATGTCTGAGGGTTGAGAAATTTAATCACGATTAATGCGCGACCCAGACACGTTACTGTTTTCGTCAGCTACATCCTGAACGACAGAACGGATGCCACGGAGCATTCAATACACATCAGGCCAGATCCTCGGCAGTGGCCAAAATGCACACAGCACTCCCCAGGAGATGATTTACACAAGTGCCTCAAGGCCTTCCTCTGCAGACCCTGCTTTTGTACACGCACATTGCTGTAGTGCCTACGGACAAAGTCTCCTCAGGCACAAAGTGCTGAAGTGCAGCATAGAGTTATCCTCAGTTCCCTCTACCCACTAGAAAACTAGCAGGAGCTGAAATGCAGAGGACATACAGGTGTCTGTGCCCGACAGACATCGTATACATAGGGACAAACGGCTCTACAAAGGCGTTCGCCTACTAGGTTAGGTTTATGATCACAACTAGACTGGTAGCATGGGGGAAAAACTGGACTGTGCGCAAGGAGATGGTCTGCTGTGTACCAAGAGAGCGTGCTACCCTCTCCCAAAACCGGTGGTGTAAGTGACCAAGAGCGGTTACTTTTTGGGTAAAGGAAGATAACAGAAGGATGAAACAAACCTGTATTTGTTGGAACAAGATTATTATGCTGTATAGGAAAAACCTTATTGATCCTCCCCCACAAAAATGCTTTTGTTTCCTGAATCAAGAAGTGACAAGATGTTTAACAGTCAACATAGACTCATCAAGAACTAATTATGTCACATCAGCCTAATGTCTTCGTATACCAGACAACAAACCTCCAGGAAAAAAAAGTAAGTAGATGCCAAAAATCTTGACTTTATTACATCTTTTGATACTGTTTCACAAGACATTTGTATTAACAAACTGGGGAAGCACAGCCTAAATCAAAATAACAAATGAGTACAAAACATGAGGAAAAACATATTTACAAACTATCTATGCCAAAATTTGAAGAGGTATCAAGAGAAGTTTTGCAGGGGGCTGTCCTCACTACAGCAATAATCATTATTTTTAGTACTGATTTGGGTAGTGAAACAGAGAATTTTTTTTTATATCAGCAGGCCACATTCAACTGGTCGGAGCATTAGTGCACAGGCAGCCAGGCTTAGACTTCAAAATGGCCTTAAACTGGAGGGAGAGCCTGGTAAATACAGGGAATGTTATTCATCAGGGACAACAGCAAGAAAGCACACCTGACTATGAATCATTACATACACCAGTAATGAGAAACAAATGGCTCTCGTTGCTACCTAAAGGTCTCGGGGCCTCCTGTGGATCCAAGGCATGAGTCAGTAATATCATAATATTACAAAAAGGGTAACAGCCCCATATGGGGGCAAACAAACCAAATTATCAACTGCAAAGACAGAATAACGTACATTCTGCCCAACATCAGCAAGGCCCCCACTGGGATACCATGCCCAGACACCTTCCAACCAATGAGGGAGGGAATACAGAAGGGACCAACTTCAAAGAATGAGAATTGGTCTAGAAAGTGTAACCTAAAAGGAGGATTAAAGAACAATCTTCTTCTCTATTTTAGCAGAGACATTTAGGTAGGATTTCGCAGTAGCCTCAAGTAGCTAAAGCTTGCTGCCAGAGGGAAAGAAAAAAACCTCTATTTTCCATGCCCCTGGCAGACATGGCAAAAAGTAACAAGCTAAACATCACTGCATGGAAGATTTACATAAGGTACTAGGAAAAAAATTCTAATAGCAAAGACAGCTTAGCATTGTAAAAAGATTAATAGCCAAGATTAAGATCGCCAGTAATGCAGCCTCTGTAAAGTTAGACAACTGCTTGTCAATCAGTAGTTTCAAAATCCAGCTCACACTTGAGAAAAACACTTGCCACTACGTCACCTCTATTCAGAGGTATTGGACAAGTACTTCAATCACAAAAATTACTAAGGGTTGGTACTACCAATTAGCCAAACAGCAGAAGGACATTTAACTCCCAGTAGGGATCTGATGTCACATAAACAGAATTATTTTTACAACTTTGGCAATATTCATTTAGTCAAACCTTAGATATATTGAAAGGGAACACATGGAAAACTGCTGCACCAGTTTCACTGCTTTTTCTGCTCTTTAGAGATATACTGTTGCTTCAGTTCCATGAAGCACTACCACTTATTTGTACAGTGGAAAAGAACCTTGCCTAAAACTGCAGGAGTCTTTTTCTAAACATATTCTTCAGCTGCAAGCTGTCTAAACAACATCCAGAGCTGTGATTTAAACATGAACCTATTAAAAAAAAAAAAAGCTTTTCTCTTCCAACTTTTTCTTGTATTTAAGAGACACTGACAGTATTTGGAAACCCAGAGTTTAAGTATTCTTTATATGCAGTTCTGGGAATATAGAAAGAAAACACCCTTAGAGTGTTATTCACATACACTTTCAGGCTTTTTTTTTTTTAACCCCCGGCTGACAAAATGGTCTACATGGGCATAAGTGATGGGCTAACAGGTCTAAAACCATGTGTGTTTATCAGGAAGGGGAGCAGAAACCAGAGATTCTGAAGAAAGTGAGGGAGCATATGGGCAGACAGCCAGCAACTCCTCTGAACACATCACTTTTAGAAAAGAATAGAAAATTAGTTACATCTGCCAAATTTCCACCTTTAGGATTGACCGAACATGTAAGTAAACCAATCTACCCATCTGCAAACAAATCCCACCATTTCACCAAAGTCAAAGCAATCTCCTCCTTGGGGCATATAGTTCCAAAACAACGTGATAGAAACTCGCAGCCTAAAAACTTTTTTCTCCACCTGGCTGCTCTTGAGATTTCTTTACTACAGTCTCCTACCTCCTTTCCAAGTTTAGCTCCTCCCAGGCAGTTTAAGTCCAGTAAGGCACCAATAATTAACATATAGGATTACGCTTCTTAAATAGGCTAAAATCCTTTTGAAAGGGCTATACAGCCTCAGTAAATAATTATAGCACAATTATAATTTTTTTTTTCCATTTCTTGCCTTCTAAATATTTTTCAAGTACCAAAAAGCATCTCATTCTTACTGATGACGTTTTCTATTCCCTTTTAGCTGAAAAATTGAAAACCATCCAGAATTTCACCACACTGTTTGACAGGCTAGGACTTACTTCACAAGTCTCCAAACTGGGAAAAAAAAAAAAAAAAAATGGGAAGGGATGAGGAGGATGAGAGGAAAAAAACTAAGAGAGAAAAAAGGTACAGATCAATTTAATGGTATTTGAATGGCAACATTAACCAAGGGTGGGGGGGACATTCACAATCTCAGCAGCCCATTCCAAAGAGAAAGGACTTTTACCAGTTCACGAAAATAGCAGCTAATAGAAATATGTTTAAAAAGTCATTTAGATCAAAGGCAAGGTTTCAACCAGAAACCATAATGGTTACATTTTCTGATTCAGTACTTTGAAAGCAGAAATGTTGGTCCTTGGCAAAAGCCTCAGTTTGTTCCCAACAAAATCAGTAGCAAAATTTCCACTGACTTTCATGATAGGGTGTAACAGGGTCAGAGCCTACATACCTGACAGATCTATTGTAAACATGCTTTTACTTTTGAAAAATCCTACTATAGAAAAGGCAACTGATAACACTTGCTGCTTAAACTGCAGAAGTTTCCTCTTACATCAAAGGTCTATTTACCTACCAATGTACATGTTTCAGTTACATATTCTGCACGTCTCGCAAGCAGCTAGCAAACAGACTGCAGGAAAATACACAAAGACAAAAATTCAGTGCTGCAGTCTGATTAGAAAGCATTACAAAATCCCTAAAACCTAAATATTCATGCATGCCCCTAAAAGCATGTAATATAAAAACAGTAAATATTGCTCTGTTAGAATATTATTCCTTGTCTGTGCGATATACATAATCGCCAATAGATAATTACTCTTCAGGTAACTATCTGAAAGGGTCTACAGAAAAGTTTGGTGGGTTTTTTTTGTAAATGCAACAATTCGCAAGACAAGCCTGCACTAAAATAAAGAGGGACTGGTCAAAAGCAATGCTATTTAGAATGGAATTTTTTATCTTTTGTCAGCAGGAGCCAGAGAAGTAAAACAATATATCAGCAAATAATAAGGAGGGACCTCCATGTGAGTAGTTACAAACTGTAACAAGCCAAAGCAATAAATTCTGTCCCACAGCTGGTGTTTCTCAGG
>JANHGO010000073.1:15961249-15998856 GCA_024606505.1 Aquila spilogaster | reverse complement strand
GGTGAGTGAGTTTTGCTGATCACTCCCTGACTCTCTAGTTGCTGAATCAACTTATGAATGGGGAGCAAGGAATCCCTATTGGTGCGGTACTGCCATGTGCGCACCGTTTTTGTAGCAATCAGTACCTGCTGCTCTTCCACTCCTAGCAACCCCACAACATACGGATCTTCTGATAGGCCAGGCAAAACAGACAGCTACTTAACATCGTCTGTATCTACAGCAGCTATTCCAAATGCCCATTGGTACCCCTTGGGATCCTTAAAATATCCCCTTCTGAGGTAATCAATACCAAGTATACATGGAGTCCCTGGTCCAGTCACAATAGGATGTTTTTGCCAGTCTTTACCAGTGAGGCTTATTTTGGCCTCCAACATAGTCAACTCTTGGGAACCCCCAGTCACCCCAGAAATATAAACTGATTCTGTCCCTTGGTGACTCAAGGGCATTTGAGTGCACTGTGCACCAGTATCCACCAGTGCCTTATATTTTTGTGGTTCTGATGTGCCAGGCCATCGAATCCACACAGTCCAATACAGTCTATTATCCCTCTCCCTCCCTTGGCTGGGGGCAGGGTCCCTCTATTTGTTACTTGTCATTCTTATGGATATTGCCGTGTTCTGCAGCAACTGGAGCAGTCATCTTTTTGAAGAAGTTCACCTTGGTGGTTGATCTGTCTTGTAACTCTTTTACCTGTGCTTGAAGTGCAGGAGTGGACTGTTTATGCCACTTCTTCATATCTTCTCCATGGTCACTTAGGTAACGCCACAAGACAATATGCGACACAGTCTTACTGTTTGTCACCTGCCCAAGCAGGAGGACCTCCTCATTTAATAGCTGAGATGTTGAATGATGCAGACTGGGAGGAGACCAATTTGACCAGCCCCTCCAGTAGGCTGTTTTGGGAATCCGGGCCCCCATCAGATGTATCTGATACCACCATGGATTCATTAGCTCCATCCGAATAAAGCACGGTAGACAGTTCGTCCATTATATCTTCTTGATTATTCTCTATTCTGTCCAGTCTTTCAGTTACTTTTGAAATGGCTGAAACATAAGCTTGTAGAGGGGTTAAATGTAAAGGTCTTGAAGTTTATTGATCAGTTCATTTACAAGGGGTCTTCTTTCCCCTCTGCCATACATTGCTGCTAATGTACTGATGTACTTATCTGGTGCAGTCCTTGTGAATATACACCACATATTAGATGTACACCTGACTTTCTCAAGATCGTGCTCTTGGTCTGGATCATTAGGAACGAATGCGTGGTCATGTAACATTTCCACCACAGTGCATTCTCTCAAATAATGGATGCCTCTTTCCATAGCAGTCCATTTCTTTTTCTCAGGCATCAGATCATCTTTAAAGGGGTATTTTTCATTCACGGCTAACAACATTTGCTTCTGGCATGTACTAAATCTCTGTCAATGGCAGAGTCCCTGGCAATGCTGCCCTGTTGGCGAGCTTCCTTACTATCTAGTGACACACTGTTGGCCCCATTGTCCCAACAGCGAAGCAACCAGGTGACAACAGGTTCATTTGGGTGGCGTGAAAAGTCTTTTCTCAAACCTCGAATTTCAGTCATTTTCAGAGTAGTAATGGTGGCAATGCCTTCCTCACTTCCTATTCTTTCAGGACTTGCTGTTACCCTCCTAGGCGTTGGTGACCGTGATCTTACTGGGGGCTGCTCCTCTGGAAATAGTGGCCACTCCCCCAGACCTCTTTCCTCTACTCCCTCCTCTCTTACAGTGTCTGCCTCCTCCACTTTCTCCTCCTCCTCTTTCTTCTGTTCTAAGGGAGCTGAGATCCGTTTCGTTTTCCGTCCTCTTACAGGGACAACTGACATCGGCTCTGGTGCCTCCTGCGGTTGATCAGGTTGGCTGCTCTCACTTTCCAGCTCAGCTCGGAGTCTGTCTCGTTCAGCTATGAGGGAATTTAGTTCAGCTTCAAGCATGACTCGATGAGCCTGAATGTGGGATGGTTCGGTCTGGAGACTGAATATTCTGAACTGGAAGGTGTCTCACTCAGTTCAGAGGGAGTCCCGTTCAGACTGGAGGATGTCTCTCCTTAACCAGAGGGCATCTCGCTCGGATTGGAGGATGTCTTGCTTGGACTGGAAGGCATCTCACTCAGACTGGAGGGCATCTCTCGGATTGGAGGACATCTCGCTCAGACTGGAAGGTGTCTTGTTGAGACTGGAGGGTGTCTCGTTCGGAAGGGAGACTGTCTAGGTTGGATTGGACGGTGTCTCGCTTGTTCCAGAGAGTTTGGACTGGAGAGTGTCTAGGTTGGATTGGAGGGAGTCTCACTCAGATCGGAAGGTATCTTATTCGGTTTGGAGCGTGTCTCGTTCAGATAGGAGATTCTCTCTCTTGGATTGGAGACCTCCCTTCTCAGCTTGGAGACTCTCTCGCTCAGTCTGGAGATTCTGTTTCTCAGATAGAAGACTCTCTTTCTGAATCTGGAGATTCTCCCTCTCGGCTTGGACTCTCTCCTGAAAACTCTCCCTTTCGGCTTGGAGACTCTCTTGCTCTCTTTCAGAGATTCTATGCCTCTCTGGAATAGTACTGAATAAGGCCTGATAAGCATAAGCCAGGCCCCAAATAATTTGTGCCTCCTCAGATCTGTCTGAGCTGCAACATCCCTGTCTCAAATATCTGCTTAGATTCTCAGGATCTTGCAGGTGTTCAGGAGAAAAGTTCCATGACACTGGTGATGCCCATTTCTCTAAAGTCTTTCCCAAGTTCTGTAAAATTAGCAACTCCCTCCAGAGTTGATCCCTCTGGAGCTCTATGCCACATTGTATACAGATACCAGGTAGGTATTTCCATCAGTATTTTTAATTTATCATATATACCTATATCTCCATGGATTGGACTGGCAAACTTAAGTCCCGGTACATTCTAAGCATTAAAAGGGAAAAAATGATGGAATGCAATCCCTTTAAGAGCAGTTTTACAAGAGAAAACTTTTTTTTTTCTCTTTACAGAAGGAGGCTAGCAGCACCCAAAAAGTTTACAAATATCCCAGAAAAACTGGCAGTCTGCCTGGACTTCAAGGCTGTGTATTCAGTACAGCACCTGCAGTACAGACAAGCTTTCTAACGAAGCTCTCTGAGAGCAGAGAGATTCGCTATAAAAGTACGTCTTTACCCAGCCAAGGCGGCCTATGCCCGCATTTTCCACCAAAATTACCAACGGTTTATGGGCTGGTTCGGCCCAGTTCCATGACAAATGGGGCGAGGGAACCCATGGGCCCACATCCCGGGAAAGGGGAAGGGGGAAAGGGAAAAAAAAAAAAAAAAGGGAAAAGGGAGATGGGCCTAAAATAAGACAGCAGCAACAATCTGAGGAGGAAGGCTGATTTGCTAAATACGATATCAGAATGCAAAATAACACAATATAATACAATTGAAATTGAAGCCAATAAATCAAATAAAATGAGAGAAAGTGTCCGAAAACCGAAGGCCTTACGCTGATGCTGAAGGTGAGACAGCAATGGAGCACCCGCTGCTGAGATCATCCAAAAGGGAGAAGAGAAGGATCTCGTGACTTGCCAACAGTTTTATCTTTCCCTCTGAGCGGAAAATGGAAAAACGCAAAGTAACGCAAAGTCCTCTGGGGAACGTAGTTCTTCTTTTCTGAGGCAGGTATATCCAAAACTATCGGCGATCCATGGAGCTGGAGCATTAATTCTTGAACTCCCATTGCTTTACACGATATTATGATGTGGAATACCGATAACAAAAAATCATAAAACCATGACAATCTCTATCATACGTAAGGTCATTTAATTAAAAAGTGAGCTACTACAGTATTCATATAAAAAGGTAAATCACACAAACACTATGGATAGCAGCAGCTGTGTCTTCAAACAATACTCAGTTCTAGTTAGAACCACACACACTGATAGAAAACAAATTATTTCTGCATGCATGATTCTCTGCAATTACTTAACACATTTCATGATCATTTCTCCATTTAATTACTTTCCTTGGGTGTCACTTTATTCTACAATAATACAATACTCTGTTTCATTTCAACAAAGGATTTTGAAAACCAGGCCTCTTTCATCACTAGGTTTCCTGCACTGGAATCTTTTAGTCCTACTAGGGTTCATTCCTTCTACCTTCATCAGAAATCAGGAAATTTTCTTAAATACAGAGACATGTTCCGTGCAATTCTTCTTTATTTTTCTTAAATGTTACTGATTGATAATGAAATCATCTCTACATTGCACTCAACTAAAAGCAGCCAAGCTAGTGAAAAACAAAAATCTAAAGTATCATATTTTATTACTGAAATCCTCAAAGGTAACGCCATGCATTTGCTGGAGGAATGTGTATATAAGCTATGTAAAGTTAGGTGATGCATTATCAAGGCATATTTAGTCATGGTCATGTAATCAATAACCAGTTGTCAACATCCTGAAACGGTTTTGAAACACATTGAACTTAACTTTTTCTAACTTTTTGTTAATATCCTTATTACATATATTTTCTCATGTAAGCATTAAATATTATTATGAATGCCTGAGAAGATCAGGAGGTATTCTTGAAATACAGAGACTCAGAGGATTTCATCCGCTATGTGGAAAGCCAGAGCTGCTCGCGAGCTTCCCAGGTTTATATTACATTCATTATCTTCAAGCACCATGAGGTGCTGACAGTTTTAACTGCCGTCACTGGATCTACAGCCCATGCAAAACCACCTGCAAGGGGGAGTTTGCAATTCACTGCCCATCTGCCAAAAGGCTGGGAGTCGGTCCTTCCAGAACACGAGTCATGATCTGCATCCAACCCCAATGTTTCTGGGGAATGCGCGTAGAAAGGCAGTGTGAGGGGAAGGAGTGGCAGCCATTCCCCCAGCCTGTCATTTCCACTCCCCACAAGCTACAACACAAACTCCCAGGCACAAACAACAATATTTGATGCTTACACACAGGTGAAGGTGAACATAAGACTATGCCTTGACCTGCTACTCCAGAAGAGTCTATGAGCGTACACTATATTTTCCAATAGCAGAGAGAGAGAGGTGAAATTTAAAGAGGTTCCTTGTTATTTGATAGGAAGAAGTTCAGATAACCGTTTGCTTTGTTAGTCCTAAAATCCAGGAACACCTTCCCCTTATTTCACTGTTGAAAGCAATCCAACATTCTGAAGTATTCTTGGATCTTTTTTTGTTTTTACTCTCAGTAAAGAACGTAACTTTGTGTGATCTAGAGACAAAAGCTTTTTTCAAACTACACTCAGATCTACAGAAAGCATATTTTCCCTCATATTTCTTTCATTATACTATTACTGTAAATTTCTTTAACAAAACCAGAAATTTTGAGGGATTAAATAAAGTCACACTTGAAGTCATTGCCTGCTGGTGCCAGTATGTTAACTATTAGGCTGTTACTAATTGATGTGGTACTGTACCAAATCATGAAGTTCAACCACAGAATGGAAGAAGCAATCCACAGGATTTCACTCACACATCTTCTCAAACTGTCAGCTATTTTTTTTCCTCCCCTAAATTGTATTTACAAATAGTGAAGGAATTAATACAATGGAAGAATATATCAGCATTTTAATACAATACAAAGAGGTACTGTGTTGCTCTATACCTTATACCAAAAAACAAAAATGGTGAGAGATAAAGGTCAAATATGTAATGCCTTTAAAGAAGTTACAGCAGATCACTCCAGTATACATTTCTGTAGTCAAAAGCATAAATGAAATACAAAGAAATAAAACACTGATGTTTACTTTGGAAAATAACTTTGAAATGCCTTCCAGTCTCTCAGAACTTTCACCCTGCCCTATTCCATCTTGATAGGGGACCCACCTCAGAAGCAAATTCCTGCATTAGTTTACACAAGGTAAGCAGCCTTCAACTGAGAAGAACAAGTCATAGCTTAAGCTAAGCATTCAAGTAACTGATTAAGTGGCACCCGGAAACATGATCCTGCAACGGCTCATACATATGCTGAACTTTCCACAGTAAACGTACTCCTACCGCTGTGTTGTTCACAGCATGCGTCAAGTTGAACATTCACAGAGATCACCAAGATCTTGCTGTATCAAATTAATCTTAAATAACTGAAGTCACAAATGAAGAGCAGTTTTTTAAAGAGTAGTTTTTCAGATCACAAAACTTGGTGAATATCAGATCCACTCTGAGATGGATCTTCCATAATACTTTCTCTTGCTTCTCTGAGTGCCAGTGCCACAGTTGTTTTAGCCTTTTGTCACAGGGCAACTGCCTGAGCGTTTCCGCTGTTCATCTTGGTACCTGGCATAACTACATTATATCCTATTTCTGATGTAGTTCATACTCAAGATGCAAGCACAATTTTTCATATAGCAGCTGAACAATGCCTTCTACTTTATTTTCAGTTCTTTCCCCAGAAGGCCCCAACATTTTCGTTTTCTTTGCACTTTGAACTGATGATTTTAACATCAATAGTACAGATCATACGTTGGTAGTAATTAGCATTTCCAAGTTATGAAACATTCATTCCTCATTTGAATTAGTCTTCTCCTCAATTCATTACTTTCATACTTGTCTACGCTAGAACCATCTGCTGCCTTTTTGCTTGCTTGCTCCATTTGTGAAGATCCTCCTAAAGTTCCCTGCTATCACCACAGCATTTTACTACTGAACTAACGCTTAGCATCATCCAACAGATTAAAAATTTTACTGTTTTGTCTCTTTTTCACTCACTAAAGACACTGAAACGTGTCCCAGCAATGCCAGGGGGATACCTGCGCTGACTTCTCTAACCAGAAAATTGACTGTTAACCCTCAACTTTTTGCTGTCTGCCCCTTAACTGACAAACGAACCTTGCCTGTAATCCTAAGGCACTCCATCCACTTTAACCAGTGTTTGGTAAGGAACCACAAAGTCTCTCTCAAAATCTTAACATTACGTCCCCAAGATATCTCCTCCCCTCACTCATGCATACATACACTCAGACCTCGAGTCAGATTTTCCTTCACTGAAATGATGCCAAGCCTCTCCCATAGCTGATACAATCCTTTGCTGTAGACTCTACCACGGCATCAGAGACACAAGTCAGCTTAACCAGTCTCTAAATTCCAGGATGTCTTCCAGGGATGGAAGCCATACAGTCAATCCTCCTGTCCTCTCTCCAGGGCCTTCCGAAACAGAATCATACTCTGTTTGACCAGCAGCCCAGCAATATTGTGTTTTGCAGTCAAGATACTTCTGTACCTTTTGGTGAATGGCATCCAGTCCTGGTGAACCTGCCCACTCTTGCTTTTTTGGCATATTTACATTAAATTCATCTAATTTCCTAAGGGGATGGTAGAGCGGTTAGTAGATGAATTTGAAAGTTGTCAAAAACGTAGCTGAGACTGATCTTATGTAGCACTCTCCCCGACAAGGGAATAAGTGGAATTTGTTAACACCATAAAAGAGAAAATGTTCATCAACACACTGGATGGCCAGTCTCTGAAAACACCAAATGGTCTTGAGGAAGAATGTATGGAAGAGGAACTGCAGTAACACCTCACAGGGCAAGGCCAGTTTATACTAAAACAGCAGGGGAACAGTTCAAACTGTAATTAACTGTAAATATCAGCAGGACAACACCACCTGCAAGAAAAACAAGTATAATCTTGCAATAGATCAACAAGGCACGTATAAGGGAAATATACCATTTTAGCTGAAATAAACCCAGTTTATACCGGACATTTAGCCTAAGGATAGAAATAGTTCAATTCCATATTAGAATGACTTTCTTTGATATGTGGAGGACTCCAAGGATAACCAGTCCTGCAGTCTTTTCAAAGAGGTAGTACTGAGCACTCTACTCTTAAAAAAAATGCAGAAAAAGATCAATTTAACTTTATAAAATAAATCCCCTCCATTTTTTCCTTCATTCCTTTAAACCATAAAGACTGATGTTGTCACTGCTGAAATGAGAGCTTTGTCTGCCCGAATTTAAAAATTGTATTAACATTGTAGGTAATTAGGAATATTAATGACACTTAAGGTATAAAAAGAATTAACCTTGCAGATAATTATATTAACCTTGCAGATAATTGTAAGAGTTAGTGCCTGCAAAGAGTCATGATCAGACAAGTACTATATATAGCTGTATAAGCACACATACATGCTACCTGCTATGGTTTTTCAGTAACCACCAGCTATTGGTTACAATTTCAGGAAAAAGGTTGGATTCATAAGGAAACATTTTTATTTTTTGGAAGTAAACAAGACTAGTACAGGAAAACTGAGTTGTTTTCCTGA
Organism: Aquila spilogaster; assembly: GCA_024606505.1. Lineage (NCBI taxonomy): Eukaryota > Metazoa > Chordata > Aves > Accipitriformes > Accipitridae > Aquila > Aquila spilogaster. Next base: position 15,990,599 of record JANHGO010000073.1, on the reverse strand, counting down.
GCTTCAGCCGATCTAATGGGCAACTTGAAGTGATTTATTTTGCCAGGTTATAAGAGTTACTATCTGCCAAATGATACTTATTTCTACTCTAAAGAACACAAGATTTACTTAAGACCACCTCTACATAACTGAGTACTTATTTTTCAGTTCACTATGTAGACTATGTAATTTGTTGACATAGACACCTACTGATAAAAAGGAACAAAAAAATGTAATGTTCAATATCGTATTTCCACACTCCTGAGGGGATCACTACTGAAATAACACAGGTTAAAAAAATCCAAAAACACCACTGAATTTATTGCTCTCATTTTCTAAGAGAAGCACTTCAATTTTTATTTTTTTTTTTAGAAATTGATTTAAGAATAGATTACCTATAGATTTCTCAGGGGAAGAAAAAGTCCCTTAAACTAGCCAAAGTAAAAATTTATTTAGACTTGCATGTATTTTTCACAACTGTACTGACTGGAAGACCAAGAAACTATGAACTGGCTCCTTCTCAACTCCCAGAAAATACAAGAAGCTGTAACATGAAACACTAACTTAAAACCATTTATAGCAAGCAATGTTCAAGAAAAAGAAAAAAATAACCTCCAACAACAAGAAAAACAACCCAACGCTGTTTATCAGAAACAAAAGCCAAACGCAGAACACAGCAAAGTAGTTTTTAATTATGTTTTACAGAACAGTTATCTCCCTGTCTCTGGGGAGATAATACTGAAGCTTTGCTTACTTTAAAACAAACATAACAAAGGCAGTTTTGTTGCTAATACTGTTTTATTTATACTTAATTTACTTTATTGCTGAAAATATTGTGCATAATAACAAAAAAGCCTCATATTTGTTAAGCAAGCAAAATGGCTTTGTCAGTAAGAGGGTTGGAAGCAGGAAGCAAAAATAGCAGTGTTTTCTGGGTTAAAAGAGAAAGCAGACAGGAGCTTGTGGCTCCCAGCCAGCTCAACAAACCATCCTTGCTTCCTAAGTGAAAAAAAAACAGGAAAATTCCCATGTTGACTGTGTGTGTGCAAAGCAAGATAAAAATCATGTCACTTGGCATGACAGCAGCACCATGCCACGAAAAGAAGATCATATCCCATGATAAACTATTACAAGATAGTTGGATCATGTACAAAGAAACATCCAAAAAGAAAACTCTCAGAGGAAAAAAAAAATGCAAGGCTGGTGAAACAGAGAGAAAAGAATAGCTAAGGTGAGAGTCTCCAATTCCCTTTATCATAGAAAGTTCGGCTTGGAAGAAAGTTTCAATCTGAAAAAGCCTAGTTCCAGTTCTGGTATTCATCAGTTCTACCTTTCAGCTTCTCAATTCATAGTTCATTTTCCTTATTCAGATTAAAACAAACAAACAAACAAACAAACGTCTTAATATCTTTGTGAAACTGCATGTACCAAGCACTGAACTGCTAAAAGATACTTCTGATTAGCAAAAGCACACCGGGCACTAAACCAGGGACTTTCAACCTGTCACCTCAGGCCATAGGTCCTGTAGGCTCAACTGAAGCTTGAACGATGCTCCAGCACTGCTTAAGTCCACCAAATTTCCATTAAGTCAGTACTAACTTCTCCTTCTACCATCCTCAGAAATTTCCTACCTTCTGAAAGTTGTTGCTTCTGGGGAAGTAGCAACTGGAAAACCAATACACTTGATGTGCACCACTATGGTCTGCATAGATTAAGTTCTATGCACTGATTAACTCTGAAATGCTGTGGCTTAACTAGTGCAAAAAAATAAAAAAAAATTTATACAAGTCCACAATACACAAACAAATGCATAGAAAATATTACATTCGATTGCACTTCTGTTTTTTCCTGACTCCAGCTTCAGGACTTCAATTGTTGTAGTTTAATTGTTTAAACACAGAAGAACACAGTGTCCTTTAATTCTCTAATACGATGGGAACACTTAAGAATTTGGGGAAAAAAAAAAAAATGCAACATCCACTTCAGTAAATGCTCCCAGTATCTGTTCCTAAGGCTCAAGAAATAATGTTCATTCCTAAATGTCTTGGTTGTTTTGCACTTTCCCCCCACACGCACATTTACAGCAATGCAGAGTTCAACCAAGTCTGCTATTGAGAATATTTTATTTATTTTTTAAGTATAGAATTTAACTGCATACATTTATCTGTTACAGCCCTCCTGCCATCTGTGTCACAGCACATTTCTTGAATTCATCATCAAGAGATGACTTCTTTCATGGGTTACCTCTTTACAGAGCCATACATGCATTCCAATCACTGACATTTTACCAGTGGGAAAAGAATCTTCTGATTTCAAGACACAGAGGGAGACTAATGACAGAGTCCTCAGCAGGACACTGCATCTTCTTGACACCAATAAGAGATTATATTTCTTGCCTCCCACTACAGCAGGAAAGCACCGTCTGAGCAGTGCTGGTGAGACCCAGGCAGCTTAGAAAAAACCCAGAGCCACTCATAACCACCTACAGGAGACAGCAATCACAAAGAGCCGGATTAGTGTGCTGAGCAGGAAGAAGATGCAAGTTATTTATTGACTCAGTCATCCACATGCCTTATTAAACAACTGGAGAGGAGGAGAAAGAGACAGAATATGATGAAGTGCTAGAAAGCAAGAAAAAAAGCCACAAAACCAAGAATATTTGCCCTTAGCAGGCTATATTAATTGGTACAACTGTGAAACTATCAGTGCTCTTTGACAAATGATACAATTGCTCTGACCTCATCTCCACCTAGATTTCATAGATGTCTAGGAGTATCCAACAGTCAGCTACTTTCTATGCTGCCATATGTAGGGAGGGCAAGAGTTGGAAGAATAAGGGCCAGAGATCCTCAGCCTGAATGAGAAAACGCCATCTTGTCCAGACAAATGGAAACCTTAATTGAGAAAGGAGGCGTTACTTTGGTTGGGCTACACTCCTTCACATTAGGTATCAATAACAATAATCATCTGCACCACATTATAACTGGCACATGCTAAATGGGACAATTACTGAAGCAATCTAAATGAAGAGGACCACCATTTAGAGATCCTCTGCACATCACCTAGAGAAGAAAACAGCTTGAAAGAAATCCAAGTCAGCAGTACATCTTGGAAGTTTTGCTATAACTAGACTAACTGCAGACTTTCAAACTCATCATAGCTTGAGATTCTAGACAACACTTACGGTCTGAATTAATTTCAGAGTTGCATAAACGTGATGAGAACAGTTCTGTGCAAGCTTTGCATTTAACTGTATGCACCAGCTGCAGAGAAGTCCTGATTTGGAGAGTGCCAATAAGGAAGGACAAGGGGGAAAAAAGTGGTTATCATTCATCATAGAATAGAACAGGATATGAAATCATTCGTAACAGATCACGATCAGAAGGGTTTTAGGTTGTCAGCAGAGAGACAAATTATCACTTATTGCCAAAACCAAAACTTACTTTTGAATATTATTGATTTTGAATATTTAGAGTAGAAATATGCATGGAGGATGTAGATGTGCTTTAGAAGATCCCAATTATCCAAAGTCATTTCTATCTGACATTTAAATACCACAGTTCAAACAAGTCAAAATAACAGTATCGGTTAGTATGGCAGGCCATAGCTTCTTTTAATTCCCATAAACGTGAAACAAATTCCCCCCAAACACAATCATAATCAAGCTTGTCCTACATTTGGTGCTTTGGTATATGATAGCTGTAACAACCTAGTTCTGCCTTAACAGTCTTTGTATTCCTTTTTCTTGGCAACACCCCCTTTTCTGTTTCCAGAAAAGGGGAGAATAAACTCATAACGACTCTCTTGGATTGCCTTCATGTTCCCTCCTTCCTGCTCCTAAATTCATTAGCTCCCGAGTCCCACATCAACACCAGCTATTTTTCTGTTTCACAGTAGGAAACTACAACTTACGAGATTCTTTTCTGGAAAATGTGCATCTCACCACCACAACGAATAAGAGCAAAAAAAAAAACAACAACAAAAATTCATTTGGATTATTTAAATAAGGTACTTTAGATTGACCACTTAATTTTTATTTTTCACCCTAACAAATGGTGTTGTTTGTTGTGAAACATTCCATTCTTCTAATGTTGCAGTATCAGACCTCATATATTTAATCAAAAACAGTTTCACCAAAATATTTTCAGAAAAAAAACCTAGTAGCTCTAGTGTCCAATTAAGTTTAACAACAGCTGCTCTAAAAATTTGCACAAGGGAAGCCGCAGGCTTCTGAAGTATTGGGATTAGAAATAGTTTTTGGAATCAGATAAAAAGAACAGACAGAATCACAGTCCTAAAACGTACTCTGAAAAGCCCACTTGTGTATCAGAACTTAGTAGCTCAAAGCAATATAAGTTTACAAAACAAGGAAAAAAACAACACCCACAAAGTCTTCTCTATTTCTTGTAAAGTACAACATTCTAGTAACACTCTCCTGGAACTCACTCACTTAGGTTTGAGACGAGAGAAGATTAAAGTTGTGGCCTACTTTTTCCCCCACTCAGTTAATGAATTGCATCTCTGCTCACTCATGAGATGTCCTTGGCAACTAATGATTTACCTCACCTGTTCCAGGAACAAGCTGATTGTAATAAATTACTCTGGCTTTCAACACCACTTCTCCACCCATATGGCCCCTAGTACACACTCATCATTTATCTACAAGGTCTCTGAAAAAAAGTAATGTTGCTGAAGCAAAAGCTCCCACAGTAAAAATAACATTTACAAGAGACAAGGTTTTTGAGTGAAAAATAAATGTTCATGGCAAGCTTCAATACTGAATGTGTGCTAGGACAGTCACAAGTGTATACGGTTACAAATGAGCCCCTAAAATTGCACATTTTTATTATTTTTAGGACAGTCACTGAAATAAAACATTTACTACATACTACAAAGGTAAGTTACAGCCTGATTGCTGTAGGAGCCAATATACTAAATGTTACTATACACTAGCATTTATTATCATCACAAGACAGTTTTAATTTCACACCTGACATTGTGCAAGCACATGCCAGCTGATGCAATGCATTTCATACATTTAGTCTTTAATGCTCAATATCCATGTTTCAATTAAAAAATCGTGAGTAAAAAAAAGAAAGTAACTTTGTCAGAATTCCTTACCTCCCTTTCAAACCTTTCCCATAGAAACCTCAACATTTTGGTTGCTGGTCTGATGCATCTGCATGCTTTGGTACTGTATTCTTACTGAAAATGTTATACATTGCATAGACAGATCAATTATAACAGAGAAGGAGGAAAATCTGCAAGAAGTAAAGAGAAGTGTGAGCTATCTCCTTATTCAGACTTCTACAGATCATTACATAAATCTTTACAAAGCCTGTTTTTGGGCAAAGGGAAGAAAATTTCAGTTCAACAATAATCAGAAAAGTATGACTGCGGCTATACAGAGAATAGTTAAAGAATTAACCCCAAAGCAAAGAATGCAGTGCATCAATTTTCCTAAAGCCCTTATAAGCCTGTTTTGTGACACTATTATCTGCAAAGTATCCTAGCTTAAATTTAAGGCATCTGAAGCATGAATCTATGTTTATCCTGCTTAATATTGCTCACCTTGCTGCTACTGCTTTTAGAAGTACAAAGCAGAGCACACCAGATTCAACTCTACAGTGGCTTCGTAGAAGTTCCGTATGTTACAGCAGGGACAAATCCTGCCCCTCATTTTTTGAGCGATCAGATAAATCCCCAACCCTATTTATTACTGTCAGACAAAAATCATACAGGCAGAATACATCTACATCCCTCCAGAAGCCCCACCAACCCCTCGGACAGTTTGAGGCCAGCATCCACCTACGCGATGATGGCTGCCCTTCCTACCTGTCTGGCATGGGTACTTGCAGTGACAGTGTACATTCAGAAATCTTCAGAAGTGCTGCTCATAATGCAAGAGAAAAGGTACTTCACCACCACCAAATGAGCGTGCCATAAACTGAAACAGCAGCGAACATGGCAGCTTCCATTGTGGGTGCTCCTCAGTGTTCATCATTCACATTAAAAACAAAACAAGCTATATGGAATTTATCATTTAAACAGTTCCAAAAGCTGTTTTGTTGATAAGCTATCTTGAGCTACCCTAAACACTTGTACTCTAATTTCATATGTAGCCACTACAACTTAATTCAAATTCATGTTTTGTTTTCGTCACAAGAACATCTGTGCAAATAAAAGTTCATGCAATCTTAATGTAAGTCTCCAACAGAAGAAGACCTCCCTTCGTGAGACATCTAACTCAACAGTACATTCAATAAATTCCACGTCGTGTTTTCTTCTGCTATTAATTAATAAACAAACAAACAGCACATCCCTGCCTACAGTAGTTTAACTCAGGTACTTCAAATGCTCAGTCTGAGCCCAAAGGCTCACCTAACAGTCTAACTCTGCAGAACAATGAAGTTTTAGCTAATTATGTTAATCAGGTAGCTCCAGCCAACACATGTAAATGCAGCCGGTTTCAGAATATTTCATCTGAAAATGCTAACATCATTCAGCATGAGTGAAGGCAAACAGCCACTTCTACAGCAAGTGTTAACAAACAGCTGCAGTGAGTTACTTTGCACAGGAAACTGCTGCTGTCTTATATTCCCACAGAGTCAAAAATGCTCAGGGGATGCAGTAGTAGTGCTTAACAGAAAGACTTAACTCAGTTCCAGGACAGAAGTCTAACCTGCCTTGCTGCCCAGGAAACTCTCAACAGGATTTTACAGTAAACACTCAAGTCTATCCTGTCATAGCATGCAATCACCCAACTAGATTTCCTCTGACAGGTCTGATATTTGCCTTCACAAAAATCAGGCTCTGTGACTGTTACATAGTCATAGATCTACTTTGCATTACTGACCACAGATTCCTTATTTGAGCTTCACAAGCTGAATGATCAATATGAAGTTTGTGTGATAGAATACATTTCTGGCTTACGCATTCAATCCCTTTCGGAGTCAAATACAATACATTTTTTAACACTGAAGTACATATAAAGATGTCTTTGATTTTGCTAACATGAGCATCAGCTATGGATTATTACTGTCTCTTGAAGGGCCAGAGGCCTCAAACATAAGGTCCAAGTAAGATTAATTTGAAGTCTGACCATTTTACACACTATGGCGAGCTGTTCACAAGAGTCAAGTATACCTCGTTCTCCTCCTGTTGTGTAAAAGTACTCATTAAGATGACATTCAAGAGAAAAAAAGAAAAAACATCAATATTTGGGCTGGTGAGCATAAGGCTAGAGAAAACGGGTGCAGTCAAAAGAACATCCAAACAAACTCTGTCCTGTACTCATTTCCAGTAATTACTAGAAAGGTGAATAGGCCAGTAGATTTTAAAACAAAAACCCCAGACCACATATTTCTGTAGAAAAAAGGCAACAAGTTCTTAGCAAAAAAAAAAAAAAAAAAAAAGAATTCAACATGATGAATGACAGTTACGATTAAATACATCTAAGAGCAACAGCAAACTGGAAATCTATTTCAATTTTGCTTGCTGTTTATCTTATTTCCTTGTCACTAAGGAAATATCTCCTTTCCCTGCATGGAACCGCAGTGACATTTGACAAAGCAATTAGGAGAAGGACGCTCGTGATCAGCTGCCTTCGCCCTGTTACCAAACAGTCAATGCTCAGTTCATGATTCCAGCAGATGTTCATGCTTTACAGACTTAGTGGGAACTTAAGGTCTTACTTTTTCTGTCCTTCCTGTATGACACAAAACTGAGTCTAAACAGAGAAACCACTCAATTATGAGCAGTAACTATTAACCCATCCAGCACTACGCACTATCCAAATCAGAGAATAAACTCTGCCCAACAAAGTTATTTCTGCAAACCCACAGCTAATTTGAAACCTTCTGATTTGAAAGCTCAGCAAATTGAAGAAAAGCCAGCTTGAGCAGAGAACTCTACTGTGGCCATTTACTTCTCACCATCACCCACTGCCCTTTCCAGTTAATATTTCGCTGAAGAACTCCTGCTTACAAAACACAGATATACATCATACAAAGACAGAAAGTAGCATTTTAAGGAGGCAGAGACAAACCCTGACAGGAGAAGCACTCCTGAATTCCCCTAGCCCTCATCACTGCTTCTGCTTCATTTCCAGATTTGGGCCTCTTGTCTTTGCATGACCGTGGACTTTCCCATACCACTGGACTAAAAATCAAACCTAATCCTTCTCACTAAAAGAAGACTTTCTGCATGTGCACTTCTGCAAGAAAGGGAGGTAGCACAGACTTTCAAATTAAAAAGAAAAAAATAATACAACCTCCCCACAACCAGTTTAAACTGCTTGTAAAATGAGGTACTAGTTCTGCTTCAGACTTTGTACTTTCATTGCATTCACTGAAATACAGTAGTTAAAACAGTTAACAACTGATTTGGCTAAAGGCATCTGCAATTATTCAGGAATGCAACCTGATGGAGCAGCTGTGAGGGCATCACGGCACATAGCTCCTGGGCAAACTCCTGACCCCGACATCAGTCACAGGACTTCAGGAGTAGGAGTGCTGCCTTCTCTATAGAAACCCACCTGGGTTTACAGATACACCAGAGATCTGCTGCAGAAACAGGGGCCTAATATCAGCCAAGGGTTCACGTCTTCCATAGAGTAAGAAGAAGACAAGGAGATGAAGAAGACAAGGAGACATGGAAAGATGAGGGTGGCGTTACAGACTGAAGAGATTCTACTGAAAACCAACATTCAATTTCATCAAGTACTAAAAGCTCACTCAACCTGGAAAAATCCAAAAGAAACATTTTACATGAGAAAATATCCGGTAGTCTCTAGTACTACATACACCACAGACAAAATTGTATTGCTATTCAAACTTGCTTATTCAACTTACCTTATCCTATCTTAGCCACCTAAATAAGGTATGCCGCTCAAAGAACCTCTGTGTTCCTACCCTGCAACAGTACAGTTAGAGTACAGAGGTACTCTCTGCTGCAGAGCAACAGTTTTAACAAGGAAAATTTCCAAAGGTCAGCAGTTTGGGCTTTTTTTGCAAACTGTAAGGTGAATACAACTGTTAATCACAGAATTGCAGGGGTTGGAAGGGACCTCTGGGGATCACCATGTCCAACTCCTTGCTAAAGCAGCTCTCTACAACAAGTGGCACAGATAGGTGTCCAGACAGGTCTTGAATATCTCCACAAGAAGGAGACTCCACAACCTTCCTGAGCAGCCTCTTCCAGTGCTCTGTCACTCTGACAGTAAATGTTTTTCCTTGCGTTAGCATGGAACTTCCTGTGTTCCAGTTTCTGCCTGTTGTTCTACTGCTGCACACCACTGAAAAAAGGTTCATCCCCATTGACTTGAATAAATGCAAGATAATGGTTAAAACTTTAGCCACCTATCCAACAGTACAGCACAAGCTAAAATAAACTACTATAAATTTAGTGACAGGATTGGCCAAAAATAAAAAAGACACGCTTTCCATGAGAACTTGTAGAAAAAAACACTCTCATTCAACAGCTGGGGAACTTCCCGAGACTCAAATTTTTCAATTAGCATTTCCAACCAACAGCTATATAATCATTAACTATGCCAATATGTCTTACATCGTGACTTGACTATTAATGTACCTGAGCACTGTCTTATCTCAGTTAAAATCCAGGTTTAATAAGAAGGGGAAAGTGCTGTTTATGCCAATATTTTTGAATGTTTTAAAGAAACATGTTTTTGTTAAGCTAGTTTTTATCTCTTAAATCCAAAACATAAAACCTAATTCAGTGCATCCTAAAGGTGGTAATCTGTTGTCCTTCACTTTAAATGCAACAAAATATCAGACAAGAAGAAACATTTATGAAAGGAAGAAAATAGACAAAGGAAGAATGTGAACAGAAACCCACCATATTCTTACCTTACTATGAAGGTATTTAAAAAATAATTTGCAGGTATGATATGCCTTCCTTCTCTCTTTCTATAAAGAATTTTAAAATGCTTATGACTTCGCTACATCACCTACCTTTTTAATAATGCATACGCATCTTAAATATGCATTTGTGGTATGGGTAGAGGTGAAGAAAAAAAGGATTTGTTTACATTACTTGCTAGGTAGAAACAAGTCTGGCAGCTTCTTTTAATGTTAATGGACTGTAATAGAAACTATAAGGGGAAAAAATATATATATGCACATGACTTTAGCTGTTGTAAACCAGCTACTTCATCTTAGTTATAATTAATTTCCAGCAGCAAAAGATACAAAGAGTTACATATGTATTCTTCAATGTGCAAGATTTGTATTAATATCATGTCTGTTTTAAATTTATTGTTATCTTCTACTAAAGAATAAATAATGGTACTGCCTTCTAACGTGTAGCTCTTGAGCTTTAAATCACTGACCATAACTAATAAGCAGTGTAATAGCATGAGTATCTTAACTAAAACCACAGACTGCAATTTTGTTGATTGTAAATCATCATCATTTTTAATGCAAAAGCAACAGCAAATCTCTGTAATTACTGGGTGCATTTTGAATCACTTTTATGATTACTGCTCTATACCCATTAGAAATCCAAAACACTGAACTGCACAGGGCATAAAACTGGAATTATGATACAGTGCAAGCTATAATTGAAATCCATAAATTTCTGCACTGGTGTTCAAAATTATTTTGTTGCCAAGAATTGAAACCCTGAAGAATTGACTTTAAAAACATTTACTCTAACAGAGTGTTGGTGACAACAGTAGTTAATTTCAGAGTACTTTAAAGTAAAAAAAAAAAAAAGTTGAGGATCACATTTAGATTAAAAAAAAATTCAGGAATGCCACTCTATATGCTATTTAGAAAAAAAAATAAAATGAAGCCAGCAGTAGTATATGCCCATCTATTGCCTTTATTTGGTAATAAACAGAGTATTATCTTCTAGAAGTATTAGCTCTCTAGGAAGGGAAATCAGAAATTAAGTAACACAGAACAGGAAATATCTTTTTAGGGTAATAGTTTTAATGTTGCTAGGTCCACCAAAGCAGACCTCAAAAAAAAAAAAAAGAAAAAGAATAAGAGAAACTTAGATGGCTGCAGAAAAGAGGCATCAGAATATTCATAGGCTTGGGCAGCTCAGTTTACAAGAAGAGACTGGAAGAGCTTTCTTGTTTCAGCTTACAGAGCAAAGACATAGAAGAGAAGACTGCTTTCATAATGCTGGTTCATCTGGGATATTTCTTGAAAGGGAACTACTACATGGCTCCAATTAATCTCTACCTGTGAAGATGTATCCTATCCATGTTGGACACTCAACAGAAGTAGAAAGGCACTGTTTGTTCTTTTTGGTTTTGCACTGTAGCTTATTTAAGCTAAAAGTCATCACTATCAAAAAAAAACAAGTAATAAATCATTAATAAGTGTGGGTTGAAAAGCAGAAGATAGCTCCTATGTTAAAAACAGAGAAAAAGTTGAGGACCTTAATGAGGTTTTCTATCAGGAAGCAATGAACAAATTTCTTAGACAGATTCTTCTAGGGCTACATACTGATGTCACTGCCTGCTTCCACTGGTCACCAAAGTTTGTTTCAATGTAGGCAACCTTTGTTTTCCATTCTGGTTTGCTTCTCCTAAATTAAAAAGACTTCTACCAGATACTGCAAAATCAGTAATAGACAATTTACAGATCCATCCTGAAGAGCCTCCAGGGAGAAAACTTGAACTGAAGAAAGTAAAAAGCATATTTTTTTCCAGCTTCTTTACAGAAATTTCTTCAGGACAAGGCTACAACATCATTCTTATGATTACCACAGTCATGGCTGAAGAACTACTCTTTAAACTAAAAAAAATCATTTTCCCTGGTATGTAGTTTCCCCTTAATTACTTCCCAGATTTCCAAAATCTCCAGGCCAGGAGCAACATTGCAAAATTTGCTACCTTAAAAGCAATATATTGAACCTGCTTTCAGGAACAGCATGTTGAAAGTAGGTTACATCAGCATTATTTAACAGTGTTTCCAGCTATTTAGAAATAAAATGTTCGAAGAGCCTAACTTCACACAGTTATGTGTAAACAAATGTGTGCTTGAGTAATTGGGTGTCATCTCCAAGATGATACAGCTAGCCCTCTTAGCTTTAAGATCAGCACTTGTGAATCAAAACACATTCAGTCCATTATAATTATAATGCAAACAACACTTAAAGACACTAAATGGGTTCCCATTGCATTAACAGGAAAATCTGCCAATTATGCAAGTAGGTAATAAGAAGAACAGCACTACAGAGGGAACAGTCATAGGATTACAGATACTTTTCCTGATCTCTTCCATTACTAAGGCTTGGGGAAATGCAAGGGTCACTTAGCTCTGGTTTTCTCTTGCCTGTGCATTTAAACTCTCCAAGACATTTCAAGAACCTGCTTCCTTTCAATAGGACATCCCTCCCCAGTTATATTACAAAAGCTACATTACAAAATGCAACACATACAACTGAGAACTTATTTTATAGTCATGGAATGATTGATTTTTGTTAGGCCAAATGCTTCAGGTGTGATAGTTAAGTGTTCACTTCTGCCCTCTGCAGCATTACAGTATGTGAATTTTCAAAACATCTGGCCATTATGCAATTAATACAGAAAGAGTAATTCTGCAGAAAGAATTTTATCTGAGATTTCATTTCTGAACTGCTGTTGATAGCAGAAGATATTTACAAAAACCCCACTATGATTCTACCACATAAGGGACAAGTTAGGTAGATTTTTAAAAAGGATGGAAGTCCTAGGGATTAGAAGCATGAATGCTGAACTTCTAGCAAGATAAGATAGCAGCAAGATGCACAGCTAAGAAAGAAGAAGAAAATAGCTTTTTGCTATGCAGAATGAAAGCTGTGGTACACGCTATAATTCTATTCTTGCATCAGTCATTCACTTGCTCATACTTGTACAACAGGCCATGCTGGAGCCTTTGTCACTGACATACTGCATAAGATGTAGAAAAATAATCAACGGTGAGGTCGTGATGCAAGAAAAACCGCAGAAGAGAAGTAGTTTCTTGGAAGAAGCCAATCCACCACGTCATTCACAGAGAATGAAATCCTTACAAAGGACTGACTGAATAAAAGCATTAGTTCTACCCTTTGTGACCCTAAGCTGGGTCAGCATGCCTGCAAGAGATACCCAGAACAGACATTTATTTTTTCACATGTCCAGTAGGGAAAGAGTTTAATATAGTTTACACTTGAGTCAGACTAACACAGAATTAAGCGTGTCTGAGGGTTTAGACATTTAATCCTGATTCATCTGTGACCCAGGCACATTACTGTTTTCTTCAGCTGTGTCTTGAACTAAAGGATGGATGCCATATAGTATTACTATGCATCAGGCCAGATCCTTGGCCACATTCAAAGTACACAAAGCACTCCCCAGAAAGTAATTTATGCAAGTGCCTCAAGGCTCATCCTTCGCAGACCTCACTTTTGCACGTGTACATTCATGTAGTACCAATGGACCTATACTCCTTAGGCACCAAAGAATCACAGAATGGCTTGGGTTGGAAGGACCCCAAGGACCATGAAGTTCCAACCTCCCTCCATCCCCTTTCCCACCACAGGCTGCTAGATCAAGTACTAGATCAGCACAGAATTATTCTCGACTCCCACTTCCAGCAGTAAACTAGCAGCGGTGACTGAAACACAGACTAGACATAGGTGTCTGTGCCCTATGGACCTCATACTCATAGGCACAAACAGAGGAGTTTACCTACAGGTTAGATAGATTTATGGTCACAACTAGACCACTGGCATGGAGTGGGGGGTGGCAGGCAGGGAATGCTGGAGTACACTCAAGGAGATGGGCTGCTGTGTGTCAAGAAAGCGTGCTGTCCTGCTGTAACAGCGATGAAAAGAAGTTACTAACATGATACAGAAAGATAACAGAAGATGAAACAAACCTCTGTTTGTTGCAACAGAACTATTAAAATGTGCTTGTTTCCATGAATCAAGAGGTGACAAAATGACAGACAACACAGACTTATGAAGAACTAATTACGTCAAATCAACCCAATCTCCTTCTATATTACACAAGGAAACTCCCAGCATACAAGAAATAAGTAGATGCCACTTGTCTCAATTTCAGAAAGCCTTTCGATACCGTTTCACTAGACATTTGTACTAGCAAACTAGGAAAGAATGGTCAAATGCAAATAACTAGTACAAAATATTTGCAAAACTCTACCTACAGAATACGTGAGACAAAAATTTGAAGAGTTATAGTAAGAAGTCTTCCAGGGAGCTGCCCTCAGCACAGTGATCATTTTCAGTACCAACACGGATGGTCAAAACAGAAATATTTTTACATCAGTAAGACACATTCAACCAGTTGGAGCATTAATGCACAGGAGGCTGGCTTTTGAATTCATAATGAATCCATTCTTGAAACAGAGGGAGTCTGATAATACAAGGATGTTATTCATCACGCACACAACAGCAAAAGTACAACTAGGCATGGATCATTACATACACCAACAATGGTTAGCTCTCCCACCTAAAGGTCTCAGAGCTTGTTGTAGACCCAAGGCAGGAGCCAACAGTGCGTTAGAAAAAGGGTAACAGCCACAAGGGGATAACCAGCACTCTACCCTGCACCAGCAAGGCCTCAGATCTCTTCAGACCAGTGAGTGAGGGAGTACTAAAAGGGCCATCTGCACAACCCCCTCCAAAAAAAAAAAAAAAAGAAGGCTACAAAAGGGAGATTCATTAACTATTAATTCATTAATTAAAGGACCATTAATTGTCAGACTTTTGGGTAGGATTCAGCAGCACCCTCAAAAATCTAAACCTTGCTATCAGAAGACATAGCAAGAAGTAACAAAATGAGTTGTGATATAGAAAATTTAGACAAGATACCAGGAAACAATTTTAACAGTAAAGACATCTTAGCACATCAAGGAGTAATAAGATTACAGGGGTTGCATTACTTAAAGTTAGCAAACAGACTGTCAAGCTAATGTTTGTGAAAAATGTTCCTAACTATTTCACTATTCAGAGGCTTAAATCTATTTGACGAGTATTTCAACCACAGAAATTACTGAGGGTTGGTACTACCAATTAGCCAAACATTAGAAGGACATCTAACTCCCAGCACAGGTCTGGTATCGTAGGAGCAAAACTCTATAAAACAGAACAACAAACTTCAGCAACGTCAGTTTAGCCAAACCTTAGGTGTATGGAAGGGGAACACATTAAAAACCACTGCGACAATTTCATAACTTTTTCTATTCTTCAGAGATAGACACTTCTGATTCAGTTCCTTGTAGTACTACTACTTTGTGCAGAGGAAAAAAATCAACTTGCACTAGGCCGCAGGAGTCTTTCAAACATATTCTTCAGCTGCAAGCTGTCTAAGCAACATCCAAAGCTGGAATTTAAACATGAACCTATTAAAAAAAAAAGCTTTTATCTTCCAACTTCTTGAATTTAAAAGATCCTGACAGTATTTGGAAACCTGAAGTCTAAGTATTCTTTATGCATAGTTTTGCGGAAAAAAGAAAAAAAAAAAAAGCACTACAAGAGCACCAACATCCTCACGATTATTTGCATACACTTTGGGGCTTTTTTGTCCATTTCCAGTCTGACAAAGCTGTCTACATAAGCACAAGCAATGGGCTTACAGGTCTAAGAACTCACGTGCTTATCATGAGAGAGCAGAAACCAGTAATTCTGAAAGAAACATAAAGGAGCATGTTGGCAGCTGGCCAGTAACTCCTTCAATCATATTATTTTAAATGATAAAGAGTAAAAATATTAGTTACAATGCCTGTTAAATTTCTACCTTTAGGCACAACAGAACACGTAAATAAGACAAATCCCCCCCAAATCACCCAAGTCAAAGAGTTATCTCTGCCTTTGAGTAAATAGCTCCAAAATAGCATGATATAAACTCTCAGTATAAAGACATTTTTCTCAACTTGTCTGCTCTTATGATTTCTTTACTACAGCTTATACCTTTTTCCCAAGTTTAGCTCCTACCTGGTGGTTTCAGCCCAGTAAGGTAACAATAATCAACACATAGGGTTATTCTTCTTATATGGGCTAAACAGTCCGTTTGAGAGAAATACGCAGATCAAGAAATAATCACAGCATAATTATCAACTTCTTTCATTTCTTTCATTCTAAATATTTCCATACATCAAAAAGAATCGTAACCATTATATTTTTATTCATTTCTGGTTGAAAAATGGGAAGTCATTCAGAATCTTACTGTACCATTTGATAGGCTATGGCTTATTTCACACATCTCCAGACTGGAAGAAGGGGGAAGGAAGAGCAAAGAAAAAAGAAGGTGCAGTTCAATTTAACCTTATGTGGATGCAGCTAATAAATGTACATTTGCAGAGCTACTTTCATCAAGGTTAGACAAAGACCAGAAAACCAGAAACCATAGTGATTATATTTTTGTATTTATTACTTTGAAAGAAGAATTATAGATTCTGTGAAAAGAAAAAAAGAAAGAAAAAACATCTCCTTTTGTTCTCAACAAAATCAACAGAAGTTCCACCAGCTCTCATGGTATGGGGTCATAGCCTATATACCCAACAGAACTTTCTGTACAGACGCTTTTACTTTTGAAAACTCTACCATAGAGAAGGCATAGTGCAGGTTAGACAAGAAATATCAGTGCTTATGTCTGTTTAGAAAGCACTATGAAAACTTCTGAGCTCAAACATCCTCTGACAAGCTCTGTTTCACTGAAGCACGCCTACTTACATTTAATGGCTGCCATATTTACTTACATCAGTTATTAATCAAACATCCTGAAGCAACAATGATTAAGCACATGACCATCCAACAAAAGGCAAAATACAGAATGCTAGAAGCTCTTCAGATGAAGAAATCTCTCTCTGACAGTTATAACTTAGTTTTTAAAATTCACTACTGCTTTTTTCTTTAATGCTGGTTAATGTGAGCAGCATTGCAGGGAAACAATGACACCAAAACTAAGGCTCATTTATCACCTAAAGGTTAAAAATGAACATATTTAAAACAAGTAACACATTAAAGAGTGTTTAACATAGCTTGTATGCCCTTGAATCCATACAAACCATAAATATTGTTCTGTTTGCTTATTATTCATCATCTCATCATTGAATAGTAGTTATCTATCACTATCTGAAATAGCCTACAGGAAAGTAGTTGGAAGTTAATCACTTTTCAAGCCAAACGTGCACTAAAATAAATAAGGACTAGTCAAGAGCAATACCCTTTGCAAAAAGCTTTTACAACTAAAGAACCAAGTTAAGTACTCGGGGGAACTGCATAAAGGAGTAAACATCAGTGAAAACACCTGAATCACTCAAAGTCTCTTAAAAATTACCAGCTCTAAAACTACAAAACAGAATTTAAACACCATGCGTAATTTGAAGATTTTACCACTTCAGTTAAAAATAGTGTATCTTGACTGTCTAAAATTAGAAACTTATGAATTAAAACCTATCAAGTATATGAAGTCTATGTACAAGTACTACTTCACAGAGTATCAGGGAAAAGGACGATTATGGAGTTCGAATGGGCTAATTAAAGGGATGAAGTTGTTACTGTTCAGTTGTACAGCAAGTTCAGATTAGAGAAAGAAATCCTTCTGTAGCATATGTGACAAGAAAGACTAGGATGAAGACAAAGCTATTTCTCCTTAAAAAGATGGTGCTCATCTCCTTATTCACATAAAAAGAAGTACATTCAATACAAACAAACGTCTGCCTTATTTTCCAAATTCACATCAACGCCATTAACTATTGCATCAGTTTCACCCACTCAGAAGTCTATAAAACAATTCACTCCTCTCAACAAATTGAGGCTCCTGTCGAAAACATCACAACCAGAAAGGACATACTGCAATAGCTTACTTCCTGTTAGACACCATAGGAATTGATGTAATGAATCCTACGCTTGCATAAGCAGCTCTTTTTAATATTTTTACACATAGAATATAAGTTCTCTTTTAAGCAAGTTTCCAAAATTATGATGAAACTGTCCCTCAGGTTACTTCCTAAAGAGGTGAAAAATGATTTAGTGCATATGCCTTGTTCTTCTGGTTTGTTTTCATTTGGTTTAGCTTTGACTTTATTGGCAATACCACATAAATGTTATTACTTTAGTCAATGGCTGCATTAAGTATGTCCTCCCTATATGTAATTTTCAGACCCAGAAAGAAAGTAACTAGCGGTATTCTCCATCTATTCCACAAGCTATAAAGCATTATTTTTACCATAGTGTAAATATCAAGCGTATGTGAAAATCTCCTCTCTGGAATATTCTCTTGGCAAACTATTGCTCAGAAATCATCACAGGAAAAGCCTAGTAGCTTCCTGCAAAACAAAATAATGTGGGTAAGATGAAAGAAACTTTTTTTTTTCCCAGCTCTCTTAGTAAACTTTCAGTCAAATTTCCTTTAACTCTGCTTCTCCCCTTTTTGGATTGTTAACATCTTTACACAATAAAATAAATGGAATTTCTCTCTCTTCCAACTCAGGATATTCTACGATTCACTCAACAATTTCCATAGTTCTCTTTGTTAAACCTTGAGTTTATCCAGGATGACATTTTAAAATAAGAATTGCTTGTTTAGTCTGAAATAAGAGTGAATGTAGACTCAGAAGCAGAAATAGGCACTCATTCTTATCTCAGATTGAGATTTCCAGCTAGCATGTGAAGATCGAACAGGTCTTCTCAAGAGCAAATATGATTCTTGGTGACTCCTTATCCTTGTACTTACCATTCCTTAGCTATGGAAAAAGCCTCTGCTAAACTAATAATAGCTGGATAACTTAGGGCAGGCATGTCCAACCCATGACCCACAGGCTGCGTGTGGCCCAGCGCAGCTCACAATGCGGCCATCCCCTGCCCCACCCCATCCCTGTAGAGCAGCCCGGCCCAGCCCTGGGCACACAACTGTCACTCAGCACCAATGGAACACTGTGCTCTAGTAACACCATACGGATTGAAACCAGAGCGAGGGGAGGGCACAGTGCAGTTCCAGCTCAATTTATGGCAAATAAGTTTATGCATTTTGATACACTGGCTAAACACAGTCCTGTGAATAGTGAAAAATACGCAGCTGTGCTTTCCATTCTGATAACAGAATTTGAGAACAGGTTTCAAGATTGCAAAAAAAAAATCATAGTTTTTTTTGTTTATTTGCAACTTCATTTTCAGTCAACATAAATACATTACCTTTTCATTTTCAGATGGAATGTATTGAGCTGCAATCCAAAATTTGATTACGTCTCTTTACCAGACTTTTATAAGCCCTCTCTTACCAGAGAGAAATATCCCTCATTTCGCAGTCATGCCTTATTCATGTTGTCGTTTTTTGGCAGTACACAACACATTTGTGAACAATTATTTTCAAGGATGAAGTACAGGAAGAGTAAAACTTTAACTATGAGGTACACAAAAGAGCAGAAGTGCATTTGTATAAAATTTCTCAATGCGGTACAACACAAGCAGTTATTAGTAGAATAGATTTAAACAAAATTGGAAGAGAAACCTTTTGGCAACCACTTAATCAGACAGGAATTAAGAGATGCTACAGTTAAGTGACGTTACCATAACTGCATGATAAGCACTCAAAAACTATGCCAATAATTTTTTCACCTTTTTTTTGTGTTTAACTCATAACCTTTGGTGAGACTTTTTTAGTGATGCATTCTGTCTTGCTTCAAACAGATCAAGTCAGTCTCAAACCTATTTTCTAAAGCTGTAACACTACTCCTTTTCCAAGATCCCCAAGAACTCTCCCACGTGGGAGAAAGGCTTTCTTCTCATCAGAGCATGGGGGAGACGAAGGAAGGATCCCAAATATGGGCATCAGAAGAGCGAGGTAGAATAAACTCATGCAGAGCTTGGAATGGGATAGACAACTGGTACAGGACTTGGCATGAGACGGGATCAAGTCAGAAGGATGGAGCATTGTGTCAGGCTGTACAAAAAGGTATCACTGCCTCAGTTTTCTTTTTCCACTAAAACAGATCACAGGTAACACTTCTCAGCTTTATTGAATGAATCTAGACTGGGGTTAGAAAGGTTAGGGAGACCTAGGCAAGAGATGTACATTCTTGGGTTGGAAACATATTGCTCTTAAAGAAGAAGATAGCGTGCCTTGAGGCAGATTTAGAGGAGATGATTTAACAGAAGTCAGGTAGTAGGTAGCTCTGGGACAGTCTGAGGGCTATTAGACAGCCAGGCTGGGAGATGTGGAGTCCAAAGGACGGGATCTTGATGATGCAGAAGTGTCACTACTGGCACACATTTCTATTCAAAAAACAAGGGCACTGATGCAGAATTGTCACCCACTCCTAGATTTTTTATTTTTTGTTGCTATGGAGTATTGATCTATTGAGAACATGGAAAGATAAGACTTTTTTCAGGCTGTTTAATTTCTTAATAAAACTCACCAAAATTACAATGCTTTCTGAGGCACAGACGTCAAAACAGGACTTAATTTCTCCATAATGTCCCCACTGATGTCATATGCAGTGTGATAACACCACATCACTACTTCAGGGTGTGGGTGCTCACAACAGATGTAGTTCTCCAGAAAAAAAACAAACTTGTGGAAGACTTACATTTGTATCCAGTTATAAGTGTTATTTGATACATATCACTTATTTCTGATTTATAGTTATTGACAGGACAATTGTAAACAATTGTTTACTTGATTGCAGCCGAAATCCATGAATGTGGATTTCAGATATTATTTACCAAACATTTATTCCTGTGCAAAACTATCTCTACTCATAAGTCAGCCTTGTTGCTGTTGAAGCAGTTGAATGCTGCTGAATGGTGATATTTAAAGCTCTCAAATGTTTCGGTTTCTTTTTGCGTGCTACTGCTATATTTTTTGTCATCATATCCTGTTGTATGGTTCTTACCCAATTACAATTACAGCTGGTAAGGGCAAGCTTGTTAGCTGATTTAGACTTGAACACTTCATGCCAAACTTGGCATCAAACAAAATCCCTGGCAAAACCCCTACTGACTTCACCGGGAATGAAACCAAGTGAAGGAGCAAGACTCCATCAACAAGCACGTATCACCACAATTCGCATACTGCTGAACTCATGAGAATGAGGACAAGGCATTATGTGAAGGCAGTTACAGTTGTGCTTCATTTGACAAACCACTTCTCTTTTGTTTTGCAAAATATTCAGAGATGCTTGTTACTCTCTGCAAGCAGCAAAGCTAGCAGACTTGATGACTTGGTGCAGACAGCTGTGGGCCAGCCCGGCTGCAGCCTGGCAATGTCAGGGAAGGTTTAGCAATTCTGCACTTCCTGCTGCAGAGCTGTTCCCAAAATAACGCAGCACTGCTAAACATAACGCCGCGTGTGCTTTTAAGAAATGACAATTCCTGCAGCGCGTACAAGCAACCACGTTTGTCAAGATAAGCACATCAACACAAGATGTCATGTTAGGCTAGACAAAGAGATTGAACTAGATAGCTTTGTCAAACACAAAGCAAAGTGTCTCATTCAAACTGACAAAGCAAGAAATGTAAAAGTTCCACCTACCAACGCAGCCTGTCCTGCCCTGCTTTGGGAGAATCTCAAGACAGGGAGTGACCTCCTGTAACTGATGCAATAAATTCTCTGCTAACCTGGACTAACATTACTTCTGTCACTTCAGACCGGGATACTGCATTTTACACAGGTTCTATAGTACCTCTGGGTATGTTTCTGATCATATATATGGATTTATATACCTTAGTAGGTAAGGACTGTTCATAACAACATATGCACACAAGGTATAATTAACAGGCAAAATTAACAGTGTAACCAACTGTCATTATATCCAACCTACTGTTTATTCCATTATTGCTTTTCTCAGGGGAGTCTACATTTGCTGTTAACGCAATGGGCAAAGACCTGCAGTAGTTGGTCCCAGAGCTTCACCTGTCTGATATTTTTCATATGACTTTAGCAAAACTCTTCAACTTTCCTTCAATGAGGAAAATTCTTCAATCTAAAATGAGGGACATAGTTGCCCTATATATAATGGCATATACGGTATGGTGGTATTGGCTATAAGCAGAACTAACAGAACTAAAAACATGGTACACAAGATTACTTTGTGAGATTTCTTTTTCCTTTGGCATTCCATAAACACGGTTGTGTAACAGCATGAGCTCGGTCACCCTACATATGGAGGAGACAGAAGCTCTGGGGGCGGGAGCATCAACAAAAATCTTTCTTCTTAAAAAAGCATTTTCTCATCAGAAAGGCTCACAATCACCAAGCTTAGATAAAACAAGACAATTATACACATATACAGGAGTGAAACTTGTAGTTTGACTTTTGCCCGAGTGGTAGTGCCCCTGTTGATGTGCAGCACACGCACACCGGCAGTCATTCCTCTTTTACCAGGGAGCATTAGTTTAGCTTCTCCTTTAAATATAAAGCCATATGGAGGCTGGCTGAAGTTGTTGCTGGTTGCAGGGAAGGCAGCTCTTTCTCTGAGCTCAGGACCATCAGCTCCCCTTCTCCCCTCACCAGCCCAAACCCCAACCTGACCTGTGAAAATATACTGGAGAGCTGAACACGCTGCAACAGGAGAGAAAATTATGCAAAGCTGATACTGGCTTCTCTCAGGACTCCACCTTTAATACACCCTAATGGGATCTTCCTCCCCTCAAAACTGAAACATAATGAAACCCAGGAAAATTCACATTCAACATTTTCAGAGGAGATTGAATACATGTTAAAATATTCAGCAACAATTCAAATGCAAATACAGCAGAGTACTGTGTTATTCATATTCTGCAACAATTTGCCTTAATGCTCTGTTAGGGAGAAGACCTCCTCCAGTTTGTTTTTTGTGAGTTCAATAAATCAGGACTTTGAAACAACGGCTCAGTATATGAGGTGCTGTATTTTCTTCAAAAAAACCAACAGCAGTACAAAATCAAAGGCAAATTCATCGCTTTCTAATATAAAATACTTTTTCACTCCCTGAATATCGCCTGTAGCTTTGCTAATTTATTGCCATGAAAATATTGTTACTACTTAATGCACTAGTACTTTTGTCAATAGGCAGCTTTCCCCAAGGCATATTTGAGAACGCTCTGCTAATCAGGGTTGATGCAGTTATTTCAAAGCAGCCAGGTCTTTAGAAAAAGGTTCATGTTTAATTCCAGTATGGGTGAGCATTGCCATGTCTTCAAAGCACAATATTTTTAATTCACTGAATTCATTTCTGTAGCTATCTAAATCACTAACTAAATTATCCAGCCACAGACTCAGTTTGAATCAGTGTGTTACAAAGCAGTACTGCTGGCATCTTCACCTCTTAGCATATAACATACGCGAGATATTCCTCATTTTGCAACAGCGAGGATTAAACAAAAATTTAATCAGAAACATAGATCTGTGCTATACCATCAGCATGGAACTTAAAAAATATATAGTCAGGCTTTTAATGAGATAACTCACTTGGATTTGACTTCTTACTTTTCTACATCTGCTCTAGCTCTTGAGTTTATGACCTCAAATGCAGCTGAATTTCCAGTGCTTGCTTTCCAAGCGTGCTGATAATCACAAACAGCACAGTGAGTGACAATGAAGTCACACACCCATGCGCATGTCGCACCACAGTTTTATTCTCTCTAATAAATATGGAAATCTACATCAGTATAACTTTACTGAAGCTAAGCAAATCATTTTAATTGGCGTGGGACCCTTTAATGAATGTATATTTTCAGTCATTTTTAATATATTTGCAATTCTCTGCAGATTAAAATTGAATAAAATTCTTCAAGAATGGGTCAGGCCATTTATTTCAATTAGAAATAGTAATGAAATTCCAGTAAACTATTAAATGTCACTTAATCTGTATTCAAGACAAATAGAATACTTAATTTCTCCTGACATGTACCACAACGAGGTATCCTTCTTGTCTTTATATTGACTAAAGTGGCGCTCCTCCGCCTTCCAAACACCACAGTGACATTTAGTGACATTATTCCTGCTGGAAACCAGCACAGACATAATCTGTTTTGCAACCAGCCCACCAAGGTAAGAAGAGTGTCTGCATGGGGGTGAAGGCTCTACTGCCTTTGTTCCAGCTGGTTCAGGTCAGTGCTGAGCTCTCTTTTGTTCAGCTTAATGGCAAACTTGAGGGTTTGCTTTTTTTTTTTTCCTTGCTGCCATCAGACCCATCCAGAAAATGTCTACATGTCAAAAGAACACTAACAGTATTCCTACACCAGGCATAATTAATTCCCTAATTAAAGCCAGAATTACAACACCCAAGGAGAAGATGTTTTGGGATGACACAGATGTTTCATTTGACTCAGGGAGGTACCACGGGTTCTTGTGTGAAGGGCATCGGAGCCCATCATTTCCACACAACCACACAACGTTTCTTACATTCATGAAACTTCTAAGGTGATCAGAGACAACAGGCTTGAAACTAAAACAGAAGGTTTGGAGCATTAAGGAACATTACCAGCCTCTAACAAAAATCCAGCCTCTAACAAAAATCCAGCCTCTAACAAAAATCCAGCCTCTAACAAAAATCCAGCCTCAGTGGAGTTCATCTCTGTAGCAACTCTATTCCTCAGTTTATATTTGCAAAATAAAAACGACTTAATTTGAGGAAGTGAGGTCCTGTTATAATTCTCATGGAAATAATCAAGATGGCTTGCGATAATTCTCTGAGTCTGAAGTCACCCACACACATGGCTTGAATTCAAAGTCTGCACATCTTTAAGAGATTTATATTAGGCTGTGCTAAGGAGGTGTTACTCATTTCTTCTGGGTGTGATCAAGCTAAGTCAAACTAAAGTTTACCTTGCCAATGCTTTCCTATCCTCACACTCTGTGGTTTTCATCTGAAAATAGAGTGACAACGCTGAAAGCACAGCAAAAGGATGCTTTCAACATCTCAGCATCCACACCTAAAACTCATTTTTGATCTTTTGATGAGTGTGCAAAAGGTTTCAAACAAGACAGAGGATCAGCAGCACTTCCAGTTCTCAGGGACATTTTCAAATAAAACTCCAAAATTGTTTGAGAACTACATAACTGAACACAGTAAGCATTCTTCAGGAAACAAGTAAAATGCATCTACATATATATGCAACTATTAACATACATATACACATAAGCATGCGCCTCTTTGTTATGTTCCAGTCATAAACATCAGAAGTCTGTATGTCCATATAAGCCATGGGAGAAAGGAGAAGGCTAGTTAGCAGCGCAGTGGCACAAATGTAAATCGGTCTTCAAAAGTTCGATGTCTGGTGCCCTACTCCACAGTATCCACATGACCATCTGTGGACAGATGTGTCCTTTAAGAAATATATACAAAGAACTTAAGATATACCTCAAGATGATTCTTAATCCTACACAGTGGAGAATATACTTTCTTTTGACATGCAGAACTCTGTACAGTGCATATTCTATATAAAAATACATGATACGGGTTGATGAAATTATAGCCACAATTTTCTAAAGGTTTTTTTTAGAAAAAGAGATGGTTACAATACAGCGCTTTCCAAAATGAAAGAATAAAATATTTCATTTTTCTTGTTCTGCACATGAATAATGCACAGTGACGTGATCTTTTGGTATTCCCTTTAAGCCGTTTTCAAGATGGATTGCTACAGTGGGTGGCATTCACAATAACACATGTTGAGCAACACACATTCAGATCTTGCCAGCTTTACGGTTTCTTACAACATGCTACAATGTGAAGTGATTCACACCAAGAAGATGGAGAAAGTTTTTCTATTACTGCAAAAAAAAAAAAACGATGTTATATGCATGTACCATCCAAAATGAATATATTGACATTGCAAGATGAACTAAAACAAGGAAATTAAGCTTAGTTCCTTCTTCTAATACAAAATGCTGCATTTAGGTTTAAAAAGCATTTTAGCATTACAGCTGAATGACAATTTCTGTGTGAGATGAACTTGCCTGACAGTTAACCTGCACTACTATCAAAGCCATCAAATTAAAATAAGGTGAGCTAAAGAAGAAAGCAATGCCTAAGATTT
This sequence comes from Aquila spilogaster, assembly GCA_024606505.1. NCBI lineage: Eukaryota > Metazoa > Chordata > Aves > Accipitriformes > Accipitridae > Aquila > Aquila spilogaster. Next base: position 15,964,640 of record JANHGO010000073.1, on the reverse strand, counting down.
TAGTTTCCTTGATGTCATACGCTGGCATCTCAGGAATTTTATAATTCCTATACAGAAGATAGAAGATAGTGAAGACAGGTAGGGGATCCCCCTGATAAGAAGGAATTGGTGACTGTGAGCACTCAAAGTTGAAAGGAAGAAGCGAAACATAGTTCTGAAGGTGTGTGATGAGCTGTAGCTTCATTAATAAGCAAAAACTTTTACAGGTGTTTGTTTATGTAAGACAGGTAATGGCAATTTCAGACAGACATCAGTCCAAACAAGTATCACTTCAAAGGGAAAAAAAAATCTCTTTGAAATAACACAGGAAGTTTTGAAAGATGCTGTACTCAGACTTCATGTATGTGTTCAAGAATGTTTTTATTAGACTTGACCACTGTCCTATCAGATTTGATACACTATTTCTGACAATGTCATCAGGCAGATGTTTCAGGAACACATCTCAAACCTGTTGGCTGTGCTGCACTTGAGAAGCGACCATTGGCCCTCTATCACCAAGCCCATAAAAAATACAAGTCCTGAGAGCCTTATTATGCTTTAAGTCTTATTATCTGCACCTCTACATTGTTAACCAAGTCGAATTTCACCCATTATTCTCACATCTAGGTCCCCTGCTGGCAGTATTAATTCCCAATTTTAATTCCTCACAATCATAATCATTTGCAGAAACCCAGACCTGCAGACCTCACCATCACCTTGCTTCCATACTTTCTATTCTGAGGTTAAAAGTACCCACAATTTCACGGTCAACCGCAAAGAGTCAGACTGCATATCATCAAAGAGAACGCAGGCAGCTTAGGTCACCAAAGAACTTGCTCAAACACTTCACTTTGAACTCTGAAGCAAACATATATCATAATACCTTGTTTTCTTTCACAAATCATTTTCTCATTCATGGCATTGTTTAATTCTATAGTCATATTTATTACGCATGTCATATTTTCAGCAGGAAATCTACGAAAACTTCAGACCAAACAATTTCTACCTTCCAGACCATGTTGTTATTATGTTTTAAACCTTGCAAATATAAGAACTAGATGAATATTGGGGTTCTATTGAACTGGGACACAGTCTTCTGAGACCTTCACTTTTCTGCCTTTCAGCAGAACATGTCCTAGACATAGACCAACTTACACCTGGAGCGGATGACAAATGGTTTTGACACTCAGCAGTCACTACCCCCCTTCAATCAATAAATACAGGGCAAGGAGTTGTTCCACTGGCCACACTCCTGCTTCCTTCAAGAGCCACTTTGCCAACAGCAACCGAAGCTAGAGCTCTACCTTTATCAAAATACAGGAGAAGCTATCACTCACCAACAAAATGGAAAACTTTCAGAGGGAAAAACACAAAAATATCCAGAAGCTTATCCTGATAATTCCTGCATTCGTGCTCCAGATTAGACTGGACATAAAGAACCGGTTTAAAACAGTAAATAAGAGGCGACCTCAAAACGTGGTGCAGCGCAGCACACAGGCCCAGCTCAAGTGGTGGACCTGGGGGACCTCACCCGCCACGGCTCCGCTCTCGTCCACATGAGGCCGGCACTAAGTTTAGACCGTTGCCCCGACCCTGATGTGTGACACTCCGCACCCTGGTGCCATGCTGGTGGGGATGCCCAGGTTAGGAGGCCTCCAGCCGCCACCACCGCCCCTCAGCGCCCCTTACCTTGTTGGAGTAGGGGGGCTTGCTCAGGTTGATGCCGTCACGGACCAGCTTGTCCCGGATCATGATCTTCAGCTTCAGCCTGGGGTAGACCACCGGGCCCCCGCGGCCAGACCGGTGCCGAGGGGCCGGCCCGTCCTGCCCCGATGGGCGGCGGGGCCCCTTGGCGGGGGGCGCGGGAGGCGGCTCCAGGGTGAAGTAGAGCCCCGCTGCCCGCTCGTCCGCCTCCCGTAGCCGCCGCACGGCCTCGTGGATCCGACGGCGGTGCTGGGGCACGGCCACGCCGATGGCATCCAGGTCCGGGTCGCCGATCTGCTTGCAGACCTCCAGGTCGTCGTAGCCATTGTCGACAAAGGACTCGGCGTACTGGGGGAGCTGCAGGGTTTTCAGCCACTCGTACACTATGTTGGTGCACATGCTGCCTCCGAAAGAAGGACGAGTGCAACTTTCAACACCGAAGCCAGACTCCCCCTTGCCTTTCCTCACCGAAGGAAACAAAAACGCGAACCAGAAACTGCGATACGAGTCGGAGGACTCAGAATTAAGGTCAAGAAATCAATATCCACCAGGGGAAAAAAATAATAATAACAATAAATTCTTAAAGCAGATCGGCAGGGCACCGCAAGCACCGCTGAGCGAAACCCTCGCGTTTATTCCTCCTCCTCTCCTGCTGCCACCGAGTACCGCCGCTGCCTTCCTGCCACCGGAGACGGGCGGCTCGGGCTAGGGAGAAGCCAAGTGCAAGGGTGCATCCCCTAAATCCCAAGTCGCTGCCGCACCACATCCACCCGCTTCCATTGGAAGTAATTCGCAGCCACTCTTTTTTCCCCCTCTTCTTTTCGGTGTCAGTTTCTGCTCCCGCTCCCGCCTCACGTTCCCGCGCTCCGCCACACGCCGGACCCGCTCACCCGGTGCCGCTGCTTCGCCGCGGGAACCCCGCGTCGGATCGCGCACCCTCCCCCGCAGCGCAGGGCTCTCTCCTGTCAGCGCACGGCGGCCGTCGCTTCCCTTTCAAACAGGTCCTTTCGGATGAGGAAGAAAAAGAAGGGGAAAAAAATAATGATAAGGAGGAATCCCCCTCACTTTCCCGAGTTACTTTCCCTCTGCCCTCCATCCCCAGGATGCCGGGGAGAGGCGCTCCGCCCGCAGCCCGCCCTCCAGCCCCGCTCCCGGCGCTGCCCTGCTCCGGGCGGGGCGCGCACAACTTTCCCCGCTCCCCTCATCGGTCGCCGCGGGGCCGTGTGGGCGCTGCGGGCATTCTCCGGCGGCGGCGGCTCTGGGCTGCTCGCGGCAGGTCGCTGCCCGCCCCCTCCTCCCGCACGGCGGCGGAGCTCCCCGCGGTCCCGGTCTTCCCGTACCCCTCGGGTGCCCGCCGCGCCGCGCCGCCGGCCGCTTTTCTCCGGCTCCTCCAGGTGCTGCGGTGCGGTGCCGCCCCGCTGCCAGCCCCTGCCCCGCGCTCTCCCCGCCGCCCTTCCAACTTTCCCGCTGTCGCCGGCGGCTGCCTGTCACGCCGCTCCCTCGGCACGGGCACGGCCCTCAGGGGCGGCCATACCGTGGCCGGGACCGGGGCAGGGCGGGGGCTGCCCGCGCTCCTCACGCTCGCCCGGCTCGCCGCGTACCCCCCGGAGCCAGAGGCCGGGTGGGCGCTCAAGTAAGAAAGCTCAGTGGCTGTTGTTTCTTTATAAATCACAAAGGCACTGTAAAGGACAGAGTAAAAAGGAATAGT
>JANHGO010000073.1:15924054-15958105 GCA_024606505.1 Aquila spilogaster | reverse complement strand
ACTGAACTCAAAACATAGCACCGTACCAGCTACTAGGAAGACAGTTAACTCTATCCCAGCTGAAACTAGGACAAGCACGTACAGGTAAGTCTGCCTTTGAGTTCCAGGATAAACAGAGGAACAAACTATGATGAGTTAAAAAGTAAATATATTAGCGCCACACATCCTGGCTTCCTTCATCTAGTATCATACCCTGCTCTCATCATGCAAATAATCCTTCTCTTTTCTAGAATTACCTAAGCCCATGCACAGGCTATGGAACGGTCTGTCACCTCTGACCTTGCTGATGGACTACGTAAGAAAGGATGAGCCTCCCAGAGGAAACCTGAACTGTATTGTCCTAGGAGATACATGCAGCACGTAATAAATATTTTCTTACCTGTTATAAACAGGTGAGAAAAGGACACTTCTCCATGCTTTCCCTACTTTGTCCTTCAAATAAAGACCACTTCTTTCCAAGCTTATCTGAGCTTAAATTAATCAATCCACAGTTTGATTGAAATTTATTTGAATTGTGGGGGCTGTTGAGTATTTGACACAATGGGTTTAATTTCTGAAGTGTTCAGTATTACTAGATTGTCTCCAGTATTTCCAAACTCAGTCTTGACTTTCGTTTTCAAATTCAGCAGATAATAAAAGCGGGAAGATGTATTAGAAGTCGCACCAACAATACAGGATTGCTACGTTGCAGCCACAATATATGTACACACATATGGAGAGCAAGTACAGAAATGTTTGCTATGAAGTTGCTGGTAGACTTTTTACATGTAAGCAGTTTGGTAGTGGAGGATAAGGACCAGATTTTTGCATTTAAGGGTAGCTTCCAGCAAAATGGGTAAAAGTTATTTCTAATGTGTATTCAGAAGAACCAAGCCCAAAGGAGATGCATGGCAGAAAAAAATACTATTTTTCCTGTGGATTTTTTTTCTGCTCTGTAAGCTGTGCAGGCCCACTATGAGGAAAAACTAAGATTCCTGGCAGGTTTTACCATGTCAGACTATATTGTTCCTGTAACACAACATAAATGTGATTGATATCGCCAAAAAGGATACAGCATAGCAATGACAGATTTGCTTAGCAAATGTAAAGGCTATTTTAACTGAATTGTTGATTTAGGTATCCTCTAAACAGAGGGCACCCTGCATTTATGCAGTGTACCAAGGAATGAAAAGGTTTCATCCTTGAACTTCTGTTCTGAAGGATATTCTATTAAAATGTATGATTATCTATTGGATTACATTGTCTGACAATAATATATGATCGATTTTGCAAAGCTATGGTCACACACTTTCTATACCATGAGATGTTGTATATAGTCATTTTGTTTGGGATGAGACAAAAATGTAGCTGAACGCTAACTTTACACCTAGATATAAAATATATTCAGGAATCCTTAGAGCTCTTTCTTTTTTCTACCTTTATCAGGACTTACTTGATTTTTGACACATTAAGGTAACAGTGTGGGCCTTTGGATACCTAAATACTTTTTAGTGTTTTGAACCATACACTGATGTATTTGATGGTTGAAACAAAGCTAGACGAGAACACAAACGCTTAGAAGAGTAATCACATAGTGCATGAATGTGAGGAAGACTCCGAAATGAATACAGTTCCGTTAAGATATTAGTGAAGTTGTTCAGCTAGAAAAGGAAACTCAGGTTCACACACAGTGAGGGAGTACCACATGATTACGTTGCAATGAATAATGTGCAACGAATGAGTGCAAGCTAATACTTCTGTACTTTTCTAAAACACCAGAAACAGATTCTCAAATACTTTTCTAGGGTTTCCGCTAGGGCACAAGGTGAATAATTCACTAAAATGAATGCAACTGCTCATACACGATGGCAGTTATTTGCAGAACCAGGCTATTAGTTCACGTAAATGGAGCTATTTATACTTCTGTGTAAAATGTTGCAATTATTTGACTGTACCTGGAGTACATTGGCAAAGAATCCAGAGAAAAATAATGATAACGGTGAGAGAAGGTTTGAAAACATCCTATGTCTTATCTAAAGCGTCAATCCTAAAGAATATATAGCAACAAAACTCAGCAGCTAAAGGAAGATTTGCTCATGTAAACTCTGCAGACAAATAAGCTGATGTATAAAGCTTAGAACTTCAAACATTGGTGCACATCATGTCAACTCCCATGAGCTGTACTAACTCTAATGAATGTTACTGGCTGTTAAGCACTCTGGAGGTTGACTTTTCCTCATTAAAAAAATCAGATGACCGTTACTTTAAGTACTCTTTCATAGAAGGTTAGGAAAATTTAGATTGGAAAGGATCCCTGGGCATCACCCACTCAGAGTAGGGCTAATTGCAAACTCAGATCAGGTTGCAGATGGCTTTGCCCTGTTGACTTCTGAAAATCTGCAGGCATGGAGGTTCCCCAGCCTCTCTGGGTGGTCTCCTCCAGCACTGACCCACTCTCATCATGAAGAATTTCTTCCTTTTATCTAGTCAAAGCAATTGTGACCTTTGTCTCATGTCCTCTTGCTGAGCACTTCTAAGAAGGGTTTGGCTCTGTTTTCTCTATGGCTTTCCCCATAGATAAAGACTGCAGTTTGGTTCCCTTTGCTTTTTCATCTCTAGGCTAAACAAACCAAGTTCTCCTAGCCTCTCCTCATATTTTGTCAGCAGACAAAAATTTGAAAAGATGCTCTTTGTGAGAAGTGAAGGGTTATTTTAGCAAAAGCTCTATCACAGAAAAGAAAAAAGAAAAAAGGAGACTAATGAGAACATTGCAATAAGGAATTTATATGAAATTTAAGTGTAAAAATAGAATTGTTTACACAAACAAATTTATCACATAGTATTTTATATAAACAAAGCAATGTGTTAATTTTAAAGGAAACTTTAAAATATACAAAAACATGAGCCCCTGCTCTAAATTTACTCACTATGTTTGTAATAATTCAATGCTCACTAGGACTATCTAACTGGAAATGTAAAAGGATTTAGCTGATGAAACACCCATTTTTCTGTGTCATGAAGATAAAATTATTTTGGATTTGAGAGTCCATTTGAAATAGAGCAGCTACTTTATTTACTATGATGCTCCTTTCCCATAAAAATTTACAGGCATTAATTTAAGATCAAGTCTGTGATAACTAGAAGATCACTTTCTGAATGCAATAGAGAAGGAAATTGAATAGAAATGGGAATAGACATCCAAATCTAGGCTGCCATTTTCCTCAGACCAAGTTCTGTAACCAGAATTCAGTCTAAAAATTTAGCCTCTTTTTCCTCAGTAACAGAAGAAGAAAGTATAAGAGCTCACCTTCTTCCATGGACTACCCAATTCTCTACTAACCAGTCAACCTCTAACATTTTTTTTGTATGTCACTGTCAATGAGAAGGTAAAATGGACTTGCACAAGTACTACTTTCTTGGCCTTTTGTGGCAAAGACTATCCTGAAAGCAAACAAAATTATCCTAAAACAAAACAAAACCACACTTTATCCCTAGAAATATATCGTGACTGCTATTTTACCAGCTGCTAACAGACAACTATTTTCATAAAGAAAATGTTCCCTACAATAATTCAGGGTAGGTTTGTCTTTACAAACCTAAACCACTGACCCACTCTCTTTACTGTTGGCTTTGAGCCAGAAGATAATGCCAATATGGTCTGCACGCGGTTGAATTTTACCTGTACTAAAAACATTTGGCTTCACACTGAATGTTGTTTAAATGAACTATTTATTGCAGGTAAATACAAGAAGAAATCCTAAATTATTACTAATGGTAGCGTTCTTGCTACTATTTAAGTTGTGGAAGTCCCTAGAAATACCAGCTGAATATCAGCACAGTGGGTAGAGAGCTAATAAATATTTACGTCCTCACAATTTACAATCTAGCACTTCCATGTGATACCATCTTGGAATCATAATGAACGAAAAGCTGAAAACTTTCCTCACTTGGACATTTACTGTGCGCTTGTTTCCTTTTTTCTATGAACTTCCACACAGTCCTCTTCATCAAGAAGCGCTTCTTCATCAGACACATGTACAAACCATGAAACAACAATCTTTATGCAGCTTTCAAGTTGTTGGTTGTTGTGTTTTTTTCAGTGAGAAACTGAATTTAGAGGATACAGCTACTGCCTAATAAAATTGAACTCACTTACAGTCAGCATAGTCATATGTCTTAAACAAATACATTATGAAAATCTGCAAACATCAGGCACCAGTTTTCCAGAACACCAAAGCATTTTGTAGAGGGAAAAAAAAAAAGGGGGGGTTAATAAAATGAGCAAAAATGGATCCATCATTTCTAACTAGCCTGTGCATCTTGCCCTAAAAATTGTGGCACCAGCTGTAATTACTGTGGGACAGAAAGCCTATGTCAGGGAAGGAGAGAACCCTTCAACCCTTCAGAAATTATCCTCTCCATTCCAAAAGGGTTCTCCAATGTCCTAAGACCACAAGGTAGTATCCTGACCCCAGGGGAAATCAGGGAAAAAACCCTGCCGTTCAGTTCAGAACAGCTGAGGCTTCTGTACGCTCCTGGAGCAGTGTCACCCATTCGTTTTACAGAGCTGTCAGAAAAGCTGACGTATGACAACCAGCTCCTTGTTTCTCCCATGTTTGTTTTCACTCTGCCTCTCTTCAGCGGCATATAGGCAAAGGCGCGGATTTATAAGGTATTTAGAGGAAGATAGATAGAAAATTGTGAAATTGTCAAAATTACTCAAAACCCAGACTCTCTTAAGTATATAGGCAATAAAACTCTGTTCTTAAACTCCTTTCCATTATGTACATAGCTGACAGCAGAGACTGGCTGTTCTTGTTACCCGCTGGCATATGCTCAGTTCCCTTATTCCATGGGCTCTTACTGCTCCATTCATCCATCCTTCCTCCATGTCTATTATCCCAACCAATTTCCTGCAGCTCTGTCTGCCTCATGGACTGCATTTTTCATCATCTCCTATTTCCACAACTCCTACCCTTTTCCTTCACGACTTCTCTGCTGAATGGCTTTTTTGTTAACACTCTTCTCTTTCAGTTATATTCTTCTTCTCTTGCTATGTCCAGATCTGATTCTTTCCCCCAGCCTCTCCAACAAAAATAGTTAAGTTGGAAAATTTCCTTGTAATGTTTGCCCTGTTCATATACTTATTTTTTGCTTAGGCACCTGCTACCTAGACAGGATATTGAGCTGGAGGGACTTCTTGTCTGATTCAGCACGGCCATTGCTATGTATGGTTTTCATGAGGGGAAAAAGCAGTATCCTAGCTTTCCCTTTCTCTCTTGAGCTCAGCTGCTGTAGATGATATAAACACACAGAGCTTCCTGAATGGCACCTGAGACTCAAGGCATAAAAGCTGGAGCCATGCAAGGTAGAAATCAGCAAGAGTAAAGTAGCGAATGTTAATTCTATTCCTTGAGGGTCATCAAACATAAAGTGCTTCCTTGCAAGAAGAAGTCAAGATTATTATCCAGGTGGCTATCAGGTAAAAATTCCTGGAGCTGAGCAGCACCACAGGTTAGCAGTCATGATTTTTTCTCTCGTGGACCTGAGCCCAACACATCAGCAGGACCAAGAGTCCTAGAGGAGGAGGAGGAGGAGGAGAAGGAACCATCTGGCATGAAAGGGTACAGCATGACCCAAGTAAGTTAGACCCTCTGAAGCAGCTAAGGATTTGGCTCCTGGCTTTGAAATAAAGAGTCCTGATAGTGCTGAGACTTTGAAGAACTTCCACCAAGAAATTAGAAAACTCCCGCTGTGCCATTTCAAAACAAAGACAGGATAAAGTGTTTGGATTTATGCAAAAGCTTTTCTCCAAATAATCAATGTTTGAAAGAATCAAATGTTTCCCTGAATTCCCCCCAGACAGCCCCATTCTGGATGAGTAACAAGAAATTAATCATCCTGTCAGAATAAACGCTGTGAGACCTTTTACTCATGCTCGCCCCTTTCTCCCTAATAGATTTTTGTCAGTCATTCAGCTAGGTCTCCCAAAAGACAGCGCTGCATCCCAGCTCCCGCCTTTTCTGAGATCTTTTTTTCCAGCTGGGACTCGTTCTGCCATTCCTGGGCATGTCAGGAGTCAATCACGCGTCACCGGAGCCCAACCCATCACGCCTGCCCTGCCTCTGCCGACTGCCACACCACCGCACGGCACCGACTCTTCATTAAATCAGGGTTGACTCCAGTCTTCCTGCAGCTGATACCCACTATCTGCCTGACACACGCAGTCACAGCTGGCGCATCTGTGGGGTTTTAACTGTTCAGATGGATAAATATGAGACTAGCAGAATATTATAAGGTCAGGGAATTAACAAACAAAAGTTCTCGCAATCATACGAATTCATTTACACCACACATTTCTGCTAAAGTTGATATAACAGTACAATTAGAAATGCAAGGAAGAAAAAGGAAGACATAACATGTGTTTTCTGTCCTTCTGAGACCATTTTTCCTTGTTATAAAGAGTCATGCCAGCTAAAAGAACACGGAGTTTTTCCATAGATACAAAATTGGGATGATGGGTTTTATCTCCAGGGAACATATCCAATTTTACATTTTTGATATATTGTATTTTAATTTCTTTTTCAACAACCAGTGACTCAACAGAAATATTTTTCTATGTCTTCATTTCTCTATAGCATGCATGTAGTTTTCATTCATTTACAAACACTTTCATTTGAGTGAACCCTCATCCATCTTTAATTATCAGGTTACATTTGAAGTGAATCTGGGAAGACTGCTGAGGGGTACAGACCCTGGCTGCAGAAAGATAGACAGATCTGTGGGTTAACCTCTGCACCTCTGGTGGGAGAAGACAGGAGAAAGATGAGTTATAAAGCAAATAACTCTCAAATTTCAAAAATACCATATGTGCAGATTGCTGATGCTTGTTAACCCTGGATGTGTTGGTAGGGGGAGGAAGAAATGTTTTCTTCCCTTCCAGGCTTCTGCAGGCTTTCATGTCTCGCCCACTTCAGCTGAGTATGCAATGTAGGAGTGGACTGTTGTGTAAGTGGAAAAGGGGCTGCACATGTGAGATGATCCAAGCTGTGACACCAACTCTGATCTAGGCATGGGTCAAACCTAGCCCAGAAACGGCCTCATTGACAACACCTTGGCATTCGTCAACATCCTGATTTGCCATTTCAGGTTGCCAGATTCAGAAGGCGCAGCTGTAAATCTATAGCTCTGCCTTTTGAGCATCAGACCAAGGCTGTATCTCAGCTTGGTAGACCAAGGACATTTCTGAGCTCCCAGGTGTCCAGGTGACTTCTTCAGCTGTGTCACAACCTCTTACCAGAGTAGAATTTGGGGATCCAGGTAGTTATCTTTGTATTAACTCATATAGTAAGAACAGCAGTCACACAGCCTGAAGACAGCTATTGCTCACGTCAACCAAAACCTTGATTAAGATGGTTGAGAGAGCAGGACTCAGAAGTGTGCCATGAAGCACACCCACCTTTCCATCTAACTGCAGCCTCTGGGTTTCAGTCTTGCTAATGATTTGAGACAGGTCAAATCATGTCCTCATCAAGTTCCAGACTCTGATTTGGAATTAAGATCCAAGGTTTGATCTAAATCTAACATTAATAAAATAAAGATGAATTACCCTAATTTGGATTAGTCGAATATTAGGGCAATTCCTGTTTCATTCAAGCCCAATTGAAGACCCAGGTAGAAGATTAATACATCTTTATCTCTGACCACTCTTGGCCTCATAAAATCAGCATTGGTTCAGACTGATCAGCTGAAGTGTCAGAATAATTCTTCAGAGATGTGCTGTAATGAATTATTTTTTCCTCTCTCCAGATAATATAAAAAGCAAACTCTTTCTAGTCACGCCAGTCAGTAAATCTATGAGGCAATCTGTAATTTACCTTTCCATTAGCAGTCATATAAGCTCCTGTTGCAGCCATCCCCTGTCTTTTTATAGTAAAATCTCACCTTTCTTATGGCAGCAAAAATCAAACCAAACAAATCTTCATCAGCTCCAGGCTGTGCAAAATGCCCAAAGTCCAGTGCAGGGCTCATGGGTGTTGTGTTACAAGCTTTTAACAAAATTCCATCTCACCCAGATGAGCTCTTTTACCTTCAGAAAAAGATAGTCCTCTACAGATGCTTTCAATCAGAGCTTTTAAATGTCTAAAGTCCCTATTTCATAGATGTCTTCTCCCTTACCCACAGCTATGCCGAGCTATGCACCTCATGTCTACTCTAATTGTAGGAGGGATCATTGGAAGTGGCACGTAGTTGAAATTAAGTAAGAGCAAGAGAGGTGCTAAAGATTTTTGTGAATTAGGTAAGGAATACAAAATGGAAGGTCGTATCGTGGAGGTGAAAGAAAACTGTAGAAGTGAAACATATGTCTCTGTCGTCTGCCTAGTAATTCAGCCTTTACATACATGAATGTAATTGTTAATGAATAATTAATTTAATGAATAATTTTTAATGAAATTTTGAAGGCACTTCATGCAAAGCATGTGCATAAAGCTTTGCTATGCCAGAAGACTTCACTGAACTTCTAGAATAAACTAAATTTGAACACTAGCTTACTCCTAATTGTGGTGTATAGCAATGAACAGTATTTATAGATGCCAGGCCAAGGATGTTAGGAGTTTCAGAGCTCTGAAAAGTAGTGATAGAATGCCATATTATCTTCATTTTGCCTCTGCCTCAAGTACAAATAGAAAACTGTGTCTTTTTCCGCTGCAAACCAAAGATATTTAGTGCCGGTCTTTTAATATTGGTTGATCTGACCTATGCTCCAATATTCTCTGCCGTTCCCCTGAGATGTAACACCCCTAAAACATTGCAGAAGTTACCAGTCAAAGACGTGGTTTCTAAAGTGCTAATTCTGATTTTTGTTTAAAGGCAGATTAAAAAAAAAATCACAACTGCTTGTCAGACATGTCTCTTTTTTTTTTTTTAATACGCTAAAATAAATATAAAGAAGGACATGTTGCTTTATTTACTTACCTTCCCCTCAAGGAGTGGCAGACACCTCAAACTCATGGAATTGCACATCTATTGGAAGTCTTCCCACAGAGATGGTGGCAGTATATGTGGTACCTGTCTACTTGCATTTAATGTAATTTTATTAAAAGATGGCTGTAGCAAGATCTTATTACAAAGAAAAAAAAAAAAGCAACAGTATACTTACTATAATTTTGGCAGTGCACAGTTCAACTTAATTTTGGAGACTTTAATTTCATGAGGGAGAATGGAGAAGCTTCCTTATTTCCTCAGATTTTCCCTCCTAGAATGAACAAGGAAGAGAGAGGACTTGCGGCAATCATTCTTGACAGCAGCACTGTGAAAATGATAATAATACTTAGAAACTGGTATTGGCAATATTGTTTTATGTTTTACAATGGGAACACCACAAATACATCTGCCATAGTCAGTTATGCTAGTGAACCAAAGCAAGTGACTGACAAATGTAGCATTCTGAAGATCACTGAAATGAGTTAAGCATTATAAATTGGATTCTGTTTTGCTTCAAATAATTTTCTTTTCTCTATCAAAAATATTTTTCCATTTTTTAAAGGGGGAATCTAGCAGTTTAGTTAATTTTATTTTCCTTGTTAATTTGCAGAACTTGCTCTGGCAGACTGAGCTGCCTAACCCGATATCGTCAACAAATTATCTCAAGCACATCTTGAGCAGTTCTGCATATTTCAGCACAAGTTTTCTTTGAAAAGATCATTCATGTAGATCCATCTGTGAGAAGAGGCTCCTTTTGGGAGTTTTACTTTAACAGACACTTAAATGTCTTGCAAAATAGAGGCAGAATCTGAACGTGAAAGAATTTTCTTTTAAAATGCTGCTAGAGGGTTGTTACTGAGGAGAGAAGGAAGGAGGAGTAAAGCATGCCTGGAAAACATTACTGCTGGTCACTGGTCTGAACTACTTTGAGAAGAATTTGTTCACTCACTTGTGCAGATCTTTTTCTCCAAGTATTCTAGAGATCATACAGATTTAAAGCACTTTCAGATCAAGTTTTTGGCTCTGTTTAGCCATTTCCATTTTTTCAACATAACATTCACACTGCTACATACAGCTTTACTAGAGACCACAAATAATTATTATTCATGGTTTTGACAAGTTGAAGAGTAATTACTTAGGAGATTGAACTTAAGTGAACTGCCTAATATTCTTTGCTTCTGTAGCAACCAATGTGTTTTCAATCCAGAATATTCAGAAATCATGAACTAGGTCTGATGTTTGATGACATTAATTTTATTTTCATGACAGATGGGGTTTTTTGGCAGGGGGGCAGCTGAGAGCATGTGGAGTGTGTGTGGGAACTTTTTTTTGTTTTAAAAAAAAAAAAGCAAGGTGAGATTTTCACATAATCACTTGCTTTGGGGATTTGGAGTTGTAGTAAACTTTGCCCTGGATGCTTTGTCTAGCATCCAGTGGGCATCCAGTTCAACCTTACGCCTACTGTGCTTTTGAAAGAAATACTGTCTGTCGGACAGCACATGGTAGCTGAATTCCTCCTACCTCACCTGCATGTGGCTAATTGTATCAGTCATTATCCCCTTGTCCAAGTTGGAAAAGAGGGGCAAGACCTAAGACACTTAATTAGTTTAGTTGGTTCTGATGTGTCTTTTTGGGCTTAATATCTCCTGCCTGTGAATGGTTAGAAGATAGGGACAGGTACATTAACAGTGAGCTGCCACCGTAGTCAATGTACCCTAAACCTGGCATGCACCCCCTCCTTCCCCGAACTTGAGTGAAATATCAGGTGATATGAAGAGTTTGGTAGCATGGTGGTAGCACATCCAGCAATATCAAAACACTTAATAAACATAGATGGACTGAACTTTAGCATCCTATTGCTGTATTCACTAGAACAGTTAGATATTGCTAGATTAGCAATTGTTTCTGGACTTCCTTGTTTCCCATTCACATGCCAGAACAAACACCCAGAGACCCAAAAAAGCTGCAGGAGCAAAACTCTCTGGAAGTTTGATCCTGTCCATGGCAGTGGCAGGCTGCGCTAAGCCAAGGCTACCCAGTGGCTTCACTCCTCTTGCAGCTCTCAGCACAGGCATGGGGCTTTGCCTGCGTAACTGTTCCTGGGAAAGGATGGAAATAAGCATTACTGCTTCCCTGCCTTCCCTCCATCATGAACAGCCCAGCAGCCATCTGAGTAGCAAGGACTTGTCATGCCTGCCTTCACCAATAGCAAAATGGAAATCTTGATTGCTATTAAAGAAGCTTTTTTTACATTTTTTGCTAGGCTGTAACAAGCATTTCAACTGTTCATTTGTGTTAACATTGCAAGATAGGGTGTAACCTGTAGACTAACTAATTAAATGCTCTTTGATTTTGAGTGAAGTGTTTGGTACAGTTTAGACAACAGAGTCTAATTAGCGCTGGATGTTTAATGGAACTAAAGACCCATGAAAAGCAAAAGGTGCTGAAATAAAAAGTCAGTGAGAGAGATGTGAAGAAAAATGAGAGTAAAATAAGGAAAATAAAATAACCCTTTGCTGTGCTAGAAATACCATTCCCTCAGAAAAAACTATATTAATTATGAAAAATGGATAAAATCTCTTGAACTCAAAAGTCCAGCTGTTTAGGGTAATATAATGGAAAGCTATCCAAAGCACATTATGTCAGCAAGCAACAGATCAAGGTATTTCACACCATCTCACCACATTTCCTTTCTTCCAGGCAACAAATTCACCCCCATATTTTTACAATAGAATAAAACCTCTGTACGTATTGCTTTGTGCGCTATGATTCACAGCTTCTCAGCAGGAAATAGAATGTTTGCCTTAGCAGCACCTTCTTCTGTCAGTAAATGTAGCCAATTTATGGTTTTCCTTGACTGAGAAAAATGTGTATGCGCCTTTCTACCAGTATGTAGCTAAGTCTGTAAACTTAAAAAACAAAATAAAAATCTCAATAGACGGGTCTGCAGCGTAGCTTTAAAACAATAAACTTTTATTCAATGCATGTGTCTTCTCTAAGAAGGGATTATGCTGAATGGTTTAGGAATAACAAAGTCTAGATTGCATCCCCAGCTCTGAACTAATTCCTTGGTACTACCATCTGCTGAAAACCTGGGAGAAAGGTGTACCAAATCAGTGCTAAAAGCCATGGCCCGTTTAGTTTTTCAGCACGTCTGGTTCCTAGGCACCACCTTTTTTTACAATGGGGAGTTAGTTTTAGGTTTAGGTTTTGGTTTGGTGGGGCTCTTGTTTTTTTTCTCTTTTCTTTTAGGGCTTTTCAATTTATTTATTATGTATTTGCAATTTATTTATTCTGAAGGAAAGAAGGTGAACAATGAAGTCAGGAGGCTGGTAATACATTGTATGTTTACACTACCACCACTAGTCCCTGAATAAGGGTGATTTTAAAAAAAAGCACTCAGAGTAACTGCAGTACAGACACAGTTGCCTTAATCCTGCAGCAGCAACATGTCAGAGAACACAGAATGCAGCCCTTGCTTTCTAAGAAACAACATTTGTGTAATGATGTGCAGCATCCCTATCCAGTGGCGTGTGGTAGGGCAAGGATGCCTATGAGGGCAAAGCTTCCCGAGGAGGGACGCGTGCCCTGTGCTCTGCAGCAGGCTGCTGGGGAGCGTAGCTGCGCTACGGGTCGATGCAATGCAGAAGTGGTGCCTGGTCCCCGTCAGACATGCGGGCTGGTAGCTTGAGCCGCTCAGACCTTATGCGTAGCCGTCATGGGGCAGGAATAAAAATGGTCCAGTGGTTCTGGAAGGCCCTCCCTGCCTCCGAGCCCTGTGGCCTGTCTCCTCACACCTCACTGCCCACATACAGCATCAGACAATGTTTGCTTTCTACTCACAGCCGCTGTACCCTCTTCTTTCTCCTCAAAACACAGAAACCAGGACAAAATATTCCCCAGGGCTGGACTCCTGTGCAGCAGGAAGGCATGCTCTTTGGGAGAAGCTCGAGCAACTTATGGCCAAGATTGCTGGGCAGGTCTTGCTCATGGTCCCCAGGAGCTGCTCCAGGCGCTGAGAAACTCGCAGGGGAGTTTGGAATCACAGCCTCACACAAGCTTACATGGAGCCCAGACCCCAACCCCAGAGAGTCATGTATGACCAGACCCTCTGACACGGGCTCTGTACCAAAGGTCTCCATGCCAAAACAAGGACGATATGTTCTGCTGTGCTATGGCTGTGTTTTTCTTCATGGGCTTCAGGTAGGCTGCCTTTTCGTGTTTGGATTGCCACCCTGCACTGTTAGAGTGAAAGCTAGCATCAAGCAGTTGCTGAGCTGCCGCCTTATATTGCTGCTTGAAGCAAAGTCCAAGTCACAACAACTGCAAACTAGAGCGTTGAAGTCACCGAACCCCTGTGTCCTTTGGCCATTGGTACAGAATTGACTGGCTGCTTCACAGCCCACCACAGGCGACTTTTTACAGCACGATGTCCATGTGTGTCATATGGAGACTTGTATGTGGCTTATGAGTGAGAGAGGCCACAAAGGTTTCTGGGATATTTTTGGAAGATTACGTCAGTCTTAGAAAGCCAAACAGTTTTGTTTACATCTGCATTGCATCTACAGGCGTGGAGCTTGGCGTTAGCAGCCCTCTCATCACACCCATGTTTTTTTGCTGAAGGAAACAGCTAGTTTAAACCCACTTCAAAGCCAGGGCATGAATTAACAATTCACACTTTGGACATCTGCAGGAAAATGAACTGGGTATTAGATCACACATGGGGCATTGCTGCTACAGATGAGAAGTTTGGCATGCATAGAGTGTGCTTACATTTATTATCTCCCAACTTTTCCTGCTAACTGCTTTGATAAACTTGGTAGAGATCAGCAAATGCTTGGTGAGCATCACAGAGCAGCCTTGGAGCACAGGAGCTGGTTTCCTTCTGATCAAAAGTAAACAAAAATATACATGCAATCTGCTTCATCTGCATATTGGGGTTCAGCCCAGGGGACCAGAATCGACCTAGTCCAAAGCAACCTTCCTGACTTGGGTATAGTCCGAAAGTCGGATCTTTAACACTGAGTATTTCTCTCTAGAAATATCTTTCTATTGGGCAATACTATCCTCTAATGCAGCTGTAGCCACAATGCTCTGACACTGGGTTAAGTGTTTGCACCTTGGCTACTTGTCAGTCTTGGAGCTACTGCCATCGAGGAGGAAAGGGAAGAACTGACTCAGCAGTTACAGCAGCAGGGTTTTATACAGATCAGCACAGCACGCAAGGTGGCACCATATGTTCCTGCCCTTCAGCATCTAACAAATATCAATTAATTCCAGCAGGCACCAACACAGAAGCAAATGCTAATTAGAGATTTGGAGAAAGGGGTGGTATTAGCAATCTAAATATTGGGGAAAATTCATGCTATGCTTAGAGGCACTCGAAGGAGGACAAACTGAAGGTCATTTGCATTAAAAAAGCTGTGATAGCAGCCAGCCAGCCACCCCCACCCCCCAACATTCGAAGCCAGAGCTAGCTTGGTCAGAGCTAAATCACAGGAGATTTGGAAAATAGGCTTAGAAGCTGATATTCAGTACAATGAAGAACAGCAAATCATTGAAGGCTCACATGTGAGTGGCTAAAATGAATGAAACACTGAGCTACAAGAAAGATACCTTCCCTCTGGAGTTTTGTAAATATCACAGAGCACCTTGGTGCTACTGATACATAACTAATGCAATAACAAACACTGATTTCTTCAAAAGTACAAATTTATGTAATGTTAATTATTTTGCGGAATCCATCACTAGTTATAAGTATACTAAATTTTAACTTGGATTTACTGCAGTCTTTATAAGGCATTTATTCTTAGTGGCTGGGAAGCTTACATGGTCACAAGGAAGAAGGTTTGTTTTCAGGTTTAAGAGCTCCTACATTCTCTGGATAGTGACAAAGCAGAGTTGTATCCTATTTTCTTTTTTTAGGGGCCATTTGTTATATATACAAGCAAAATCTGCTGATTTCTTTAAAGCCTTTAAGTACTGTGACTTGATGACAGGACTGCTGCCAAGAGGAGAGTGGAAGTTGCAGCTAGATGCTCTGTTTAGGTGAGTCCTAGCAGTGGATGGAAAGACTGTAAGGCCAGAGTTCAGCTT
Organism: Aquila spilogaster; assembly: GCA_024606505.1. Lineage (NCBI taxonomy): Eukaryota > Metazoa > Chordata > Aves > Accipitriformes > Accipitridae > Aquila > Aquila spilogaster. The sequence goes on along the minus strand of JANHGO010000073.1, from coordinate 15,943,045 downwards.
TAAGAGGCTGGGTACCCAAAATCTTTCAAAGATCCCAGCCCAGAGAATTAGAATATCATCAGCAGTGACATCCTCTTCAATCTGTGCAGCTGATTAAAAAAAACCAAACCAAAACCAAAGAAAAAAAACCCAACACAGGTTTAAATGCAAGTCCATATTTTGAAAGGCAGCAAGAGGAAGAAGGGCCAGAGTGCCCAAAGCCATGGAAAAGGGGCTTTCATAACAGTGACGACGACTTAACAAAGTCCTCGACTCTTGTGAACTTCCCCACCACCACCTGCAACCTGTCAGACCATTTCTATTGCAATGTACGCTGGCAACCATAATTATTTGCACAGAAGAAAATAGAGTAAGAAATAATTACTGAATTTCCAGGTGTCTTTTCATAGAACTCAGAGGTTTTCTTTTCCTCCAGTGCCAACACCAATGAAGTTTCTGGAGACCAACAATACAAGTATTTCTTTTGGAGCAGAGGAAAGTCATGCCACTAGTGGCATGCCCTTCTCCATCAACTATTCTTTGTTTTCTAAGGTAGGTTAATGCAGTCCTTTGTTTTTCTCTTTTTTTCTGTGGAACCTTTGTTGGTGCTAGAAGGGAAATGATGAAGAGCTAGTTCAAGCTGAGAGGATAAGAAATGTGGAAAACTTTACTCCAAGGCTGGTTTTCATGATTGATTAACTAGAAACAACTGGAGTAACAAGACTACTGCTAGGTCTGCATGTCATCTGCTATTCACATGGATTAGTACTGAGAATGAAGAAATTAAATGTATGAAGCTCAGAAATGTAGACAGTACCCTGGAACACTGCTCATGTAATTAGTTGAAATGAAACTCCTCAAACTTGACTTAATATCTGGTGTTGGGTGTTGTTTCTGAAGTCACAGCTGTTGCTTTATGAGGAGGGAGGGGAGGGGAGGGGGACATCAGCATTGCTGTTTGTGCTTAACTTGCTGCAGTAATACCAGATCTCTGAAATTAAATCACAGCTCCAAAGTATGGCCTTTTCACTGTCCATCAATTCATATTGCTTTGAAGACTGGGAATGGCACAAGGTCACCAAACGTCAAAAAGCACACAAAACACCCTTTAAATGCTTATGAGAGAGAAAGCACTGAGGTTTGGGAGAGAAACTTTTGCACTAAGAAGGGCATTCACAAGAACATACCACCTCCTAATCCTAAAAAATTGAAGGCCACGTGAGACATGGCTTTGGGCCAGTTTAGTGGTTAGACAAAAATGAAGGCAAAATATCAAAACAAATAGTCATTATACTCAACATGGACTACAGTTTCCAGTGCTTTCTTTTTTTTTTTTTTTTTTTTCCTTCCCTCCCCCCTTGGCTTTCTCGGCCCAGTGGCTCCTTGAAGACTTTACACATCAAATCATCTACCTTAAAGGCAGGTAGGGCCTGACTTTGTGTCACTGTCACCACCAGCAGTTTTCCTATTCACTCTAACAGCCCAGGACTGACTTTCTTCTAGCTCAGGTCTTTCCTTTGATCCAAGGACTCTAAAATTCCCTGCACTAATCTTTGTTGGTCTTTTGAAAGAGCAGGTAGTACTCAGGTGGTTTACTGACCCCAACCCTGCTGTCTAGAAGAAAAGACAATACTCACAGGATGGCCAGAGCCCATTTTCCCTTCAGGAGAACACTTTACTCATGACCTAGACCAAGGAAAAGTCTGAAACCTTCAGGGAAGGTTAAGTCCATAGGCTTACAGATAGCTGAGAAGTTTTGTGTCATATGAAAACAAATCTAGAAGACAGTAATGGATGTTAACCATGCAGTACAAACCAATAAGTACACTTGCAGTCATGCATTTTGGTGTTCTAAACACCTAAAAAATTCGGCTTTCAATTCACATTGCAAACCTCCCTGCGGGGGTTTAAAAAATCCTAACCTCCAAGCCTGGCCTCCAGACATGTTTTGTCCTTGGTGGAAGACACTGGAGGCGCTTGAACTGTCAAAAGACTGAAGAAGCCAATGCAAAAATTTCATTTGTGTGGATATTCTGCTCTCAGGAGGGTGAAATTCAATAGCAGAAAGTAAACGTTTTGTATTTTTTTCCTTTCTGAAAAGGCTAATCATTTGTGATAGAAACTCTAAAATACTTAATCCTAATTTTGATATGACTCTATGCTATTTGGTAAATACGTGATACAGAAAGAAATGGCATTACTGCATTACTTGTCCAGCAAAATTCTTAAGATACTCTTCAGGCTTTGAAAGAGTCTCACAGGAGAGTTTGGTCGAAAGGAGAATGATGCTCTTTTGAGCCAACTGACAGCTGGAAAGGCAGCAGCAATTTTCCTGTTGAATTCAGACTGCTGTATGATAAACGCTGTTTTAAACTGAAAGCTTGAAATATGAATGTAAATTGTTTGCATCAAGAAAAGCATTGCTGACCAAAGGACACGTGCTAGGCAGCACCAGTTATCAAAATGATATCACTCCTGCCCTGCTGTCTTTAGCAATTCTGTATCTAACAACAAATCAAAGGAAAGGTTTGATTTGTGAACAAATTGCAATTTGTATTTGCATAGTCGAATGGATTATGGAATTGGGATTTGTAATTGGATCAGAACAACGAGCTCTCACCTCTGCGGCAGTGGCACCGGGGGAGCACCCATGTTTCCTTCCGCTTCCTTGTCAGTTGGTTCAAGAGTCTGAGGTTTGTAGCTCACTACAAAATGGTCCTGAGATGAACACAACATCTGCCATATTCAGGGCTAAATACACAAGCCACGTCTTTGACCTCCTGTCTGGAGAAAGAGGTAAATGCAACTTTTCCACACTCAGTAGTGCTGGGACGTTAATCATCTTTGTAAGGACCTCAATCAGTAAATTGCAAGACAAAGGCAAAAAGAAAAAAACACCCAACAACCTAGCACAGAAAGCTCTGCTGAGGCTGCACTCAAGGTGCTTTTGTAAGAAATAACAAAAGCAATTTTACAGCTTGGTGACTGAAAGGACATGGCTATATGGGCCATTATTAAAGTGGACAAAAAGCAGATTTTCCTACAGAGGCCAGCTTAGACCCATTGCTAGGGCTGTGCAAAGCTGTGGGGTAGAGGAGGGGACAGAGCATTTTACACCCGGCAGCAGGCTCTCCGGTGAAAGGAGGGCTCCTAGTCTTCAGAGAGAGCCTTAGTCATTATTCTTGGTGTTCAAAGGTGAGGAATGCTGAGGGAATCAATGAAAGTAAAATAATTTCCTAAACCTTGTCTATTCAATTCAGCAAATGCTTATCAAGGTTTGTTTATTTTCAGATAGAAAATTATTGGTTCAGCCCTTTTGGGGTTGAAGGATGGTTAGCTGGGGCTGGGAAGCCAACACCAGGCTATGAAACTGGAGACAAAACCTGAATACAGCAGGATCTGAAGAAAGTCAAGTTGGCAGAAACTATAAAAGGGTGACAGGGCAGGAGGCTAGAGAGGGAGCAGACTAGCTAGGATACAGACGATGAAGATTTGGGGATAATCCGCAAAGCAGGGCTAGTAGGAAGCTTCTAGGGTCCTCCTGGCATGAAGGCAGGAGAGAGGAGGGCATGGCTGAAAGGTGCGAGGTGCTGCAGGGCTAGCTGGTGAGATGAGCTGCAGGGCAGAAGGAACAGCAGGAGGGGTATGGTGGGGACAAACCCCTGCTCCGGCGGGGGCCTGCAGTCTCCAGCAGTACCCAGATGGCCAGTCCAGGTGTCCTGGTTTCAGCTGGGATAGTTAATTGTCTTCCTAGTAGCTGGTACAGTCCTTTGTTTTTGAGTTAAGTATGAGAAGAATGTTGATAACACTGGTATTTTCAGTTGTTGCTAAGTAATGTTTAGTTTAAAGTCAAGGATTTTTCAGCTTCTGATGCCCAGCCAGCAAGAAGGCTGGAGGGGCACAAGAAATTGGGAGGGGACACAGCCAGGGCAGCTGACCCAAACTGGCCAAAGGGGTATTCCATACCGTGGGACATCCCATCCAGTATAGGAACTGGGGGGAGTGGGGGTGGGGGATCGCCACTCGGGGACTAACTGGGCGTCGATCGGCAAGTGGTGAGCAATTGCACTGTGCATCACTTGTATATTCTAATCCTTTTATTATTACTATTGTCATTTTACTACTGTTATCATTATCATTATTAGTTTCTTCTTTTCTGTTCTATTAAACCGTTCTTATCTCAACCCACGAGTTTTACTTCTTTTCCCGATTCTCTCCCCCATCCCACTGGGTGTGGGGGGGAGTGAGTGAGCGGCTGCGTGGTGCTTAGTTGCTGGTTGGGGTTAAACCATGACACCAGGGCACTGGGGCAGGCTGGGGCAGCGGTAGTGGGGATGGGCACTGGCAGGAAACCTGGTGTATGGGAACGGGGGCAAGGAGAAAAGGTCTGCCTTGTAACCAGAACTGCTCCTACAACATACATACAAAGCAAAGCTCTTTTGTCTTAAGCGCCTTAAAATTTTCACTGTTCAAAATAGGAACACAATCTGTTCTGACCTGTTTGCTATGTTTCAGGTTAGCATGAAAACATATAAATCTTATATGCATAAAGTATAACGGATTAGCATAATTTATCATCTGAAGTTCAACTTTCCATCATAGCTGGCTGTATTTCTGTTCTAGATTTGAAAGGAAAAAAAAAAAAAAATCACTCTTCTTTTTAAGCCAGTTTGTTTTCCCTCAAAGGATTTCCTTCAGCATAAGCTGTGCTGACCCATCTGCCCATAGCTCTCTGTGGCCTGAAGTGGATTAACATTCTACCTGCCATTGTGCCAGCATTTACTAAATTTCCTAGAAATTTTTAAAAGCAGAGAAAAAAGAAACGGCAACTAGGAAATCTCCAAGCTCTTACCCTGGATTAATAGATTCTGGGGGGAATTTGATGAAAAATGGACAGCAGACACAGCTTCTGTATCAACATGGGTTTTTCTTCTTTGGCTTTTAATTTGGTACAAATTTTGCCAAACATTAGTTACCATTAGTCCTACTTGTGAAGATCCAAACTACATGCGTACACTCCTAATAGCTGAATAAGTAATTATAAGTAAAATAAATAGTAGACAAGCTTGGGCACGGCAACCAGGTCATGGCAACACCAATTGATAAGAAGGACTGCGAACCCTTCAGCCTGACACAAGAGACTTTGCTGATGAGTGTGACAAGAAGGGTCATGAGTGAATTGGATCCAGACTGCCTGTCTCTGTTTCGCAGAAATGTGAAGTAGCTCGTCAGATGGAAACCGTTAGGAGACAGTACAATCGTAACACTACTCTGAAGACAACTCTAAGGAAAAAACCTCTCCTCATACAACCAACACATTCAACTCTCAGGTTGTCACTCATAAATACTAACTGCAAAGCAGCTGTATAAGAGCCCCCACACCACCACAGGTTGACGAACTTTACTTACCCTGGGGAAAACTGTATTTTTGAGAACTGATCCTACCAGGGGTGTATGCTCCAGCATGGAGTACAGCATTTATGCCACCATGCCACAGAGGTCTTGCTCTGAAACGCAGAGAAAGCACAAATGAAAACATCAAGTGTCTGTACGGTCATTATCCCAGGGTCACAAACATTTGCTTTGCTTGACATGTAGTGCCTCAAGTCCAGAGAAAGAAAAGAAATGGAGGCTACACAGTGGTATTGCTGGAATCTGTCTGAAAACAGTTCCCAATTCTGTTTTTGCTTTTCAGTAATGGCCTTTGATTAATTTATTGTGGTTTTTAAAATTATTTTTTTCTTTGCTTATAATAGCCGTGATTATACCACAACAGGCAGGAAAACCAGCCACATGTGGCACGAGCTGTGCTGTCCTTGGCTGGAGGAGGAGGAGCAGGGCCGAGCTGGCGGTGGCCCTACCATCCTCACCTGTGTGGGGTCCAGTCCTCCTGCCCCACTCCCCTCCTCCTTGCCTGCCCTTCTCCTCCAGGGAGGGAAATGGAGCACCTCAGCCTGACCAAACCATCCCATGTCACCCCACGGAGCTGGCTCCATCGCTGCCTGGCTCCCAGTGGGACCGCATCTACCATTTCAAATAGCAGCTGTGCTGGCGCTGCAGTTTAAGCTTGCAATTAAATTGTGGGTTGAGGTCTTTACGAAAAATGCCATGGGATTATGAATGATCACAAGCAATCAAATAAAACAGGACATCTCTAGCTCAAGAGGGCTGCTGCTGCTTGTTGGTGTGTCAGGGAAATTGTTCAAGTACTTATCAGCCGTGATATCGTTTACTTGTTGTGATTTAATGAGATCATAGCTCCACAGGCAGGAGTCTTAGTGATATGTAGATACCTAAGCATGTGGATAGGCACCCAAAAACAATGCTCAAACCCCTAGGTTCACAGATACCAGAGAAAGCTGTGAAAATTTGGTGCTTAAGTGCTTCTGAAAATTCCCCAAGAAGCAAAGCTTTACAAGTAAGCACGACATGATTTCCTCTAATTTCAAAGAGCATCAAGCAGCCAAATGTCTTTGAGGATCTGGTCCCAACTGCTATATGACACGGGGCCGCAGCATAAGATGGAGCCAGACTCTAAGCTTGTGCTGCTTTGTGTTTTCATTAGCAGTGACTAGTTGTTTTACTGGGGTACACAGGAGTGCTAACAGGCAAACTCCATAATGATTTACACATGGCCAAATGTTACGTAGACCACACTTGGATTAACTGGCACACTGTTCTTGTATTTGCGATTTTTTGTCGCAGAATTTGAAGAATTTGCAACATTCACTCTCTATCACATCTGAACTTGAAGAGAAACATCTAAAACTTTTTTTTATGTACCAAAAGAACTGAAACTACCAAGCTGCTGCTTTGCTGGCTAGCATTAATGAATCTACACCCTGCATGTCTTCTACCAGCCAAGAAGCTCTGCCATAATGCACAAAACTATGGAAATGAGGTTGCGGTTGCATAGGGACACTCTGAAATAAAAACACAAGCAGCTCTGCAAGAATATGGTATGTTCTAGGGACACCGTGTTAGCAAATGGGAACTGCATCCCAAGGAAAATGCCTGAGTAGACTGAAGCAAGGATGAGACATGATACAAACCCCACTGGGCTCTGACTGTCTCAGTGGACAAAACATGATTTGTTAACACCCACAGTAGCTGCTTGTGGCAGAAATATGTCAATGAGTATCGCTTATATGGAAAGTCAGCAGAACTCCTGTCTCAGCAAAACCATTTGAGAATAGGGTTTATTATAAGCTGCTGATATTACACACTATCATATCAAGGCGTTGAAAGACATTAATTTTTTTTTTCTTTAGAACAGCTGCAGGAGACATACCTGATGGGTCGATGGCCTCACTACATGAGGGAAAAAAATCCATGTGCCTCTCTTGTCAGGAATGCATAAGTAATTATTTGCACTTGTTCATTCTGGAAGAGAGAAATTGTTTGCATGCGTGCAATAATAAATCAGGCATTTTAAATATTTGATCCTCTGCTGTCAGAAAAATGTCAATACAAAAGCAGTTTCCAGTAGCTAAGATTTGTAATAGAAATTCAAGCCCTTTGTGGAAAAGGCCTTGGATTTAAGGATCTCATCTTTTTCTGTAGTGGAAAAATAAGTAAGAACATTGTCTATTTAGGTGAATCTATACGCTTGATAAAAACTTTATAGGTTTTTCAAATGGCTATTAGATTTAGAATGAACCCATTTAGACATTGTTATTCTTCCCCTTATTCTTAGCTGAAATGCTGGATTTTGCTAATGCACATGGCTGGTTAATGGGGTCACTGCAATATTGAAAGAATAATTGTCAGAAACAGGGTAAATTGTTTTCTCTGTAGTTTATTGTTACCATTACTGTTTTGAGATGTATATCAAACAAAGTAGCTAAATTGCCTCTGAGAACCTCATTGCAACATGATGGATTCCTACAATTTAGCTGGAAGAACAGATTGCCTTGTGGTCCTAACACACTGCTCTGTTCCACCCCCCAATTCAATAGACATTTTGGTTTAGTTTCTGAATAAAAAGTTACAGTTGTGCTACTTCACCTTCATCACAGTGCTGTGACTATAAGTACTTCAAGCAGACCTTCTATATTTTTTTAATAATTTCCCAGGGCAAGAATAATTATGCAGGGTATAATCATAGTTTCTACAAAATAAGTTATAGTTAAGAGTATATAACCCTTATGAAGAGGGTATCTGTGTAAAACTGAATGAAAAGGAAAATATGCAAGACTTGGTTGAGTCCTGCAGTGAAAACTTAAAGAATCTTTCTTCTGGAACGCAGTTATGTAAAAATGACTTCTGATTTCCGACTGAACAGCTTCTTACAATATCCAGTCACATCTGCTTAGTTGTTTGACAGAAATTACTTTTATTGCCTCTTCCCCTTGAGATACAGTACATACCAATGCCATTTTAAAAGTCTCCTTTCAGTGCAGAACCATGTCTCGCAGTCAGAAAGAGACAAAGACTCCAGCAAGCCCTTTCAGACCAGCCCGGCTCTCCTCTCTTCCCGCCCGGGCACACATGCTATAAAAATGGTCTTTCTCTAATTTTCTTTTTTTTGTTGTACAACTTGTAATTTATTGCAAGTATCCAGAGAGGTAAATTGACAGGCAGCTGCATGTTAGGGTGATATTTCTCTCCTGACAACACTAGATGGACCCAGACGTAGGAAACAATGTGGTATCATGAGATATTTTTGCTGAATATGATGCTTTCAACTGAGCATCTTCAAGACTGCTTCACCTTTAAATCTGAATTTTCCAGATATAACAAGGATTTGACGTTGACCCTTCACCTGACAGTAATACATTTTTTATCTTTTAATAACATACAGAAGTGCTGCGTTGTGATTTCAGGAAGCTCTTTGAGTAAACAAATCATATTCATGGCTTAGAGACTAACATGCCTTCCCAGACTCTATAAAGATGAGAGATAAGCCGAAAGATAGGCTTGGAAAAGTTTTCAGCCAGCTAACAGAATTTCTTTTAGGAATACATTGCTGCACCAGTTAGAAATTAATATTTGAATTGATATTTTTTAAGGTAGGGCTGTTTATATGATTTCTTGAATTGATTTCTCAATACTGTTTGATCCAAATGCACTGAGAGTTTCTAACCAGGTCTTTAGCCCAGTTTCTCAGGAAAACAAGTTTTATGTGCTCATATAGTCTGGCTCCCTATGACGAGCAAATTCTTTTTGAACTTAAACTTCAATTTACAATTTCACTTAAATTTTACATCATGCTAAAAGCAATCCCCTCCAAATTCTGATTCATTCCCTGGTCATCAGCAGTTAGAATGAGAAAAGCAGATGTACTGCTACTATCACACCCCCCCACCCCATGGCAGAAATGCTGAGCTATGGATAGTTTTTGGTCCAGACTGGGCAGAAATGAGTGAGGGTGGTGAAGGTCAGTATTACAGTGAAATAAATCTATTAGACAGGGATGCTTTTAAACAGAAAATGAAGACTGCACTGATAAAAATTGAGGAATTTTGTTCTAAAGGCAGTCTTGCAATAGGTTTCCAGGGGAAATCGGCACTGCAGAGGGAAACCAACACAGCCATCAAATGTTGCACGTACCTCTGGGTCCTCCACGGACTTTCCTCCAGATCCAATTTTGGATGACAGCTGCCACTTAGAGGGAACTTCACTTGGCATCTGGTGGTAGGAATGAAATGTGTCCAGCACAGTAGGACAACAAAAAATTAATTAACTGTGGGCTAGCTTGGGAAATTAGCTGGCGGAAGGGAAGCAGCAAGATTTGTCTGAAGTTTGAGGAATAACCCCAGTGAAATATTTTAGAATATAGAGGGGGGGCACGAGCATACTGGCCAGCCGAGAAGGGTTTTCAAGTATGCATTTGGAAAGCGAAGGCAGAAAGACAGACACGCAACACTGAAGAACTGAGGACTGAGCATCACCCACATTGTCTACATAAATGTCTTGAAATTTCTAAATGAGAGTTTTGAAACTGTGTTCAAACTGGAAAGGAATATTTTTATGTAACACAGTGGAGAATAATTACTGATGGATTGAAACGAACAGCACGCGTATTATTTATTTTATCGGTTGAATTCTGTGATTTGTTCCTCATCCTACAGTCTCGTAATGGCATTAAGTGATGATTGTGTGCTAGCATGGGTAATCAGAATGAAAATTAGCCTTTTTCAGTTGAATTAATTGTGTCTATTTATTCTGCTTCCAATTCAGTTTTTAGCTATTATTTATAGTCTATTTAAGAAAGATTGCATCTCTTCTGCAAAACCACTGTCTTCAGCAAAACCACTGTCAGAAATAAGAGCAGTTTTACAAAAACTGAAATAACACAGCATTTCTCATTTCAGTTGGATGTGCCTTCCATACTTAGGTTTTGGCTTGAAAAGAAAGCCATTATATTCAGATAATAGTTTTCCCAGCCAAAAGCATGTGCTCATATGGAAAAGATTGACTGTTAAACTCTAGCAAAATCTGTAATCTATGCACAATGACATTTTATAATAGCAGCCTACGCTAAGTAAAGGCATTTTGTTTTTATTTTTAAAAACTCCTGAGAAACCACAGGGTTGATCTATCTGAACCCAGACCAGGAGCCGAATGTCTCATTGTGCTTTTGACAAAAGTTGATTTGTTCAGCGCTGGAAAAGACTGGGACGGTTGTATCAGAGTTGTTACAATATGACAAGGGTTGCTATCTGTAAACCCCTCATCTTGTATAGGAGCTGGGTACATTAATTTATGTACCCAAGGCTCACTTCATTAGTCAGGGCTAGGTAAAAATCTGCACTGTTGCCTTCATTATGTATTTTGAGGCAAATTCTTCCCCTTGCTCCAACCCTCAGTGCCCCAGACAGGCAGTAATCACAAGCCTGTGTAAAGCATCCTCTGAGAACAAGAATTTCCTAGCAAACACCAGTTAGAGGTGAGTAGGATTACACAGGGTGCAGCATCCCCAAGTGTTTGATTCAGTCAGATTTTGGGTGACTCTCATGCTAGTGCCGCTGCTCCTGTCCTTGGGGGATTTTCTCAAAGCTTAAGAGAGGTAAAAGGCTGTGTGTGTAGCTGGTCCCTCTCTTACACTCTGTTGGTTAGAGGATGAGTTTAAACTGAAAACTAATAGCATGAGTTGGAAGAACCAGAGAAGCCAAGCTGCTTCTGACAGGTCGCCAGTGATGCCTAACATTTGCAAAGCAGGAGGCTAGGTCCTGGCGAGCAAAGCCCGGTTCTGCTGTGCAGTCGGAGCAGCGACTCTCCCCACACAGACCTTTCCCTTCGTGCCATCCTTGGCCCACCTCCTCCATCTCCAAACTTGCCAGCTGCCCGCTCTCATGTTGGCAATCCACAGGCTTTGCTGCTTCTCCCAGTGTAAACGCCATGCTTTCCACCCACCTGAGGGGAAAAGGGCGGCCGTTCACGAAGAGGCAAAGCCTTGGAGGAGCTTTCCTCTTCCGCAAGGCACAGCTGCTGTGCCTCTGCTCCCGTGGTCCGGCGACATTTATTTGCCTGGCACAGCAAGCAAGGAAAAACCTCCACTATGAGCTGCCGGGCTGCTCCACAAAAAACTGGAGGATACGTTTGGGGAAAGCTTTTCCTGTAGCTCATACACAGGTAGGAACAGTTTAAAAAAAAAAAAAAAAAAAGAAAGGCTGAGTGTGTGATTCTTAAGTGACCCTATCAAAGCTAAAGTTTCTAGAGACCCATATTTTAGTTATGTGGGAACTTTTTATGGGAAGTTTTCCTACGGCATATACTAGTTACTGTATTACTGAGGTGTGCAAAGGACTAAAGGATAACGCTGTCGGGGAGACATACAACTCCCAGTTGCCTACACAGTAAATCTTCCAGTGGAGGGGAAGAGGAGCCTGCAATTTCAGTCATCCTTAATACCCTGTGATGTACCATCACAGCTTTTAATTAAAACTACTGAGCAGGAGGGGTTTTTATTTCACTCCAGAGCAGGATGGGTGGTAACAATGAGAAGGGGATGCCTCTTTACTTATTAATTTGCAATATTACTAGTAGTCCTCCCATGAACTCCATCTGGTGCCCAAGAGCCACAGGGCTTATTACTTACAGGGCACGTTTGCTGCCGAGCCTGTGAGTTTCCTGCAGATCCCACTCACAGCAACTGGCAGTGAAGCTCAGGAACTGGCATGCCCAGGAAACCCTGTCTCATGAGCCTTCAGCCAAAATGTGACACTTCACTGTAAGCTCTGGGAATAAATGAAAAAATCTGCTCCTGTGTCATGTGCATTGCCTTCAGGGAACAAGAGTCTCAAGGTAAGGCAGGCCTGCAGAACAGCAGCTGTAAAGACAAAAGCTACTTGAAGGGCACTCTGCAACTACTAATTTCTTCACACGAGAGGGTGCTTGCATCTGCAGTGCCCTGTGGACAGATGTGGCCACATGTCAGTGCACCAAAGGAAGCTGCGCACATTGCACCTTAGTTACATTAAGCGACATTGCCAGTCCATTTGGCCCAGAGCAGTAGGGTTTTTTTGTTTGTTTGTTTGTTTTTTTTTAAGAAAAAGATCTATAAAATCAAAGGCTGATTGACTTTTACCTTCCCTGCTAAAGAAAAGAAAACCTGACTTTTTATGTTCGGTTCAGAGCCACCTTGGAAAACCTCGGGGGTCAAAGCCCTGGTGTCAGCGTCAGAGCAGTCAGCAGGACCGCTCGAGGGGTCCCCAAGTCACCTCCTACCAACTGTGAAGGGCAAGAAGCCCACTTGGATCACTTCGAGGATGACAGAGATCCTGGTCTGGATGCTGGGAAGGAGGCAGCAGTGTCAGACTCTTGCTCTCAGTTTCCTCGCTGCTGGCAGAAAAGCCCTCGGGTCAGTGCTCTCCTCGCCCTGGCTGCCAGACAAATTTGAGGCCTGTCACTCCTGGGCTGTCACAAGCCACAGTGCTGCTCCAGGTGTGACTGTGTTTGGAAACACGTGGCCTATATCTGGTGTTGTCTGTATGTGAAGTGATGCCTGGGATAATGTGGGTCCTCTGTTTGGTCAAGCAGGTGTCTCCTCAGGCATCGTTTCCAGCTACTCTCCCCAGGTGCCGATGAGGGGGCTGCCTGCTGCCTCACAGGCCCTTTTTTGTGCATCGCTTCTGAAGCAAAGCCTGTCATATACATCCATGTGACAAAGCTTCACACCAGCGCTCCTTAGATCCTGTCGTCTGGTTCTGACAAACGCCATCCTGCACAACACAGCCGCAAAGATCATTTCGAAGCCTGCTGCATCGTGCTTGTTGCCTTCCCTTTGCTTCCCCCTTCTTGACAGCAGCAAACGCGAGCAGTTTGTCTCCGTGTTTATTGCCTTCTCAGCACCCTGTCCCCTCCAGAGCTATCATTGCTCCTTTAGTGGGATGCCAGATCTCTCATGATTGGTGAACTATGCCAAACACTATGAATCCTGGTTAGATTTTTCAAACAGTCCCGCTTCACTTTTTCCACGCTGTTGTTTATGTCGGAGCAGCTCCCTGTAAAAGCCCAAACACCCCCTTTTTCTCATTTTCAGTGCATTCTTAAAAGCTTTTCTTTGCCACAATAGCTGCAAAAATGTGGCAAGAAGAGAACAGGTGTTGTGCCAACCAGCTCAGCCAAACCTTGTCTTCTTGTTTCTGCCCCCTTGTCTCTCTGACCTACATCAGTCATTCTTTTACCAGGCTGAAGCCTACGGGGCCAGGCTCAGATCAACATTTTTTTCCATGTTTTTACACCGCCCGTGGTAATCAGGTAGTAGACTATGAGTAGGCCTCTCAATGATATAGCAATACACACAGCTCACGCCCTGACTGAGAGCAAATCACAACCTTACTGTTGGTAATTCAAATGTAAAGAAATTCCTTTCAACAGCTACAGGAGAAATTTTAGATTATTGCTTGCCATCAGTCCGACGGAGGACTATGGCAAACAGCCATTATTCACATCAGCTTTGCCTTTTCCCCAGGTTAAAGTGCAAGGAGCTGGGTTTTCAGGCTTGAAATTGGCTCTCCAGGATGTGGTACCTGGCCAATCCCTGTCACTGTTTATATTTTGGAAGACCACATCTATTCTTTGCTTGAAGTTCTGTATTAATGCCCTCGGTAACTCTGCATCCGCTTCAGACTGACAGCCAGTCACATTCCCAGTATTGAAATACAGTGAGAGAGTGACAGGCCTCAGACGCCACGCTCCCTGGTTCCGACACGGTATGAGTCCCAAGGCCTTGCACTGTGCCCCGCAGAGTGCACAGGGAGAGATTTTTGGTTGTCCCTTAGGACATCATCTGCTAAATACATTCAAGTAGTTGTGATACTGGTATCAGAGCCTCCTAGCCAGCAATGTTTAGGTACTTTTCAGTTCTCCTTTACCTACAGGAAGAGAAAGTTTGCATCGGTGACTACTTGCCAAAATTGGTGCACGCAGCATGACCGGACTACTGGAGAGGAATCAGCTGCTTCCAGAAGAATCCTAATAAGAACAAGCAGTTGTGTATTTGACATTTAAAGCCAAACCAACTACGGGCCTTTTACAACCAAAGGAAAGCTCTAGAGGTCAATGCAGCTTCCATGGATCCTGCTCTGGCAACAAATTATATTTAAAAATGTATTAAAAAAAGTTTTCTAAGGGGGTTTAACTGGAACAGTAGAATAAAGGAATTGATTTCTATCTTCCCAGGTGCTTCACAGATTTCTTTTAAGAGACACTGGAAACTCTAAAGTGCAACCAGAAACTGCTGTGCTTGAAAACAAAATGGGAAGTAGGGACCTCCTAAGTTCACTTCTAGAATTGACTCTGAGTTTGAGCATCTTAAAGAGAAATACAATGACCTTGATTAATCCTTTTTTTTTTTACTGAATTTTGTCTAACCCTTTCATAGAAGATAGGTTTTAAAAAAACAGTCCTTCCTCATATGAACTAGTATTAAGTTGTGATACATCTTGAACAACAAGCATCTGCATACTCAGTCTAAAGAGAGTAACTAATGAAGAGAAAGCTTCATGAGGGCCTGGCCCCCCGTGCTATGTATTTTGAGATCCCAGAAGAAAAAGCACTGTAGTCGGTAGGTGACACTGACATTCAGATAAAAGGTACTTACTGAGGTGGTGCTAAGAGACTTGTGGGTGCCCAAGAGAATTAGGAGATACAAGCTTGAAGTTGTTTTCTGTTCACTCCCACAGAGGAGACTGCATTCCACATTATTCTTCCCAGGAGTCTCTTGCGCCACAGAAATCACAGTTATATAAAATTTCTCATTAGGTCTGCTTAATGAGGCAGACAAGTTGGTAAACTTATCAAAACGTAAGCACAGTCTGACATTTTGATTGCAAACCCCTTCAAACGATCAACTCTCTCTGAAGCCCTGCTCACACTGTGACTGCAGCAAGATGCAGAAATGCTGTTAACTGCTCCAAAACACAACATAAATCTTCTATTTTTCCTCGACTATGGCTTTGCTACAATCCCCCATCACCTCTTCTGAGTAGTTTGAGTCAAACAGCTCTAAATGAACGTTAGAGGCTAAAGGAGTGCTCCCCAGGTCTCAGCCAGCCAGGGGGTACAGCTCCCTCCCT
The DNA here is from genome assembly GCA_024606505.1 of Aquila spilogaster. Taxonomy (NCBI): domain Eukaryota; kingdom Metazoa; phylum Chordata; class Aves; order Accipitriformes; family Accipitridae; genus Aquila; species Aquila spilogaster. The sequence continues at coordinate 15,927,542 of JANHGO010000073.1, read as the reverse complement.
TCCGAGCAGCCAGTGCACAAGCCTCAGCCCAGGCTGTCTCCCGTGGCTGAAAAATACAGAATATGGCTACAGCAACTGAGCAGAACTCTGCTAGTATAATGAATCACATATGCAAGCCCCCAAGCCCTTACTAAGGGAGCATTAATTATGCATTGTGAAAAAATCAGTCAGCAAACTAGAAGGTGAGAAACTGGCTGCTGACATACTGCCCTTGTGGGTTTATCTCAGTGCAGGACCGAGGGAAAACATCCTATTTCCTTAGGCCAGACTGGGATGTCTCCAGCAACGCTGCTACCTTTTCTCCTAAGAGAGAGGAAACAGCCAGTGCCTCTCGCCTGGCCGACCCATGGCCAAAGGAGCAGCCCAGGTGCACCAGGGCAGGAGGAAGGAGCAGGCAAGATCAGGGCTAAGATGCCACCAAGCACCCACAGGCCAGTGGGCAACAAGGAAGAGCTGGTTCAGTGATGCAGCCTAGACGAAAAGACTGCCACCAAAAGCTGGGACCCGAGCCCGGTCACTGCATCTGTACTCAGTCCTTAGCACTGCCCAATTTATGGTCCCTCCATACTGGACCTCAGATGCCCACTGCCATGTCCTTACAGGTGTTCCCAGCCTCCTCCCAGGCAGAGCTGGCCAGGGACCATTCCCAATAAAGAATTTGGATAAGGAAAAGTTGTGGAGGGTGGCACAGTTTAATACTAATGGGCGTACCATCATGTGTCTGTAGGTTCTAGATGCAGTTAATTTACAGTATGTTGGCACCGGAACTGTCGCAACACATGATGCGCAAAGGGACCATTTTATGTAGGTCTCATCAAATCCTGGCTTCTACTAAATCAAAGTGTTTCACTTTGCAATCTCAGTCTGACAATGCCCTCCTCTTGTCAGTTCATTGATGCTCTGTGGAGCCCCACAGTCCCCATCAGGAGGGAGCTATTCTTGCTGTGTTGCTGGTGATGGCAGATTTCAGTTTAATTGGACTGAAGATAAAACAATTTTTTATTCCAATGCATCATCCTATTTAAAACTCCACGTGCTGCAGTGCTTAAAGTTCAGAATATGTAACTATCAGATACCAGAGGTGGGGGGGGGCGAGGCGGGGGAGGGAGGCAGGCAGGTAGGAGAGGCCTGGAACCAGCAGACTTTTCCCACAGATGAAACTGCATCCTCACTACATCAATCACATACTAAAACAACCAGCACTGAAATATTTTACTATTTGACATCGTGAGATTCCAAAAATTTCACTGAGGTGCAGCAATTTCACTTCAGAATTACTGCCCCAGCCTCTCTTCAGATTCAGTATTTCTGCATCATTCAGAGCATGTTTACAAAGGTGGTTCCCCCCCACCCAACAGCAGAAGACAGAAAATTTAATAGGCTGCAAGCTGGAAATTGGTTGGTTGCAAAGCTGAGCCTCAACCAAAGAAAATAATACATCTGCTGTGCCATAAATATGGCAAACGAAAAAAAAAAAAAAAAGATCAGCTTCATCTCTTCTCCCCATGCACCCTGGATTCTTAAATTAATGAACACTGTCAAAATGCAGCTACAGAAAATACTTTGCTTTACTGAGTCTGTAAAATGAACAACCTTGACTTTTCTGATAGCTTAAAAGGATAACAGGACTTCACATCGTTGCCATCGAGATGTGTGTTTCAGAATGTTTTTAGACCTGCTTGGGAACACCACCACAGACAAACCATTTGCCTTTTGGGCTCCTTAGGGGCTACTCCCTGTCAGCCTGGCTGCCAGTGCTTCAAGCACATACCGCTCTGCTAGTCGTAAGGCACATCCCACAAAAACTTAAGCAAAATGAAACAGCCTCTTTTGGCAAGGAGTCACTGTATGCTCCAGCCAGCAGGAAAAGAACTGGTTAGGAAGAAAAGGAGTAAGCTCCACTCATTTCAGGAGAGATTTGAATAGTTTATTTTGCCCAGTCAAGAGCCCTTCAGCATAATGACACATTCATATACACATATATGAACATTTTTTCTGAAACATTAATGTATAATACATTTTAAATTTAAAATACCAGCTGCACAGGTATTTTTATTTACAAAAATATTCCATACTTAATTTTAACTTTGTTATGATGACATAGTTCAGTTCAAGTACATGTAAGTAAAATAACTCTATGCAATCTAACATAGTTGTGTTTGTAACAGTACAGTTTGCAGTTCATATGAAACTATATTTGTAGACAGATGGATTTGCAACCCTACCTAAAATGCATATTCCAGTAATCACCCTCAGAAGAGCTAGTGGGGCTCAGCAAGACTTAACTGAAGAATAAGTTGCAATGAACAAAAAAAAAAGAAAACACACATGTACACACTAAGATATACATAAACGAGAACTGCTACACATCAAGCATGCTTACCCACAAGGGGGCAATGTTAGAAAAATTTACTGATTTCTTTTTATTTTTCCCCCATGGTGCTGGTACAAGGAAGCAGTAGCATAACTAGAAAGCAGCATGTTTTCCTAGTTCTAACCACTACAGACAGCAGAGCTCAGGTCTAAAATAACACAGTACTGCTTATTTACAATTCTGTTTTAAAAGGGAATATTTAAAACATGTTCCCACCCCTCTCCCTTTGCATCACCTATTACTGAATGGTAGTGGTAATCCACATACAACTCCTTACATGTTTTCAACTGAAACAGTTTAACTTCTAGTTATTATTTGCCTGGTAGTATGTAACTTAGGTACTAACAAAAAGAAGTACAAGTGTCAAAGTAACCTACAGCTGTATGACTTAAACATTTCTAGGTGCTTTACATGGAAAACTAAAAGGAATACTGATTGACACCTTTCATTTGATTGCTCTATGTTTCTGCCTCGTTTCTCTTCCCCCCCCCCCTTTTTTTCTTTTTAAAAAAATGAACACCCACATCTTTAAGTGTAAAAGAACCCAGAAACACAGTACACTCATCTGGCTTGAAACAGTAATAAAGTAGATGATTTACAGCACATCTCTATAACATGCATAAGAAGAAATTGGCCCAGCTTAATTTAGCTTTTCAATGAAAACTGAAAATTGGTTTAGCTGATTCGCCTACACTACACATCTTTTTTGTTTTACTTCCTTCCTTCCCCCCAAATATCATTAATTTCTGTCTACAAAGTATTTGAAGGTTTTGTGGTAGTAGCAAAGCTATCAACATCCACCAAAAAGATTCACAGAAATCATATAGGAAATCGGCTAGAATGAGAAAAGGTTCAACCAAGAAGTTACCCTGCAACTTGGGAGAGGGAGGCAAGGCACTGCACTCCTTCCCCGCTCACTGAACATGCTATCCATGCCTGCCCGGGTATGTTAAACCATGATGAGTAAGAAGAGGGCACTTCAGCCACAGGCTGTAAGTTTTCCACACATGTTCGGTATACAACACCGCCCCCCCCCCCCACCTACCTCTTAGGACTCTCCAAACCCAACCATACCTCTTTCCCTGCACCATCGCTGCAGATACCTTGGGCCTCC
>JANHGO010000073.1:15864798-15923954 GCA_024606505.1 Aquila spilogaster | reverse complement strand
TGTGTTTGTAACAGTACAGTTTGCAGTTCATATGAAACTATATTTGTAGACAGATGGATTTGCAACCCTACCTAAAAATGCATATTCCAGTAATCACCCTCAGAAGAGCTAGTGGGGCTCAGCAAGATTCAAACGAAAAGAAGTCGCAATGAACAAAGAAAAAACATACGTGTACACACTAAGATATACATAAACGAGAACTGCTACACTTCAAGCATGCTTACCCACAGGTGGGCAATGTTAGAAAAATTTACTGATTCTTCCCCCCCCGCCATGATGCTGGTACAATGAAGCAGTAGCATAACTAGAAAGCAGCATGTTTTCCTAGTTCTAACCACTACAGATAGCAGAGCTCAGGTCTAAAATAACACAGTACTGCTTATTTACAGTTCTTTTTGTTTTTTAAAAGGGAATATTTAAAACATGTTCCCACCCCACGCCCTTTGCATCACCTGTTAACTGAATGGTAGTGGTAATCCACATACAACTCCTTACATATTTTCAACTGAAACAGTTTAACTTCGAGTTATTTTTTGCCTGGTAATATGTAACTTAGGTACCAATGAAAACAAACGCAAGTGTCATAAAAACCTATGTCTGCATGACTTAAACGTTTCTAGGCGTGTTACATGAAAAACTAAAAGGAACGCTGACTGACACCTTTCTTTTGATTGCTGTATGTTTCCGTCTTGCTTCTTCCTTACCAACACCAACATCTTTCAGCCTAAGTCTTAGAAAGTGTAAAAGAACACAGAAACACGGTACGCTCATTGGCTTGGAACAGTAATAAACAGATGATAGACAGCACGTCTTCATAACATGCGTAAGAAAGAGAAACTGGCCCAGCTTACATTAGCTTTTCAATGAAAACTCAAATAAGACTAGCATACTCGGTTCACCTACTCCATACATTTTGTTTTACTCCCTCCCCCCCAAATATCATTCATTTTGTCTACAAAGTATGTGAAAATTTCATGGTAGCAGAATAGCCATCAACATCCAACCAGAAAGAGTTACATAAGTTATGCAAGAAATTAGCTAGAATGAAGAAAATCCCACTGACTAATTACCCTGTAAACTTGCAAAGGTTGGCAAGTCCTAGTGTATGTTTCCCTCCATACCCCCCTGCAGAACTTCAGCCACCACCAGTATCTCTACGGGATATGTGAAACTATGATGAGGAAGAGGAAGAGGGCACTTCAGTCACGGGCTATAGGTTTTTCGACACACATTTGGGATACAAAAAAATTGATTTACATGTAAAGAGCTGATGTATAAAGAAGACTTGTACAACTGTCAAATAAAATCTGTGTTGGACAAACCTCACTTGGATTTTTGGGAACTTTAAGAGTCCAAAGAATACAGCTGAAAAATCCTGCATGTAATTACTTAAAGTTAAAATGTCATAGAAGGTTGGACAGCCGCAGACTGCAGCTACTGAGAACAAAATTATGTTCCGTTGGTTTTTCGAATACACCATCTTCCCCTTCGTACTCAGGGAAATGTTTAAGAATGTTCGAAATGGGAAATAAAAATAAGTACGATTCTTTTCTGCAAAGCAAAATGGGCTATTTGTTTTCATCGCTTAGTAACTGTATCATCTCGATATGAGATATGAATGTATTCATAAGCTTAAAACAACTTCTTCTATGGATAATATACACACTTTAAGTACTTTGACTTAAAAATTGAACATAAGTCTTTTTAAAATTAAAGGTAGAAGTGTACATATAAAAATTATTTAAAACTAAAAGTATATTCTTAAGCAGTATGTATAAATATAACAGATTTTTATTGTATTATCTAGTAACAAATCTGAAAGTGTTGCAGTAATTTATAAACTCAATGCTGACACAGGTAAGTGCTTCTCGTTAGATTCTATGTTGTATATACTTGTATATACATATTTTGCTAAGAAAACACACATTCTAAATTATAGTCACGTAATTAGCAAATGTGCCCAAAAGTAATCTGCTCTAAACTCTTCACTGAATGTGTGTACTTATATACAAATAATGAACCCGAACTGCACAAATGTAGAAACAAAATGAAGGAATAAAATACCATGACTGAATTAAAGTGCAGGAAAAATTCAAGTTTGAATGTTCAGGTAAGATCAGTGCTATTAATGAAGCAAAAAGGAAATTAAAAAAGAAAGAAAAAAGAAAAAAAGGAAAAGAGTAAAGGAAAAGGAAAAGGAAAAAGGAGATGAACTTGCTTCCAAAATCCTCCTTTGGATGTAGCTTTCTAACATCACCTGCCATGTAAATACCACCTCAGGCAAAAATCTTTGTATATAGACAGACAAAGAGCACAACTATATATTACTACATTTTATAACTGTTTGCCGAAGAACAAATCACTGGAGATGCCTGTGGTGTAACACTTTCAGACTTATTTGGAATACACGCATATTTACACATATCAACATTCAGAAGTTACAATTTGGCAGGACTAAGGTGAAGAAAAGCTTCTTCAGCTTACAGTTCCAAATGAGACACACTACATATAAACAGATAGGTAGCAGCAGTTTCTTACACTTCCATCAAAACAATAAAAAAGTAATAGCTCAATTGCATCTTGTAATTTTCCAGACACTCTAAAAAAGTTTCACACAACTAAAATGCTAGCGAAAAAAAACAGGGGTGCTTCCCCCCTCCAAAGGATTTTAATGTACTTTGCTGTACAAAAGGTGCACCACCAAGAGCAGAAAAAGATACGTGTACGATCAACTTCCTTCCACAGGGAAGGAAAAAGAAACATTTTAGACTGAGATTGTACATAGCCCCTGTTATTGGCCAAGAACCATTTTTATATTCATCTCATGAGTTCTCATTTCGTTAGTTTTCAATCCCAGAAACACGTGCAATAGAAGATTCAACTACGATAGATTCTATAATACCAAACAAACCTCTACTCTTCTCTGGCACATGGTCTCTCATTGCCTCATTTTTTGCTTGCTGGTGGTCAACAAATGTATCTCAATGGGAAAGTTCAGTATGTTTTTCTTCCAAGCCAAAGCCGTCTTCCTTTGAACTTATAAGACAATTTGCTGAAGAGTACTTTTGTCATCTTCTCCCCCAGAGATTAACCAGACTAATTTTTCAGGATGATTCCATTGCTCGGAAATACAGTTTCATCTTCATCAAGTTAAATAATAATCGGTCATCCCAATTTATGAATGTGAGAAAAGGAAGGATGCGAAACGTCAGGAAGGGTGTTCCATTTTTGTACATTGTATAACCGTAGTATACCTGGGCTTTAAACAAGATCGTGTTGTTTTAAATATGCATTACTTAGACATAAAATAACAGGCAGAGGCAAAAAATATGCGTGGAAAGCTGAGTCAAGTAACCAGAGCTAACACTGCCTCAATAGATATGGTAGAGAGACATGAAGAAATCATAATGCCGCATGTTCAAATGGTGATGTTCAAATATGTTAAGGTCCTTGAACAGCTCACATAGTATTGTATGCCCTCATACTGACAACAAAAATTCACTTGTTTTTTTTTATCCAAATGCTACGATAGATCCTGATTTGCGGTGTGGCAACCCTGCCCACAGCAGGGGTGGTGATCAGATGATCTTTAAGGTCCCTTCCAACTCAAGCTATTCTACGATAGATAAAATCATACCATTTATCAATTTGTGCTACAAAAACCAAAACGCACTTGCTGGGATGAGTGAGAGATTTAAAAAATGAATTAAGAACCATCACTAACTTTACTATTTGGCATCTTTTTATGTGTACTGTAAGGATCAAATATCTACATACCGGAAACATAGCTTTAAAATACAAATTATAGCCCATGTTTGGCTTGAGCAACATTTGGAACGTGTGTGAAAAAACACACACGGAATGTAGTACTTGCACAAGCAGACTCAAATGATTTCAGACCACATTGCAAGAAATGAACTACCAGAATTACCTACCAGCTTCTAAGCATTCCGTTTTGTAACATAAAAACAGACAGTAACTACTCCTGCCTTTTTGAGGAAAACAAAGGCCAAATTCATTTTTGAAATGCAAACATTTATTTTTAAAGACCTCTGCTCAACCCCACTGTTACAGCTTCAGTGCAGCGGCCACTAACAAGTTCACTCAGCTAAACTATTTACCTTGCCCAACTCGATGATTATTTCACCAATTTCGGAAGTTTTAGCGGGCACTTATTATTTGCCACGTAATTGAAAACACCGCCTTAGAGACTAAACCCAAACTTCAGGCAAGCTGCCTGTAGCACTTGGTGGGGGTGAGATAGGTACTTGTAAAATAGCTCTACAAGCAGGATTTAGAAATTAGCTGAACAATATCCTGACAATTATTAAATATTAGATGCTTGCCAGTACTCATGCATCAGCACCTCCATGGAGTGTAAAAATGATTGAAAACCTGAGTACAAGATTATCCGATTTAATAGTAAAGGATTAAAGGGGCATCCAGAACTTAAGTTTTAAGCAAAACTATCCCAGCTATTTCAATTAATGGCTGTAAAGATACATTCTGTTAAAGTTCTATAAAAATTCACAGCATGAATGGAACCCACAGCCAATTCTAAACGTTACACAAACTGAACCAATAACTATTTTTGGCAAAAAGTAGTATGTAACTAAACAGAAGTTGAAGTATTCTTACCACAATGAATATGTTACCACATTTCACATTGCACATCCATAACACAAATGAAAACTCTCAGCATGACACATTCCAGTCATATTCACTTGACTTCTTTTAATGCAAAAATGGTGTATTCTCTTGTTTTGCACTTCACAGAATATGATGTGAATACAAGAATACTAGATCGGGGTCCAAGAAAAGACTATGCACAGGTCAACTATGTATACAATTTTCAACATGAAATCTTCCAAGCTTCCAGCTTTTCTGACGAAAGAAATGACAGCAAGCTTCCACTCTTCTTCAACGATAACGGTAAATATAGCGAGTCCTAGAGAGGGTAAGCCTAAGTCAGCTACTGTCCAGCAAGACAAACAACTTTATTCCAGCTCTTGAACCCCTGATTTATTGCCTCTCCTCACAGGGAGGGTATAACACTGGCAGCAAGTACAACAGCACAAAAACTTTTGGCATGAGATATTAACACAGGATTGACCCTGAATTGCCCCTGCCCATCACACTGTATTCTTCCTTTACCTGTTTTCCACATATTCCAATTACCTGCTCTGTATTCCAACTCTCAGCTATCCAACCGTGAAGAAACACTCAGGTTTTCTTTCTTTGTGTGTGTTTCTCTTATATATAAAGCTCCTCAGTTAAAGCCATGACTGAGGTAAAACAGTGTGTGATTTGTGCTAGGAAACAACATTATCCAATGTTGAATACTCCTTTAAATTTCAATGTTCCTGGCAAAATTAATGAAAACCAAGACTTTTTCATCAGGACAAAACTAAACGATGTAATCATGAGGGTCATCAGAATTGGTACCACTTCTTGTCTTTGTACTTCAACATCATCTGAAAAAAAAAACCAACAAAATTTCTAATTAATGCTTCTGTTATGCCCCCAAAAGTGCAATTATACAAACAAACTATACGCTTACAAAGCAGCATTACTGAACAGTGAACGTTTGGCATGATAAATTTTCTAATGCTAACATCACTGCTGATCTTCTGGCCTCTGATAGTAAAAGAATTTTGGGAGAACAGGAAGGTTGCACAGGAGTTTGGGGGATGGAAAGAGATCTGCACAAACACTCAAGAGAATAGCTATCCTTCTTACTAACTGAGGGAAAAACAAACTTGGATTCATGGAATTTGCATACAACTGGATCTTTCTTAGGAACCATTCTTAGGAATCTCACACAGAGCATTACTTATCTAATTCAGTGACAGACTCTTTAAGTAATGGGAAACAAGCAGCCCTTTTGGAAGTCTGCATACTACTCAGATAGATGGCGTACTCCAGACCACTGTGCCAAAAGACAAAGTTGCTTACCTTAATATTTATTAGGAGAAACAACTGCTAGATAAAAAATGGTATTGTATTCCCCTTAGACTTCTTTAAAATGTCTTTAAAGCAGAAGTCAGTTACTTGTAAAGCTTATAATAGTCGATCAGTGTAATGCTCTCAGTTTAACATGCAGCGAAATTACCTCATGAGCATGTTTAGAGAAAGAATCAGCACTGTAAAGCATAGCTGCAGTTTTTTCTTCCAGTTCTCCTAGTTTCTGTCCTCTTTCATCCAGCGCCAACCGGGCTCGTGCTAATTCCCCAACTACACCAGATGCTGCTCCTTTGACACCTTCAATACCTCCAGGCCCTGGAATATGCTGGGCAAGACTTCTTGAAGCCTTTCCAGATGCTGATTCTCCAACTGAAGGCATTTTCAAGGCAGAAAAAAGAGAGAAGAAGGGTTTCTTATCATTATTACATAAACATTAATGCAACTAATTTATAAAAAAGCTGTTTTTTTGCATGGATCTCATCATAAGCATGTATATGAGCAATATGCACTACTCTGTCACTATTTAATCAAATTGGGATTTTAAAGCATATTTCAGAGTTTCCAGGCATGTTAGACAATTTTAACCTTGTCAAAACTCAAGTGTGAAATTAAAACTCTAACAACAGTGGTGACATCACCGTCATTAACAGAATTGTATTGGCAAAGCAGTTTTTAAACAATACAGCTTGCTTCACAGGGAATTCAGCAAATCAGAAGAACTTTGCTAATACAAGCTGTGGTCAATTCTCTAAGTGCTTTGCTGGTATAGTACAACTCTACCAGAGTAAGTTTCCTTTGGTGGAAGGTCAGTTTTAGATTCAGACACCAAACAATTAGGTATTATGGCTCCCATTTCTGTAACAGACCATGTTATTAAAAAAAAAAAGTAATATACAGAAGGAAAAAATCAGTTCATCCAAAAGTAAACACATAATTAGTAAGCTGAACAGCTATCACTCTAGTGACTGTACTGACTACATCTCCTTTGCTCTTAATTGGACATCAGCCACCTTGTTCAATCTAGACATTTAATGGAGGTATCAATGTCTCTCAAGCTGAATTGTATACTCTACAGAAATTTGAGGAAAGGCCCCATGTTGTCTTTTTGGGTGCTAAAGTAAAATAAGAAGATGATTCGTTTTGTAGCTCTGTCTTTTAAACAATGGAATTATAGTTAACTTTTTTTTTCCCACATCTAACAAGGAATGTTTAACAAGTCACCACAGTACTTCAGGTTTCTGATTTTATGCTTCTAAAAAGAAAAAATTTCAACTAACACTAGCACTATAAACATTTTTATTCTTGAGAAACATACCTAAAGTCATTTCACTTATTACAGGCAGATTCTGCAGCGACCCTCATGTTAAGTATTAATACTTTAAAGACATTTTCAGATGTCTCAGTTGTCATTGAACTCACAGGTCACAATTCATCCAGCTTTTCTCCCTGTTCAGTATTTTCCTTCTGACAATTTAAGCCAAAACAGATTTTTCTATTGGAAACCACAAAGCCTACGACAGTTATAAAAACCATTTGAGATCTCCTTAAAAATAGGTCAGAAGAGTCAATGCAATATGGTGGAAACTCGTAGTGATGTAAAAAGATAACTTTTGAAGTGTGCTTTTCTGTTGCTGTGAATGGGTAGTTTTTCCCTGTCCTAGTTATGCAAATTAGATGTGTAACTTCTATATACAAGTTTCTCTAATCAAATAACTTGATCAACCAACCTTTCACGTAATACACATATGCAATTAGAAATGTAATATTTAAATTGGAAAATACCTCTATTTGATATATATGCTCAAAATATACAGGCACAAGAAATAAAGATTGATTTTCATGGGTTATTTTGACCTACCAAGTAAAAGAGGAGATTGCCAGGAATCTTGTTTGTTTAATAATAATATTTCATACCAAAAAGGAAACAGTTCTGTAAACCCATAAAAGTTACATTATATAATGTTTAATCTGGCAAATATATGACTAAGTAGAAGTTCATTTACTTCCCTTAAACAAATTAAAATGTTGCATACAACCACAACAAAAGATTTATTAAATCTGTATTCAAAAAGCAATGAGAAAATGATAAAGCAATAAAATTTTGGCCAAATGTGAAATGTATTGTCCTATGAACTGAGAATTGAATGAAATATCATACAGTGCTGCCCTCTCTTTCATTCCTAAGATACGAGTCAAATGAGGAGAAAGAATCTAGGAAATTAACTGAAGTATAATAGAGTTGATTTTCTTACTGTCCAAAAGAGTGCTCTCTAGAACCAGTCTCTTTCAGCTTAGCAGCATTAAGAGAATTACGGACAGTGCTATACACTTGAGATAAATAAGACTGGTTGTCCCATTTATTGCCTTATCATCTAATTCTGAATAAATGAGGTAAAGCAGTCTGTGAGAAAACAGTAACAAGTTTTCTGCTCTTTTTGGTAAGTTGTGCAACATATAAAGCTATAAAAAAGTATTACAGTATCTCCCCTCATTCCCTTATTCAGTTTCCTCTTTGCAAACTGAATGTCCTATTAACACAGACAATATATTTCCGGGTGGAAATAACAGATTAATAAAGCATTCAAAAGACTTACAGAGTTCTTCTCTGTCAAGTGACTGTGCCCCACCTCCAAAGAGGCCTTTGAAGAACCCCCTGTTTGGTGCTTCTGGTGTTTCAACAGGAGTGAAGAGCTCACCTAACATTTCCTTTGCAGTGAAGAGATACAAGAAGGTACGTGTCATTTCACATACAAATTAAAGGAATACTCTGTCACTTTGGACATTTATGTTGTGGATTTGAATTTCAAAATGAGTATGCTTTAATGCGCATCTGCCTTTGCAGTAGATAGCTAACACTATTAAGGAAGTAAAAATAAAAACCTATTAGGAAATCTGTCCAAACCATCTGTCCTGATAGTTGTGAGCCTGTAGCTCAAGAATATTTCCAAAGAAATGTGTTTGAGCAAAGCTGTATTTCCCCTCAACTTCAGCAACACTCTTAATCTTGTTCTGTTGAAACTGTATCTACAAATAATCATATGCATGGGTGGCATCAAAGCAGAGCTTGCAAACTAATTCTGCTATATCCACATTCTATACACCTTCCAGGCTGAAGCATTGTTGAGAATCTGTTCAAATTGTTAATATCCTGGCAACGTAATAGCTTCCTTGTATCTTGACTTAGTATTCGCAAATAATGTCTGCATGCATCTCCACCAGAATTATTTGAACAAGAGTTCTATTAACTGTACATATTAAACAAAGATATTTCATACAAACTAAAAAGGAAATTAAGTAAGACACATTTCAAATACAAGAGGATGGATAACAGTACAACATAAGAGTGGAGGAAATGATTCACCCTTAATAAGACTTGGCAGTGAGAAAAATCAGAGCACAGAAGTTGAATCACTTAGTTTATGACAAATGTAATTATTATAGGAATTGTAAACTTAAAACTGAACTACTTGGAGGACAGCTACGTTCGAAGATGGTAAATTTGGTTTTATTCATTACCTGAAGATTTTCACACGTTTCTTGACTGTAGGTGAGCCTCTGTATTTCAGTTGGTGAAACAAGATAGAGTGCCTGTCCGTTATTGGTGAAGCAGAATGTTCTGGCTATTCGCATATTAGTGAGTGGCAGATAGTACACATCCAACAATGGCCTTAAGCTTGGCAAACTTAAGAAAAAGAATTAAAAAAAAATATTAAAATGTAACAGGATGTTGCATTATTCTCCTCATCGTCATACAAGTACAGTATAAACAGGGTATCATTTAATACAACTAGAAAATCTGCAAATATAAATATGCAGTATTCCAGGGAAGAACCTCAGAAGAGAAACGTAGACATCTGCATCACAGACGCATTTGAAAGCATCACTGAAACGATACTCTGAGTATATAAATCTCAGGTACACTTGAAGCATTATTCAGTAATTACTAATGAAATATTTTCATAAATATCTATTTTTTCCCCCTACACATACAATCGCCTTTTTCTCTCAGGTGACAATTTTCTTCTTGACTAAAACTAAAAGTCTAAAAGAGTTGTCCTCAAGAACCCAGGGAAATATGCAAGGACAGTGCTTCCAAAGGAAAAGAAAATCCAGTAACCTCAACCATCATTCTCGTGAATTTATTCCTGCCCTTTTTCATCAGATTGTATATTTAAGGTGAAATCATCTTAAAGCATTGTTTTGCTTACCTTGTTTGTTCTGTTTTCTGCATACATAACTGAAGTACTTACTGCATTAGGCTACTGAAGAACAGATGCTACACATTCATGCTGTAACAATGCTCAAGCTGCCAAACATTTCTCTCCCTCAAAAAAAACCACTAGATGCAAGTAAGAAGTGACTAAATGCCTTATGTCTTGATAAACAGAACCTTAAATGAACCCCTACCTCAAAAATACTCCCTGGGAAATTTTTGTAAAAATAGAATTCACACGTTAGCTGCAAATTTACCAGCAATGTACTAAGCAGCTTCTGCTGCAGATACAATCTGCCTAAGATTATTATTTCTAAAGACTAAAAAAGCAGTAAAGGGGAAAACTGAAGCTGAAACTAATGATACAGAAAAAATACCGTACAAGCAAAAATAAGTTTTCTGTCTTATGCTCTACTTCCTAACGATATTGAGACTTCTAAATGTTAGGCTTGCATTTTACAGACTGTGTATTGTCCAGTAGCAGGAGACTCACAAAGAAAAAGAAGAATAGGTAACGTGACTTTGGAGGCAAATTCTACAGGTAAGAAATAAAAAGCTACATTCTTCTGTAAGCACATTACCAGCAATGACAGTTGCCCAGCATGCATCTAAAATAGGAATATTCCTAGGATTAAACTAGTAAAAGGGAACTGCTGCTTTGCCACAGTCTTTTTTTTTTCCTCTATTACTATTCAGAATGAAAGAGCGTTTGTAAGCTCTCAAGAAAAAGAACAGGTAAAAATTACACAGATGACATTAATACCTTCAGAATTACTTTTACACACATTTTAATTGATAAATGAAACCTCTTAATGTTTATGACTTTTTAATGCTAGAATCGCTACCAATTAATCTCACCTTTGAGACTTGAGCAAGCTACAGAACAAAATAGAAAGCTTAAGACATGAATGAGAAGCAGACACGACTGTAGCAGCTGCACAAAAATACGCAGAGCTGTGGTCAGCTGAAGGTCTCATTCAGGACCGGTTTTTCCAACAAGGAGTAAATTCATGGTTGTAACAGCCTTCAACAGTTCAAGAACCTATATCATGTTTGGAATTATTTGCTGAATTATGGTATTGAGTTAAAATGATAAACTTGTTCATCCGTTAAAGGCAAAATTAATTGGAATATGTAATCAAAATATTCAGGTCCAGATGTCAAAGGTTCATCAACACTGAAATGAATGCCCATTTTATTCATATTCTTCTGGAAAAAGAAATTTTCATCTAGCACGAGACTCATATTGTATGTATATTCATATTACCATAAAACAGGTCTTACCTAAAAGCCATAATATGTCCATTGGCACAGAAACATGCAAGGCAAATACTGTTACTCAATGATACTATATCTCCACGAAGAACAAAAGAAGTCTCTGTTATGTTATGCTTATAAATACAGTTCTGGGATGGCAGTGAGATAACTTTTGCTTGCTTTTCAGAACATATCACTGCATATTGGTTTTCACTGATTTCCTGAGAGGATGAGGGGGACACTGAGACAGGTCGTCGCTTTTTCGATTTATCTTTTTCATCTTTATCTTCAGGAACATTGTGTTCTCTCCAGGGTTCATGTGCAGGTGGGACTAAGGATCCGGTGGTATCCAGAAAAGCCATTCTCAAGATTGCCCCTTTTAGCCTCAGGATGGTTCCTAGGAAGCACAAATTGAACACATTTCTAAAACAGTTCTCAGTTGTCATTCAAACTAAAAAAAATACTCCTTTAAGAAGCTAGAAGAATGAAAATTAAACTACAACTGAGACTTGCCTCTGCCAAAATAGACTTAAAATCTCTGGACGTGAAGCATGTACAAGTGCACATATATTCAACAAATTATTAAAACAGTTTTCAAGTGTATGCATACATATATGCATACACTTCATTAACATCGATGGAAATGTATACATTTATTAGGAGAGTCAAGCTGGAACGTACATTTATACTGAATTTCAGTGTCAAGCACAAGTCATTTCATTTTCCCTTGAGGAGTGCACTGTGCACTCAGTATCTACTATAAACCCCACTAGTCAAAGGTGAGAACTTTTCCTTCAAAATGGGTTCAGAAACTAGCAACTTGTTTTATTTTTTTCCTGTTGTTTACACTTGAATCCATCCACTTCTCCCTAATATCAAATGAAAGGAAATGTTTTCCTTCTCAACTGTTTTGTGTGTCCAATCATAGGCTGATACATTTCTTCTTCCACTCATTTATTCACACACAAGTAGAAACATGAAAATGTATTAAATGCATAAGAAATCACATATTTTGCTGCATTTTGTAAGGTTCATGCTGCAGATCTGGTGATTTAACACACTGTCTAATCTGTTGCCTTGTCTTTAACGTAAAACATTACGAAAAAATATAGCTCTTAATTTTTAGTTTTTTCATCATTCAGCAAAATCTTCTTACCTTGCAATTAAAAATACTTAAAATGCACATCTCCACTGTTTAATAATTGTCATTGGCTACATGAAGGCTAGAAAGTCTGTTTTACTCAACACGTATAGTTATATATTTTTATACTTTATGAGATCATATTTTCAACTTGGGAACTTTAAAATTCTGGTATTAAACCAAGCAAGCCAGATCATTAAATCTATTAGCTAGCATGTATTAATTTCCAATTAATCCATTATTGAGAAAAAGTTTATCTAGAAAAGCATGAGGAACAACAACAGTTAACACACTTGAGCCGATCTGCTTTGCACTCACCGCTAGGAGAAACAATTACTGGTTGAAGAAGTCTTTGCTCTCCTCCTGGGGGTAGGTTCAGTACAATGACAAGCACTGTACCCAGGGTAGTACCGACCCACAGGCATGGAGAGGGTGATGTATCAGCCTTTCTTGTGAAAGTCTCACAGAAATGAAGAGCTGAAATTGCCTCACGTGACTCTTTGTCAATGCTAGTTACACTAGAACTCCTGGATCGACTGAAAGAGTTGTCTTTAACATCTGAAAATAAATCAGTATTAATTAGAAAGAAGAACTAAATATAGGAATTAAGAAAATTAAGATTTTATTTCAGTTTTGTTGTTTAGCATAAAATACACATATTATGTATCATTCTATTGATTCAGTACTTTATCGTGAACAAAGCATCACGACTTTCTTTGTAGAGATAGCTATCATGTAGTTTCATGAATGACTTATCACAGAATTAGGTTAGAATGGACCTTAAAGATCAGCTGGTTCCAACGCTTTGCTGTGGGCAGGATTGCGACCAACTAGATCAGGCTGCCCAGGGCCCCATCCAACTTGGCCTTGAATACCTCCAGGGATGCGGCATCCACACTATGGGCAACCTGTTCCAGTGCCTCACCACCCTCATGGTGAAGTTTCTAATATCTTATCTAAATCTACCTTTTTTTTAAAATTTAAAACTCTCACCCTTTGTCCTGTCACTACATTCCCCAGAAAAGTATATGACATACCTTTATCTCAAGGTAGAAATAGCAGTTAGCATTAAATAAGAGTTCTTTAAAATGAACTGAATTACACACCTGTCTGCCAATTACCTCACTGAGCGAATTAAAAAACACTGGTTTCCACAAAGCACAGTTTGATGAAGATATAACTATTTTAAGAACTACAATGACATCCAGACAGCCTGATAATCTGTAATGACTCTCAATACTGTCCCATTTCAGGAAACTGTCCAGAGGACATCTCAGGCTATTAACATACACCTGAATTTTTAGTCAGAGAAACACTAAAGGCTACCAAACGCCACTTGGCACTGGTATGCAAAGCTGAAGATTTTTGTTTTGAATACAGTACTACGTGGCACTAAAACTTTGCTAAGCAAAGAATAGGACATCCTGAAAATAAGTTTATCTTAACAGAGTGAATTCACATATTAACAAAAAACCTAAAATTGGAAATCATGCTGCCCTATTCTAGCTGTGCGCTGTCTGCACATGTGGCAATACTTAATACATTGGCATTTCTGAAACTAACTGTGCACTCTCTAATTAATGCTTTACTTTCTCAATGCATAATTCCAAAATTTTAGCACAAGACAACCCTTATCAGCACAAGTCTGATGCACGTCATATCATAACTTCCTAAAACTAAGTTACTGCTTTGGATCTTTGGGTGGAGTATGGGTGCAAGAGACATTTTGTAAGTGGGACTAATAAAAAGCAACATTTAACTACGTACTAAATAAAAGTATTAATATACTAAATGCATTAAATTATTGCAGAAATTTCTACAAAGAACATCTAACTTGCATTTGAAAAAGCATACAAACATTTCAACTGACTAAATACAGACATCTAAAAATATAAACAGTGAATATCTCACAAGAGACTTCTCTCACTCTAACAAGGACAGAAAAATTCTTGTCCTGCTTATATTTTATTTAGTTAAAATGTAAAATATCAATCATTAAAAAGGTCAACACTCATACACTGACATCAAGTTTACATATTTAAAACCAATATCTAGAAAAAAGTCAAATCAAGTTAAAAATGATGAAAATGATTATTTGTGTTTTATAATTGTTCTGATGTCCATAACCTCTTCAGATGCTTCTTCTTTCAGGTTTGACTATTTACTTGTTTTTTGCTTTTTCCAGACTAATCACTCTGAATATAGTTAAACATTAGAATTCTGCTGGTATTAAAATTAAAACACGTTTTGAAAAAAAAGCTTAAGTAGTATCTACATCAAGTTAAGGTAAAAAGAAAAAAAAAAAGCTGGAATGTGTTGGTCCATTCAGAATATAAAAATGCAACTCAACTGTAAACATTTTGCATAAAGAAAAGTTAACCCAAATCCTAGCAGCTTACTAGAATTTCAGGGTACGTGTGGTTTCTCTAATTCTACACTTCGACTTAGTATTTGTGAACGTAATTTCTGTATGCCTTATTTCAGGTAAGATCCTTCCCCTTTTCCCAAGAAAAATACAATTAATGCAACAGGCAGAACATGTACATTTCTTCAGTTGCTTGAACATTTGAGAAGTGTATGTACAAATTCCAGTAGTATTAAAAAAAACAACAGCTAAAATGAACTGGCCAGACAATACAGGCATTATGGAGAGTGGACAACTCATTCAGAGAGGATAACGGAGTAAAAGATTTAACTGTGTTAATGCAGATTTGTTTATCCTGAAGTCACAGAAGAATCTACAGATTGTTAATGGAATAGTTTCAAATGAAGATGAAGGAACAATGGTGTGATGGCTCACTACACACCACTTCATCAGAAGGGAGGAAAGATGAGGATCTTCTGAGCAAATAAACCAAAAGGATAAGACTTTGTGGCAATGGTAGTAACCAGCTGGGTTACAACAGTGAAAAGTAATGGTATAATGCAGACTAGAGTATGATGAAGACAACTTCTAGCAATTGGAGCATAAATACAGAAGCACATTTTGTTTAAGCCACCTAGGGAGGAAGGGAGTAGGTCAAAGATCTAGACAGAAAAGTGATTTGGAAGTGCTCATGAAAGAGTGAAAGTGATCAAAGTTCAAGAAGTCATGGAAAGAAATGAGAGAAAATGATGAAGATACTGAACTTGGGAGAAAGGCATTTCAGCTGTCTCCTGGAGCCAGTAGATATGGTCACATAACTGACCAAAAAAGCAAAAAATACAATCAAGTTGGCAGTTACTGAAGAACACTATGTAAAAGCATTAGGAGAAAAGGCACTAAATAAAATAGACTATCAGCATCTCAGGAAGTCACTTACAGACCTGAAGATTAAAAAAAAAAAACTTTTACCAGAACAAAAAGAGGTATTTAAGTATAGACAGCCACACATGGGTATAGTCAAGCAAAATCAGACAAAGATCATTACAATTAGATAGTAAAAGATACATTATGAATTTGCCAGAAGTTAGTTGATTACATAAAAATTCCAGTATATTATTAGAAAAAAAAACAGCAAAATCACACAGAAAATACTGAACTCTTTCTTCCTGCTTCAATTAAAAAATCTGTTTCTAATTATTTACTGTTATTGAAGAATTTCAAATTAAAACAAAAGAAGAAATTAAATGAATTCAGTAATATTTTAGTGCAAGTGCGTTCCAATTGCAAAGTCTGACAGAATTCACTCTAAACTGTCATCATCCCTAAACTGTCAGTAAAGGTAGTAAGGAAGAACAAACACACACTGAAAAGACAAATAGAATTTCTGTGCTCACTGGTGTCAACAAGGCCATGGTTAAATCCTAGTTCTAGGCCACAAGAGTTTTAGAAAGATGAAGATAACGCCAGTGTCCAGAAGAATTCTCAGAAGCCATTCTAGATTTAGTCAGTGTAAATTTACAAAGGAAAGGAAGCTTAATTTCGTAAAAACAAACAGAAAACACAACAAAAACAAACAATTCAAACCTATCTGCAAAAATGAAGATCAGTGATATAATAGCTTTCAACAGCTAAAAAGATGTCTTCCAAAGAAATGGAGTAACAGTTATCTGTGTGCCTACTGGAAAGGACAAGAAAAGAAGGAAGATGGTCTGAATAACAAAAAAATTATTTGAACCGGCTATAAACCATAAACTTTGTCTGGTATTTTTCTAGAAACTTATTTATTGGAGACCCATGAACAGATGAGAGGTTAAACTGTCAGACACTTGGATCTTTGCCATAGCAGTGGATTAAAGGATTTCTGAGGGTTCCTTACAGCTTCACATTTCTATGAGTGGAGCAAGCTGTAATGTAAACCAGGGTGGTCCAAATCTGAAGTTTCAGGATATTCCAATATTATCAACTCTTCTCTTGCTGATAGTGGTAATTGTCAAATGCATGCTTCAGCACCTACCAGTCTGATCCTGATCTGTATTCTACTGAGGCTGTGGAAGGGATTTTGCTGCAGGAGCAGGAGGGAGATACAACAGGCAGAAAGGAAGCTTTCCTATTCAGGCTGCATCTACTGCTGTAGGTCTACAGCTGTCCCTGATCATCTTCAGAGAAAAAGGCTGGGGAGCTGGATCTGATCTACAAGCTGGCAGTCAACTTTTGATGACAATGTAATAAAAATAAGTCTATTCATTTGTATGTTGCTTTAGTTATGCAATATCATGACCTTTAGCAATACAAGCTTCATAATTCAAATGCTTATCATGTAAAAAGGGTACTTTAAAAAAAAAAAAAAGTAATTCTCAGACTGGCCATCCATCCAGCAAACAGTTGCATATTATTTCCATTTATAGAGAGTGGTCTTAATACCATCAACATTTGTAAAAAAACATGTCCAATCTTTTATTGGACCTCAGCGTATCCTGTCATTCTTAAAATACTGCATTGTTCAATTTGAAAAGTACTGGATGGCTTCAAATGGGCAAGCAGTTTTTCTTACAATAAATTACCTGCTTATTCACATATTTTCTATCACAGCACTACTGTAAGAGTGACAGATGCCAAAAAAAAAAATCACACAAAGCTGATAAGCCATGTACAAAATGTGCAGGCTTACCTTACAATGACAACAATGACATTTTGTGCCAGGGAGCTCCTCAAAACAGTGGAATTAAAATTTAAGTTCTACAGTTCGAATAAAGCAACTCAGTCACGATAGTTTACACAATCAAGGATTCTTACTTAAATGTATTCACATTCTGTAAAACAATTTCAGTAAATATAAAATCAACTACGTAAACTTACCTAAATCAGGCTTTAACTCAGTTGGCAAACTTAGCTTCCTGGACATCTTTGCTGAAAAGTGAAGTATATCCTTTTTTAAAAAAGAATAAACACAATTCTGCTGGCCTTCATTTGCCTCTTTCCAATTATTTAATGTATCATTGTTTATAACATTAACTGCAGTACTTAACAGGATTTCTCCTAAAGCAGAACCTCACTCTCACAAGTGAGGCATGCAAAGTAGAACGTGGAAGCTACTGTAATCCCCAATACAGCATTATTACTTTTGCCAAACTTCATTTCCCCTTACACGTCTGAAATAACTTGATATATTGGATGAATTTTGCTTTGGCTCAAAATCAAGATTTATCTCTTCAGGTAAAAAGAGATAATGCAGACTCTCAGCTACTACAAGAATGCACACTGAAACTTTCATAAAGTTCACATCCCATCCAGTACTCTGCCCTACCTCCTGATCAAACCTGTGATACTTAGA
This sequence comes from Aquila spilogaster, assembly GCA_024606505.1. Lineage (NCBI taxonomy): Eukaryota > Metazoa > Chordata > Aves > Accipitriformes > Accipitridae > Aquila > Aquila spilogaster. The sequence continues at coordinate 15,905,683 of JANHGO010000073.1, read as the reverse complement.
ATGGAGAAAAGATGAAATTTCAATTACTCTAAAATGCCAACATGTGTAAAGTAAGCCAGCAATCTGAGATGCAATCAGCAATCTTAGAAGAACGAAGTTATGAAGAATTTTAAAATCAGCAGCATACAAACTCTGGTAACACTCAAAAAGAGTCAAATTCTGACAATACTCTGAGGAAATAAAGCATGTATCAAACTAACTGCTGCTAAAATAGACTCACTAGTAGTTCTGCAGCCATACATCCCTCTTTCATCTTTATTCCAATAACTACTGGAGAATGAAAAACTTTGATGTAGCTTAACTACCAGACCAGCACTAGAATTTGAATTTATTTCTTAGCTATGTGCCTGAATTTTGATTCATTGTTTAGTTCTTCGCTATCTTATAACGAAAACACTTCTCTACCTAAAACAGATGCTGAGAATAGTCTCAAATTTAAGGAGTACCTTGTAATGAATATCAGTCATAAGGCAGGATTGAATCTTTTTGCTCCCCTCACTTAAAAGTGGAGTTCACTCATTCTAGTTATCTGTTTAAACAAAAATCGTTGTTTTCTACATATCCTAAAAAAGAGTGTATGATTTGAAGTTACTTCCACTCCTTCAATAATGAAAGTACTTCATTGTATCATCAGTTACACTCATCAATATTGCAAAGTCTAGTTCACTGAATGGTTGAACAGTTTTATTCCTATCATACAGAATAAAAAATTGAGAGTAAGTCTCCAGAAATAATCTTCTCATTTCCTTCATGTGTCACTGTTACAAAGTATGTCCTGGTCAAATTAAATTGAACTCAGACCACAATGCCAGGCACTTCAACATATTCTATCTATTGCAGGCTGAAACTGAAAAAAGCACTGCAGCTACATACATACTTCCTACCCTCATCCTTGTGTTGGCTGCTGCCCAGCTTATAATGATGAGGCCAAAACTTATCTTAATTAAGTTTCTGACAAGGACTGTTTTCAACAAGATTAACTTCTGTTTCAGATCAGTGCTTGACTATGCATACAGAAAACTGTGGTACAATACAGCAATAGCGACAAGGAACCCTTCTTTCTGCTGTCAGCTTTAACTTGCATCAGCTTGAAGAAAGACCAAGAAACCTCATCTGGAATAGTGAATTACAAGATGAGTGTTCCTCATTTTAAATCTTGTTCTCTGTTTTGGACATGTAAATCATAAACGGTTGAGATACTTAACAAAAGCTTAAGCACGCACACAAATTGCAATAAATTGCAATACTTTTGTTGGTTTTTTTTTTCCATGTGTGAATATCAGCAATGATTAGTTCATTTAATCACTTTGAACACCACAGTGGTCACTCCTGGCTTCTCAAATGGAAATGTTGAATGACTTTAACAACTTGGGCAAAAAAAAATGGCAAAAAATAAGATACTTAGGCAGTAGGTAACGTGAAATATAAGCTGGTGGTGTTGCACTCTGGGAGTCAATCCTCACTTTTAGCTTTCTACTCATTAGTGAAAGGCCAGCTGCATGAACTAGGTTGATGAGGTAAAACAAATCTGCCCTTCGTATTGTTTTTAGCAAATGCTAAAAAAAAAATGACTCATTAATAGAACAAGAAAATGAGTTGTTAAAAGAACATCACTGCTAGAAATTGTGAACGAATACGTTACGCAGCGAAGTTACATTTAAAAACATATGTCAAAAACCTCAATAATTCAAATGTAAATAGTAAACCAGACCCTATTTAAATAGCAGTACTGCCATCTTGTGTTTAGACAGAAAAGTGCCTCAAAAAGAATAAGAAAATAAGAGTTTTTCAACAGATAAATCATTTTCTAACTAACATTACTTGGTGTAACAAGTGCCTTGTATTCATACACGGCTTACAGATTGCAAGTTTCAGAAAATTAAGTTTTACCATACCATAGATGGGAAAGCAATATCGCCAGGCATCATCTACGTTCAGAAAAATGGCAAAAAAACCAACAGTATTGATATCTATGGAGAAAATTCTCAACATTGGTCATTTTATTCCAGTTGTACAACATGGCAATGGTGACTGCTCCTGTTAGGTGCAGCTGACCTCAGTAGAAGCTGTGATGCCACAGTTGAATACCTTGGTGGTGATTGCTGCCCCATTTATAGCTGCCTTTCTGCAACCAGTGCAAGACAAGGAGATGGACTAAGGAATCATTTTGCTGCTCTTGACAGATCGCTGCTCCAGGCAACGACTATTTTGTCTTGTGCTCAGTTCTACATTTTATACTCCTCTAACATAGAAAACCTAAGGTCATACATAGGCACATACACATTCTTTTGCTCATTTATATAACCAAACACTTATCACATGAAAATGAGACTAGACAACTGTCCAAAAACAAAATACAGGATTTCTTAAGAGATTTCTCATGTTTGTCTTGATAGGAGCAGATGTGGAAGGTTACCTTGGCTTAAGCATGCTGTATTTCTGTATGGCAGGCTCAGTCAGTTCAATGAAGAAAACCTGCAGCCTATCTGAAACATGCCTGAATAGGAAACTGTGGCTTAAAAGTAATAGTTGCATCATATTTGCAGCAGGTTATCCCAAGCTACTTTACAAAGCATTACGTTGTATAGCACGTCGATTTGAAAGCTGTATACCATTTTCTCATATATTTCCTATTTAAGGAAATCCTTTGCTAAAAAAAACCCTAAAAACTGTAAGGGAGACAAGTGTATTCATGTCTTGACAGATGAGAGAATAGTTTACATAGAGCATAAAGCATTCAAAATTTCCTAAGAAGTACTTAAGCAGCATAGAATTGTCTTTTCCTTCTTCCTAGTATTTTTTAGATATATCTAAGTTCCAAAATGATTCAGCGTTTGACAGCTACATAGAATGAAAAAAACTTCTAAAGTTACTAATGTTGTGATGATTGAACAATCAAATATTGCACTGGTGACAGTTAAAAGAAATAGATTATCAATGCTGGAATCTCAAAATTTGGTATGACTAATGAAGCCATTTTACAAGAGAATGTATGAAATAGATCTACTTTGTATATCCTAAATTAGACAAGATGTTAAAAACACTGGAACAAACTGGTGTTAGGGGTAACTAAGAACTTTATGAGGCTCTTAAGCTTTGATGTTGTGAAAACAGTGTCAAAAGCCAATTATTTTAGCATCATTTGACAAAGTTAGCTGTACATTTAGAATGTAAAAAATGTGAAAAACTGTGCTAATAACAGCGGAGAGTATAGAAATTAGGAATAACAACTACTCTGCATGTGTCTGCCTAATACTATGGTTTGCAATTGTTTTTAAACTTAAAACTTCCAGAAAAGAAATAAAAGCAATTGTTGCTGAAAAATAATGTCTCCTGGGACAGTTACAGAGATATTGGAGTACGCAATATTTTGCATACACCTTTACTAAAGCTACTTATAGAAACTAATGTAAAAACACCTCACGTTCTGACCTGATTCAGTGAATGTATTTAACCACATAAAGCTCACTGTACCAATCACTCAACTGATCAAAATGTGTATAACAGTGAAAGACTTTCCCTTCAGCTGAAATTGGATCACAATGCCTTTCCACAAAAATGACATGGCCTTAGAAATTAAATACCTCCTAACATATTTTTTGCCTGTAAATTCATCTACATATAGCACATTTTTTGTAATAATTGATAGATCATTATTTATATGTCCAAATATTTGCCACTCTTAAGAAAAATGGCTGATTTATGTAATAGCTACAGTATTTGCCATAGTTCCTAGAAATAATTGGTTAAACCAACTATTTCTGTGTATCTAAGGTAATTGTAACTATTCTAAAGTTCACCTCAATGCAAATAAAGGGGGAACATGACCCAAAAGCAGCATATTCATGAGAGATCTGTCCTGGAACATTCAAAATTCTGGGTATTTAGAAAAAAAGCAAGAGCACGGTCTTAAGAGTACATATGGCAAAACTGAAATGTTAGTTCATGAAAAATTTGCACTTTGACTTATGCTACTGTAGTAATCTCTGATACTTTTTGATCTTTTAATGCATCAAGAATCCTTATCTAATAATTTCACCAATGATAAAAATTAATAGTGATTAAGAACACTAAGTTCTTTATAAAATGTCAATGGTTTTGTCCTTCTAAGTGGATATGTATCATGTTACCAGCTTACAGATCCATCACTGACACAAAATCACTTCTCACTTTGCAAGGAGTAGTCTTCTCTTATGTTCCCATTTGACAAAAAACCACAGGTAAGACATTAAGAGGAACTAAAATTAACTATTTCAACATTTTTTTATTTTTGTAACCTATTCAAGAGGTTGTTTCCACACATGCAAGAAGACCTCGAAGAACTGAACTAATTGCACTACATGCCAGTGCAAACAGGTGCAGCTACAACCATGCTGCATACAAATTTATCTACAAGAAAGTTGATAAATGGTGTTGTTTCAGTGTAAAATTATTGACAAAGTGGCACTCACAATTTACAAAACTCATTGTCCATTCACACATCTAGCAGACTTTTCCATTTAAAATAACAAAAATGCAAAAACATGCAATCATTAAATAACAAAGAGGCAGTAAAGCATTTCACCTTATTTACATATACAGAAGAACTTACAATATAAGTTCAGAAAATCATGCAGGGGAAAGATACGAGGTATGGAAAACATGGCAGTGGAGAAAAACTAGGAAGACACTTCTCGCACAGCATTCAGCTACTTAAAACTCTAAATGCAGACGAAATAATTACATTCTTTACACTTCCAATAATTTGTGCAAATTGTACAAAGCACAGTACGAACAAACTGGGAAACAATTATGAGTTCCATATGAAATGCATTATTGTCTCAACTCTGTTTAACTTACAACCTGAAGAAGGCTTTGCTTGTAGCTTTTATAATATTTTAGTTGTGAAAAACATTCAACATTTTCAGTTGTAAGGCTTCAAGCTGAAACAGATGCCAATAGTTCTACAGAATTACTGTTAGCACATTTTATTATTATTGGATATTACTCTTTTTAAAAAAGAGAAAACTAAAATCATAGTCACATTAAAAGATCTCCTATTCTGTGCAAAAAGAAAAAAGTTCAGGAGACTGCTTCAAAACAAAAGGAAAATACCTCAACAGGCACTGACAGAGTATGCACAAGATTAAGTGTTGTTTTTCTCATTAAATGAGCTGAACATAAGTTTCCAGTTAGCCTGAATCCTTTAGGAGAATGTATTAATGAATATTAATGTAAACCATACTCAAGTTTTTCCAATCATATAATTGGATGACATAATGATATAATTAAAGAAAGCAAATGTCTCTCAATAATATGCCTGAGTTTCCACTCTCAGAGCTCCTCCTCCTTAACCTGTTAACACTGCAAGCAGTGCTCAACGTAGTACTGAGCAAAGGGCACATTTCTCACGTTGTGCCTCAGATATCAAAGGAAGTTTCATCAGTCACATTTAGCTTGTTGAATTTTGAACAATTATTGATGGCTGAATTGTGATAAAATGGATTAGTGGATTAAGATTAAAAGTTAAGTTGTCAAATAGCCAATAAACGGGAGAATATTGAAAAAGAAATCTCTTCCTCCTCTGCTGTAACTTACAGCTCAACACAATCTATGAAGTAGTACTTGAGCAAACATTTTCACTGTATAAATTAATCATAGATTTTTGACATCACAAAGGGAATAAAATTAAGCCTTCCTGCAGTGATATACTAATACTAACGAGACAAATGAAAACAATGAAAAATTAACAGTGATTCTGAAATGAAAGTAACCATATCCCAGGTAAGAAAGAAGAATCTTTTCCCCAAAATCACAGAGCCTCTAGCTTTCATTTATTTAATGACCAAATAGCTGTAAGCAGAGCTAGTTTTCATTCCAATCACAAAAGGGTTCAATCTATAGCCTGCATACAACATATTCCAAGGCAGTATGTTATCATATTTTTAAGACAAGTCTGGAGCTGGTAGGTGATTGAGTCACTGCTGGATGCAGAAAAATAAAAAAAAAAAATTCTGGAACAGTAATGGAGCATATAGTGGTACATATGACCAAATCATTTTTCAAATGATTAAATGAAAACATGACTCTATCTCTGTCTTGATCACTGTAACATAGAAATCTGACCATATGGCTATGAATGTAACACAAAAGAAATAAAATCAGCCACTGGTATCTTTGCAGAAGTAGTGGAATAATGTTGTGACTTGCATAGACTGAACTCCTAGTACAGATTAGTATCTTACCCATCCAGAAAACAGAAAAATGCATTTGCAAAAAACAAGCAAACAATTTAAGCCACCAGCATCCTTGATTTGTTTTTAATTATTGTACCCGGTATATTTAGTATAGAAGTAGCCCACAGAATTACCAAGTAGAATAAAGAATGAAAAATTATTAACTGAATACGCATTGAAATTTGATTTTTTAATTTTTTTATTTATTTTTTGCTGCTGGGTTAGTGTTGCATAGAGTAAGACATAGGAACAGAAGAGAATCTTTCTAGTTCCTACCTATGTCATTGGCTACCATCTTGGAAAACTGTCTGCTTTTGGTCTTCACTGTAAATAGTATTTTAATAAAAAAAAGTCAATCTATGCATCAAAGGATGAACTGCAAGAAAAAAAATAAGACTAAAGAAAAAAATACTGTACCCTTTTCTATAAAATTATTCATTTTTTGCTCATCATCATCAGAATTTGGTGAACCAGAACCTATGAGTAAAGACAGAATGAAATAGATATACATTTATTTTTGATGCATATCCAATGTATTAATAAAAGCACTCAGTTAAAAGTAAAAAAGAAGTTGTATTGAAATATCAAAAACTGATACTGGTATTCCCTGGTAGCTGTACTAGATGCTGTGGATTCCAAATTATTTCTGAGAGTCAGGAATTCTGATGTATTGAGGTTAACCACAAAAAACTGTAAAGCAAGGTACTATTCTGTGCAGGGCAGGAATTATATTGCTAGAAATATTTCCGTCACTGAATAAAATGTTTACATGACAAAAATTAACCTGAAGTATGATTCACAGAAAAAACCACTAACAATAAATTAGGAAGTTTTTCAAATCTGTTTCTTTCCAATGCAATAAATAATTGTTCAGCCACAGTTCTTTTCTGCCAACAGGGATTTTTCAAAATTCTTACTACTGCAAAGTCAGTAGCGGTGGCTGTAAGGCCGCTGTTTGAAGTTTCCTACTGCCATGAAATAAAAACAACGCTCAACAAAAAATGGAAAATTTCATTGGATATTATTTTGTGAAAGTGTAAAAATGAGATACAGTGACGTTTGTAAACATAAAAACACGGTGGTTTACAATGAAACACAATGTTTTATGGTCAGATATGCCCTCAGAGCCCTCACTTGATTACTTCTTAAGTTAATTAAAACAAACAAACAAACAAAAAAAACCAAAACAAACCAGGAGATAAAGATACTTTCCACCCCACCCCCCACTAGTATTTCTGTATTATTAAAACAGTAGGATACAATTGAATAGACAGTTATTTTACAGTCCTCTAAAATTTATAATCACCCACTGGAAGAAATTAAATACAAGTTAGCTTCCTCCTCGCACTGAAAGGTGGAAGAGGCAGAAGAACTAGATCATTTGAGCAAATGCAGACTTCAACCCGAATAGTGACTGATTTGCTTTACAGGTTATACCATGTAATAGTCAAAGCTGACAGTGCAGTTGATCCACTCCTACGAGATGAAAGTAGCTAACAAGTAAACCTTTGGTGTTGGTGTATTTTTTTATTCAGTGGCCAACTCCATTCTGTAAAAAGTTCATTTAAACCTGGCCTCTGTCCTGCATCTTAAGCTCAACAATATTGTGCAACTGATTTCTCCAGACTGTCTCTTATCTCTGTAGCAAAATGTTCCAGTCTTGTGACCATGCCCCAGAAAAACACAGAACTTAGAAACTAAACCCAAGGAACTGCAGCTCTTCTTGTATCCAAATGGCTGGCCTTCCCCAGAACACACTGACTTCTCACCAGTGAGATGACAGCTTGCCAGTCTCTCTTCCTACATTCTAGTACCTTTTTCAAAGGAGATATTGGAGAAGTCTGCCTTGAATTAATTCTCATTCATGAAAAACTGAGAGGATCGGAGAGAACTAAGGGAAGCAAGACGAAGTTCAACCTCACTGCTTCAAAAATCTACTTTATAGGGCTTGCAACTATGGCTTCTCATCTCTGTCTTTTGTCCACTCACTGTTTTTAGAATTCAGAATTATTTCTTTAGTACTGCATGTGCACCTAGAAAGAAATACCCAAACTGCATTACATTTTAACCTACTCCATCTACTACAATACTGACAGGAGGGAGGGAGAGTAGGATAATTGCTAAATTTAAGATTTCTCCGTGCAAACCTTGATTTTTGCGTTAGTACTCACTTCCACTGCACTGTTAGTGGAAATGATAGTTGAAATTTTACTCCAACTTCAAGATCATGAAAAAAGCCTCTAATTGTTGTTTTAAATTTTAGCTATGTATACCTGAAGTGGTTTGGGTTCACATTTGAGTCATACTGGACCAAGGGAGAAAAAACACTGCAGACTAAGAGTTACAACTCATTATCTGTTCCCTGTACATGTTTTGTAGCCCTGACACTGCTTTGCTCAGAGACAATTCCTTTTCATTCTTTATCTGAAACCAGACTTAGCAAGGACTTCTTATGTTAAGTTGGTCAAATTCAAACAGCTTAGTAAGATTTATCAGTCTCCTTAGTCTTGACAGAGGAAGTGATCAACTGCAGCATAACAGAGCAAATTCTTTACAGATGTTGGTCTTGATGTTTAAAAACTAGAAAATTAAAATGTTAAAAAATTTCTACTAGAGTTATTAACAGAATATTTTTTTTGTTTGGTTTAATCTTACCAGAAATATGTCTCTCAACATAGTGGTTTACTCTACTGCATTTCAGTTTTAAAAATCTTCCTTCTTGGCTTAATACAATGCAAGTTATTCTGCAAGTAATGCATTTCTACAAAATTGAGAAGACGGTCTGGCTTGAAGAAGTACAGGCTACATTAGAAAATGAATCTATCCTTTCATTCATACATTGATTACCATTTTATACTTCATTGTGAGGAGTGCACATCTTACAACAGGTACTTGAGTAAATGTGCAACTTTGACCTTTACTCTAAATTCGGAGTAGAGCTTCAAATAAAACAGATGAGGTGACACAGTACTATAACACTTTTGTTAGAATAATGCTGAATCTTTACCTACTACAACAAATATTCATCTCTAACACTGTATATTGACATATAGTATTTACAGTTATAGCCTCAATTAGATTTCTTTTTTTTAATGTTGGCTAAGTAATATAACATAATTGAAGCTTTCCTTTAGAATAGTCAAATACAGTAGTAGCAACTGAACTATTTTTTTTGAAGCAGAGAAATCCTACTTTGTAAACTTCGGAAGACTTCTGATTCCAAAGGAAAAAAGAAACTAGCTCCTTTTGCAGACTTCTCTTAAACCTCGGAGTTCTTTTGAGAACTCTGAGACACCAAACACACGTACTCTTAAAGGAATTAGTGCATCTCATTTCAGTGTTTCAAAATTCAATTGTGCACTGGAGCATGTTCCTTGCAACAAATATTACAGATTTTATCTCTTCACTTATCTTTATGACATTTCTATTGCATCTTTTAAATTAATCTTGCTTTAAAAACACAGTGGTGCAACGCAGCAACGTTTTCCAGAAGAGCTAGAACAACCTGTGAGAAGACTACAGGTTTTATGTAACTAGTTAACTAGTATGCGTTAATTTAAAGCATGCCATCTTCCATGCAAATAAGAACAGGTTTTACGTAACTAGTTAACTAGTATACGTTAATTTAAAGCATGCCATCTTCCATGCAAATAAGAAGCTGAAAATCAGATTAAAGTTATGATTACCTGAAGTAGGTGATTTGCAGCGATCTTCTGGCACCACTGTACCCTCATTAATATCACAAAGACCTGCTGGAACACAAAAATAGCGTATGATAAGCACGGCTGCTATTTTATCCTTTCTCCCATTGCAGTTAGGAACTGGATATTGAATTAGATGCAAACCAAGTGGTTGTGGTAGAATTTGTTAGTGTTGGTTTTTTTGTTTGTTTGTTTTAAATTTAGACATCAGCAGCAGTGACTGTAAAGCCGCTCACTTTATCCTACTAAAAAGATTTCTTAATGGATTTTACAAAATATACTTCCTCATTAAATTTTAGTAAAAAGTACCATCTTTTAAGTACGAGAATTATCTCAACAGTTAATGCCATGCTATACATGTATACTAAGTTCACATTTCTGTTTTGAAAAAAATCCTAGTTTTTCAAAAAATTTAATTACAAAAGAAAGTCAGGTAAAAGAGGATCCTGAAGATTACAACCACGCTCAGGTTATATGTAAAACCAGTGTTTTTTCACAATTTGCTTTTATATCTGCTGAAGTGGTGAGCTTTTAACGCTGCACTGCAGAGGTCAGTACAGAGTTCTGCTGGAAAACGTCACTTTAAGATTTTAGGGTATTTGGCTGCTTCCTAAAGCTCATACTTCACATTTCAGTAAAGGAAATAAAGCACAGAAGTTCAGCATCAGATGCTAAAGATGAAAGCTATTTTATGGTCCCAAAAATTATTCCATAACATGACCCAGGAGTTTAAATGAATGTTACTATTTTCCTTTTTGATAGGAAATTGCCAGCAAAACAGCCCAGGATAAAGAGAAGTATCTTATCAATATTTTAAAGCTAATTATGCATCTTAAGGTTGATATAATCTTGTTTTCCTTCAGAGATATCATATATGATACTAATGTAAACAAGAATACAATGCTTTATACTAATAATAAATAAATACTTGTTAAATAAGGATTTTTTGCATGCACACTAGCATTTCAAATGCAGTCAAAAAGCTCCAGTGGAGTGCATCTGTAATAACTGTTCCTATATTTTTTTCCTCTTCTATTAACAGTACTCTTCCATCCAAGTGTTGGATTTCCCTAACATCAAAACAAAACATAATTGCTTACAGGAAAAAAAGACATTGTATCACTGTGGAATCCATTAAAGTTACATTCACACATTGTTGTATTTATGCAAAATAGCTTTTTGATTTTCTTAAGATTATTAAGAGCATGTGCAACTTGCACCTCAAAAATCTCAGTGACAAGGAGGATGATGTGCAAATGACCTTCTGAACTGCTTAAGCCTGCACTTAACAAAAGTCCAAGAACCAATTTCAATTTGAAAACATATGAGGATAGCCTAGGTGGAAGCTATAACGTTTTCTTTCTCCCGTGTAGTGGAAAATAATTCTAAGTATTCTTTTGCAAATCATTGAGTACTATGGGATAATCATGGTACATATTCTCCTGCAAAGTACATTTTCACCTCCATACCACATCTCTCAGATATGGCCTGAGCAGACCACGTGCTCTAAGTTCAGAACTCAGTAGCTCTACTAATCCCAAACACACGGGATCAACATCAGCTTAGAATTAATGACCTTTATGGTTAACATTTCTGGAAATTTACAGAGCTCTATTATGACTTGGAAGTATGTGGTTACCATTCTGGGAATATAGCCTTGATGATACCCAATAGCCTACGAAGATATAAAGATAGATCCTGATAAGATTTCTTTGTAAGTGTAAAACAGACATGAATTTTTGATACTGGGAACAGTCAACCAAATAAACACTGTACTTGGTTACCAGATATGGAAGCTTCTGAAAGGGAAAAAGGCAAAGGGAAAAAAGGGATCTTTTAAGACTACACAGATAGAAATATTACATTTCCACTAGCTAACATTCAGAAGTGTCCGCACCCCACCTAAAACAGATATTCAACTTCTCCCTACTCTCTCAGCTGGTGAAAAGCAGAGGCATCACAAAACATTTATTCTGGGCAGGCTATGGCATGACTAACAGGAATAAGAAATTAGCAGGAGCAGCTTTTCAGATTAAAAGTTGCTTTTTATGCAAAGTTGTTTTAGGTGTCCTGAACCCTTGACATGGACTCTTCTGAAGAAACTGCTTCACCCACGAAGAACAAATACCATTTTGGCATTTTAATATTCTTTCATTAGTGACTGATTCTTCTTGCCACCTCCTACTTCCATTTCAGTAATCCAACAAAAATCTTCGCCAGAGATGCTGAGAGGGAATTGAAAATGAACAGTTCTTAAGTGTGAGGGGAAGGAGTTCTTGCCAACATGACAAAGGAATACCCACAAGGTCTGCAGGCCTTCAGTCTGAACTCAGGGCTCAGGGGAATGCCCATTCATTGCTATTCTTGTAGTAACAGCAGCCTAAAATGCATGTTCTAGTGATGGCAATAATTAGATCTGGTTGTCAACAATCAGGCCTCAAAAGAGAAGAGTATGCACTAGTTTTTGTGCCAAGACTGCTGTTGAGGGGAAATCACTTATGCATTATTCATGAGATTTAGAAGATGATGTCCTCTGACTTAGCTAAGAGGTTTTCACTACTGTATCACTCATGAGAGTAGTTTACCTACCACACCTGTACACACTAAGTCTGGAGCACTGAACTAACTGCATGGGCAGCACAGTTTGTATGTGCACAATAACTGTGGCATTCTTCTAACGCAGGCCTAAAACAGGTGGAAAGAAAACATGTCCAAAGCGATTCATCCAGCCTACTAAAATTTTGAATTCATTCTACATCTAGGATGGAAGCAGGCTAGAAGAACTGCTCTCAAAATTAAAACAGTTCACTATAAAACATGCTCCCCAAGGCCTTCTGATGTTTGTTACAAAAGTGTGATAGTTTAGACCTGGTACCATGTTCATACTGCTACTCACATGCCACACACATACCTAATGTGCATTAAGTTCTATTACAAAACAGAGAAACATGAGCACTTATTACTCCAGATCAAAGTACAGTTTCAATTCTGACTTGTCAGGACAAAAACAGACAATGCAGTATCATATTATGTGGATTTGCTCATTACTGAAGATAGCAGGTTTAAAGAATGCTCTTTGAGCAAATACTAATGAAATCCTCACAGTAGCAATATTGGGATGACAAAACTACTGCACATTTAGAAACAGTCATGGTCCCAAATCATGCTCCTGAGGGAGCCAAACTATATCCAGAGACTAAGTTTAGGAATTTAACTTCCCATCTCCTTGTAAATATTTTAATTCTTCAAAGGAAGAGCTGAACTTCTCACACTAGTTTCCCATGAAAAGTGTAATCTTGCTTTGACAGGAATAGCATTTAGCCAAGAATAAAGTCATATACCTACACACTTGCTTCCTCTGTAGTAAGTAGTTTTGAGGTTACAATTTGATATACATCTTAATGAATAACTCACATCAATTGATGCAACAGAAAACTTCAGAATATTCTTATCATAAAGTTACTCACTAATTGTACGCATAAGATTTATCCCACTAAATTATGGCATTATGATAATTATTCTTGTACATAAACCTTGGAAATCTAATTATAGCCATCACTGCTATTATTTGACAGAGGGGAGGAAGGGACAAAAAAAATAATTTTATGTAGTAGTTATTATAAATAGCACTAATTACTGTTACTCAATATGACCTGAGTTGAGTCTATAAAATACTGAGGTCTGTACACCTTATAATCTCAAGTACCCTGATATAAACACTTTGTGCACTAAATTCTGGATTAAGTTTTATGATTTCAGGCTTACAAACGCACAACTCACAAAGGATTTAAGCCAATTGGTCCTAAGTTTTCCATTTCAGAACTGAAGCCTAATTAGAAGACTAAAGAAAACTAATCTTCTACTAAGCTCTTGCCTTCTTTCTGAACTCTAGTAGCAAGAAACTTGAAATAAACACAAACATGAATTTAAAAAAATCAAATGTTATTAAAGACTGAAAAGATACCATGCTGAATTAAAAACTCCCTAGAATTACAATCAGCTCTAACTAATATATTAAGTTTTGTGAGTTCATATATATATGTCCCTCCATATACCAACTTCACTAAAAACAAATCTAATTAAAAATTTGAACTAGCTTGACGTGAAAACACAAACATCATAAACAATTGACTTGAAAGAGTCAAAAAAGGCCCCTAATCCAACAACCAAACTTTATGATTCAGCACTATATTTGGCTTAGTCACTGCTAATGCTAGTCTAGTTTAGTTCAAGTATAAGTTTAAAAAAAGAGTGTTGAGGTCTAGATTTAGTTCAAGGAGAAAGAGGATGTGTGAAACTACCAGGACAAGCAATCTCAGTATTTCTGTTCTGATTCAGCTCCAGTTCTGAAATCCTTGTAGGTTACATTAAAAAGAAAATAAAGACTTTGATGTACAATCAAACAAAAGACACATGCATGCAAAAACTGCTTCTATTTTGTCAGAATAAACCTGTTTTAACTTATTAAATATTCCAGGTAAATTCAGCTTTTCAGTCACTGGCTTTGGAAAGTAATTCTGGGACTACTGTCCACCTTTTCCTTCACTTCAAAATGACAAAGGAGCAGCAGATCTTGCCTTTCAGTTCTGTATCATATCAAAGCAGCAGCATTCCTTTTACACATAACTCTCTCCCTTGGCAGCAGGTGATAGAAGACAAAGAAAGCCTACCATCCCCAAAATGTATTTTTCTCAAACCAAACAAAAAAAACAAAAAAACAGAAACCAAACACAGCAGAACTAAGAGAATTGGCCCACAGTCTTTAAGCATTCATTTCACCACCACCACCTAGGTTCCTTGGATTTTGTTTTATTCTACTCCTTGTTTAGAAAGGAGGTCAGATTTCAAACTTCTGCCCAAAGGCTGGAAAAAAATGACATGCTAGGGAAAGGAGTCATGTTATACTTTTAAAATCAGCTCCATATGCTGTGAATGCTGGAATGAGTCAGAAAAACCCAGAGGTAACTCATATTTCTGTTGGGCTACCACCCTAGGGTGGTACTCCTGAACATCAAAAGTGCTTGGAAATCTTACAGGGCAGTGCAATATACCAACACCTCCACTCTCAATCCCTATAAGCAGCATCTTAGTAGAAGAAAGCTTTCACTTTAACAGACAAATCACTGTCTTTCATAATGTTAAAAAGTAAATTAATAATAATAACTACAATCTAACATGGATTGTCAAGCTTTTTCAGCCATGACAGAGAACAAGCAAAGGAAGGTTCGACTTGGAGCTCAGAGGACTAATAGATTTGATGGGTAAGACCTCGGGACTATAGACATCAGTAACTTCTAAGACAGGATCTCGCTGTCTTCTTCCCTCCTGTCCTTCCCTCTAATGCAGAGACTGTTATGGTCACTTTTTTTGTTCCTTCCCGTTTCTTTTAGAGATGTCATGAACAAGAAATATGATAGATGTATGATTCAAAACAGTTTCTAAAAATAAAACAATTATTTAAAATGGACTAACAAAAGTATTCATGGTAAGTGAACAGCAAGTAAAAAAAAAATCAAATTCAGATGTTCAAAGATATTTTTTTTTGTCATGAGATGACTTACTTATATAAGAGGTGCGAAGCTTTTTCACAGACTCTGAATATAAGTTAGAAAGGCCGCACATGCAAGAAGCCACAGTCAGCATACCTTTATGCAGCAATGAGAAAAGGAAAGATGGAGACACTAACAGTACATTTCAGACAGAAAAGCCAGCTGAATAACTTGTATAATGAGGTTTATAAAATGCTCTTGCCAGGCAGATCATTAGTATTAAAATGTAAGATGAAAAATATACGATTTCATTTAACAGTTACATTAAGGGACAAAAAGGACTCCATGCAGGAGTATCTTAGAGACACAGTTGTAACACAGTTATGCTGGTCATTGAACAATAAAAAGCAAGAAAACAAAGTGATTAATGTTTAACACCACAAAAAGCAGTTTAAAATATAAATGCATGAAGCAGAAGGTAAGCCCTTGAGTACCATGAGACATTAACAGAGTGAACCAGTGAAGTTATTTCTTTCTCTCTGATTTTTTTTTTTTTTTTTAACACTTACCTTTCTCTACAGTACAAAAAGACATCTGTCCCAGACTAAGAACTGTGGACGTTCCACTCTAAGCTAATTATTTTTTAAAGCAGCTTCCTCAGTTGAAGTAATCTGATAGATGGCAACAAGATCTTTCTCAAACCAAAGATTTACTAAAATATGTCTGGAAGCATCCGTTTTCACTTCAGTATAATACTACCTGAGCTTTATTCTGAATCACTTAAAATAAACCAACCATGAAGTTTCTGAAACAGTGTATTTCCCATTTAATAATGATCATTTGGAGGCAAAAGTAATGTTGTTGACAGTTCCATCTTTAGGTGTTTTAAAAATTAGCTTAAAATATCAACTAAAATTATTTTGTCCTTGTTAAAGTTCTAACTTTTCATTCTGTCAATAAAAAAATTTGAGGTTTTGACTGAAAGATTGCTTTCCTCCTCAGCTGCAAACTAGCATCTTTCTTCAGTATCTTTCCAAAACAAAGTCATTTTTATCAAAAAAGTTTATTTGGTTCATTTATTTCAAAGGCTTCCTCTAAAACTAATATAACAGTATTCACAGTATAACATGCTTTCTAGACAAAGGTTGAAATAAGAAGGAAAATGATCCCAGCAGATATGCTGGCTATCTGCCAACATTAATGGGCTCATATAAGCTTGTGACTTGGGTACTAGAATTATCAGAAATACCAAGATATTAAGGCTCTTTCAAGCTGTGCCAGTAAGTTAACAACATAAATCTATTGAGTTTTTATAGCTTACAGCTATACACAATTCTTTTTCCCTACTGCTTTTTTTTTAAACATATATTGCACTAATAATAATATAAGTAATTATATCAAGCATTAGTAGATTTCATTAAACAATGTTGTTGAAATAACAAACCGGCAACAGTGACATTCAAGAATGATGAAATTACAATGGCAAAAGCATACATATATTCAAAGAACAGACACTCTTAGCCCAGATAAGGGTCAGAAGATGGGCAAAGTTGTTTTCAACAAGCTGTGGGTTACTCACCTCCGGATGGCTGCCGAGTTTTTCGGGGAGATCGTGGCTCCCTCCGATAAGGATCATTGGAACCATACAGTTCAATAGTGCCAAGATTCAAGAGGATGGTCTTCTGGAGGTAATCAACCATGGCAATACCATTACAGTTTCCAAAAACTACTCTGGAAAAAGATAAGTAGAAGGAAAGATAACGCTAATGCAAGTATAATTTTATTTTGGTATTTTTTTGCTACAAAACTTTGAATTTTTTTCATATTTTATTGTTACTTTTAATAAATTGCTCTAAATTAAGAGCATGTAAGAATTACTATTTTAGAATGTAGTACTGTTTAAGTGTTCACTTTTAAAAACATGTAATGTTGAGTAAAGCAGGTCATTATATGTGCCAACCTATCCAATAGAGCCTTAACTGATACATATTCTTAGCTCTACAGTGCCAACACACACGAGGAAGAGTGATGTTGATTTGTTTGATGTTCACATCATCAGAAACTGTCACAAGCCACCAGAAGGAACTATCAGGAAACACAGGAAACTAATTGCATCTCTTGTGTTGCTGTGTAGCTCGCATGAACACACACTGAGTTAGTTTTTAATAGCAAATGCTTTTGATAGAGTATTGAAAAAACTGCGTAGAATATACTTACAGGCCATACGCTGAATTGACTGCTAAGCTGGTTATCTGTTGAGGAGGTTCTCCACTCACCCACACTAGTTGGATGACTAGCTCAATTTGGTAGCCTGGAGACTGCTTAAGAGGAGAATTTTTAACTCTGCAAAGTACACAAAATATTGTATTTTTATGACTCTCTGAAGTCTTCTTCCTTACAGGTACAGAATTCACTGAATTCAGTATCACATTGAACTTTGCAAAGTTTGGAAAATTGTAAAGAAAATAATGGTATACCAGTTTCATGGAACAAGCATGAGATGGTGGGGTAAGACTCTTGGAAGTACTGTGCGCGTTGATGAACAAACTTAGGAATGTCCTACAGAAAGTATTAAGACTCATTTTTTAAACTGAAAAAAAAAAATCGATGCAGAACATAAGGTCCTCCAATTCCTGAGTTTCTTATTTTATCTATTTAATATCTTGGTTTGCCACTATTTTACAAAATCCATTTTTGTCTTTCCAATTTTATTTAGTATTTCTTCAAAACACTTCTACAACTCAGTACAATAAAAAAGATACAAAAACTAACCCTCAGAAAAAATACAGCTTTCAGAACTAGCTATTTTCTTGATGGATGAACTCAAGGAATTAAAATCCAAGATTGGAGTTTAAAGTGTCAGAAAAAAGTAAATACCTGTCTTAATTTCATATCTGAAAATGAAGTGCAACATAAATTCTATAACAAAAGTTGATAGTCAAAGAGGTCTCAAGATGCACTCTTGTAAAAGAGTAAAAAAAAAAAACCAAGTCTTCTGTTAACCTTAATTTCTCAAAGGAATAAACACACAGAAACACATCAAAACCTCTTAAGGGAAATATCTCCCAATTTAAAAACTGTAAACAGTTAAAAAAACGAACAGTTCTAAAAACCTACACTCAGAGAAATATGAGGCATCATGCAAGATGAAAATTCATAAGAATGGACTGTGATGCATACAAATAACTAACAAGTGAAGTCTATACAAACATACTTGTCCTGAAATTAAGGAGAGTCAAAGTGTTAAGTGGCCTGTTCATTTCAATGGACACTAAGATTTCAAAGTAACTATACTGTTCCCATTTAAAAGTTTGCTCTAAAGCATGTGCATCTACAGCTATACTAACATCTATGTTAGTAAAATTTCCTAAAGCAGGCTGACTCATAAGGTAATTATCTTCCAATTTTTTTTTTAATCACCAAGAATTATTACTTTTATATAAATTAAGACTAAAATTGTAATTTCTCGGAACAGAACTCAGCCTTCAGATATTTGGAGAATGTTGTTCCAAAAAACAAGAGTTTCACTTACAATAGCATTTCTACAATAATTTCCAAGTACATATACCCTTACAATATAAACATTCTTGCAAATTTTCACACTTAACAAAAGCATAACAGAATATACTTACTTTAAACATGGGACATTATCACGAAGGCCATCAGATGAACTGCTACTAGTAGATGGATGAGACTGGGGAACAATGGACTGAGGATTGGAACTTGTGCCAGGAGTTGGTAATGGTGGTATCTGCTCACCATCTGGAGATTCAATGTCATTTATTTCATATAACAGGCGCACTTCCAGCATCTGCAAAGTAAAAATAAAGTAAACAAATAATTTAAAAAAAAGGTGGTCTTTCAAAAAAAAATGTATGATTAAGTGCAAGTAAGATACTAGTCCTAAGAGAGACATCCAGGACTTCTCTATCTTTAAAAAGGTAACAGTAACTTAAATATTACAATCTAAACACACACAGAGTCTTCAGAAATACAATCATTCTAGCTACTTGAGATTGAATATCTGATTGTTAAAATTTGAAAATTAACTTATTTTCCACTATTTAAAAGTTTCCTGCTTATTACTGAAAAGAAAGAAAATACTAGATACAAGACCCATTTAATCATCATTCCATGTGTATAATAGATTCTCAGTTATGAAGAAGGCTTATTTTATGTAGTCTGGGAATGCTAAAACTAAGAAGAGCCACAGGACATGGCTGATCTACTTTCAGTAGTACTACTTCATTCATTGTTTAATGTTGCATCAAGCTAGGTCATACATTTAAAAGAATAACTTCATCATGATTTCAGATTAGTATTAATTGTATCACAGTTTAAAGAAAGTCTACTATTTTAGTTTCATCATTTGCAAAACAGAACTTAACTCAGACAGATCTATACAGTAGATTTAAAAACACTCCTAGTACTGAATCAGCTTGCTAACTGCTGATTTCTAAAAACCCTTTAGAAAAAAAAAAAACATTCCCTTAGAAGGGAACGTGTATGAATATGAGTAAATACTAGAAGGAAAAAAACCCACTATGTCTTACCTCCTTTACTGGTATTGGTCCAAAGTAGAAAAAATAAGAGGAAAAAGGACTGCATTGTCATTAATGTAGTACTCAGAACATAGCGTTATTTGATAGCTAACCAGCTTCAAGTTAACTTCTAGCTCATTCATTCCAGATAAGTGAAGTTGCATATGTGTGTTTGATTTAACAAAGGATTTAAACTCTTGTAATAGAATTTATCATTGTATCTTACAGTCAAACATGACAGCAAAGTCCTAGACAGAACTCAGGGCACATACGGCATACTTCTCCTAAATCTGTATACTGCAGAATTGTTACTAAGAAAGATGATAATGATTAGGAATCAAGAAAAAGAAAGTCATCAACTCCCCTCACTGAAGTCTTTGAAAATTCTTTGACTGTATCTCATTCACTTGTTTAAATCGTCTCTGATGCAACCAAGTTTTGACCCACACTTCGCATTGAGTTAGAACAAAGAGTTACTATTGGCAGCAAAACCTGAAAGAGGCAATGGAGGCCAAAACAGTGGCGTGTAATTTTCATTTTCTCTGAATTTGGTAATTTATTACTTTTCTTCCATAGAAAAAGAAATGTACTAGTTTTGAGGCGATATATTTGTCCGTTTGAGTAACACAATGAAAAACAATGAAAAGCTAAATTGCTACAATGGTCTTATAATAGACAAATCCTATAAAGCTAAAAAACAGTTATACAAATTACCGGAATGACTTCTGTTGTCACTTCCTGCTTGCTGAACCTGTAGATAATGACATGTGCAGAAACTCCAGCTACGCACAGCATTCTACTTTCTGGACACCACGAGATGATCTGAATAGCATATGGATCTTCATCTACTATATCTGTGTTTGGCCTTTCATCCTTATTCCGTGACTTTTCAAATACTTTGGCTGTTTTTAGCTTATAGAGTACTTGCAGCGTTACTAGGAACAATTCAAAAGAAATTAAAATTAATTTCTATTTAAACAGATATTTCTCTCAATAACTTTTCTAATTTAGAAATTTTACTTGATAGAGGATGTCAGCGTGTTTAGCAAAAGAGGGCGGAGAATATCTGTGTTGATACCACCCATGCATTTCACGACTTGCCCAATGCAGGATCAGCTAGTTTGAAAAATTTTTCCTATTTAAAAGGGACGCATGTTAAGCTTAACTCAAAAACTAAATCCTCAGTGCTTCACAAGTTTAACTATAATTAGGCTCTCTTTATAGCAGTAACATCTAGTTACATTTACCACACCACAACTTAGCCTATGGCACAGAAAGTAAAGAACATCCCGTCTCCTTATAGTATTTCAAATCCATGACCTCTTTCCCATGTTCCTCCCATTTTCTGAATGTCCAGAGAGCAGAAAACAAAATACAACTGCCTGATGAATCCACATTTTTCTTGAGTGCAGTTTCCAGAACTGTCCTAATGAGTCCTTACCACAGTTTAAACTGTGTAAGAATTACTTGATCTTGATTTTACTTTTTTAATTTTTGATCTTGATTTTACTTTTTTTTTTTTTTTACTGGATTTTAATTCCAATTTATTCATCCTAATGATTTTTACTTGTGCAAACACAGACACAGCATTCCTATTGGCCTCCAATTTTTTCCCCAGATTAAGTTCTGGGAAACTCAATTGGAGTTAGTATTCTCAATTGGAATTTTTTCTTCCAACATTATTGAAACCGCCTTAGTGTTGTCTTCAAACTTCACTGGCATGTTCTCTAGCCAATCATCCAAATACTTGATACCAAAACTAATTATATCCTTACAAAAACCTAACCTATCCTTTTCTCCCTTCTGTAGTTTCATCTGAATCAAATTTCCCTAGCTCATGTATAAGGCTGTACTGCTGTTAAAAAGCAAAATAGAGGATACCTGCAGCCTCTCCCTTAATGAGATTACTGATTTGTTATTAAAATGATACTAAATGGCTTTAACAGGATTTGCTTTAGACAGATGCATGCTGAATATTATTTTTAACTACAGATAATCTTTTTTTTTTCTTCCAAAGCTCCACCCTCAGTCCAAACAAATTAAGGATCTACAACACTCCAAATACTCCTCTTCCCAGTTTTTAAACATACATTGCATCTGTTCTCTCCCACACCCACATACTCCTTAGCATTTTGGAATCTCACCAGTCTTCCACAAGTCTTCAAGGAAAACTGATAATAATTCCAAGATTGTTTCCAACAGCTTTTAAGTCCTAGGAGTAAGTTGAACCAGAACCAGATGATTTAAAAACATTTAGCTAAGATTCCTTCTAATTTCAATTCTTACTGCATTTCTCACTCTTAGCTCTATCGATCACTAAATGCAATTGACCCTTTAACCAACGAGACAGGTAAAATGGTTTGTTTTGTGTTCAAAAGAAGTCTTTATTATTCTCCTACCGTTCTTCCCAAATGCTTAAATTATTTTACTAGCACAAATAACAACTGATTCCAATTCTCATTTTTAGATACTGTAAGTTACAGCAAATTTGCCTGTGATTCACCTGCATGTTTGATAAGCTACTTCTGAAATGAAAACAAACTTCTTTCCTTCGTGCTGGCTCTTGAACTACTAGTGCATTTTCAATGAGAGGAAACAAATTACGTCAGCATTATTTTAATTTGAATCAAAGTTTCATGAGGGGTTGACTGTACATGGGGCAGGAATTATGAGAATGACTAGGTCACAATTACATTTCATTAGACAAATCAGTAAATTTAGAAAACTCCTGTTTGATAGACAAAAATCTCTGCTGAAAAAACTTACTTGCTGAGGCATCCCAAAATTTGATTGACCCATCAGCATGCCTACGAAATATTAAAAAATTCATTAGATCAGAAAATCGTTAGTTGGAGCATTAGACTTCTTTGCTATTAACCAATTAAAAATATGACCGACATTCCATTTTTATTAATTATTATAATGACACTTAGTATTTTAATAACTCACTGAAAACTAGTATTTTATAAACTCTTGCCCCACTTAGTCAGAAGTGATAAACTTATGTCACTGGTTATTTTGCTGAAATTCCACTGCACTAATATTAATTTACCATTTTAAACTGATTTGAGTTGCTTCCATTTCTTATAAGTAGTTCAGATTAATTTACGATGTCTTTTTTTAAAGATATGTACTTTATTTGAAGGGATACTTGTAAAGCAGTGCCCAAGTTAACTATTTCAGTGCAAACGTCATCTAACTTATTTATTTATCCTTGAAACTAGATTTTCCAGGATTGACTCTCAAAGTCTCTAATGTGTAGTACAAACTGACAGTACTCTGCAGCAGGGCTAATGAGCTGTTTGGAAAAAATACCACAAAATGTAGTTGTGCTCCGCCTTTACACTCCTTTCAGTTAAGTTAGAAGGATCCCTCTCAAACATAAAAAATGAACAAATCAGTAACAAGTCAATGGACTTCCTATGCTTTAAAACAACTCAAATATTTTCCAAAAGTTAAAAACAAAGGAGAAGTTTCTTCCAGGATTTACTGACTGTAAGTAGACAATTATATACCACATAAGAATTATAATTTATGTAAAACACCTACTGTCACAGAGTTCTTAACTTTCTCTTCCGCGTTTTGCTTGACTTTCTTGTCAAGGCTGTGCAAATGGATTGTCTAGTGAACATAATCTCTTAAATCATTACACCACTCTTGGAACATTGTTTCCTATACAAGTACCAAAGGACCAAAACATATATTACTGCACTGGGGTGTCACTTACCCTGTAATTATTATCTCTGGATAGCTCTGAGTAACCAAACCCCAGTTGCCTCCACTTATAGGCCATTCCTAGAAGTTTAACAAATACAATACAGGGAATAAATATGGAAATACAGAAAAATAATTTGAATATAGGAACAAATACACTGAGGAAGAAAATATGCAGTGTAGAGTTACATCACTGAATTTACTATACATTCTGCAGATTCCAGTAATCCAGAATTTCAAGATTTATTAAGCATGTCTACTGCAAAGACAAGACAACAAGGACTATAAAAAATACTCCTGTTCCAAGAAGCCCCTTAGCTTTCAGTGATCTGGCTATCAATGGGAGCACATCAGGGAAGAATGACTACAGCATGACATAAGCTATAACGCCTCCAGACACCTGCTATTAGCTAAAGACAGGACAACTTAATCAGGTGCAGTTTTGGTCATAGAAGGACTGTGCTTATACTACTTAGAGCAGTTGATTTTCTGTATTTTCAAGTATATGTGTATATACTAGACGCTGTACCTTCTTACTGTAACCTTGACGTTTCTGTCGAGCGCCAACTGAATAGAGAGCAGGTATGAGGTCAACAGGACAATCAGCAAAATATTCACAACAGGTAACTGGAGACTCGTGTATTGTCAAAGGATAGGGATTCTCAAATATAGGGTACCTTTAACAGATGAAAGGGGAAGATCATTAATCTAGGAAAAACTGTTTTAAATGCAGAATAAGTGAAACACTGAAGAATGCACTCATTTCATACAGGGGACAGTAAAAGCATATAAAATTAGATTATGAATGAATGTATTCAGCAACTTTACTGCTCATCAAATACACTATCAAGATACTGTAAATCTCCAAACAGAACCAAAAGCTTTTACTCTTTCTAGAATACATTTAGAACACTGTTATTCCCTTTAGTTTCCTATTTTAAAAACTTTATTAATGGCCTGTGGAAGAATTTAAGTTAACAACTCTTAATTGTAATAACATGAAGCTATGAATTTACCTCTACTCTTTCTATTCTACTCAGTCTATTCTTTGAACAGGAAAAGTCTACTTTTCACTTTGTATTACCCTGTTCCTAGACAGGAATTTGTCCCACATATTTCATAACCTACCAGCAACTCCAAGGTCACTTTCTGAAAGTCATAGATAGAAACTTCTGGTTACCAATTAGAAATAAAAAAAACACAGATATAGTGCCTCAACTCCAACTGGGGAGTGATAGAATCTTCAGGAAGAGAAAAAGCCAGTAAAAATAAACAGTTACATGTATCTGTGCTCAAAGGACATTTCTCTCCAGTGAAACACATACTATGATTTTTTTGTTTGTTTGAGAGATGGCAGTCACAACCATTCAATTCCTTTAAAAGAAAAATTAGCAACAACAGATGAAAAAATCAAGCATACAAACAATTTCATATTAAGCTATGTTGGAAACTAAAGCATTCTTCTAAAAATAGAAAGAAAAATGTTTATTTTTAACAAGATCTACTAAAACCATATAATAGCATAGGACAAGAGGAAAAATTTCATAGCATTAATCTATGTATTTTATTGCTTTTTCCAGGTGCAAAACAATTAATATTATTCAAGTGAAACCAAGACCATATGGGCCTTCTGAAAAACATAGCTGCTGAGGGTTACTATTACTATTTATTATTTTTTAAACATGAAACTTAACTTCAAATTTCAGGCACCGTCAACTAATCCACTTAAAAAAAAAAAAGACAAATCTTTTTATTTCCAGCCTATTAATCCAGCTTTATGAATCTTTCAATAAAAAAAAAGTTGGAAGTGTAACACCATGGGTATATGAGAAAAAAAATCTGGCTACAGCATATAGCCATATAATGGTGGGAAAATCACGAAGTTCTTATCATATCCAAATTCCCTGCTACTAATCTATTAATGGTTGTTGCTGTCTATAATGATTTCAAAATCTTTGATAAAATATTCTAAGACCCACTTAGAAGATCATATAGACTGTTTTGTGAGAAAAAGGAACATAAGATTCAAAGTGAACAGGGCAACTTACAGTTGTGAAAATTGTAATAAAATACTACTCTGAAGCAGCACTTCTTACTACATTAGAAGATCTCTTACCACACTAAAAAATGAGGGAACTGATGTTACCATTCTGATTTTGTAAATATCTCTACATAAATTTTGTATCTGATAGTTATTGCATCTGTGGTGAGTTACTTCTAAGCAATATGTAAATCTTCATTTAGCAATATTTACAATTACTTATGCAATGACAAC
Source organism: Aquila spilogaster (assembly GCA_024606505.1). Lineage (NCBI taxonomy): Eukaryota > Metazoa > Chordata > Aves > Accipitriformes > Accipitridae > Aquila > Aquila spilogaster. Next base: position 15,879,748 of record JANHGO010000073.1, on the reverse strand, counting down.
AAAATTCAGTGTCAGTTGAAATAACCCAACCAATCCAAAAACTGTTAACCATGATGCCTTCCCCAAAATTCTGTGCAGTATTTTGCCAGTCAAGCTCCTCTCATCACACTATGAACAGACTTTAAAATAAACTGTAATAATTAAAAGGCACCAGTGTTCTGTTAGTAATTTCTGACAATGAAGTTTGGAAAACATTAGTACCAACATAGTATTCAACTCACATACGACACGCTACCTAGAGAAAAACTGATTTAAAAAAGATACTCTGTTCTACTGAAAGACGTTTATATTGTGCATTCAAAATTATAAGCTCTGGACATGAGAGGCATTATGGTGGATTAAAAGAAGATCAAAATAATGGGCTGATCACTTCAGACAAAAATACATAGACCGTAGACGATTCTTACCCATTTTGTGCAAGGTCAATCAGCACTAAATCCTTTTCTAGGAGAACAACTACAGCATATGGCTCCTGAAAGTCTAAAAACAAGAAAGAAATGTTAGATATGGGTAAATATAGCTCTTTGCTTGCACAGTCTCAAGCATGTGATTGGTTCTTGTAGTTGATCAGTCAAAAGTAGAAAAGTGAACTAGATGACTAGTTTGTAAAGACATTTAAACACTCACTTCCCTGAACACTCCAAGTTAAGATTAGAAAAGTCATACTCCCCCTTTATCTAAATGTCCTCAAGTCTCTTCCAGTTTGCTACAACCATTTGAACAGCTCAAATAACAGGAAAAGGAACATGCAGATGAACTTTTATAAGCAAGATGAAAGAGAGACAATTATCTAACAATAACATTTCTCCAACCTCAAATCGTTTTTCCTGATTTAGTGGGGTTTAGCAACAATAGTAAAATTAATCGCATGCAGTAATGAGTGAAAGACAGATCACATAACATTAAAGTTAAAAAATCAAAAGTTTCCAAAGTTTGGCTTGCTAGCTTTCAGAAAGACCTCAAATTCTGAGCAATGGAGTTCTAAATACTCCGATGGAAGCTGACAGCTAACAACACAGGAATCAATCAGAAATAGTAGCACTAATGTAGGACAGTTACCTAATCTATGACAAAAAAACAATCCCCTTCTGCAGGAGAGAGATGACAAGTTAGTGAAGAACATTTGAGTATTGGAAGAAATAATACAGATACTAAAGTTAAGAGTACTACACAAATGCTAATCAGGATGTAGCACTGACTGGAAAGGTCTTATGTGCACTAATATTGATGAACACATCTGCTGCAATAACTGCAGCTTAAAACTGTAATGATACTATGTCTGCATATGCTTCAGTTTAAAGAAAAAAAAAGACATGTAACTAGCAATCAGTATTTATCTAGAAACAAAAAAGATTTTATTCTAAGCTATTCCGATGCTGTGGAAAGAAAAACAGATCTCATATAATAGCGATATCAGATGTTGCTGCTGCACTCTGATTCCGAGAGGTAAAACAGAAAGGCAATAATAAGGAATATTCTGATGGGATAAAACTCCAGAGAGAAGAGATTGAAGCACTCAGAAAAATCTTTACAAAGCCTACCGTTAGGATATGGTGTTTCACAGAGAGTTAGAAAATCAACAATAGAATAATCCATTTCTAGCACAGCAGTACTTTTCCCATGCATAACTGTTAAACAGGGTCTTCTCCCTACGGTATCATATGACAAGCCTCCTGAGAGAATGATGAAAGGCTCCCTGGAATAAAACAGAGATATATACCATCAAACCAAAATAACACGTATAAAAAAGAGATTGGTCAGTTTTTATAACCTTATAGTAAAATTCAAAGAGATATCATTATGCAGAGATGCATTAATTATAATGCAATAACAGCTCTCCATGCAATAAAATGTTAGGGTATATTTCAAAATTTAAGAAGTTAGAGGACTACTACAATCCCAGTCATATTTAAGACATCTCTTCCAGACTCTTTCCAGACTGCTCATTTAACTCATCTTTGCCAATATGAGTTTATTATTATTACTATTATTATTACGTAAAACCTTGGAACTGTTTCTGTTCTACTGAACTGCAGATTCAGATTTGCCAGCAGCCACATTCATCCATAACATCCGGTATTCCAGCAGGATCAGAATCCCAAGAACTTTACTTTTTGTATGGAATGACCATGTTTTCACAAAAAAATTGCAAAATCATTTTGCAGTAACAACAACATGGCTACTTTGGAGAAACAAGCAGCTGCTTGACAAACTTTAAAGACTTTTTAAGAAGAATATAAATAAATGCCTATCACATCACACATTTACTCCAGACATTTTATTTACTTTTCCCCTATCACCTCACACTAAACTGATAGAACTATTTCTGTGTCAAGCTATACTCCAGCTGTACTTGACTGAGCAGAGAAAAGCAAAAAGACTTCTAGTGTTGACAGAAGAGCTTCCCTCTAAATTGTGTACTTTTTTTTTTTTTAAGTTTTACATAAACAGTACAAAATGTATTCACATTTTCTCTAACATGCAATAATACACAATTTATTTAAATAAAATGAATATATTTATTTTATTAGGCAATTCCTTCATTTCCTGTTCATGAAAAGGCCACCAATTATTTTAATAATGTTTGTTTAAAATTCCTTTTAAAGAGCAGAAGGACTGTTTATAGGTACACAGATGCTTAAGAAATTTCATTTACTATTGACTACTTCAATTCTAGGATATATTTCTGAAGGAAAACCAGGAACTCAAAGAGTATAATTCCTTGCATCTACTTTTAAACCCACTTTAGTGGGGCAGGAATCTCATCCATTGTTTGCGTTTGTCTTAAGTGGAAATAGCTGGAGATTATTTGTAGGGGAAAAAGCTATTCTGTGTTACTGAGAAAGTGAGACCGTAGAGATGTATTATGTTTTTGTCTTTTCCCACAGCACCATCTTTCCCATTATCTAACTGGCTTTCGCTGGTGTTTCAAACAAGCATGATAGATTAGGTACATTTTCTTGATTACTGTACATGAAGAGTTTTGTTTGTGCACACGCCGGTCCTCATGATTTAAGGCCGAGGCTAAAATAGGTACTGTGGTTGCAGTATTGAAGGTAAAGAAGTCTGGGACAGCTTTCATTTTCTCATTATTTTGCCATCTGTCTGATCTTTCAGAAAGCATTTTAACCGAAGATTTAACAGGATCAAAGATTTCTGAAGCGACAAAAGAGATCTCAAAGGAATGACCATAATTATGAGTTCAGGATCACGTCTCCAACATGAGCAAAAGTGAAAGCAGTAAGCAAAAGAGTAAGGACAGTGCAAGCACTTTCCTTGAAATTTTGAGTGTTCATTTCACCTCAATTGTTCATATGGGAACCTCATACAATCTTTTACAGTCATGTCCATGAAGTAAATTCAAGAGGAGTATAAATTTTAATATAATCTGATGTTTTTCAGGGTGACAACAAAGAGATATCACTAGCTTGATGTGCTTGCAGTATCTCCTTCTGCTGCAATGATTCACTGAAGTACTTTTTCTTCACAAAACACTTTAATTTTATTTCTTTTTTAATAATGCCATCAGGACTATTTGCAGTAACTACTGGATCTGTGGATTCACCTTGATCAGCTAATAAAATCAAAGTGATACATTCCAGTTTCTAAGTTTCAAATATAAGAGTGAATATTACATGCCAGTTTCTGCTAGTTTTATTTCTCAAGTTAATCAAGCTGCTTTTGGCAGGCTTACTAGAGATTGTATTGCTATGCAAGCAAGGAATGGAAGAGTTGAGAACAGATTACATGGGTTTTTCACAGACAAATCAAAAATTCAAGTTGACTTTAGTCTGCCAGAAAGACTAACAGGTTTGTATACAAACTTTACACACTTTCATGCAGCCACAGATTTATAATAAACACAAGCAGTATATTTTGCATTAAATGTTTAAAGTGTTGTCCTTCAGTTGTGATACATTATCAAAAGGCGTCACAAATGTACGTTTAATAAAAACATGATTTAAAAGGAAATAATTGTAGTTTACATAATAGATGAGATAGGTTCATTTTACTTACCTAAAACTATAGGAAATATTTATCAAGACAGAAAATATTTAACATAACAGACAGATCTACAATGAATGGCTCTATAGCATTTCTAGAGGTTGTTAATACAGATTCCTCTTTCAAAAATTTCTCCTTCAGCAGGAATGAAAGTAAACCCTTCACATTAATTTGCACATCAGTTAAATATGTAAAATTTCTTGGGGGAAATCCTCCAAGACATCACTACACGGGGGGGGAAACATTTCGTGAAAAATAAAATTCAAAACCAATAGGATTAGGTCTTGTCATCAAGATAACCAAGATCAGCAGCTCACAGTCCTGGAGGAATGTTTCTGCTCAGTTTTAGAGGTAAACTGTTATCAGTCACTTTCAGCAATCAGTATCAGTAATTTGGATGTGACAGAACAGTATATACAGAAGTCACGCCACTGGTAATGCTGGCTTACTTTTCAAGCCACAGGTGAATGATTTTTGTTCAGATCTACTACTGTAAGTACAGTCTTTCATGAAGTTACACTCTAATAGTAAAGGTGGAAAAGTCTTCAAGAATTCATTTCACTTGGAAGTCTTAAAAGTAGTAGTGATAATAAATTATGAATTCATTTTGGGAAGTGTGTTTTCTTCAACCAACAAGTTCATAACACGGAATCATACTATTCAAACTAAATTCAACCACATTTATTTATCGGGATACCTTTTCATTATTCTTGTAACCTATGAATCCCCATTATATACATTTATCTTCTTTAAAGGTGCTGTCAGTCATGACAGCTGCATTAGCTATCAGTAGAATGCCTTCTTTGATTTATTTTTTTTTTATGGGGATACTTACAAGCTGTAATTCCTATTAACAGACCTTCAGTAATGAAGAATAAGCTGGAGGAATTTTACTATAATGCTAATATCAAACAGAGTGAATATCACAAGGAACTGAATTTGGGGGTGAAAAGTTAGCATCAGGAAACTCACATGCTTTGCTGGATATGCTTTAGACAGAAAAGCACACAAAACCATCTCAGTAAATTCAGATGGTAGCCTATCTTAGGAACCATCACTACAAAAATCAGAATATTTTGATGAATTTAATTGGCTGAAGAATGATGATATATTCTGAGATTGGAACATTTTGCCAGTTCATTCAAAGTATACATCGGGAACTTGCCTTTTCAACTCCTATCTCAGGTTCAGAAGGATTCTTAATAGTAACCTTTCAATAGATTCAATATTCTCTGAGAAGTAAAGCTATACACGTACTATTGTTGTAGGGTAAATACAACCTAGGCTTTAGAGATCACTGGCAGTATCTCCAGTCAAGTGGGAAAAGAAAAGAGACTCCCCCATCACGTCCTTCTGTTTTCCTCTGCTTCACATTATTGAGTATATAGTGGGGAAAAATGTTAGAGAAGGTATCAGTAACAGCTGCAACAATAGAAAGAATAGTAACTATAGCTTCTAGTACAGGCTGTAAATCAGTTGCTCCTTCTGTGTGGTTCTGGACACCTTTTCTCAAAAAAAAAAAAATTGTTTCTTTACTGCTTTCAAATCTAATAAAACAATTACAAGGAACGTAATATGAATTGTTTTCTATGTGTAGAGACAGTGAAACATGAACAGATCCTAGATCACTCTGGATAAGGGAGAAGCAGGTAAGAATGGATGGCAGAGAGATGTTTCATGTTGAGCACAGATGAAGTGGATATGGAATATTTGCTATTTTTCCACAGTAAAGAAGTGCAATAATTTAAGTACTCATTTAAATATTACTCATTAAACTCTTACTAAGCTTGTATTTTTGTTTGTTTGTTTTCTGAAGAACAGTTAGAACAGATTGCTATCGAAGTATTTTCTTTCAGTACATAGAAAAGCTTAGATGTGTGTCCTGGACAGGAACAAAGTGATTCTCCTCTGCAGTACAGAACTAAAGCCATGAGCAACAGACGACAGTGCTTTAGCAAAAAGTTACAACTGTGTCATGTTTTCACCTAATCTATTTCCAATGGTAAGGAGAAAAACTATAAAAACAGTAAGCATTGAAAGGTAGTTAACCAAGCTTTAAAATTCTCATAAGATTGCAACTGAAACTGAGAAATCAAAGTGTGAACTCTACACATAACAGTAATTGAAAAAATATTTCCAGTGCATTGATTCCCCATCACAGGGAAAATGCTGTTATTCATCATGTATTTTGATTAAAGTTCTAGAAGAACATCACAACACACATGTGGTGTTATAGATTTAGAAGTACACTGAAGATAGAAAAGAATATTAAAGAGAAATGAAATTGAAATTCATCCAAACTGAATATTTTAATGCACTCTGGAAGATCAGAGGTGCAGCAGAAAAAAATCCACACTAGGAAAAAGTGGTCTTGCCAGACAGGTACATATTCTCAGAAACTGTACTAGAGTAAGTACCTGTTTAAACTGTTTGAAAAGTCAACCAGGCTTCTGACTGCACAAATTGTAATTTCTGCAGCTGAAACAGCTTTAGGTTACATATATCATTATTTAGATCAACTTTTGACTGTTGAGAAAAATATGCAGACAGATGTAGACAACTGCTTGCAAAATACAACTTTTCAACTGCTCATGGATATTCAGACATCTAAACAGAAGCCTTAGATTTCTGTCTACCTTACTTTTAGAAAACAAAAGTGCACACAACCACTGATACTATCTGTATAGGTATATTGAAATAAATTTGAAATCAGTATTACATCCGTAAATGATGTTCTACAGATTTGAATGCCTGGAAAGAAAACGAAACAATACATAAAACTTCAAAGAAAAAATGAAGTCAACATTTGTAAATAGCTGGGCAGTTTTCCGTATACATTTTATCTTTATATTGCACCTTTTACTCGATCATTTTGAAGCACTTTAGAACCATAAAGAAAAGAAAACCTACGCAGTTCATGAAATCCTTCAATCCTAATTGCAGTCTTGGTAACAAAAACATGCTACTCAAGATACTGTAAATTCTATCTGAGCCTCTTGTTGCAATTACTGCTTTGTTACATTTTCAATGTGCCTAATTAGGCACAATTCACTGCATAAATTACTGTACTCTCTCAGAACAGCTCCATCAGTAACATTTTAGGAGAATGCGGGGAGAGAAAAACGTACTCAGCATCTGCAACAGGCCACTATTTTTTCAAAGTTCAGCTTTTCAGGTCTCTGCATTTCGGTGTGTACTGTGCTTTGTCAGGCTTTTTTTTCTTTAATAAGACACGTTCTCAGAAGATTGAGCAAAAATATCTAGGAGTTACCTCTAATAAAGTAGAAGAAACATGTAAACAGTGAATTAGTGGTATCTTCACCTAAGTTTTATGTAATTTGCTCACATTTTGTTTTTACAGTTTTCAGCACTATCTGATTTATCAGAACGATTTCAGCTATTTTTAACCATAGCTCAAGCTCAGTGCCACCAGGATTACATATCCCAACAGCTGGTAAACAAAAAACATTCTTAGAGATAATTTATTTTATGTATGTTAGCTTCATATACAAGTCTTACCCAGCTCTAGTTGTTTTATATTCCACCTTAAGAATAGGTTTACAGGGTTCTGGCTTCTTTCCATCCTTCAGCTGCTTTCCTAAAAAGAATTTTTTTCTTATATTAATCTTACTGCTACATATCATGATGACAAATTATGCAATTCACTTTGCAACTTACAATGTAGAACATTCATACAAACATATATTCAACACCTGACAGACATAGACATAGTATGCCTTGAAATACCATAAAAAGATCGTTAAAACTGACAGTAAATCAATCTAGAATATTCATATAAAATATTTATATATATTTTATAGCTTTTGAGTGCTGTGAAATACTGATTTTCAAAAATATAATCCTCCTAGTAACTTTATAGTAATTTGAAATAGCACTGAGTGATATAAAATATCTCATGTCTATTGTTTTGCAATTAAAACTGCTCAAGTTAGAAGTAAGTTGGAGTTTATTATGAGCATTATCCTTAAGAGCTAACACTTGAGCTTGAAAAAAAAGAGTCTCTTTCTGTACTTCACATTATTAGCAACTAAAGCTATACATTTAATTTCTACTAACTCAATGGAAAATTTTAAGTATGGTGTAAATATACACGTTCTATCTGCACATTGATCGAAGTTGATGCAGGTATAAAATTCTGCAGAAAATTTGATTTGCAGCCCAGTACCAAAATAATTCAGGATCACAAGGAAACTAAAAGCTAAAGCTTCTTTTCTCTGTGCTGTAGTAAGCAGGGACTTGCTGGAATCTCAGACAAGCAAACCGGGATGCACCTTCCAACAACTAACCTCAAAGTTGATCCTCATAATTGCATTCACACTTATGAGTCTGAGGTAAATAAGTTGATAAAATGTGACTTAAACATGTACAACAGGCAGACCTTGCATTTGTATAAAACTTCTTTAAAGAGCAGAAGCATATTTCATAGAACAACATGTAATATTAACTTCCTAGACTAAAATTAATGCAGAATTACCTGAGAAGAGTGAACAAATTACCAGATGCTAGTCTTATTCTGTTACAAATCTTCCAAAGAATTTCTATGTTTATCTATATACTTATACAGGAAACAGATGCTTACTTATTTTAATAATTGCATATTTTCAACAACATCTGGGATTGCAATGTCAAGCCAAAAATAAACCATTTCATATTTTGGAGAGCTAACTTTAAGATCAATGTCATTGCATAAAAACCAACCTAAAGTTCAGAGATTTAGATATCCTTGTATTGATTTGAACTCCTATTTCACAAAAACTAGGTTTTGTGTGTTTTGTTGTCTTTTTTTTAATACGAAATCTATCATAACTTGATATGACAAAAATTTACTTTCACTGCAAAAGTAGACTTTTAATACCTGGCTTTATAAAATGTTTCCATTAAAGTTAAGATTTCACTGTATCTTAGGAGCTGTCGAGCAGAGTGGGCAAACATTTTCAATCTTACCATGTGGAGTGATGGTCTGGAATGGTTTGGTGGGAGATTTTACATTCCATATGGTCAAGGTACCATCTGAGTGACTACAAATAAATTGTTTTCCTTCATGATGCCAAGCCACAGAGTGGATAGCCTATGCAAGAAAAAAGATAAAAAACAGAACAGTAGAAGACTAGTATCTTAGTATTATTTTACCTTTACTCCTTCCTTGATGACATTACATAGCAAAAGAAAATTAGAGTAAGTACTAATCAAACCCTACTGCCCTTATTATATCCTAATTTACCCATAGTAAGATTTCAGTGCTAAAGTAATTCTTTCAGACTTACTTTATCCATCAGATATGCTGCCTTCATTGTACTGACTTGTTTAAGTATTGGGCAAAATATCTCACTCATACAAAAGATCATCTTGATGAGATTATTAACTTAAAGCTTTACATATCATTTTGAGATTCTTATATGAATGTGCAAAAGAGGCAAACAACAGCTGAAAACATAAGTAAAACAAGAACTGAAGTAATGATCCATAAGATTTTTTTGGAAGAAATTAAACATTTCAGCTTTAAATGATAAAAACAAAATATTAGCTTTAGTAAGCATTCTGATATAGCAATTTTGAGGAAGCTCCTAGTAAATCTTATCACAAATACAGATACGTCTTTATGTACATAAAATAAAGAAGGGAACAATTAGTCATGCCACATGAAATCTTACTGCAGAAAAATCTGATTAAGTGAAATCTAGTTGCTGCCTTTAGGTGAGAGAAAAATAAACAATAAAGCTGAGTTCGGGTAAAGAGATTAACTAGTAAGATTAAATGACTTGCCATTTCTGCTTCCAACATCTCTTCTAGTAGACGAAGGCATTATTATTTAAGGGAATTTTACTTATAGCATGAAAATATCAATAAACAATGAAAATCTCAAGTATTTCTTCACTACTCAAATGGCACAGAAAGAACTATTACCTGCTAGAAACATGGAACTTTGATTCTGCTGAGAAAGTAGATTTGGTTAATACTTATGGTGGAGACAACACTCTAGGTAAACAGAAAGCAGGAGCTGAGTAGGTGAATACTAATAAGCTGTACAATACCATCTTTTGGATGCATACCCTCAGTAGAGATTCTGTCTGTAACTGTAAGCAGGCCTTAGATTCACTCCATTTCCTATGTACATATGGATTTCCTCTGCAAGGAACCCTACCAACCAACAGAAGCGTAGGCAGTAAATTACTTAGTGAAGAGCAAATCACAGAAGACAGATGTAAGATAGTTTCGTCTAAAGTGATTATACAGAGATTAGATCATCACATTTAGTAATGTTATACAGAAGAACAAGATAGCTTCCAGCAACGTGACTGGGAGAATCCTAAGACTCAATGAAAGACAAAAATGACTGCATTATATGAGTGTGGAGTCTTCAATAAAAACTGATTCAATTGAAAATGGTAATAGGTCTGGATAGCTGCAGATTAAGTCTAGTATTTCTTACTCAAATTTAATCTTATTCCCTGTTTTCAGTGGAATCACTGTGGAAGACAGATGCAGTATGTGAATATCACATCTACACATATGTAGCTTTGAAACTTATACATCATCCAGGAATTTACTTAGAGACAAAGTCTTGCTCATTCTATCAGTGAGGCAATAATTTAATTAGCAAATAAAAACAGGAATGATACAAGAAATATAATGTAATCTTGAAAAAAAATATTTTTTCTTTACCAATACAGTACCAAAGTTAGGGATTTGCAAGTTTGAAATTATTTGAGTATTGAATTATTTGAGTATTGAGTATTTGAATAATTTGAGTATCTAAAGTAAAGACAGCACTCGAAAAATCTCTCTTTAACTCGGAAGTTGCACAATATCATAAGTAAGAATGATTCCTATATGGAGTCAACCATTGCAGTATAAACCATTCCTGATGCATTTGTGCATTAATAGATCTTAAGACCAAATAGCAAGGCAATTTGTATAAAAGGAAGGATAATTGAGAAATGGAAACTTTTCCTGAGAAAAGGTCTAGAGAAAGGAATCTAAACAGTCTATTATTATGGAAGTCACATTAATGTTTATGAACATAACATAAGGAGATCTAATAAAATGACCCCAAAGAAGAAATAATTGCGATCACAATTTCTGCAAGGAACCTGATGAGACGGAAAGAATTCTGAAAATGAAAAATGGCACCTTAGCTTTAAGACTTCATTGATTAATTTTAAGGAACATCTGGTTAAATCTAATGATGCAGTTAAATATTATTTAACACATAATAGATGTTTTATGTACTTCAAAAATAATTCAAATAAATTATCTGTGCAGGATTTGAAAAATTTTAGTACAGAACACTGTCCTTTTCTATTACACAACTCACAACTTTTGCAAGCCTGAAAAGCAACAGGAAGATATAGAAGCTGAGAGAATTAGGACTGTTTAACATGGAGAAGACAGAGGGATCTTATCAGTGCTTATAAATATTTTAAGGATGGGAGACAAGAGGATGTGGCCAGGCTCTTTTTGATGTTGTGCAGTAACAGGACAAGGGGCAATGGGCACAAACTGGAACATAGGAAGTTCCATCTGAACATAAGAAAAAACTGCTTTACAGCAAGGGTGACAAAGCACTGGAACAAGCTGCCCAGAGAGGTTGTGGAGTCTCCTTCTGCGGAAATATTCAAAACCTTCCTGGATGCTTTCCTGTCTAACCTACTGTAGGCAACCTGCTTTAGCAGGGGGTTGGACTAGATCTCCAGAGGATCCTTCCAACCACTAAGACTTCGTGATCCTATGTAATGAGCTGTAGCACAATCTGCAGCCTCTCATGGAGCTCATTTTGATGCAACAGAACGTACAAGCCATAATGACTGCATAGACACACTTTGGTTTCTGACAAGTCACATTTCAAGGTTGTGCTCCCCTCATCCATTTTTAATTTTATTTTTTTTAAATCCCACAGGCTACTTTGACATGTTTTCATTGCTGCAAAATAATCTCTTACAGTCAAGTCAGTCATGTACAAGAAGATTGAACCTAAAAATAGTAATCAGTAACACACTCGTTGAGTTAATGCTATCAAAGCTTCATTTAAATCAGGACAAACAAAATACTCGAAGAACTGACTTATTAATAACTAAAACAAGTTGTCTTAAAGGTTCAGTTTCATTATTTTTTGTTGTTTCAAACCAATTTACATTTGAGACATTTATTTTACTTCTTTCATGACTGTAAATATAGAAAGGGAAATGTTTGCAGGATGGACTGTACTCCGTAAGAGAAAAAAGTACTTAAAAAAGTATCCCCAGTGTTTGGACATAAAAGGCTTAAAAATGATGCAAAAAATAATTCCGTCTTTTTTTTTTTTTCAATAAGTCTGTCCAAGAGAAAAAAGCACGTTTGCAGGAAAGGTTAGCAAAAAACTTTCTTAAGACAAGTTCCTTTAAAGCTGCAGTTTTATCACATCACATCCTCCAATTTCTGAGCATAATCTTACATTCATGCATTCTTATGAATTCTAAAGAGTTGTCTTTGTATTAGATTGCTACTATAATGAAAAGTGTATACATCTGACAGTTTAGGATTACAGTTGTGATAACAAAGATCAAGAACAAATTCTAACTAAATTCCCTGTTATAAACTGAAATATTGTGCAAGGGAGATTACTTTGACTACCAGCGCTAACACTAATCATGACCGAAAGCTGCCTACTCCAACCAAGGTTAAGCAGAAATATGGTTAAAATAATTTTATGCAATGGTGGTGGTTGTTATCCACCTTTTAAGCATTCCTGTCCTTGGGATGAGTGCTCCTATATTTGTGCTTCAGTTATCAGCGTAGAGTGATGGGTAGGCATGCATGCTTAGATCAGAAAACATGGAGTGTTTCACTGACCTAGTTTTCAGGCAATAAATCTACCTGTCATATGACAACATTGGAATTTGCTTCAAGAGAGCCTCTTTAATTGTCAGAAAATTCTAAAAAGAGCCAAGAAGAAAGTTTAAAAAGCTGTAGTAAGATTCAGGCTTTTTTTTCCCCAAGGAAGTTGCACAGCTATTTTGCCATGAACCTCTGATCATACAGGAAGGTTGATCTCATTGTTTGTGATTAGAAGAAGACAGTCAAAGGATAGCATTTGGACCCCTGGACATTTGTGAAATTTTGAGTCAAAAAGTCTCATAAATTATAGTGGTAGACTGCACAGCCCCCAGCTTGTTTTTAAAGAGTAATCTCAATTAAAAAGTGGTAAGAGTAGAAGAAAGCAATCCAACAGCAGAGTTTTCAAATAGTCTTTACAATACAAATGGACTTGACCATTCCATTTGTGACATCTGATGAAGCCTAGGCACCAATTAACAGCCAGCAGCACTCAAAACGTATCAATGCTATGAAGCCCACACACTTCTCTTAGAAAAACACCAGACAGCTAGTAGCTGTGCTGCAGCAACAACCTCTGCTTGTGTCAATCCTGTAACTCCCAGCAACAACAAAGATCGCATCCTAGACAGAGCACTGGGATTTTTAAACAGGTGTAGACTTAGGCTTCACCTCCTCAGCAATGGGTGACTGAATTTAATTAGGACTACACAATTAACTAGTATTATCAGAAGCATATCTATTTTCAATAGGGATAAAGACAGAAAATATTTTCCCAGTGCTAATATACGAGTCTGACTGACCAAACACGTTCCCTCCGTGACACGCTTCGGCAGCTTACTTTGCAGCTCAGTCAGAAAGGAAAGAAGGGAGACTTCCCACAAGACAGTATTTCCTGTGTATGAAGAAGCCACGCACTAGGAGATTTCAAATATGCCAAGACTGAACAAAGTTGCTCTTGTCAGTTCCATATTCAAAAAAACTCTTATCAAGGAGCAATGATGCACAGACGCTAATGTTGAAACTGTGCAAACTGTATCAAATCCAACTTCAAAAAAGGGCCATTATTTTATCTTCCCTCTTAGAAGATTAGATTTAAATAATTTGCCCACTGAAGAAATCACTTGTTATATAACACTGAATGGATGAGAACCAACTGCATACGTTAATTCCTTGTTCAAAGAGGTATTTTTCTTAAAGGGCAATCTGAACTCACAGAAAGGCCACACTTTAACTTTTAAGAAAAACTTCAAGGGCCAATGAATCATTATCATCTTTTCTATTATTGTTATTTTAATTAAGGCAATCACACAATACATTGATTCACACTAATGAGAACTCATTAAGCAAAGGATCTGAACTCAGGTACTTCATTACCTGTTTGGCAGAGAAAAAGAATAAATTGAGTAGCCAGGTGTATTCACTTAGACATCCTCAAGTCAGAATCACAGAATGGCTTGGGTAGGAAAGGACCTTAAAAACCATCCAGTTTCAACCTCCTTCTGTGGGCAGGGTTGCCACATAGCTCATGCTACCCAGGGCCCCATCCACCCTGGCCTTGATGGCCACCAGGGATTGGGCATCCACAACTTCTCTGGGCAGCTTGTGTCAGTGTCTCACTACTCAAACAGTAAAAGAAATTTAGTTGTTTCTTTTCTCTCCACTTTTTCAGAATATGAGAGAAGTTCCGAATTACAATAATTGCTGAGCCATTTTATTTCAGCTGAAGACTCAGGCACTTAACATAGATGAAAAGTCACACTTTTTCAACAAAAAAAAAAAAAAAAGAGCTGAAATATTCACCCCCTTAGAAATTGGCAGAGAAAGGTAATCCATGCCACCATTTATTGCAACAAACTTCAGTCAGCAAACACTTCTTCAGACAGAAGACTCCTTTATACAAACCCCACATCTCTTTTAGAGAAAGCTTCAAATATTCACCATTTCAGTGAGACCCATGTATTAATTCAGTGACAACAGAAGAATTGAATAAAATTGTCATCCCTAGAACTGTGAATGATGTCCTCATAATATACAAAGCAGACAAAAAAATTACCTCATCATGTGTGTATCTGTAATCAGCCTTCTTTGACTTCAGATCCCATAATACCAC